>CAWUFW010007963.1:0-600000 GCA_963921515.1 Calotriton arnoldi
GCTGAAGCGCAAGAATGTCAGCCTGAGGTATCGGGGTGGGGAGGGATTGGAATAAATACAAAATCTTCGGAAGAAGTGATATTTTTATAGCATTAATACGTCCCAGCCATGCCAAAGGGAGACCTTTCCATCTACATAATTCCTCCCGTATCGCTCCCCTAAATCTAGGCCAATTAGTCGATGTCCAAGAGGAAAGCGAGGGGGTCAAATCCAACCCTAGGTATCTGATCGACTTATCTGTCCACTGGAGAGGGAGTAAACCTTCTAGGTCCCGAACTTCCGAGGCCGGCAGAGTGAGGTTGAGTTCATGAGATTTAGGAAGGTTAATTCGGAATCCCAATGCTATCTCGAAAGATCGTAGAACTGTGGCTAACGCTGGAAGAGAGGAGGGCGGTGAGGAAAGAGAAAGCAGCAGGTCGTCTGCGAAAAGGGAAACCTTGTGATCATATCCCCCAAAAGGAATACCCCGGATTTCAGGATTGCGTCTAATGGCAATACCAAGGGGTTCCACCACGAGGGCAAATAACAGGGGGGACAGAGGGCATCCCTGCCTGGTACCGTGACGAATTGGGATGGAAGCGGTGAGGCGTCCATTAAACCGGATGCAGGTAGTAGGATGCGTGTAGGAGGCCATCAATCTAGAAATCATTATTGGGCCCAGACCCACCCTCCGCAGGACTTCCCGAAGAAAGCGCCAGTCCACCCGGTCGAAGGCTTTCTCTGCAACAAGGGACACCAGGCAAGCCGGTATATCCCTGATCTGCGCCTTTTCCACTATATGGGCCATTCGGCGAATGTTGTCCGCTCCCTGCCTTTGATGGATAAACCCGGCCTGATCAGGGTCAATCAGTCCCGGAAGATGGAGTTCCAGCCGGTTCGCCAGGATCTTAGTATAGATCTTAGTGTCTGTGCTTAAGAGGGCTATAGGGCGGTACGAGTGAGGGAAAGAGTGATCCTTTCCGGGTTTTGGCACGAGAACAATCTCTGCTTCCACCATGGTCGGAGTAAGGCCTGAAGCCTCCGTAAAACTGTTAAAAAGGTGTAATAAGTGTTCTCGCAGTTGCGGGTAAAAGATCGATAAAAGGCTACAGGTAAGCCATCAGGTCCCGGAGTTTTCCCCACAGGGAGCTGCTTCAGAGCTTTCGCCATTTCCTCCTGCGAAATAGGTTCCTCCATCAGACCCTTATAATGGGCACTAATAGTGTCCCAAGGGCAAGAGTTCAAAAATTCCCCGACTGCTTCATGAGGGCAGGGAGCGTCTGCGTACAGTGCCTCATAAAAATCAGAGAGAACAGTGGACTTATCGGATTCTGAGACAGCCCATGTACCATCCGGGCGCTTGAATTTGGCTATATGTGCTCTCGTGTTCCGAGCCCGAAGACGCTGCGCCAGGCATGTCCCCACCTTGTCCCCACCCACATAGAATTTCTGTTTAAGGGCAAGTAGCAGTCTCTCCGCCTTGTTAGTGGATGTACACGTAGTTGACCCCGTGCCTCCACCAGTAGACATTTATTGCGAATGGATGGTTGAAGGTGATCCCGTCGTTCTAATGCTTTAATGTCTGTGGCAAGTGTATTCTCTACAAGACGGGACTCACGGGTTCTCGCAATTGAGTTAGTAGAGATAACCCCTGGATGGTAGCCTTAAAAGCATCCCACCTAATGGCTTCAGAAGTGTCCGTGAGGTCAATCACTGTAAAAAAGCTTCACTCTCCTTACGGATGTCAGCTATGTCAACAGGCTCACGTAGAACCTGAAGCGGGAGCCTCCACTTGGGAATGGCTTCCGCATGAGGCCTAGGGGATTGCAGAGATATCAATAGATGCGCATGATCTGACAAAGAGATATCAGAGAGCTCAGCAGTGGCAAGCATGTTTAGTAATGGTAAAGAAAGAAAGTAATGGTCGATACGGGAGTATGAACGATGAACGTGGGAGTAAAAGGAGTAGTCTTTAGAGTCTGGGTGTAAGTATCTCCATGCGACTATTAGTCCCAAGTCCGTGAATTTTTTTTTTAAAATGGCCGACAGTGCTCCAGTATTGTGGAGGGCTGGCGCCGTATGATCCCATTCCGGGTTCCAGACCAAATTAAACTCCCCCCCAAGAATAATCGGTGTAGTGACTGAGTGAAGGAGGTCATGCAGGCGGGTGCGTAAGTATGTATCTTGGTTCTGGTTGGAGGCGTAAATGTTCACAAGGGTCAGGGATCCCCTACCCCAGGGTATTAGGATCTGTAAAAACCTCCCACTCTCGTCTTTTGTAGCCCTAGCACCTTGGACACCCCATCCAGCTTTAAGGAGAACAGCTACACCACCCGTTTTAGTAGAGGCACACGCCCAGAATTGTCAGGGATACTTGGGGTGAGTCATGAGACGAGTGTCAGAGGAGAGGAGGTGGGTCTCTTGGAGAAATATAATGTTGGGATCATGCTGAAGTAGATACCGCCAAACTTGGTGCCTTTTATTGGGAGAGTTGAGCCCCTTTACATTCAAAGAGAAAAATTTCACAGGGTAAGCCAGGTCCATTCTGAACGGTCCGTTCGCCCATAGCAACGTCTAAGCCCACATGGCAGATTCAGCAGCCTCCCTATACTCACTCCGTAGCACAGCAGTGAACCCCAGATCCGCCCCAACACCTTGCTAGGTATCTCCCAGGGTTTCCCAAAGGATTAAGGTCACTATGAGCCAGTCCCCCTCCCTCCATTAGCAGCGCTACAGGGAAAGAAGAAAGAGAGAATAGAAAAAGAAGGAAAACAAAGAACACCAAAATACATGGCCAACTGAGCCAAACATTGTCAGAGTCCCTGAGGAATAGCCCAAAGTCCAAAGGACAGGCCATTCAGGAAAAGTCACTTTCCGAGAGAACCCTGTAAGAGGGGGGGGGGCGGCTAGCGCAGAGTATCTTGCATGTCCCCGCATCCAGTCGCCTGTAGTCGTGCAAGATCAGCTTTAAAACCCCTCCCACCACCGGGGCGCCGCCGATGCCGCCGGTGACGGCTCAAGGAGCGTCAGTGCCCAGGGGACTGTTCCAGTAGCGAGTGCCTTTCTGGTGACAGGTTGGTATTACCATCATATGGTGACCTTTGACCAAATACCAGCTGTTCAGAGTTGCTCAGGAAAAAAGATCCAATCGGAACAACCAAAATCTTGATAGCACAGGCCGCAGCGAAACACCGAGAGAAGAAGCGAAATACGGTCACTTTATTCTGTGTGGGCCGGCGAGCGAGATGGCGGAGAGGAGTCCCTCAAGGCCCTGATGTGGCTAATGATTTCCTGTTTGGCCTGGGAAGAGTCTCGCTCCTGAAGGCATCGCCTGTGTTTAGGTGGCCCGACCGTGGACCAATCCGGGCGTAAGGGCCCTCCGGGACGTTTCCGGGGAGTAGGGAGGTCTACATCTTCTGGTTCAATCGGGAGTTGTAAGAGCTTTTTCGCTTCCGTCAGCGATTGGAGAGCTCGCCACTTCCCTTCCCAGGTGACCAATAGAGCAAAGGGATGACCCCATTGATACTTGATATTAAGATCTCGGAGCTTATCTGTGACTACTTTAAATTCCTTACGTCTTTTCAGAGTAGCTGGTGCCCAGTCTTGGAAAATCTGGATTGATAACCCATTGTAGGAAATGTCCTAGGCCCCCTGAGTCTTTCTCAAGATAGCCTCTTTATCTGCGAAGTAGTGTACTCGTGTGAGGATGTCTGGGATAAAGTCAGGTCTATTGCGAGGACCCTGCACACGATGTGCTCTATCCAACATAGGGGGCGACGCCTCCTCTCTCTCTCGGATCGCATGTAGGAGGTCAGCTGTATAGGCCATGATGCCCTTGCCCTCAGCCCCCAACGGGACACCCCTAATGCCTAGGTTATTTCGCTTACTGCGATTTTCCAAGTCCTCTTGCTTCAACTGCAGGCTGATGTTTTGGTCCTCGAGCTCCGCCATTCTTTTCCACAAGCTCTCGTGGTCCTCGTATCTGTCGTCCATCGTGCGTTCGAGGTCGTCCACTCTTTCACTTATCTCCGTGACCTCCCTCCGGATGTCTTGAAGGCCAGCCTAGAAATCCTGTCTGAGGGAGCCAATTTTGTCCTTGATCTCCTGAAGAGAGGACGCCATGAAGGCCTGTGCAATCGGCACTTCCAGACCTGCCTGGTCTGGAGCTGCCGCTGAAGGTGGGGGGGTGTCCTGCGAATGCGTGGCAGTTTTAGACCACAAAGAGGTTACCGGATTATCTCTGGACGCGGCTGAGTCCGGGTCCTCGTTGACTTTGGTCTTGGGGGGCATGACTGGAGTATGAGGGAGAGTAATATAGCAACTATGCGAGCTGAGTCTTTCCACAGGGGACAGGGCAAACACGACAGGTCTGCCCCTGCCAGGGATAGAGAGTCAGCAGGGGGGATACAGGGGGGGCCCCAAAACCAACTACACTCTCTCAAGGTCCTCCCAAGGGAGATCCCCCTTTGCTCAGTACCTTCAGACGGTGTAGACTGTCTTGGAGCCCGTCGGGCAGAGTAAGGAAGTTTCTTCAAAGCGCCACCGTAGCCGCAGGTTTTCAACACTGGACCTGTGACCACATGGAGCCAGCGCGGGGTGCAAATGACAAAAGGAGGACTTCAGAGGGGTGCTAGCAAGACCCCCCGCCCCCAGCAAAGTTTCTGGTCCACAATGTCTAGAGGGGTAAGTGCTCACTGCATGGAAGAATCAGCAGTATCCATAGGGCATGGGACTGTTGTGGCCCCAAAAGTCCAGTAATCCTCCAAGTAAGCCCCAGAGTCTTTAGTATCGACAAGGAGCTCTAGTTGGTGGCGAAGCATATTATAATTGTGCTCTGATCGCCACAGGACCCAGGTCAGGACAAAAAACGAAAACGAGGCCCAGAGAGTAGTATGAGGAGAGTTCGCCAAGTCCCAGCCAAGCCCCCAGTGCCGACTCCCAGAAGACAAAGAGGTAAAGCCACCAGGAGGCTATTGTGATCACTGTTCGCCCCCAGCCGCCGATGTGACAGTCCCAATCTTTCCACTCCACTCACGGCTTCCACTCTGCAGGGTGACAAAGAGGCCGAGGCCACCAGGTCTTCCCCCAGGGCTGGTCAGCCAGCGCGGTCAGGCTAATTCACAGCTGTCCCCAATGTCAAGCGCACAGCGAGGCAAAGGTGGTGCTCAAAGGCCCTCAATCAAGAGCCCCTTAGATACTTCGCCCAGAGCTGGGGAACTGCTGCGTAGTGCTGTCCTCCAAAATGGCACCGGGAGGATCGTCAGGATACCTGGTCCCAAAGCCGACAGCTACTTAGCCCCGGGGGGCCTCCACACCCGACTCAACAGAGTCTCCTAGATCGAATCCGCACGGCGACCCAGCTCACCTCTCTCATGGTGTCCGCGGTGTATCAGATCCGCGTGGTACAGCCGATGTGAGGCGCCGCCACAGTGAAAGCCCGCCGGTCCTCAGGGCACGATTGGGCACCCCGCTGCACCGGATGTCCCCACCGGTCAGGGCACCTCGAACGGGGCCTCCCCCATCGCTGCTCCAGCCGCTGTGATCTTTGGATCGTGGGAAGCTGCCCAGCGGGGTCCGCACCGTATGGAGGCTCACCCAAGATGGCGCCCACCAATTTCCGGTGGGCAGTCAGCTCGGGCCATTGGATTGTCAGGCCAGTTAGGGGCACCCACAGGCAATCGGGAGCAGCCTCCAAACTTTAGCAGCAGTGTGGGGCCCGGGATACAAGGCAGGAGCCCCGGCGGCAGGTGTAGGCAGCTTTAGGCAAGCGCCATGGAACGGAGACCCAGGCAAACACGTCTCACTCCATGCGTGACTTAGCCACGCCCCCCCAAGGTGGTTTTTGTGAGTTCAGATTCTTGAAACTAAAAACTCTCCCAGTTATTTGCTGCTGCTAAATAAGTCCACTCAGATGCAGCACATCTCCGACTTGGTATTTTAGCGCTTTTCTATTTTCTCAATATAGTCTCATTATCGTCACTGTCACTTTGTTCAGATTTACTTGAAACTTCGATCACAGTTGGGGGTACTTTGCCTTCTGTGAAGAATTGCCTCAATCTGCCAGTTCTTCTGGGCCAATGGTCTCCACTTATCACTCGCTTTTCGCTGGCACTGTTCACAACAGCTGAGTCATTACTTCGCTTAGTCAGGTCCCTCTCCACATGACCCTTGTTACCTACAGGGACTGACTCTCTCGAACCCTCTTTTGAACCAGTGCTTTGAGACCCAGTAGTTGACACCCCCTCTACTCTGTGACTGACCTGAGTTGGATGCCTCACTGTGACCACCGGTACATCCACTGCAGGTACCACATTTTCAAGGAGACATGGGACTCAGTGAGTGTGGGCAGTGGGCACCCAGTTAGGTAGACCGCCATGTTTGACAGTAGTGGTGGTAACAAGAATCACTTAATACGGCCCATGCTAGCAAGGCTCCAAACACGTTTTGTGCACATGTTCCTTGACTAGTACCAAGTCTCCGGGACACAGGTCATGGCACTGCTCCTGTTGTGGTGAATTGGCAGCTTCCCCAACCTGGTGAGACACAGAACTGAGCACAGCAGCCAATCTTTTACAGTAATCGAGGAGCAAATCATCAGTTATATTCACTAGCTGATTTGCTGGGACTGTAGGCTGTCTCATAGCCCTCCCCATTATGATCTCAAGTGGGGACAGTCCAGTTCTTCTGTCCGGGATACTTCTTAAACTCATCAACACCAAGGGCAAAGCATCTGGCCATTTCAGAGACATGGACACACACACCTTTGCCAAATGGGACTTTAGTGTTCTATTCACTTGTTCGACTACTCCAGATGCCTCTGGTCGATATGCACAGTGTAACTTCTGTTCAATCTGCAATGCTGCACGAAGCATTCGTATCACCTCATTATTGAAGTGTGTTCCTCCATTTGATTTCAAAGAGGTCGTAAATCCAAACCGTGGTATTAGCTCTCTAAGGAGTAGTTTTGCTACAGTTAGAATGTCATTACACCTGGTTGGATAGGCTTCCACCCAACGAGAGAATAGACACACAATCACTAAAATGTATTTTAGTCCATTGCAAGGAGGCATCTCAATAAAGTCAAGCTGCATCCTATTAAAGCGTCCTCCAGATCTCCCTACATGACTCTTTGTGACTAGTGTTTTCTAACTCATGTTTTGTTGTTGACATATTACACACCTCTGAAACAGCTCGAAATCGGGGGTTAAAACATGTCTGTCGGGAAAGACGCATCATAGCATCTCTCCCAACATGTGCGGGTCCATGGTAGTTTCTTGCCATTGGTGACAACAAACTATCAGGCAAGACTGGTCTCTCATCTGTGTATAACCACACCGCATCCTCTTGTCTTTGTGTGCAACCTGCTTTGATCCACCCCTGTCTTTCAGTTTCTGAAACTTCATCCTGTAATGCTTTTATCTCGTCCCATGTTTCCACAACTGAAAACATCAGCCTGCATTCTGCGACATCAGGTTGTTCTTTTAATGGATCTCCATTGAAGATGTAAGAATTTACGGCGCAATAGCGTGCGGTCTCATTCGCATTGCGGTTTCCGACCGTCACATAATCATTTCCTTGTCTATGGGCTGGACACTTTACCACTGCAATTTGGGCTGGCAATTGTAATGACAGCAGTAGGTTTTTCACGCTCTCTCCATTCCGGATAGGTGAACCCGAAGAGGTCATGAACCCACGCTGAGATCACAACTGCCCAACATCATGGACAACTCCAAATCCATATTGGCTATGCGTGAAGATGATAACTCTCAATTGTTCAGTAATGCTGCAATCCCTGGTCAATGCAATCAGCTCGGCAACCTGAGCCGAGTGCACTCCTTGAAACCATGATGCTTCCACAACTCCCACAACAGTACAGATGCATACACAGCTCTCAAGTTTCCTTCAGTATCTTTCAAACATGATCCAACCACAAACAACACATGATCTGACTCAGGCAATGGAACATCCACGATATCCAGATGAGGTTTCGTACACAGCTCAGTTACGTACAAACAGTCATGATCTGCTTCATCAATCACAACTTCATTTCCTGGTAGGGGCATCAAGGTAGACAGGGTTAGACTCGTGCATCTCACCAATGATACATTCTCAGAACCCAGTATCACCTGCTCATACTTCCTTAACCGGCCACTCGCGAGATGTTGCGTTCGAGTACGAGTTAACAAAATCTCAACAGAGTGTGGTACATGCACTTTCAGCGGGTGACCCATCTCAATGCTCTCACACTGCTCCAAACTCACACATGTGGCAGCAACTGCTTTTAGACATCCAGGCAATGCTGCAGCTACAGGATCTAATGTAGCTGAGAAGTATGCAGCAGATCTGCTTTCAGTTCTATGCATCTGTGTTAGAACTGACACTACATAGCCTTCGCACTCACTCCAGAATAGAGTGAAGCTTTTGTTAAATTTGGGCATTCCCAATGCTGGAGCTGGACACAGACTCTCTCACAGTTTGTTAAAAGAGTGCATGCATTCATCACTCCATGGAACTGGATCTTTCAAATCCTTGTGCGTAAGCCTCTGAAGTGGCTTGCAGTCAATGAGAAATTTAGAATCCACTGGTGGCAATAGCCAACCATTCCCAGAAACATGCAAATCTCTTTTTGAGTTCTTGGCGGGTTCATCTGCAAAATCTCAGTAATCCGATCTTGTGACACCTTTCTGACTCCCTTCTCAATGTGATATCCAAGGTAAAGGGCCTCCCTCCTGTAAAACTGTGGGGCATATTAGCAAGGGCCTTATCGCCGCTTTAGCGTCACTTTTTTGCTGCTAAAGCGGCGATATTTCTATCGCCCTATTAGCAAGCTGTCGCTAACAGTTGTTAGCGACAGCTTTATGGCGAAAGCGACCGTTTTGGTGCCGCTTTGCATGTCAGCGATATATATCGCTAATGACATGCAAAGTAGGCGTTCCCAACTAAAAGCGACTGAAAACAGTCGCAAACACAACTTCCCCCTATTAGCAATTCCCGCGAAGCGATAAAAAAATTTGCGCTAACCGCGATTATCGCTGGAATCTAACACCTGCTAAAAACCTGACTTAACCATTCTAGTCAATGGGAGGTGGATTGTAAGGTTAAGTCCTCACCTGCCTATTAGCAAGCTTTTCATTAGCGCGTTGAATTTATCGCTGGATTTCTCGCGCTATTGCTGGGTTTCGCCGCTATCGCTGGATTTTTTATCGCCTTGGAGATAAGCGTTGATAATAACGCGTTATCTCCGCGATGAAATCCAGCAATAGCCGGCGATAAAAAAAACAGCGCTAAGCGCGCTTTGCGATAATTATCGCAAATCCTTGGTAATATCCCCCCAAATCATTGTTGGAGACACCTTATGCCCAATCACTGCCAGATGATTCAGTAATACACTGGTGTTCCGTGTGCAAGCCTCCCGAGTACCTGACCCTTCCAATAAGTCGTCAATGGACTGTACCAGAACAGAGTGGTTTAGCATTACCAATGACTCCAAATTCCTTACAATATTTTTTTGAAAATGGAAGGACTCTCTGTATAACACAAGGAGATGATGGACGAAGCGCTGAAACTTTTCAGACACTCACCCCCAGTCACAGATCTGGGTTGAATCCATCATCATTCTTTAGCTCACTTCGCCACCTCAGTTCAGACCAGCTATATGCAAATCAGTCTTGACCCTGTGCCTCATGGGAATAGTCCAGCCCGAACTGCCGAAACCGGTCCTAGGATGCTTGTTTCCAGTCCAGGGAGGACCTGGCTTGGCAGTTCGGGCTGGACTGTTCCCATGAGGCACAGGGTCAAGACTGATTTGCATATGGCTGGGTTCAAACTGGAATGGCATGGTGAGCAAAAAAAACGATGGATTTAGGCCCAGATCTCTGTACTGGGGTGAATGTATGACATTGTTCTGCATTCTGTCCATCAACTGTTGTTTTTGCATTTGTCACCCCGAGTGGGACGGGATTGCCCAGACGTGGGTCCCGTGCTCTCCATGCCACTGGAATCTAGCTATCCTGGCTGAAGAGGGGTGATACCCCGAAACCGGTCCTAGGATGCTTGTTTCCAGTCCAGGGAGGACCTGGCTTGGCAGTTCGGGCTGGACTGTTCCCATGAGGCACAGGGTCAAGACTGATTTGCATATGGCTGGGTTCAAACTGGAATGGCATGGTGAGCAAAAAAAACGATGGATTTAGGCCCAGATCTCTGTACTGGGGTGAATGTATGACATTGTTCTGCATTCTGTCCATCAACTGTTGTTTTTGCAGGACTCTCTGTATACCCTTGTGGAACTCTGCACCATTCCAAGACACGGTTTCCAAACCGGAAAGCAAATAAAAATTGGCTATCCGAGTGCAAATGGATGAAAAAGAAGGCTTGACACAAATCAATGACAGAAAACCACTAAGCTTGGTAAGGAATCTGATATAGTATCACGGCTGGATTTGGCACGATTGGACAACATGGTGACAGAATCTAATTAATTTTGCGCAAATCCTGCACAATCCTATACTTTCCATTTGGTTTCTGAATTCCCATGATAGGTGAATTACATGGGCTTCCCATGATTTCTCACAAAATTCCTTGTTCGATGAATGACTCAATCAAAGGTGTTATACCTGCGATGGTCTTAGGACTCAGAATATGGAGTAAGGGAAATTCTGCATTTGGTTTCAAAGTCATTCTTATTGGAGCTACTCCTTTAATCAGCCCAATACCCTTTCCTGTGAATTCCCAAACCACTGGGAACACGGTGTCTCTCAATTCTAGGGGTAAATCATAAGATGTTAATAATGGAAATAACCCGCAACTCCTGTTCTTTGTTTTGACATTTTGAATACAATATCCTCATCATTGGTGTCTTGCAATGCTGACTGCAGCAGCGCTCACAGCCCCGCCCGCAGCCTCCTGCGCATGCCCCGCTTGCCGACTCTCGTCGGCTGCCGAGGGCGGTGCCTGAGGTCTTCAAAAGAGTGTGGTCCGCAAGGGGAACGTGCTTCGCGTTCCGCTACGGAGCCCCGCCAGGCCTCCTGATCCTGCTGCCCTCACTTACCTGTATTCTTGTGTCCGCGTCGGAGAGCTGGAGAATTGCTTGCATACCCCGCGTTCCCCTCCCGACGTCTTCTGATTCCGTGCTTCCGGCTTGCAGCTCCTCTTCCGGGGCATAGTTGCTGTGTCGGCACGCCCTCGCGGGCCAGGCTAGTTATTTTTCTTCAGGCAGCTTGTCCTAACCGCTGTGCCTACAACAAAGATTTATAGAGGTATTTAAAGAGTCGTCATTTTAGTTAAGGTAGGAGGCAATATCTACGCTTTGTCCTGCGACTAAAATACTTATCTGATTCTACACTCCTTCAGAAATGTTGAGTAAATTCTCTGCTTTGATGCATTTTTTCTCTCTTTTCCTGTAAAAAAGAAGAGAATGCTATTATTTACTGACTTTTGAAATACGTAATTATCTCATTATGACCCAGCACCTTTTTGTGCCACATTTACTTTTTTTTCTTGTTACTCCTGAATAGGAAAATACGTTTTTTTTTCCTAGTGTTTCAGGATGCATATATTTTTATGGGTCTGAGGAATACTAATGGTGGTCTCCGTTAAGGTTGGTATGTTTCACACTTATCATTGTTTGTGTCTTAAATTCTGCAGTCCTAAGGATCAATAAGTATACTTTCACGTTTTAGATATTACTGTGTCAGTCTCCAGTTCTAGTTGTTCATATCTCCTTAAACCACCAGCTGATCATTCAACAGGTATACTCCTACATTTTACACACATTCTGTATAGCAGCCTCGTAGTTCTAGACTCATACTTAACATTGCATCTTTTCCCATTAGGAAACATATGCGACACCACACCGGACGGCCCAGTGGATTCTACTCCTTTTCCCTTTCCTTGTTTTGTTTTCCCCTCTTCCCCACCATCTCCTCTTTTGCTTTGACTTTGTTGGGCAAAGGAGGTGGGTGAGGGAAGTTGGGACCCAGCATCTGTTCCTTCCACTTCGCCCCTGCGGAAAGCCCAGGTGAGCCTCACAATTGATATGGGATTCTATTCCTTTCGGGGTACAATAGATGGAACAATTCAATTTGCATAGTAGGTCTTGACCTAAAAGATTCACTGGGCTGGAATCACATATCACAAATTTGTGCAGATCCTCAAATGATCCAATTTGTACTTTAACAGGTTCAGATACGGTTGTTGACATTCATCGGTTTGAAACTCCTACAACTTAGATTCTTTCTCCTAAGAGGGGTAGGTTTTACTTCCACTGTTCTCACAGTGGAACGGGTAGCACTGGTGTCAACAAGAAACAAAATAGGTCTTCCATTTACCTTGCCATCCACGTAAGGACCACTCTGGTCTCCTCTAAGGATGCGCCAAGTACATATTCCTCCTACCCCCTCAGGCACCGTCATTGGGACAAATCAAAATCACTGTCATCAATCTGTATTAGGTATTGTTGAGTTACGTTTGAATTTGTATCAATTTCATAATTTGTATGAAATCCCATGTTCACATTATACTTCTCCAATTGGCCATTCAGCTGAGGCCAATTGGATCTTGTGGCATAGTCAAATTTAAATTTTTCTGCCTTTGAGTCTGCTGATTCTGCATCATAGCACCTGCTTGGGTCTGTGTAATTTTACTTCGCCCTACCTGCCCGTTCATCTGATTCAGTGAATTGAACCTACACTCTCGCTTTCAATGCACCAACTTGCCGCAAATATGACACAGGTGAGTATTTTTCAACATTTCTATCGAAACCCCTCTTCCTCTGCCTTGGGCTGTCACATTTTGTTGCTGTGCTCCTGCTACTCCTCGCATACCAGTGTTTGTTTGGCCATTTCCTTGTACTGCAACAGAGCAATCGGTACCAACTCCTACATAAACTTTCTTCGCTGCCTTCTTCTGAGCCAACATCAATTTTTCCTTCACCCTTTAATGCTTGGAGTCCACTTCATCTCCACAATACTTTGCATACCGAAGGATCTTATCTATGGGCTTGCTCTGCCAGCAAATCAAATGCTGCTGTATCATGAAACTTATTTCGGGTCTTAATCCATACTCGAAACAATATACAAAATGTCCCATATCTTTACCGGTCACATTCTCTATTCCACTTTATTGGTTAAGGGCCAGATGTACGACCCTATTTTGCATGCACAAACGGGTTTGCGACCCGTTTGCGCATGCAAAATGTCACAAGGCCATGTACAATTCCTAAATAGCGAGTCGCAATTTATTTGCAACTCGCGATTTAGGAATTGTGAGTTGCTATTAGTACGGGGAGTTCCCTTCCTAATAGCGACCCCAAAGCCATGTGGTAATGACTCACAAAAGGGAAGGGGTCCCCAGGTGACCCCTTTCCCTGTGCAAATGCAGGGGAAAATATTTTTTAGGGCCAGGCAGTAGTCCCAGGGACCACTGCGTGCCCTTAAAAAATGAAAAGAAAACATTTCACTTTTTTTTTTTTAAATGCATCCCGTTAAAACGTGCTGCATAAAACAAAAACCTGCTTTTTTGAAAAGCAGTCCCAGACATGGTGGTCTGCTGAGCCCAGCAGGCCACCATCCCTGGGAGGGCCAGCCATTCCCAATGGGGTCGCAAATTGCGAGTGGCTCACTAATATTCATGAGCCTCGCATTTTGCAACTCCATTGGGAATCGCAATCAGTGTCTCTGACACTGTAGGACATTGTAAATTGCGCCTCGCAATTTGCGCCTCGCAATCGAGGGCAAATTGCGAGGCGCAATTTACAAGGGTCGTACAGCTCGCCCTAAATGCCTGCAGGAGTCTCTCATAATACGCATGCACTGTCTCTTTTAATTCTTGTATCGTCCTGTCAATTTTTACCCAATCAGTCTCCTTTGGAGAAATGTTTCCTTTTAAATAAGTAATGACCTGATTATATTTTCTCATTACTTCAGGAGATGGTGCACCAGTTCTCAAATCTCTCACAGGTTCTGTCTCTGGCCAATCTACTGCAATTCTACACTCAGTCCATAAATCACTTGGAACCACGATGTCAAACAGTGTATCCAAGTCCTTCAACAAAACCTTTGATACTTTCACAAATCTCTCAACTTGTCTAAACCACTCAGCTGGTTTCTCTCTTAGCTTTGGGAAATCATTTGTAAAGGACAATATGTCTGGTCTAGTCCAAGGAACATGAACATACCCTCCTCGTGACACTTCTCTCTTTGGAAATATTTTTGTTTCTACATTTTCAGTTTCCCCCTTGAACATTGGACACATTGGTATGGTTGCCTTTTTTGTTTCCTTCCTTTTTTTTTCTTCAAAGTTTTGTTTATTCAACATGACTGATATGTAATACATTACATTTGTAAAACGTAGAGGAAGAGCCAACAGTACCTCTCTCTCTGAGGTATCTCTAATGTAGGTCCAGTTTTTCTGTATGTGAGGTCCCCGACCCTCCCTCCCCCAGTGCGTGTCATGGTCATTTTGGTACAATATATAACAATAAAATTATACATAAGCAGAAAAGGGAAAAGAGAAAAACCACCCCGTGTTATGATCACAGTCCCCCACCCCCATCCCCCCTCCCTCCCCTTCCCTGGTGGTGGATGAGCACTTATCTACTCGCCAGAGGGCAGTTGGATACGCGTCGAGATCTAGGATTGCTTCCATATCTACTTCGCTGGCTCTAAAAAGCTACTTGTGTATCCGGGTATGTAAAGGCAGGAGGAATAACCTTACTTAAAGCTGAAAGAGGTGCAATTCTCGTATGGAAGGCGGGCAGACCGCCGAGGGGAGACCACATGAGAGAAAGGAAACCAGCGGGCCCCATTTGTATTTGAAGTTTTTATGTTCGTCTCTGAAGATGTCCGCTAGTCTCTCCATCGTAAGGATTCTCCAAAGGCGAGCGTGCCAGAGCGACAAAGCTGGAGCCTCCCTCTTTTTACAGGCTGCCGCTATCGTCGTCTTGGCAGCCCCCAGACAGGCCCACATTATGGCTTTGTCTGCTTTTGTCTGATGCTCTAGGTCTGGATCTCTGATGCCTAGAAGCACTTCCGCAACAGATGTCGGAATGGGGTATCCCAGCATATCTTTTATATGAGTAAGGATTTCCTCCCAGAAAGGCCAGATAGTAGGGCAATCTCACCATATGTGACGAAAGTCCCCCAGAAGGCCACACCCATGCCAGCACAGCTCTGAAGAGTTAGGAAAGATCTTCTTGAGCTTAGTGGGGTAGAGGTACCAGTCGAAGAGAGTCTTGTAATGGACCTCCCTTAGTGTTACTGAGTGATTGTTCTTGGTAATATCTGACCACAAATGCTTCCATTCTTGCTCTGTGATATCCCTCCCAAGTATTTGTTCCCCGAATGATTGGTAATGCGCTCGTGGGGCATGTAATCCCGAGAGCAGTATTGTGTATGGAAAGGAAATTGCCCCCTTCATGGAGCACGCTTTCTGTAGCCATCATTCTATCAAGATGAGCTCTCTTGTGGCTTCCTCCCTTACCCGTGGCTGGGAAATCCAGTGTTTGAGTTGGAGGTAGTGGAAGTGTTCTGTTTGCGGGATTTGAAATTCTCTTCGGCAACTATCAAAGGTGCGTACCTCAAAGTTGTGGAACATGTTTGAAACCATCCGGCAACCCCCCTCCCACCACACATCGAATGGGCCCTCACGTAGGGCTGGTGGAAAATCAGGGTTGAAGTGAATGGGGGTATATGGTGATGAAAAGGAAGCCAGCCTCTCCTCTCTTTTGGCCTCATCCCAAACCTTGAGCGTAGTGCGCGTTGGTGTGCTAATGTACGCATTGGTGGGCTTCTCTTTTTTCGATCTCCACTGTATATCCCAAATCGATCTCCCCATAATTGCCCTGTCCATGTGTAGCCAGTGTTTGTCAGATTCCCTCTTAGACCATTCCACTAGTACCCTCAACTGGGCCACCTTGTAGTGTACTGAGAAATCTGGAAGTGCCACCTCCCCTCCTTCTTTGGACGGCGTAGCACATGGAAGGGAAGGCGAGCTCTTCCCCCCTGCCAAATTAATTTAATGATAAGTGAGTGAAGTTTGGGCATTAAATCACAATCTAGATCTACCGGGAGTGCCTGAAACAAATACAGCAATTTTGGCAATAGTGTCATTTTCACAGCATTAATCCGGCCCTACCAGGAGATGAATAGCGGTTTCCAGCATTTGAGGTCTTGTTGCATTTGGGTCACCATTGCAGGATAGTTAGCCTTATAAAGATTCTCCACCCTCAGGTGAGTTGAATACCTAAATACTGAATGGAGTTTTTGGCCCATTGAAAGGCGGACTGATTACGCAGTTGTTGTGCCTCTCTTTCCGGAATGGTAAGATTTAGTATGAAGGATTTCGCAGTATTGACTTTAAAGCTCGCTACCGACTCAAACTTATCCAGTTCCCTCTGAAACGCTTGCAATGAGGTGCTGGGGTCAGTCAGTGACATCAAAATGTCATCTGCAAAGAGCGAGGCCTTGTTCTACGTTCCCCCAAAAGGTATACCCCTGATGTCGGGGCTAGCTCAAAACTGGGCGGCAAGAGGTTCAATGCTAAGAGCAAATAGGAGTGGGGATAAGGGACATCCCTGTCTCGTACCTCTGCGTAACTCGAAAGGAGGTGACTGCGCCCCGTTGACCTGTACTCTCTATTGTGGGTGCGCGTAGTTGGCCCGGACCATGTTGATGAATCTAAGCCCAAAACCTAATTTTTGCATGGTAAGAAAGGGAAAAGACCAATCCACCCTGTCAAAGGCCTTCTCGGCATCCAGTCCCACCAGAAGAGCTGGAATGTTGACTTTAGAGACTTTTTCGATCAGATGCACGGTCCTACGAATGTTGTCGTGAGTCTGTCTCCCCTTTATAAAGCCTGGTTGATCAGGGTGGATTAGTGAGGGCATTAAAGTGTTGAGCCTCGCGGCTAGTATGGCAGAGAAGAGTTTAGCATCAAGGTTTAGCAGTGCAATGGGCTGGTAAGAGGCACAGGTATGTGGATTTTTCCCCGGTTTGGGAATAACCGTGATCACTGCTTCAGCCATAGATTTTGAGACTGCCGATGCATCTGCTATCGCATTGAATAAAAAGGTGAGGTGTGGGGTAAGCACCGCCGCAAACATTTTGTAAAATTGGGCCGTCAGGCCATCCGGCCCGAAGATTTGTGTAGTTTGAGTTTTGAGATCGCCTTCCCCACTTCCTCCTCAGTGATAGGTTCGTTTAACCGATCCATCTCTGCCGGCGAGATCCACGGGAGTTCCACAGAATCTAAGTATTGTTGTTGCAGTACCCAATTGGGTGGCGTCCCTGCATACAGGTCTCTGTAGAAACCTCCAAAAATGCGTGCCTTGTCATCATCTCTGTGAGCCAGCATGCCGTCGCTATCACGTATGCCCCCTATATATTCACGCTCTCTTTTCTCCCTCAGCTGTCTCGCTAGGTGAGTTCCCACCTTCCCTCCCTGCGCATAGGACATTTGTCGGAGTCTTAGCAGTGTGTACTCCGCCCTATTTGTGTATATTGCTTTGACTTTTCCCTTCAGGGCAGTGAGTTGTCTCTGTAAAACCTGTGTAGGTGTTTTCTTATGATCTCTCTCAACTTTCTGCAGTTCTTCCTCCAATGCCAACCTTTCCTTCACCCTCCTTTTGTTTAAAATGGCATTCAGCTCGATGCACTTGCCTCTGAGGACGGCCTTGATCACGTCCCAATTGTTCTGGGGTGAGGTAGGCTGGGGTTTGTTTACCTCAAAGAACTCTAAGATCGAACTCCTCAACTCTTCCCTTAGGAGTCTGCCCCTGGTCACCGAGATTGGGAAGTACCATCTACTCTTGCATGTTCCCCCGTGTCCCCAAGACAAACTAATGGCTATCAGGCTGTGATCTGAGATCGTGATTGGGAGTATTTTTGCTGCGTCTAGAGAGCCTAGCAGTGACTGGCTCACAAAGATGTGGTCTAGTCTAGAGTATGTTGAGTGTACATGGGAAAAGAAAGTGAAATCTTTGGTTGTCGGGTAAAGCGTGCGCCATGTGTCCCAAAGACCTAACGCCTGTATTTTCTGCTTGATTCCTTTAGAGAAAGTGCTAGCAGCCGCCCTCTGACCGTGTGTACTATCCATCTCAGTCTGCCATATCAAATTTAAATCGCCCATAAGTATCGTCGGCCCTTCTGCAAACTCGCCAATCTGATCTAGTAGGGAGGTCAAAAACCCAGGTTGTCCCGTGTTGGGGACGTATGTAGATATGAACCTGCACATTCTGCCTCTCAATTTTCCCTTTACCATTATTATTCTACCCTCCCGATCCGTCTTAATAGCCTCAGTTTGGAATTTTGCCGAGCTGCGAAACATCAGAGCTACGCCCCTCTGTTTCAAGTTAGTGGAAGATCTATAGATTAAGGGGTAACTTTTGTGGCGGAGTCGTAGCTCTTCGCTTTTTTTGAGATGCGTTTCTTGCAGTGCAACTACTTCGAATTGGTGGTCAGTAAGGTATTTCCAGATTTTTTGACTTTTAAGAGGCGAATTCAGACCCTTCACATTCCATGAGGCTATTGAGACCATATTACAGACTCCTGTTTTTTGTCTCTCTCATGTCATCCCCTGTTGATATGCGTTGCCCCCTCGGCCCCCTCTAGGTATTCCTCGTATGAACTCCAGCCCACAAATATACATGATCCTACCCGCTCCCACTGTAGAGATTGGTCTGCCGTCCCTTGCTTTCACCACCAGGTACTCCCCCCCCCCCCAATTTAACAGGAAAAAGAAAAAAGTCCCCAACAACTCTATGCTGGATAGCCAACGGGCTACCAGCCACCTCAGACTTGTAGAAACAAGATATGTTAGTGGGAGACTCAGGCCTCGCCCAGAGCCTCACGCAGAGTATGCTACCAAATACAGTTCCAGTTCGAATGAGTCTCTTGATATATCAACCCAGCGCTTTCAGTTAAGGCTGGCGAGGGTGCGGAGGTTTCTCTCCCCAGCAGCTCGGCCTGTGTCTATTGTGCGGTTTCTCATATCTCTCTCCCCCGGCGTGGACTGCGATCTGGCTTCCGAACATCAGGTTGGCTTTTCTAAATCGTTATTTCCCACTGGGCTTGCCCCTGGTGATGGTGCGCCATTGCTGTCTCGGACGCCCTGCTGCGTCCAAGCCTTTCATAGGCCCTTGGCTGTTTTCTTCCTCAGGCATCGTGAGGCCCAATATGCGGAGGCCCTCCTTTAGGACCGATACATGTTGCGGTTTGTTGTTCAGTTCAAAG
Organism: Calotriton arnoldi; assembly: GCA_963921515.1. NCBI lineage: Eukaryota > Metazoa > Chordata > Amphibia > Caudata > Salamandridae > Calotriton > Calotriton arnoldi. Next base: position 19,206 of record CAWUFW010007963.1, read on the forward strand.
GCAAGGCCAAATGGGAACGTCCACCTATAACGAATATTGTCCTCCCGAAGTTTTGTTGTGATCGGCCTAAGTTGCTGCCTGCACTGCAACGTGGAGGGCGCTAGGTCCCAGAACAGCAGGCATTTGTACCCCTGGAATGCAGTTTCTCCCTTTTTGCGTGCGGCTTGTAGAATCGCTTATTTCGTTTTAAACGAGTGTAGCTTGACGAGGACATCTCTTGTGTGTCGGCGTTCGCCCGACTGGAGATTACCGATGCAGTGGACTGTCGATTTTAATCTTCAACTGGCGTGGACTTAGAGTCTCGGCAAAGAGCCCTTCTACAAAGGCCTCCTAATCTGGTCCCTCCGCGCCTTCCTCTAGGTCCCTTATGCGGATGTTCTCCCTCCGGGATCTGTTTTCTAGGCCTTCCGCCTTTAGGAGTGCCTGTTGAAGCTGCGTCTGAAGCTCTTGCTGCTTTTCATGTAGCCTGCTGGTGCGTGCATCCAGCTCCTGTGAGTGTTCTTCTACCTCTAGGACCAGAGAGCCCACTGCGTCCACCTCGTGCTGGATGGTCGACATGCGTTCGGAGAGGTCCATCTTCAGTTGATCCATGGAAGAACGCAGATCCTGCTTAACCACACACAGTTCGGATTTAAAGTCCCTAAGCTAAGCCATTAGATCCTCCCTAGTGAGCGCTATTGTGTCAGGGTGTCCCTCTTCGCCATGCACCTGCCTTTTCTCTGCGGTAGTAAAATACGTGGAGACCTTGTTTTTCGCCTTTTTCGGTGGCATATGTGCAGCCCAGCAAGCACACCTTGTTGGGGCAGTGCGCTCCCCCTCCGATATGTGGCTTTTTTTTGTGAGAATAAAGCTTTTAGCAAATTGTATCTGCTATTCAGGAGCTAAGCCAGTAGCACATTGCCTTACTGGAGTGTCAGGGCGGCCATTTTAAGGTCAGGCATGGAGTGAGGGTCTGCGTGCCATCTCGCTGCAGGCCGTGCTGTTGCTGGTGAGTGTGGGGAATCAGAGTCTCTCCACTAGGCCCTCGATCGATCACTGCTCCTGTGCCTCACAGACCGGTGGCCCCATGTCTTGCGGGCTCTCTCCTTGCGGGCGCCATGTTAGGGTCAGGCTCCTGGATTCCAGATTCGCGCCTCTTCAGCAACTTAAGGGTCTGTTGGGGGGTCATCCTCCCGGGCTGCCTCTGTGCCTCACCCCGCTGCTTTCGCTGGCCCCCCTTACCTCCGTTTTTCTCAAGGTTCCATGCACGCTAGCCCCACACCGTTCGCGGGTGCGCTGAGCGTCTCCTCGCTTAAACGAGCGTCGCATCATGTGGGAGTAGTGTCCGCCGATCCTGTATCTCTCGGCATTTCAAACTTCCCGGGAGTGTACCAGTGGCTCCGGTGGCTCCACGTCCTGCCCCAGTGCCGTGAACGTCAGGCAGGGCCGCTCCTCAGTCAGCACCTCCCGCGGGTGCCGATGCCGCCGCCATCTTGTCGCCACGGGCGCCTCACGGACTCCAGTTCTCGTGACCGAATTGCGGGGATCCCAGCGATATCCTAGCAGCTGCGACAGCTCCGCTTGTCCCCGCGACTTTACTGAGCCGATCTGGCCGATTTGGAACGGCTCGTGCAGGGTAAATATTACTCCGAACGTTGCGAGGCTCCGGAGCTGAAGTGGATTACGTTCACTCAGCCATCTTGCCTGGCCACGCCCCCATTTCCTTCCTTTTTAACCCATCTGTCTTCCCATCTTTCTAACTCACCCCATTTCCAAAGTGTTGACAGCAATTCTTTCATCTGTAATCTTTTTCCTCATAGGTTTAAACTCTCTAGATCCTTGTCACTAAAATCCAATCGATAAGTTTTCTGTAATGCTTTTTACTTCTGTATATCCACCCCATATTTTTGTGCCACCTCAGCAAATTTCTTGTGTGTAGTTCTAGCTCTCCTGGTAATATCCTTACATATGAACAATAATTTGTTGTCACGGTAATTAGCAAACCTTCATGGACTAATAGTTTCCCAAATCATTTCTTCCAGTTCCAACTTAATTTTAACTATGTCAAGTGTTTTTTCATTTACAATTCCTGTGTTTGAATTTCCCCTTTCTGTCGCACCTCTTTCAAAGGTGGAAGGAGCTATATCCTTAATCCAGTCATCAAGTTCCTGTGTGGTAGGGCCTACTGCCTAAATGAACACGCCCTCTTGTGATCCGCCAATAACTCCCTCCATTTGTGGAGTAATATTGGTCTCAGAACCCCGAGTTCCCAATTGTAAATTTTTTAGCTGTGAGGACCTGTGGTCCTCTAGTGGGAGTTTCCATGATCCTTTTTGCAGTGCTAGATAATGGGTTTGTTTTCTCTTGATTAGGGGGTACTTGTAGTCTGCATGGACCCTTCACTTACTCCTGATTCATTCCCTTGTTGTTAGGTACCTTCATTTGAAAATGTTAAATTAGAATTGGTTTGACCCTTATTCAATTCTTGGGATACAGTATTTGCTCCTCCTAATCTAGTGGGAATGGTTAACATGTGTATTTGCTGTCCTTCCTTGCCTGTCTGATATAAAGAAACTATGGGCCCTACAGTTACTGGAACTTAAAGAGCATCTGGAGCATTAGGTATTATGAGGCTAATAAACCCTACTCCTCTGGGCGTTTGCTTTTCAGTAAAAAGGGATTAAGAGAATTTAAACTATTTGGCAACGTAGGTGCATCTGATTGAATTCCCACAAATAGATTTGACCATGTCTGTGACTGTTCCTCATTATATGGTGGGGGTCAAATCATTAATAATTCACTCAGAAACTCATCATCTATTTCATTACCACTCTCCTCAGTTAACGGGAGAGCTGGAGGGTTCTCTAAATGTTTCTTCTTTTCTTTGCATTTTTCTCCCTCATTCTTTTCTGCAACTAATACAGGATACATTCATGCTCCTTCTGCAATATCTCTTCTCAATATTTTTCGTTGTGAATCCCACTTTGCCTCTACATAGTTATTTAAAGTATTTTTATATTGACGCTGATATTTTTCCTTTTCTTTCTGATGGGCCACTTGTTCCCACTCTTCAAGGGCTTCGAATTGCATAGGTCTAGGTGATGGCTTAGTATCATTCATCTGCCTCCTCAAATTTTCAAGAATCCATACATTAAATGTACCATATTGAGGGAAAGCTAAAGGTCCATCCTTTTAAGTATATTTAATCCAATTTTCTAACCATGTACATATATCATATCCTTTCTCTAAAGACATGTACAGTGCAGGTGTGCCTTCAGGTGCTACTGGTACTCCTTCTCTAGTGGGTATAGGCACATCCCCATGTATGAATGTTTTTAAGCCTTTTAGGATTTACATGTTTTCTGATCAAATTATTCTCATGTCCTTTACAATTATTTCACGAGTTTTTGAGAAAAATTCACTTCCTTATTATTGTCCTATCTTCCAATCACTGCACAGCTTTCTCTGACACCTTCAACCAATCTCGCCGCAGCTCTACACCAACCGTCCTATCACAGCGCGGCACTTTATGACAGCAGATCAACTCCTTGCAGCAACTAACATTCCCTTTACATTGCAGCTTTTTTCAACTCTGATCTTAAACAATTTATTAAACACAGATAAGCTCTTGTCTGCTCTACTAAAAGAAATTATAGGTCTCAATACACCCAAGAATTATTCATCAAACCTAGCATAATCTCGACCAGCACAACTTCACCTGGAAAAAAAATCCTTATGATTAATCTCTGTGCACTTGAGAAAAATCTTAATGATTTTAGCTATTCTCACTCTCACAAAGTTCCCTTCTCCAGTTGTACTGCTGATGACGGCTCATGTACAGCACCTTCGAAACAGCAGACAAACTTACTCAGCGGATGCCACACTGAGACCACCCTTAGGTGTATGTCCCGGGATCTTAGGCCACTTCAGACCTGATAACAATCTTCAATACAACAACTCTATTCTAAATCAAACACTAAAACATACCTTTTGCTAATTATCGTTAGTAAAGCATATAAACAATATATTTTCACAATCCTATTAATATTCACATCACTTGTCTCTTCGTCTTCAGAACTGGATTTCAGTCAAGGGATCACTGAACTCGACAGTAAACCTTCCGACACGCTACCAGAAAAACTGTTGCAGCGTAAATGTGTTGGGCCTTGTAAATTATTTAAATTGATCTTGTTACTCTTAACCTCAAAATAACCTGAGCTACCATACTAAATTTCTTACGTCCTCCAATGGATCTTGTGCTGTGCTGAAAGGGACTAGAATTCTTAGGTGATGAACAATTATCATATGAGGACCTGGAATAAGATAATTGTTAATATTCATTTATTTCTGATGGAATTTCCCTCATTAAATCCACCTTTAGGGCAGTTAAAATTTAAAGCAGATTACTTGGCCACAACAAATAATGAAACAGAATCAGCTGAGGATTTGAATCTCAAATTGTATCTTTATCAAATTTCAAATGGTTAGCATACAAATTAAATGTAAGAATTTTAACAGATTTAATAAGCATTAACAACTCATGAAATTTAATCTGAAGAGAGCTATCTTCCTCAGCCGAGGGAGAATTTATCCTAAGGGAGTGAGTCTATGGGAAATCAATGATCTCTCGTACAAACCCTGTAGATGAAAGTTCAGTAAATCACCGAATGACCAGGTCCAGTTCATGGACTGGTTGTCTGTCCCTGTCCGCACTGCAGCATCAATGCCACAGTGGTGTCTTGGAAACCTTCCACCCAGAAATATTCCCAATACGCAAGCATATCAGCCAGCAGCAAACGCAGTATTTTTGTCACAGTTTGCGTTGTTTCTGGAGGTCCAAATTGTCAGTCTCTATACCGCGAGGTGGGTAGAAGGTTGATGGACAAGAAGGGGCCGTCCCTGTCCAGGGTTTAGGCAATTATACTCCTTTGATTTCTGGTTTACACCCCTTGACATCACCAAATTTGTCGAACTGCTCTATCCCATTGGTCAGTTTTAGTAGGATGAGATGATGTAGTAAGTAAACGTATACATATCTGGAAGAATTAAGTAATCCATTACTATGCATTTTTCCTTAAGACCACTGTACTTTAGTCATATGATTGGTTGTGACATTTAGGAAGTAGGCAGGTTCATGTTCTCATCCTTTGTAAGTAGTGTCCCAAGCATGTACTCTAGGAAGTAACAATTTTGTTGCAAGTCTAGTCAAGTAAGCTACAAACGTGAAAGGAACTATTGAGTTTTAGAGCACAAATAGAAACCATTGGTTCCCATAGGCTTCAGACTATTCAGTTCATAAGTTCATGCTAGAAAGAAAAGCACATTTTAAGCCCTTCATGGAACACAGTTTGTGCACTATGAATTTGTGCTAAAATATGACTCTCACATCATTGAATACAATGCATTTAGTTCTTCAGTTACGCAGACTAATGATTTGCAATTGCATCATGAAAGTATAATGTACCCATAAAAAAAAGTTTAACACTTCACTATCATTTCACATATAATTTGTAAATCTCTTTACATGTTATAGATTAATATGTTATTCAGGATTTGAAAGGCACATTTAAAATAAACATTTACAAAGCACAAATTATAACATCACCTTGTGTAGAATATATTTCTCTCGTCAATGTCAGTGCACAAATCACATTCTAATGCTAATGACCAACACATAAAACAACTTTACTCTTATATAGATATTTCTATGTTATCGTTTGTTTACTGCGTTCATCTATGCAAATCAAATCAAACAAGCTTTATTCGGTATATAAGTATATATCCATAAAAGCATTCTACAAATAAAAACATTTCATCATAAAAATACAATTCATATTACAGATTTCCACGGGGCACATTTCATTACAAGTGTAAACAAAATATAACATTAGATGTTAGGAAGTATGCACAATATGGATTATGGCTCATCACAGAGGTCAACAAAATACATACAATTAAGTTTAAACCTCAAAAATAGCAGCACATTATTTTTAAAAACTTTATATCAAAGATGTATAATATTAAGATTTTTAAGAAATTCAGTCTAGTCGAGTTCATAGTTTAGCATTTCCAAATATGTAAGATCCTTTCTCCGTTTGATTGCCATCTGAGTAAAAAGGATAACTGCGTTACATATCAATGCATCTTCCAGATTACAGACGTGATAAAAAGCAGACTTATAAGAGTACAGCTTATTAGTGATAAAAAGAGGTAGTAAAATCAACTTTCTGATGTCCCTGTAAAAATTACAAAAAAGTATCAAATGCAAAGTGCTCTGGGGGGTTTTACCATCACACGGGCACTTAGGTAGATTTCGGCTCCACTTACCCATCTCTGGGAAAGCTACTTGAAAGTGGAGCGTGCTCAACCTTAATCTTGTCAAATAAAATCTGTGCTGTACATTTCTTGAAAAAATGAGATACGGTTGCGTGCCAGAAAAGATTGGTCCTTCACAATAAGATTTAACACCTGATTTTGTGCTAAGTTCGGCGACCGTCTTATTTCCTCTAGATTTCAGGAATCTCCTCTTGAGCTCCATTTTACTATAGGTCTGGATGCTCACGGGATCTTTGAAATTTATTTCCATGTTGCACTCTGCTAAGAGACTGCAAATATAATGTAACCATGGTATATTCCTATGATAATCTAGTTTAAGGCAATCCAAGATTATGTCTTTAGTAAAGTGAGCTTCTTCTTTAGTCCATATTCGATGCCACAATATGAGGGCAGCTGCATTGATCAGGTCACTCATATAAGGTGCATCTAGCTCCTTATGAGCTATATAAGTAGCTGTTGAATTCGAGACCGATAAGACCCTTCTCAAAAATGTATTCTCAAGGGTTTGTAAAGGGGAGATATCTGCCATACCCCAGAGCGCTCCACCGTAACAAACCCCTGTGATGCACTTGCTCCCGTATAATTTTAATATCTCGCATATAGGCTTATTCCCTATTTTCTGTGAAAATCTGAAAAGAGCCTCACTTGATCTCACAAACTTTAATTTACAAGAATTTACATGTGCAGTCCATGGTCCTTTGCTATTAAAAAGTAACCCCAGATAAGAGAAGGTAGATGTCCTTTCGATAGGAGTTACCCCAACATTATGGTTTCTACACTTTGTTTTCATTTTTCCACATGTCATGACTAATGTTTTGCTCAAGTTTATTTTTAGGTCCCTTTTAGTCATGAAGTTAGTAAAATTATGTATCAAAAGTTGGAGGCCATTTGCAGTCCTAGATATTAGGACTGCATCATCGGCATATAATAAAACTGGGGTAACACGTTTACCAATAACAGGGGCATCAGCTTGCAGACTCTGTAATAAAAGATCAATACCGTTAATATAAAGGCAGAATAAAAGAGGAGCGAGGACGCAGCCTTGTCTAATTCTTCTAGTAACTCTAAAGTGCGTAGTGCATTCCCCCTTTTGGCCATAGCGTATTTTTGAGGTTAGGTGGGCATATATCTGCGATAAAAAATTTATAATATCGCCGGGGGCACCCATCTCTGCCAAAGTTTGCCATAACTTGGCATGGTTTACCAAGTCGAACGCACTAGAGAGGTCGACAAAACAAAGGTGAAGTAAACCTTTTTTGGCCAGTGTGTATTTCCCTATAAGTAGCTCAAGATTTACGCATTGCTCCACCGTTCCAATACCCCTTCTAAAACCATACTGGGCGTCTGTTAAGATGTTTTTATCTTTTATCCAGCATTCCAACCTGGCTAACAGAACTCTGCCCAGTAGTTTTGAGGTGGAATCCAGGAGGGATATTGGCCGGTAGCATTTTGCGCTGCCTCTATCACCTTTTTTGAAAATAGGGACAATCACACTTTCAGCCCAAGTTAGTGGTAGCACCCCATTAATAATAGCATTAAACAGGTTAACTAAAATAGGGGACCAGAGTTGTTCATTGTGTTTAAAAACATCAATAGGGACCCCATCCGGCCCTGCAGCCTTCCCACTTGCACTATTTTTTAAAGCTGTATTTATCTCTTCTATGGTAAATATTTCTATCTTGGGTTTGTTTGTCAAAATAATATAGCGATTTTCTTCAATTTCGATCAACTGTTGTGAGGGATTAAAAATATTTTCAAAGTGGGTTAACCATTCTACTGGTGTAACTAGTGTGTCAACCCTTGCCGAAGAAACGTCTTTAAACAAGGGCTGATCAATAGTTTTCCAGAAGAGGATAGAGTTCTTTGTCTAGGCTGCATTGATCAAGTTATCCCAAGCGTTCTCCCTAATTTCAATTTTTCTCAACTTTAAAGCTTGCTTATAGTTCTTCCGAAGACAACAAATTTTTCTCCTATTCCTTAGTTTACTTTTTAATTCTTCCTTCAGGTCCCTATTTAATCTGGAACAGTGATGGTTAAACCAACGTGGACAATCATCACTATTTTTCTTATTTTTAACTTTCAGTTCCTCAGAAATTGAGTCAGAGATGTTTTGGAAGGCCGAAACAATATCTATGTTACTAGATAGTATATCCAAACATTTTTTTATATGGTGGTTATTTTTTGCATTATATCCTGCACAAAAATTGTGGGATCTACGCCTGTCCACTTTATCGATATCCCATTTTCACCTTGTGTTTTAATGTTAGTTGCAAGGGGGGTAGTCTTCACTCTGTAATATAATTTGGAATTTAGTGTTAGCAGGACAGGGTGATGGTCACTTAGCAGACTAGGTTGTATAAAAACATTTTTCAACCAGGCACCCGCAATTTCTGTATATTAAAAAATGGTCAATACATGAAGACTACCTGGCCCCTTCATATGAATATTTAACATGTACTCCCTCATAAGATCCTGGCTCCATGATTTCTAAGTTAAATTTAAACATAGCATGATTAATAGCTTCGCCATATAGATTGTGAGGGAAATGAGAAATTTGGTCGCCAAGTACGTCTTCATAACCACAGGTCCCCTATAATGTATTCACACAGTTCACTATTAAAGTCCCCTGCCCAAATTATAAAATTGTCGCCCCTCAGTTCTTTCAAAAATTTATCCAATTCTACCTCCAGTTTTAAAATTATCTCTTGTCTTGTACTGTCAAAAACATTATTATAAAAATTAATGAGTCCAATGTTCTGCTTTCCCTTGACAGTAAAAACTAAGAGCTGCAAGTACTGTGAGTTTGTATAGATTTTCGTTAGGTTCAGGGGTGCTAATATAGAAATTAATACTGCCAGGCCTCCACTCGCTCTCCCGCCTTGGACGATGTTGCATTAGTAAAAATTGTTTTAAAACCATTTATATAAAAAGCTTCTGTCGCCCAAGTTTCCTGTAAAAGTATCAAGGAACAGTGCTGAATACTTTTTAGCCATAATGAATTTTGCAATTTATTTTTGACCCCTGCAATATTCCATGACATCATTTGTAGTGACCCAACCAGTGAGCAGCCTGTTGGAACTACCCCAATCAGGCTGTTCTGAAGAGTAGGGTTGCTACAAACATTTAGTTGTAGCGCTTCCATAGGGTTTACTTCTATTCCTCTTGAAGGAATACAAGGATTACCTTCGTTCATCTTCACCACTGTGTTACATACTTCTTCCCTAGGTATATCTAGTTGATTTGGGAAACAAGAGCTATCATCTAATTTAATTGTTTTTAAGCCCAGTCAATCAACCTCACTACAGCTTCCAAGGGGCATCAGCTTGCAGACTCTGTAATAAAAGATCAATACCGTTAATATAAAGGGAGAATAAAAGAGGAACGAGGACGCAGCCTTGTCTAATTCCTCTAGTAACTCTAAAGTGCGTAGTGCATTCCCCCTTTTGGCCATAGCGTATTTTTGAGGTTAGGTGGGCATATATCTGCGATAAAAAATGTAGAATATCGCCGGGGGCACCCATCTCTGCCAAAGTTTGCCATAACTTGGCATGGTTTACCAAGTCGAACGCACTAGAGAGGTCGACAAAACAAAGGTGAAGTAAACCTTTTTTGGCCAGTGTGTATTTCCCTATAAGCAGCTCAAGATTTACGCATTGCTCCACCGTTCCAATACCCCTTCTAAAACCGTACTGGGTGTCTGTTAAGATGTTTTTATCTTTTATCCAGCATTCCAACCTGGCTAACAGAACTCTGCCCATTAGTTTTGAGGTGAAATCCAGGAGGGATATTGGCCGGTAGCATTTTGCGCTGCCTCTATCACCTTTTTTGAAAATAGGGACAATCACACTTTCAGCCCAAGTTAATGGTAGCACCCCGTTAATAATAGCATTAAACAGGTTAACTAAAATAGGGGACCAGAGTTCTTCATTGTGTTTAAAAACATCAATAGGGACCCCAACCGGCCCTGCAGCCTTCCCACTTGCACTATTTTTTAAAGCTGTATTTATCTCTTCTATGGTGATTATTTCTATCTTGGGTTTGTTTGTCAAAATAATATAGCGATTTTCTTCAATTTCGATCAACTGTTGTGAGGGATTAAAAATATTTTCAAAGTAGGTTAACCATTCTGCTGGTGTAACTAGTGTGTCAACCCTTGCCGAAGAAACGTCTTTAAACAAGGGCTGATCAATAGTTTTCCAGAAGAGGATAGAGTTCTTTGTCTAGGCTGCTTTGATCAAGTTGTCCCAAGCGTTCTCCCTAATTTCAATTTTTCTCAACTTTAAAGCTTACTTATAGTTCTTCCGAAGACAACACATTTTTTCTCTATTCCTTGGTTTACTTTTTAATTCTTCCTTCAGATCCCTATTTAATCTGGAACAGTGATGGTTAAACCAACGCGGACAATCATCGCTATTTTGCTTATTTTTAACTTTCAGTTCCTTAGAAATTGAGTCAGAGATGTTTTGGAAGGCCGAAACAATATCTATGTTACTAGATTGTATATCCAAACATTTTTTTATATAATGGTTATTTTTTGCATTATATCCTCCACAAAAATTGTGGGATCTACGCCTGTCCACTTTATCGATATCCCATTTTCACCTTGTGTTTTAATGTTAGTTGCAAGGGGGTAGTCTTCACTCTGTAATATAATTTGGAATTTAGTGTTAGCAGGACAGGGTGATGGTCACTTAGCAGACTAGGTTGTATAAAAACATATTTCAACCAGGCACCCGCAATTTCTGGATATTAAAAAATGGTCAATACATGAAGACGACCTGGCCCCTTCATATGTATATTTAACATGTACTCCCTCATAAGGTCCTGGCTCCATGATTTCTAAGTTAAATTTAAACATATCATGATTAATAGCTTCGCCATATAGATTGTGAGGGAAATTAGAAATTTGGTCGCCAAGTACGTCTTCATAACCACATTGGTCCCCTATAATGTATTCGCATAGTTCACTATTAAAGTCCCCTGCCCAAATTATAAAATTGTCGCCCCTCAGTTCTTTCAAAAATTTATCCAATTCTACCTCCAGTTTTAAAATTATCTCTTGTCTTGTACTGTCAAAAACATTATTATAAAAATTAATGAGTCCAATGTTCTGCTTTCCCTTGACAGTAAAAACTAAGAGCTGCAAGTACTGTGAGTTTGTATAGATTTTCGTTAGGTTCAGGGGTGCTAATATAGAAATTAATACTGCCAGGCCTCCACTCGCTCTCCCCGCCTTGGACGGTGTTGCATTAGTAAAAATTGTTTTAAAACCATTTATATAAAAAGCTTCTGTCGCCCAAGTTTCCTGTAAAATAATCAAGGAACAGTGCTGAATACTTTTTAGCCATAATGAATTTTGCAATTTATTTTTGACCCCTGCAATATTCCATGACATCATTTGTAGTGACCCAACCAGTGAGCAGCCCGTTGGAACTACCCCAATCAGGCTGTTCTGAAGAGTAGGGTTGCTACAAACATTTAGTTGTAGCGCTTCCATAGGGTTTACTTCTATTCCTTTTGAAGGAATACAAGGATTACCTTCGTTCATCTTCACCACTGTGTTACATACTTCTTCCCTAGGTATATCTAGTTGATTTGGGAAACAAGAGCTATCATCTAATTTAATTGTTTTTAAGCCCAGTCAATCAACCTCACTACAGCTTCCAAGGGGGCAAACCTATTAGGCATAAGTGGTAACCTAAAATTAACAGGGGTGTAGTTAGTTCTGCCTATTTGAAGGGATGGTTCAGGACTAGATCTATAGAAATATCCAAGAGGTAAAGCAATAATGCCCTCATTACAATCATCATATCGCCAGGAATATTTTGCAGAGACCTCTTTCAATAGGCGTCCTGCCACTTCAGGATGGCGGAAATTTACTACAATGCAATCCCCCTCGCATAACTTTTCCCCTTTACCCACCCAACTTACTCTTCTTAACATGATTATTTCTTGGAATAAGAGCCTAGGGCTACAATGGGTGTTACTGGAGAACCAGTGTACAACCTGGTTCTTCAGTAAGTCCCATGTTTCGATACGATTTTCACGAAGTCTTGGGACGTTTTTAAGACAATGACATAGGGAGTAGCTTGGGGGCAAGCTAAAAGATCCCCCTGGTGCGTCTTCGGTCGATGGTGATTATCAATCAATTGCGTATTATTTTTACCGTTTTGTAGATTACCATTTATTCTATTAGTAGCTGGTTGTAATCTAGAAAATCCTGGTACTTCCTTACTTTGCAATACAGGGGGTTGATGTCTATTAGTCTCTACTACTTCACCACTGGAACTTTGCTCATTTTGCTGTAATTCCTTATCCTTCCTATTAAGCATGGGTCTCGGACATATATTGTTATCATTTGATGTCCGCAAAGCTGAGACCAGTTCCATTAGTGTAGAGATATCTTTTTGCACAGTTTTTATCTCGGACATGACTCGTCTCTCGATGGTATCTATCTTCCCATGTAACTTTTTAAAAAAGTGTCTCAATGTCTTGCATATGTAGTGCTGCATCTTCAGGACCTATCAGAGAATTTCTTTCATCCTGTTTTGATGTCTTCCCCTTTTTTTGGGGTTTCTGGAGGCTATTTTTTAACGGTGATGGTACAGTTTGCTGCTTACACCTCTTCGCAGGTGGTGAAATCAGTTCTGGTGAATTGGAGTTGGATACTACCGATATTTCAGGGGAAATTGTCAATACCCAAGGTCCAGGCCTAATCGCAAAATCGGACTTAGGTAGGTTAGAGAAATCGAAGCTATTGTCCTTCGGGTTACTGTTTATCCTACCATTTTCGGCGCCCGAGACCTGTACTTCAAGCTTAGAACCAGAGCTATTTTCACCATCTTCTACCGTAACCGATTTAGTCTCTTTTTGGACAGCATTCAGTGCTGTTTTAGTAGCAGCTAGTTGCTCCTCAACCTGGACAATCTCATTATTAATTATATACCCATTGCGCTTTTCAAATAATTTGTGATCGGTGCTGTTTTAGCCGCAGGCTTCCCCTTGTTTGTTACTGCCAATTTCCTTTTTCCCATTTCGCTTATTTTGCCGTTATGCCGTAGTGCAAAATTATAAAGTTTTAAAAAGTCTTACCGGTGAATTGTTTCTTTCGATCACAGGACCAAGAGGGGTGGCCCAGCCCAGCCTCGTCCAGTCTCGGATGGGAGCAGATGGGCCCGCCCTTGGTCCGGGCTTCGCTGAAATTTAAAGCAGCTCCGGGCGCATAGTGGCCTGTCGGTAGCAGGGGGAGCCTGGGAGATGGAGTCCGCTATGGCTCCTGTGGACGGCTCTCACCCCCGATGTCAGCACCAGCAGCAGCGGTGAGCAGTGATGATTCCCGCGCTGCGGGACGCCTCGCTGAAATTTAAAGCGCCTCCAGGCGCAGAGTGGCCTGTCGGTAGCAGGGGGAGCCTGGGAGAGGGAGTCCGCTATGGCTCCTGTGGACGGCTCTCACCCCCGATGTCAGCAGCAGCAGCAGCGGTGAGCAATGATGTTTCCCCTATGCATAAAGAAAACATATATTTGTTAAACTTCACATTAGCATATCAACGGTTAAATATCATCAGAAACCTACACCTAACATTCTGCATGCTTTTACGATGCAGTATCTAAATCAATTTCATTTGTGCGCTTTTATTAAACATGGTAACCTAACACACATGTGTCATTTTTGTAAATTAACCCCTTCGATGCTCATGACGGAATGGTCCCGTCATGAGCATCGGTGCCCCTGTGCTCATGACGGAACCATTCCGTCATGAGGCCAGGGGCACGAAATCCCTCTGCTGCAGACAGCAGAGGGATTTCGTTTTCTCCCCCAGCCTCGGGAGCTGGGGAAGAGCTTCCCCAGCTCCCGAGGCCCCCCCTCCCCTCCCTTTCAGTGAAATGAAGATCAGCGCGCACATCACGCTGACTTAATTTCACTGAAAACGAAACTAAAATGAGCCTTTAGGCTCATTTCAGTTTCACTTTCTACGCCCCCTGAGCACGTAGAAAGACGGGAGAGGTATCATTGGAAAGGGGAGAATCTCCCCTTTCCAATGGTACCCCTCCCCAGTGGATCCCTGCTTGGGGATCGCCCCAGGAGGGCGATCCCCAAGCAGGGATCCACCCACTAAGGCACCAGGGAGGGGGGTGCCGCCCCTTGGGCAAGGGCTTTTGCTCCCCCCCAAAAAATTGCCAATGTTGAGTCTTTCTGCCCTCCCTGGGGGGCAGAATGCCCACTAGACACCAGGGATTTTTATTTGGTGCATTTTTTTTAGGGTGGGGGCTGCCCGAAACGGGCACGCCAATGCCCCCACCCACCATTACAGCCTTTCTGCCCCCCCGGGGGGCAGAAAGCCCCCTAAATGCCAGGGATTTTTTTGTGTGCAATTTGTTTTAGGGTGGGGGCTGCCCAAAATGGGCACGCCAATGCCCCCACCCCACCTGCCACCATTACAGCCTTTCTGCCCCTGCTGGGGGGCAGATGGGAACAGTAGCCCCAATCTGCCCCCCCGGGGGGGCAGAAAGCCCACTAAACACCAGGGATTTTTTTGGACGCATTTTTTTTTAGGGTGGGGGATGCCTGAAACGGGCACGCTAATGCCCCCACCCCCCACCACCATTACAGCCTTTCTGCCCCCTGGGAGGCAGATGGGGGCAGTAGCCCCCAATCTGCTGCCCCGGGGGCAGAAAGCCCACTAAACGCCAGGGATTTTTTTGCGCGTTTGTTTTGGGTGGGGGCTGCCCAGACGGGCACGCCAATGCCCCCACCCCCCGCCACCATTACAGCCTTTCTGCCCCCCTGGGAGGCAGATGGGGAAGTAGCCCCCAATCTGCCCCTGGGGGGGCAGAAAGCCCACTAAACGCCAGGGATTTTTTTTTGTGTAATTTTTTTTTAGGGTGGGGGCTGCCCAAAATGGGCACGCCAATGCCCCCACCCCCGTCACCATTACAGCCTTTCTGCCCCACCCTGGGGGGCAGATGGGGGCTGTAGCCCCCAATCTGCCCCCCCGGTGGGGCAGAAAGCCCACTAAACGCCAGGAATTTTTTTGTGCAATTTTTTTTAGGGTGGGGGCTGCCCAAAACGGGCACGCTAATGCCCCCACCCCCGTCACCATTACAGCCTTTCTGCTCCCCCTGGTCTCCTGATAAAAATGGTACCTCACACGCATGGGTGGGGCAAGTACCCGCGACAGGCAAGGGCCCAAAACCTAGTGAGGTGACATCAAAATTACCTATCACAAACCAACCTGGTTTCAAGGGGGGTCCCATGAGTTTTTGGCCCCGGGTTCGGCGGCCAGCTAGGGAAACCTACCAAACCCACACATTTCTGAAAACTAGACACCAGGGGATTCCAGGGAGGTATGGCTTGCGTGGATCCCCCAAAGTTTTCTTACCCAGAATCCCCCAGAAACCTGAAATTTTGCTGAAAAAAATCACTTTTTTCACACATTTTTGTGTGGGAAAGTTGTGGCATCACCGGGCTGAAACAAATTTCCTACCACCCAGTGTTCCCCCAGGTCTCCCGATAAAAACGGTGCATCACTTGGGTGGGAGGCCCAAGTACCAACGACAGGCAAGGGCCCAAAACGTATTGAGGTGACATCAAAATTGCCTATCAGAAGACAATCTGGTTTTGCAAGGGGGTCCCATGACTTTTGGCCCGGTGCTCGGCGGCCACCTAGGAAACCTACCAAACCCACACATTTCTGAAAAGTAGACACCCGGGAATTCCAGGGAGGTATGGCTTGCGTGGATCCACCAACGTTTTCTTACCCAGAATCCCCCAGAAACCTGAAATTTTACAGAAAAAATCACTTTTTCATACATTTTTGTGTGGGAAAGTTGTGGCATCACGGGCTGACACAAATTTCCTACCACCCAGCGTTCCCCCAGGTCTCCCGATAAAAATGGTGCCTCACTCGGGTGGGAGGCCCAAGTACGCGCCACAGGCAAGGGCCCAAAACGTATTGAGGCGACATCAAAATTGCCTATCAGAAGACGACCTGGTTTTGCAAGGGGGTCCCATGACTTTTGGCCCGGGGCTCGGCGGCCACCTAGGGAAACCTAGCAAAGCCACACATTTCTGAAAAGTAGACACCCGGGGGATTCCAGGGAGGTATGGCTTGCGTGGATCCCCCAACGTTTTCTTACCCAGAATCCCCAGAAACCTGAAATTTTGCTGAAAAAGTCACTTTTTCACACATTTTTGTGTAGGAAAGTTGTGGCATCACCGGGCTGACACAAATTTCCTGCCACCCAACGTTCCCCAGGTCTCCCGATACAAATGGTGCCTCACTCGGGTGGGAGGCCCAAGTACCCACAACAGGCATGGGCCCAAAACATATTGAGGCGACATCAAAATTGCCTATCAGAAGATGACCTGGTTTTGCAAGGGGGGTCCCATGACTTTTTGGCCCGGGGCTCAGCGGCCACCTAGGGAAACCTAGCAAAGCCACACATTTCTGAAAAGTAGACACCCGGGGATTCCAGGGAGGTATGGCTTGCGTGGATCCCCCAACGTTTTCTTACCCAGAATCCCCAGAAACCTGAAATTTTGCTGAAAAAGTCACTTTTTTCACACATTTTTGTGTAGGAAAGTTGTGGCATCACCGGGCTGACACAAATTTCCTACCACCCAGCGTTCCCAGGTCTCCCGATACAAATGGTGCCTCACTCGGGTGGGAGGCCCAAGTACCCGTAACAGGCATGGGCCCAAAACATATTGAGGCGACATCAAAATTGCCTATCAGAAGACGACGTGGTTTTGCAAGGGGGTCCCATGACTTTTTGGCCCGGGGCTCAGCGGCCACCTAGGAAACCTAGCAAAGCCACACATTTCTGAAAAGTAGACACCCGGGGATTCCAGGGAGGTATGGCTTGCGTGGATCCCCCAACGTTTTCTTACCCAGAATCCCCAGAAACCTGAAATTTTGCTGAAAAAGTCACTTTTTTCACACATTTTGTGTAGGAAAGTTGTGGCATCACCGGGCTGACACAAATTTCCTACCACCCAGCGTTCCCCAGGTCTCCCGATAAAAATGGTGCCTCACTCGGGTGGGAGGCCCAAGATACGCGTGACAGGCAAGGGCCCAAAACGTATTGAGGCGACATCAAAAATGCCTATCACAAAACGACCTGGTTTTGCAAGGGAGTCCCATGACTTTTGGCCCGGGGCTCGCGGCCACCTAGGGAAACCTAGCAAACCCACACATTTCTGAAAAGTAGACACTTGGGGGATTCCAGGGAGGTATGGCTTGTGTGGATCCACCAACGTTTTCTTACCCAGAATCCCCTGCAAACCTGAATGTTTGCTGAAAAAATCACTTTTTTCACACATTTTTGTGTGGGAAAGTTGTGTTATCACCGGGATGACACAAATTTCCTACCACCCAGCGTTCCCCCAGGTCTCCTGATACAAATGGTGCCTCACTCGGGTGGGAGGACCAAGTACCCGCAACAGGCATGGGCCCAAAACGTATTGAGGCAACATTAAAATTGCCTAGCACAAAATGTTTTGGGCCCTTGCCTGTCGCGGGTACTTGGGCCTCCCACCCGAGTGAGGCACCATTTTTATCGGGAGACCTGGGGGAGCAGTTGTGTGGTTGGAAATTTGTGTCATCCCGGTGATGCCATAACTTTCCCACACAAAAATGTGTGAAAAAAGTGATTTTTTCAGCAAACCTTCAGGTTTGCAGAGGATTCTGGGTAAGAAAACGTTGGTGAATCCACGCAAGCCATACCTCCCTGGAATCCCCGAGTGTCTACTCTTCAGAAATGTGTGGGTTTGCAGGTTTCCCTAGGTGGCCGCCAGCCCAGGCCAAAAGTCATGGGACCTCCTGCAAAACCAGGTCGTTTTGTGATAGGCATTTTTGATGTTGCCTCAATATGTTTTGGGCCCTTGCCTATCGCAGCGTACTGAGCCTCCCACCCGAGTGAGGCGCCATTCTATCGGGAGACCTGGGGGAACGCTGGGTAGTAGGAAATTTGTGTCAGCCTGTGATGCTACAACTTTCCCACACAAAATGTGTGAAAAAGTGATTTTTCATCAAAATTTCAGGTTTGCAGGATTCTGGGTAAGAAAACGTTGGTGGATCCACGCAAGCCATACCTCCCTGGAATCCCTGGGTGTCTACTTTTCAGAAATGTGTGGGTTTGCTAGGTTGCCCTAGGTGACCGCGAGCCCGGGCCAAAAGTAATGGGACCCCTTGCAAAACCAGGTCGTTTTGTGATAGGCATTTTTGATGTCGCCTCAATACGTTTTGGGCCCTTGCCTGTCGCGCGTACTTGGGCCTCCCACCAGTGAGGCACCATTTTATCAGGAGACCTGGGGAACGCTGGGTGATAGGAAATTTGTGTCAGCCTGGTGATGCCATAACTTTCCCACACAAAAATGTGTGAAAAAGGTGATTTTTTCAGCAAAATTTCAGGTTTGCAAGGGATTCTGGGTAAGAAAACGTTGGTGGATCCACACAAGCCATACCTCCCTGGAATCCCCGAGTGTCTACTTTTCAGAAATGTGTGGGTTTGCTAGCTTCCCTAGGTGGCCGCAGCCCCGGGCCAAAAGTCATGGGACCCCCTTGCAAAACCAGGTAGTCTTCTGATAGGCAATTTTGATGTCGCCTCAATATGTTTTGGGCCCTGCCTGTTGCGCGTGCTTGGGCCTCCCACCGAGTGAGGCACCATTTTATCAGGAGACCTGGGAACGCTGGGTGATAGGAAATTTGTGTCAGCCCGGTGATGCTACAACTTTCCCACACAAAAATGTGTGAAAAAGTGATTTTTTCAGCAAAATTTCAGGTTTGCAGGGAATTCTGGGTAAGAAAATGTTGGTGGATCCACGCAAGCCATACCTCCCTGGAATCCCCGAGTGTCTACTTTTCAGAAATGTGTGGGTTTGCTAGGTTTCCCTAGGTGGACGCGAGCCCGGGCCAAAAGTCATGGGACCCCCTTGCAAAACCAGGTCGTTTTGTGATAGGCATTTTTGATGTCAGCCTCAATACGTTTTGGGCCCTTGCCTGTCGCGAGTAATTGGGCCTCCCACCCGAGTGAGGCACCATTTTTATCGGGAGACCTGGGGCAATGCTGGGTGGTAGGAAATTTGTGTCAGCCCGGTGATGCTACAACTTTCCCACACAATAATGTGTGAAAATAGTGATTTTTCAGCAAAATTTCTGGTTTCTGGGGGATTCTGGGTAAGAAAACATTGGGGATCCATGCAAGCCATACCTCCTGGAATCTCCCATGTGTCTACTTTTCAGAAATGTGTGGGTTTGGTAGGTTTTCCTAGGTGCCGGCAGAGCTAGGGTTCAAAAACTACAGCTAGGCACTTTGCCAAAAAGGGTCATTTTTCACAGTGAAATTGGGGTGTGTCCACGTTGCGTTTTGCGTCGTTTCCTGTTGCGGGCACTAGGCCTACCCACACAAGTGAGGTGCCATTTTTCTCAGAAGACTTTGGGGAACGCGGGGTGGGTGGAATTTTGTGGATCCATACAGATTCCAGAACTTTCCACCACAGAAAAGCGAGGAAAATGTGTTTTTTTACACTTTTTAGGTTTGCAAGGGATTCTGGGTAACAGAACCTGGTGAGAGCCAGTCAAGTCACCCCATCCTGGATTCCCCTGGGTGTCTAGTTTTCAAAAATGTATAGGTTTGCTAGGTTTCCCTAGGGGCCGGCAGAGCTAGGGTTAAAAAACTACAGCTAAGCACTTTGCAAAAAAGGGTCATTTTTCACTGTGAAAATGTAGTGTGTCCACGTTGTGTTTTGCGCTGTTTCCTGTCGCGGGCACTAGGCCTACCCATACAAGTGAGGTACCATTTTTCTCGGAAGACTTTGGGGAATGCGGGGTGGGTGGAATTTTGTGGATCCATGCAGATTCCAGAACTTTCCACCACAGAAAAGTGAGGAAAATGTGTTTTTTTTGACAATTGTTTAGGTTTGCAAGGGATTCTGGGTAACAGAACCTGGTGAGAGCCAGTCAAGTCACCCCATCCTGGATTCCCCTGGGTGTCTAGATTTCAAAATGTATAGGTTTGCTAGGTTTCCCTAGGTGCCGGCAGAGCTAGGGTTCAAAAACTACAGCTGAGCACTTTTAAAAAAAGGGTCATTTTTCACTGTGAAAATGTGGTGTGTCCACGTTGTGTTTTGCGCTGTTTCCTGTCGCGGGCACTAGGCCTACCCACACAAGTGAGGTACCATTTTTCTCGGAAGACTTTGGGGAATGCAGGGTGGGTGGAATTTTGTGGATCCACGCAGATTCCAGAACTTTCCACCACAGAAAAGTGAGGAAAATGTGTTTTTTTTGACAATTGTTTAGGTTTGCAAGGGATTCTGGGTAACAGAACCTGGTGAGAGCCAGTGAAGTCACCCCATCCTGGATTCCCCTGGGTGTCTAGATTTCAAAAATGTATAAGTTTGCTAGGTTTCCCTAGGTGCCGGCAGAGCTAGGGTTCAAAAACTACAGCTAGGCACTTTGCAAAAAGGGGTAATTTTTCACTGTGAAAATGTGGTGTGTCCACGTTGCGTTTTGGGCCGTTTACTGTCACGGGCACTAGGCCTACCCACACAAGTGAGGTACCGTTTTTCTCGAAAGACTTTGGGGAACGCGGGGTGGGTGGAATTTTGTGGATCCATGCAGATTCCAGAACTTTCCACCACAGAAAAGTGAGGAAAATTTGGTTTTTTTGACAATATTTTAGGTTTGCAAGGGATTCTGGGTAACAGAACCAGGTGAGAGCCAGTCAAGTCACCCCATCCTGGATTCCCCTGGATGTCTAGTTTTCAAAAATGTATAGGTTTGCTAGGTTTCCCTAGGTGCCGGCAGAGCTAGGGTTAAAAAACTACAGCTAGGCACTTTGCAAAAAAAGGGTCATTTTTCACTGTGAAAATGTGGTGTGTCCACGTTGCGTTTTGGGCTGTTTCCTGTCGCAGGCACTAGGCCTACCCACACAAGTGAGGTACCATTTTTATCGGGAGACTTAGGGTAACACAAAATTGTAGAGCAACTGTTATTATCTATTGACTTTTGATGCATTTCTGCCTTCCAAATGAAAGACAATGTGTAAAAAAGAAGTCATTTTGAAAAATGTCCTATAATTCTCATGCTAGTATGGGTACTCCCAATTTCGGAAATGTGCAAATATCTACTATTTCTAAACTCTATATTTTGTTCCCATTTCATAAATACATAGGTGTCTTTCATACCGATTTTTCCATGTATAAATTTTCCCAGAATAATTGCTATATACCCGGTACATAATAAAAAACCATTGCAAGACGCTGCTCAGTTATTGGCTCTGGGTTCGTCGGGTTCTTGGTGAACCTACAAGTCCTATATATCGCCACAACCAGAAAGGTCCAGCGGATGTAACGGTATATTTCTTTCAAATAGCTGTCATAATTAGAAGAAGTTACAGGTGAAAACGTTGACACAAATGGCTGATTTTTTCAACTAATTTTCAATTTTTCCTATATTTAACTGTTTGTTTCTATAAAGAAAACTTGAAGGATCTACACAAATGACCCCTTGCTGAATTCAGAAGTTTGTCTACTTTTCAGAAATGTATGGCTTTCCAGGATCCATTATTGCTTTCATAGCCATTTCTACCATTAACTGGAAGGAGGTTGAAAGCACAAAAAATAGCAAAAATAGACTATGTCCCAGAAAAATGCCAAAACTGTGTAAAAAATGTTTGTTTTCTGTCAAAAGTCTGCTTGTCCCTGAAAGCTGGGAAGATGGTGATTTCAGCACCACAACCCCTTTTTTGATGCCATTTGCAGGGAAAAAACCAGACGCTTTCATCTGTAGCCCTTTTTTCGCATTTTTCCCCAAAAAAACAAAATTTAGCTGTATTTTGGCTAATTTCTGGGTCCCCTCCAGGGGAATCCACAAACCCTGGGTACCTTTAGAATACCCATGATGTTGGAAAAAAAGGACGCAAATTTGGCGTGGATACATTATGTGGTCAAAAAGTTACAGGGGCCTAAGCGCGAACTACCCCAAATAGCCAAAAAAAGGCTTAGCACAGGAGGGGAAAAGGCCTAGCAGCGAAGGGGTTAAGGTCACCAATCATTTTTCCAGGGTGAATTCATAGAGATAGATGAAAGTTAATGTCTATGCTCTATCACAGGCTTCATCTCTCTCTGTCCTGTCTTCTTGATCATCGGTCTCTAGGTACAAATTGCATTACAACTGCACTAAGCACTTCGCCAGGGTCTGAATCTGGTGCAGTCAACACTATAAGATGTACTGACTTCAACTGTTGACTCTCTCAGACCACCCTCAGACCAAACAAGTGCTAATCAGCTTCTTCTCGATCCCCAACAGTCTCACTAACCTACTCCCTCTGTCTCACTGTAATTACCAGCACATCAGGAACAGGTGCTGTTATATTATCAAGGTGACAAGGGACTCTGCCAGTATGAGCGTCAGGTACCCAATTAGGGAGACCTCCACACTTCACAACAGTTGTGGTGACCATGATCACTTGGTATGGCCCACGCCACTGAGGCTCCAAGCATGACTTGGGCATGTGTTTCTTCACCCTAACCGAGTCTCCGGGACTGAGGTCATGGCACTGGTCCGGTTGAGGCGGGCTGTATCCTCTTCAACCTAGTAAGGCACAGAATGCACCACATCAGCCAGTCATTTGCAGTAATCAAAGAATCATGTCATTTGTAATGTTCACAAGTGCATTCAAAGGCACTTTCTATGATGATTTTATGGGGTGACAATCCTATCCTCCTATCTAGAGTACTGCATAGTCTCATCAGTACAAGGGGCAAAGCATCAGCCTACTTAAGAGATGTCATAGCACACACTTTAGCCAATCTGAATTTCAATGTGCCATTGCCTTGCTCCACAAATCCAGAAGCCTCTGGTCGTTATCTGCAGTGGAGCCTCTGTTTGACATGTAATGCTCCACATAACATCTGCAGGACCTCATTATTTAAATGAATTCCTCGGTCTGACTTCAAAGAAGTCCGAAACTGAAACGCGGAATCAAGTCCCTCAACAATAACTTAGCCACTGTGAGACTATAATTTCTCCTAGTCGGGTAAGCTTTAACTCACCATGAAAAAATGCTCACAATCACTAGGACATATCTCAACCCATTGCACGCAGGCTTTTCAATAAAGTCCAGTTGCATCGTGTTGACTCAGTGTTATGGCTGTTGTCCTGCCAACATTCTGCTGTTGGCACACAACATATCTATGACACAAACTTTCAGCCATCAATCTGAATCTGGGGTTAAACAACGTTTGCCTAAAGAGGCGCACAAGGGCGTCTCTCCCTTCATGTGCAGGTCAATGATAATGGCTTGTTATTGGAGGTAAAGAGCTTTCTGGCAAAACAGGTCTTCCATCTCCTGAAACCCAAATGTCATCCTCTTTTCTTTTGACACAATCTGCTCTAATACAATCTTACTGTTCTGCTTCTGGCACTTCCTCCTGTAACCTCTTAATTTCCTCCCAAGTATCAACTTCTACTAACAACAGATTGCAATTTGTGGCATCTGCACTTTAATTGACATATTCCCCATTAAATGTGCAAGAATTCACAGTGGCGTATCTCACTGTCTCATCAGCATACCTATTACCCACTGTCACATAGTCAGTGCAAAGTCGATGTACGGCACACTTAACCACGGCAACCTCGGCAGGTAACTGTAAAGCCTGCAAAAGATTTCCTACACTTTCGCCATTGTGAATTGGTGAGCTCAAAGAGATCATAAATCCTCGTTCGGACCATAACTGTATAAAATGAACAACCCCAAAGTGAAAATTGCCACTTTCAGCTCGTCTGAAACACAGCATGCTCTAGTAAGAGCAAACAATTCTGCCACTTGTGCTGAAAATACTCCTTGAAGCCAGGAGTCTTCGACCACATCTGAGACAGTACAGACTATGTAGGCAGCTCTCAAGTTTCTATCATGGTCTCATAGGCAGGAGCCACCAACAAACAGCGCATGATCTGATCCAGGTAGTGACAAATCTTGAATGTCAGGTCTCAGCTTTGTGCATAATTCAGTAACATCAAGACAATAATGCTCAACTTCACCTTTAACATTTTCATTCCCAGGGATGGGCAACAAGGTAGCAGGATTTCTCCTTAATGTCACATTCTCGGCTCCAAGGGTCACTTGCTCATACTTAGTAAGCCGACTATGTGTGAGGTGCTGTGATCTGGTGCATGTTAACAACACCTCAACTGAATAGTGGACAAAACGGGTAAGGGATGACCCATAACAATGCTATCGCAATGCTCAATGCTGACACCTGTGAAAACCATGTCTTTGAGACAGACAGGGAAAGTGGCAGCTATGGGGTCAAGCGTGGCAGAAAAATATTCCGTAGGCCTGCAGACATTCCAATGCATCTGGGTTAGCACTGAGAGAGTGCAGCCTTCTCTCTCACTGCAAAAAAAAAGCAAAACATCTATTATTATCAGGCATTTCCAGTGCCAGGGTGTGGCAGAGACTTTCTCTCCGCTGTGAGAAAGCATGCATGCATCTGCCACGTCATGGTACCAGATCTGACACATCTTTGTGCGTCAGTCTCTGTAAAGGCTTGGCCATCAGGGAAAAGTTGGGAATCCCCTGTTGACAGTAGCTCAGAAATTCCCAAGAACATCATGACTTGTTTCTGTTTTGTTGGCAGATTCATTTTTAGAATTGCTGAGATTTTCACTTGTGACACCTTCCTTGCTCCTTTCTCCTTGTGATGTCCTACATACAGGACATCCTTCTTACAGTACTGCAACTTAGTCGGGGTCACTTTATGTCCATTCTCAGCTATGTGGTTCAAGAGAGCAATTGTGTCTCTTTTGCAAGCCTCCTGCGTATTTGATGCCACCAGTAGGTTGTCAATGTATTGGACTAGGACTGTGTGATAGGGCCTCACCAAGGACTCCAAATTCTTTTTGAGTATCTGATTAAAGATTGAGGGACTCTCCATATACCCTTGTAGAACTCGGCACCATGCCAAAACACAGCTGCCGAAATGGAAAGCGAAGAGACACTGACTACCCTAATGAAATAGTATAGAAAAGAAGGCTTGACACAATCAATGACAGAGAACCACTCAGCCTCACATTGAATTTGAAACAAAATCACAAGTGGATTCAGTACCACAGGACAACATGGAACAACAATTGAATTAACCCTTCTCAAATCTTGCACTATGCAGTACTTGCCTGTGGTTTTCTGCAAACCCATAATGGGGGAGATTCATGAGGTCCCCATAATCTCTTTCAGAATGCATTGCTCAATCATCAGATCAATCACAGAAGTAATCGCAGTAATGATTTCATGGGGCAGATTGTATTGTGGGATTCTGGGGTGCTCAGCATTTGGCTTCACTGTCATGCAGACTTTTTCAACATCTTTGATAAGTCTGATGTCTTAACCTGAAATGCCCCAGACTCCAGGTAACACTGTGTCTCTCAATTCTGGGGGCAAATCATCTTTTGTCAACATAGGGTACATTACGATTTCTGATCTTTGTCTAAAATGTTTAAAGGCAATGTCCTCATCATGAGTTTGAAACTCAATTCCATTTGGAGTATGGTAGATGGAACAATTCAGCTTGCACAAGAGATCTCATCCAAGCAGATTTTACAGAACTAGAGTCACACACCAGAAACTGGTGATTGTCCTTAAAGGACCCTATCTTGACAGGTACCGCTTCTGAAACTGGGCTAGTCATTGGTTTATTTGCAACTCCTACAACTTTGTCCAGAGAGGGGTAGGTTGGAAACCTCTGCTCTTCTCAAAGTAGAGCGGGTAGTACCAATGTCAAAGAGGAAGGAAACAGGATTCCTATTCACCTCACCATCCACATATGGACCACTCTGGTCTACCTCTAAGGTTGCGGCAATTATTCAATCCTCCCCCCCACTAAGACCCCGTCATTGCAACAGGTTTGAGCTAAAATCATCATCTACCTGAATCATAGAGTACTGTTGCGACGTATCCTGATTCACAAAAGGATTGGTATTCCCATTGGGAATCAGATTCGCATTGTATCCCTGGACATTTACATTTTGTTGTGACAGTGGAGCTTGTGGAACCTGCAATGCCTGACTTTGGGGTACATTGGGATTGTGAATTCTTTGTCTCTGCACTTGTTGTGTCTGAACCATATTACTTCCCTGTGATTGCACAAATCCACAATTTTGAACGTAATTTCCATTAACCATGTTACCAGTATTAAACCGACATTCGCACTTCCAATGCCCTAGCCTGCCATAGATGTGGCAGGGATTAGTCTTCTTCAAAGCCAGCAAATCAACACTTGTATTCGGATCAAATGGGACACCATGTCCTCTACCTTGTGGTTGAATCTCTTGCTGTTGAAACCCATTACCACCTTGCATCATCGGAGCTCCTTGCTGATACACTCCCTGCATGGGACCAGCATTCCCAACAAACTCCTGATTACAACCCCTCTGTGTAGCTTTCATCTGTGCTATAATTAATTTTCCCTTCAATTTCTTATGTTTCATCTCCAATTTGTCCTATCTCAATATCTCATCAACGTGCTTACTCTGCCAACAAATCAAATGCTGCTGAACCATGGAACTAACTTCAGGCTTCAATCCATACAGAAACCTGTAAACAAAATGTCTCATGTCTTTTGCCTCAATTGTCTCCGTCCTATTGAACTGTTTAAATACCTGCAACAGTCTCTCATTATAGGCATGTATTGACTCTTTGGATTTTTGTGTTGTTCTGTAAATCTTGACCCAATCAATCTCCTTAGGAGAGATTTTCGACTTCAGAAATGTAATCACCTGATTATACTTTTTCATTACCAGTGGTGACGGAGCATGTGATTGAGAATGTCTTATCGACTTCACCTCGGGCCAATCCATTGCAACTTTACATTCAACCCATAGATAGAACCACAATTTCAAATAAAATATCCAAATCCTTTCATAAAACTTTTGATATTTTCACAAACTGATCAACCTGTCTGTACTATTCCAGTGGGTTCTCTCTCAATTTCGAAAAATCGGTTGTGAATGATGCAAGATCAGTCCTACTCCATGCTATATGGAGCCTCCACCAAGCACTTCTCTCATGGGAAGCATGTTCATATCATATCCTCATCTTCCTCCTTTGTTCCAGATGGAGGCATTTGCACCCTGAATTTCTTCGGCTCCTTTTTCTTTGACCATCTACCTTCCCATTTAACTAATTCACTCCACTCTCGAACATATGCAATTAATTCCTTGATCTGTAATTTAATTCCTGGCTGTTACATGTTTACAAGATCTCTGTCACTAAAGTTTAATCAGTAACTTATTTGTAAGGCTTTAGATTTCTTCAAATTAATTCCATGTCTGTGAGCCAATTCAGACAATCTTCCATGAGCCTGTCCTGCACATCTGGCAATGTCTTTACACAGGAACAATAATTCATCATCCTGGTAGGCATTCAATAGTGACAAATCAAGAGTTCCAATTATAATTTCTTCTAGTTCTACTTTAAATCCATGCAACACCCATTGCCCATTCTCTCTGTGAAACCTGAGTATTTGTTCCAGGATTCAAACTTCCTGTTGGGGTGTCTATGCATTTGAACCAATCATCAAGGTTGCAGGCAGTAAGACCTAGCTGTTCTGCTGGTTTATGAAGAATTATGTCTCCACTATAGGTACCACTACTTACATCAGGTGGTGAGTTCAAAAGAAGTAGGCATTCTCATTGGCACCTCTGCCCTAGGAGTACTGTAGTTCATGTTCTGTGGTACATTTGTGTTGGGCATGAAAAAGGGTAATGTTCTCTGAGGAAATCTCCTTTTTAGATCAAACCCTGTCTGATTTAATGTAGGGTCTGCATTCATTGCGCATGGAGTATTCCCTTTTGTCAGAACCATAGGAGTCTAAGGAATGGGTCTCATTGTTGAGCCCATTGAATTGCTAGCTATAGCATTCATTCCAATAGGAAAAGCCAAAGTATGCGTATTATTTCCTGCTATGCCAGGTTTGAATAAAGGAACTACAGGTCCAATTGTGAGAGGAACTGTTGATGCATCTGGGGCAATTAGAGCATGTGAAGTCGAAGGGGCTGTCATTCCTGAATTCTCTCCCATTGGATTAGGATTCATATTTACTGGTGCCGTAGGCACACCAAAGGTCTCACTTGTAGGTGCATTACTCGTTTCTCCAGTCTGGGTTTCATTGTATGGAGGTGGACCGTGTAACAGTAATTCAGTTATAAAATCCTCATTTAAGTCGCTATCACTGTCCTCAACTGTATTTTTGGTGTCATCTCTTTCTTCTTTCTCACTTCCTTGCGTTTACCTTTCCCTTCTTCCTCTCTTGTTAGTGCAAGATATAGTCTAGCTCCCTCAATTATGTCAGTTCTCCAAGATTTCTGCATCCCAACTAGCATCTGCACAATTGAGCATGGCTTTCTTGACCCTCCCTTGAAATCTCACTCTTTGTTCTCGTCCATTTCTCATGTTGCAGACTGCAACAATTTGCAAATATCCCACACCGAACATGGGAACGACATCTCCTTCTCATGCACTGGTTAGATTGCAACATTTCTGAATAGGCCTTTCAGTAGACGCTCTGGTTCCCCATGTTCTTTCATCAAGGTATTCTTCTCAGGCTCACTCTTCTATCACTAGTACAGTAATGTATCTATTCTACATCTAACAATGAATGGGAATACCTTCCAGAAATGTCATATTAGCAGAAAATGGAAGACCGTATTTCTGCAGCATGGTAAAAGACAGCCCTAGTCAGGACAAGTTTAAGCATAAATTCAATGGTGCACATTTATTATGCATGTGAGCATTTAAACACAAATTAATATAAGTTTCTAGTGCATTAGATTCACATTATATGTAACATTCAATAAATCTTTAAAATAATTATGTACAAGTACGGCTAGGAACTATATTTAAATCAGATATATGAAATATTAATGCACATAAACATTTGATCGTTTTAATTGAAATCAAATTCTACATATATGAGGATGGTTTCTATTTAGTTTGCTAACAAATACATGCCATTCAAGGTATTAAAGCACACATTATGAAAGTCGGATTTCATCTATATAGTAAGTACATTGTCCACTAAGTAAGGACGGTTTATTTCATCAAGACTTCAATTAATGTATTCTCGATCAGTTAGGGTAAAACACACAATGTGAGTATCCGCTATTCTCTAACCTTACAGTGAATGCACTCTTTGATAATGATGTCAAGTGAAACACTTTAATTAATCGTTAAACTGCGCAAGAAACATGTGCTAAGTGCAAGTTCAGGTTATGTATCTCTTAAGTATCTGTGATGTATCTGTGATGTGTAAAGGGTGGGCAATATTTGCGCTGAACCATTAATACCACAGATGCTGTCGCAGTGCCATGGTCAGCTCATTGTATTATTCCCTCTTCTGTAACAGCTAACCATGCATATGGAAAACCACAGGTGATGTCTCTAGCACCTGTGGTATGTAATTTGAGGAAAGTAGACTCAGATGAGGTGGTTTCCCAACTACAAAAATATTCACATTTTAAATAAAATGATCCTATTATGCTGTTAAATCAGAATAAGGTGTACATAATTGCCATCACATGCAATAGGGAGCAATAGAGGGTTCTACAAATCAGGCCGCCCTCCACTCAGAACCAAATATATCAATAAAGGCCTGATCTGCTGTTGGACTACTGCTTTCAAAAAAGGCCCCAGACAAACCAAACTTGGCTACTGTACTTGATGAATAGCTTCTAAAATGCTATTCCAATCAGGGTTTTGCTGTCCAATATTTAAGAAAAATGTGTGTCTATCTCCCCTACCTGTATCCCCTATTACAAGTGCCCAAATGAAACAAGTAAGTAAAAAAGTGTGTGAAGGTCTGAAATTACCTCACGTAAGCACCACCAAAGGAGCTGCTGGTAGGTACTCACCAGTATGCTCACGTCTTCATCATCGGTATCTTTCAAGACCAAAAGAAATTTGTGAAAACTAGTGTAAAGCAAAAATATTCTAATAGTGTGTGAATAAAAATATAGACTGCACACGCAAGTCATGTGCTGCCACATTGTGACCCCCATAGTGCAAAGGAAAAGAAAAATATGTATGTTTCGCTTCTCCAAGCTAAAAATGAGATAGGACCCACTGGCGATACTGCCAACTTTAATCAATGCCGTGGACCTACTCTGATTAAAAACCACAGCACCCTGTACTACAAATTGTCTCTGTTATGAATTAATTAATAATCGCACCTAACTCTATACAAAATGACGACTGTATTCCTGATTGCAATCAACTGGAAATTCATTTTGAAAGTGAAATTGAGGCTATGAAAATGTTATTGAATTCAAGTAAAGTCTCTAACGTGAGAGATGAAGACAATGCGTTTGTTTTGACTAGTACCTACATGCTTTCATGGTTCTCTCTATTAACTGATGATCAGTGTCATTTATTAATAAAAAAGCGCAAATCAACAGGGGCAGGAACTGATAGTCTCCTCAGCGAGGCTGCACAAAAGACATTTTGTTAAAATCAGGGACACGTGAAAAAAAAGATATGCATCTTTGAATACAGCTGTTATACCAGACATCACAGATTGTACCACTGCTTCAAAAATCTTCACTTTACAACTTGTTGGCTGACTTATAACACTCCCATCAGTTTAATAATGCTTTCAGCACCTTTGTTTTTTTAATCCCTGCTGTTTATATTATTAAATATCATAGTGATATGCGGAAAGCGTAGAGTGAAACTTGAAAAAAATAATTGTTTTCACTTGTCTGTTTATTTTTAATTTTGCATTTGGGTGGAGTGGTCTTTTTCAGGTTTCTTTCTTAGGCTTACCCCGGAGACACAGCCTTTGTGTGAAGTAAAGTTTCTCACAGCAGGAAGCACTAGGCTCACTCCAATTTGGAGTACTCACAACATGGCACAGTGAGGTGTGAGATCTTCCTGAAGCAGCAATCGGGGAAAATAAAGGATAGCAACAAAAAGACAAACGGCAGACCAAGGTCAAGCACATCCAGTCCACATGTACAGTAAATTCACAAGGTGGTGCAAACACTTCCTACACCCGCCGTCCAAAAGGTGTCAGTAGTCACCAAGTTCTAAGAAGAAAATGGAAGGTGCACACGTGATGAAGTCAATACACGCACGTTGAAGTCTGTTCCAGAATTGCTTCTTTTTATTCAATCAAATTTGTTAAACCTGGCACACAGCCAACGCGTTTCGTTCCCGATTTTAGCCAGAGGGAACTTCGTCAGGAACTCCTATATAGTCAATTTGACAGTAGCAGGATTGGACCTCAAGAGGCATAAATTAGCCACGATTACAGTAAGGTTAGTAGGTTCTCACGCTTCAAAATATTGGGCTTTAAAATTTCTTTTTCTTATTTGGCGAAATCAGTATAGAGAAAAGGTCCAGAACGTTTAGTCATCAAATAGACTTTATAAATAAAAAGTCATGCTGTATCAATTCAGTCATGCTACGTCTTCTTCTCGGGCGGCATGCTAACCTGTCTTTTCTCTGTCTACATGAAAACAGACAATACACTTTTTTTTTGTTTGGGGAGCTATCCTCACCCCGTCCTCTGCCATGCTAAACTAGGAACATCCAAACTGAGCACCCTCTGCTTTGGTAATTAATATTATAGTGCAAACTATATGGGTAAACCTAAAAAGGCATCTACTCTAGAATTTGCAGAATCTCATTTTTGATGTTTGCACTATTTATCCCTTTTCTGTACCTCCTCAAATGTGTATGCTATGCCCTTGATGATCCAATTCCAGTACATACACAATGGGTGAGTAATAATATATTTATTTGATAAGTTACAAGATAGATGTTCTTCTCATTCAACATATCATAGTTCTTCCAGCCCCATCTCTCATCGCTGCAGAGACTTCAAGAGATGGAACTGGAACACATGGATCATCTTGAGGAATACCTCCTTGAGACGCAGCTTTAGGATTACAGTCGCAAAAGATTAGATAATTCTATTAACCAAATAATAATGCATATATATATATCTATATATATACATATATATATATATATATATATATATATTTTATATATATATATATATTCACTGAAAACCATAGATTTTAGGGAAAGTTATAGTTAGTTGGACATTGCACTCGTACAAAACCCGTGAAATTGCCCCGTTATAGTTAGTTCAGCTAACTATAACTCGCACCCCCGCAATGCACTGCTGATGACGTCACATATTACATCACTCATGACATGGTCAGTGACATCACTGATGACATCACTGATGACATCTCAAATGACATCACTGATGACATCTCAGATGACATCATCCATGTGATAATTTGATGCATCTTCTCACACCCTAATATAACTTTTGATACACCCACTGTAAATTACAGACTGCCATTGTCAAAATCATAGACACTCCAACACCAATAACTACATACACACTCACTGATTCTTAGGTCTACACACACATCCACTCACTCACCTCTACAGTCACTCATACTTACGGTCACTCAGTACAGGACTTTCATATGCACTTATACACCTACATAGACACTCACACACCGCCACTCATCCATAGAGGTACTCACACACCTAGTCAGTCATGCAAATAATTAATCACAATGCCATTTACTCACCTATACAGTTATACACACACCAGCTCACTTACTCATACAAATACTAGCACATTCTTACGCTCTTATACAATCACTGATACAAGTACACACTCATCCATACAGCCACTCTCACAATCACACACTCTCACTTATAGCCATTTATATACTCCAACAGACATATATACTGCCTTTGACATATTAGTTACTCACACATGTACCACTAAGATATACATTCACTCACTAACACACCCATATACACACTCACCCACCCATACAGTCCATCACAGATGCACTCTTGAAAACCATGCACCCAGTGAATCACCCACTCACACATCTATGCGCAGTCACACACACCCCACCCACACAAACACTCAGGCACCCATACAGATGGGATTAAGTCCCCTTGAATCTTGAGGGTCCCTAGAGTCCAACTAGCCCACCATGTACCTCTAAAAAGCGCCACAGAGCTGCGTTGCAGAGAGGTGTAAAAAGGGGCGTGGCCTCTGTACACCTCTCAGCAACGCAGCTCCCTGGCGCATACTGGAGGTTCCTGGTGGGCTAGTTGGCTCCCAGGGACCCCCAGTATTCAAGGGGAATTACTCCCCTTCTTACAACGCGCCAGGGCGCGTTTGCACACTGCTGCAGCGAGGGGCGGGGCCTCCGGCACAATGCCGGTCTTTTTTTTTCTTTTTCTTTTTTTTTTTATGGGAGGGGGGCTGCGTGGCCCCCCTTCCCTCGGCCACTTTTGGCTCCGGGGACCCCATCCCCCGGGGCCTCAGGATTTTCTTTTTAAAAAACGGGAAGGGGGCCACGTGGCCCCCCTTCCCTGGGCCTCTATTGGCCCCGGGGACCCCATCCTCTGGGGCATGCCACCATTTTTTTTATTTTTTATTTTTGGAGGGGGGCTGCGTCGCCCCCCTCCTGAGGCCTCTAATGGCCCCGGGGACCCCATCCCCCGGGGCCGGCCTTTGTCTTCTTTATTTTTTTTAACTTTTCTTTTTGGGGAGGGGGGCTGCGTGGCCCCCCTCCCGGACCACTAATGTAGGCACCCCGGGACACTGCAGGAGCCGGCC
Source organism: Calotriton arnoldi (assembly GCA_963921515.1). Lineage (NCBI taxonomy): Eukaryota > Metazoa > Chordata > Amphibia > Caudata > Salamandridae > Calotriton > Calotriton arnoldi. The sequence goes on from CAWUFW010007963.1 coordinate 53,185, forward strand.
CTGGGGGGTGGCGGTCCCCAGGGCCACCACAGGCTCCAGGAGGGGGGCTGCGCGGCCCCCCTCCCCACATCTACCTAGCCCCTGGGAGGTGGTGGTCCCCGGGGCTTCGGGGGTCCGAAACGGACCCCCACATGTATTTTCTTAGTGCCCCGGGGAGGTGGCAGTCCCCGGGGCATGTGGGGGGGCTGGTGCCCCCCCACACAGGTCATGTATGTTTTAAAAAAAAAAAAAAGCCCTGGGGGTGGCGGTCCCCGGGGCTGCGGGGGCCTTAGAGGCCCCCCACATTAAATATAAATAAACCCCTGCATGCCCCCGGGACTTGGCCCACAAGGGGGCAAAATAGCATCGAAGCGCGGGAGACCGCGCTTCGAATTTTTTTTTTATCGGCTGGATCCGCGCACCCAGCGCATTTTTGCCGATTTTTTTTTTTTTAAAAAGGGGTTTTTTTGGCCCTCGGGGTCCTTGTAGGACCCCCTGAGCAGGCCTAGGGGGTCAGGGTGTTTCTACCCTGCCCCCTTTTTGCATTTTTTGCATCTGTTTTCATCTTTTTTTGTGCCTTGGTTCTACCGAGGCACAAGATGGCTGCCAACACTTCCTGGTTTGGAGTGTTGACAGCCAATTAGCATACAGCTCGTGATCGGGAGGGTGCGCGGATCCTCCGCTGACATAGATATATATGTGTTTTTACTTTTGATTTTCTCAGCAACTACTGAACGGATTTACACAATTTAACAAAAATGGGTTCTTTCTGAACCAAGAACTACCTCTTTGCCAAATTTGATGTAATTCTGTTCAGCAGTTCGGGCTGTAGCCGTGTCTAAAGTTTCCTATGGAAAATTGCATGGGGAAAACATGTTTTGGGACCCCCCTTTTTTCTTGGCCCCCGCTTGCCGAATCACCCTGAAACTTTCAGGATAGGAGCGGACCGGAGCGGGCCATAAGTTTTGAGAATTTCGCGAAGATTCGTCAACCGGCGCTAAAGGTATTGGAAATAGAATGTTGCAAATTTCCTATGGAAAATAGGTCCTAACTATAACTATCTACTGGCGACCGCCAGTAGATAATATATATATATATATATTATATATATATATATATATATATATATATATATATATATATATATATATATATATATATCTATCCTCCCAACTTGGTTCGCCTTCGTCCAGCGTTTCTGGCGCTTAATCCAGGGGCGGGACCTCCGCGGTTGAACCATACCGCTATATATACCACCAAATCCTTCGTCGCCGAAAGAACACGGGTCACACTCTCCCAGAGCTTTTGCCAATTTTAATTTATTTCTTCATTTCCTTCATTCGTTTTGTCAGAAATACAGGCGAGCAACCAACGTGTTTCGGTATTACATACAAGAGCAAGGTATTATGTAATACCAAAACGCGTTGGTTGCTCGCCTGTATTTCTGACAAAACGAATGAAGGAAATGCAGAAATAAATTAAAATTGCCAAAATCTCTGGGAGAGTGCAACCCGTGTTCTTTCGGCGACGAAGGATTTGGTGGTATATATAGATATATTATCTACTGGCGGTCGCCAGTAGATAGTTATAGTTAGAACCTATTTTCCATAGGAAATCCGCGACATTCTATTTGAAATAACTCTCTTGCCGGTTGACGTATCTTCGCAAAATTTTCAAACTTTGTGGGGTGCTCCGGTCCGCTCCTACCCTGAAAGTCTCGGTGCGATTCGTCAAGCAGGGGCCGAGAAAAAAGGGGCGTCCCAAAATGCGTTTTCCCCATTCATTTTTCCATAGGAAACTTTAGACACGGCTACAGCCCGAACTGCTGAACAGAATTACACCAAATTTGGCAAAGAGGTAGTTCTTGGTTCAGAAAGAACCCTTTTGTTAAATGGTGTAAATCCGTTCAGTAGTTGCTGAGAAAATCAAAAGTAAAAGTACATATATATCTATGGCCGCGTCGGATTCGCGCACCCTCCCGATCACGAGCTGCATGCTAATTGGCTGTCAACACTCCAAATCAGGAAGTGTTGGCAGCCATTTTGTCCCTCAGTAGAACCGAGGGACAGAAACAAGTGCACAAAACGCACAAAGGGGGCAGGGTAGAAACACCCTGACCCCCTAGGTCTGCTCAGGGGTCCCACAAGGACCCCTGGGCAAAATTTTTTTTTTTTTTAAATCGGCAGGATGCGCTCAGGGAGCGCGGATCCTGCCGAAAAAAAGAAGCGATCTCAGCGCTGATAATTGGCCCCGGGTGGCCCAAGTCCCGGGGGCATGGTGGGGGGTTTTAATTTATGTAGGGGGCCTCTAAGGCCCCCCAAGCCCCGGGGACCACCACCCCCGGGGCTTTATTTAAAAATGATGGCGGGAGGGCTCTGAGCCCTCCCGCAGCCCCGGGACCGCCACCTCCCGGGGCTTCTTTTTTTTTTTTAAACCTGTGTGGGGGCTCCAGCCCCACATGCCCGGGACCGCCACCTCCCGGGGCACTAAACATTTAAATATGGGGTCCGTTACGGACCCAAGCCCCGGGACTACCACCTCCCGGGGCTGTGCACTGAATGGGAGGGGGCCGCGCGGCCCCCTCCTGGAGCCCTTGATGGCCCTGGGGACCACCACCCCCCAGGGCCGGCTCCTGCAGTGTCCCGGGGTGCCTACCCCGGGACACTGCTGTTTGCTATGACAGGACGGGAGCCTCGCGGCTCTCGTCCTGTCATAGCAAACTTGGTTTGCATTTTGAAAGAGAGAGCAGGAAACCTGCTCTCTCTTTCAAAATGCAAACCACTGCTTTCCACATGGGGAGCAGCATGTTAGCTGCTCCCCATGTGGAAAAGCAATGCCGGCTTCCGCAGGAGGCGGGGAGCCGGCTGGGACTGTGGGGGATTGGGGACCCCCACAGTCTCCAACGTGAGGCCAGGCCCCGGGGGATGGGGTCCCCAGGGCCATAGTGGCCCGGGAGGGGGCCACGCAGCCCCCTCCCCAAAGTTCAAATTTATTAAAAATTTTTAAATAAGGGAAAGGCCGGCCCGGGGATGGGGTCCCCGGGGCCTTAAATGGCCTGAGGAGGGGGCCACGCAGCCCCCTCCAAAGAAAAAATATAAAAATCGAGGCCATGCCCCGGGGATGGGGTCCCCGGGGCCAATACAGGCCCAGGGAAGGGGGCCACGCGGCCCCCTTCCCGTTTTTTAAAATATAAAAAAATAAATAAATGCTCAGGCCCCGGGGGATGGGGTCCCCGGGGCCAAAAGTGGGCAAGGGAAGGAGGGTCACGCAGCCCTCCTCCCATTAAAAAAAAAAACGAAAAAAAAAAAAAACGACCGGCATCGTGCCGGAGGCCCCGCCCCTCCCTGCAGTACTCTGCAAACGCGCCCCTGGCGCGTTTGCAGAGGGGGAACGAATTCCCCTTGAATACTGGGGGTCCCTGGGGGCCAACTAGCCCACCAGGAACCTCCAGTATGCGCCAGGGGCTGCCTTGCAGAGACGTGTACATAGGCCACGCCCTTTTACACCTCTCTGCAACGCAGCTCTGTGGCGCTTTTGGAGGTATATGGTGGGCTAGTTGGACTCCAGGGACCCTCAGGATTCAAGGGGACTTAATCCCCCAACTTAAAACGCGCCACAGGGCGCGTTTGCACAGTGGTGAAGGGAGGGGGCGGGGCTTCATGTGACATGTGTGCAAACAGGCCCCGTGGCGCGTTTTAAGATGGGGATTAAATCCCCTTCAATCCTGAGGGTCTCTGGGGCCAACTAGCCCAACAGGTACATCCAGAAAGCGCCACAGAGCTGCGTTGCAGAGAGGTGTAAAGGGGTGTGGCCTCTCTACACGTCTCTGCAACGCAGCCCCTGGCGCATACTGGAGGTTCATGGTGGGCTAGTTGGCCCCTAGGGAACCTCATGATTCAAGGGTACTTAATCCCCCAACTTAAAACGCGCCACGGGGCGCGTTTGCACAGATGTCACCTCAGGCCCCGCCCCTCCCTTCACCATTGTGCAAATATTCCTCTAAAATCTGCCTTACTACGAATTCCGATTTACTCACCTGTTATCAGGAGAGACCTCAGTGCTGCATCTTTCAGCCCAGTACTGGTCCTGAAAAGTAATTTTAACCGTACTTACCGGTAACTTGAATTTCCTTCATAGGCTAACATTGACTGGTTTCACTTGGAAATTCTTCTAAGTGTGGAGTTTTGGAACTTTAAAATATTCCTCTAAAATCAGCCGAAATACGAATTCCGATTTACTCACCTGTTATCAGGAGAGACCTCAGTGCTGTATCTTTCAGCCCAGTACTGGTCCTGAAAAGTAATTTTAACCGTACTTACCAGTAACTTGAATTTCCTTCCATAGGCTAACATTGACTGGTTTCACTTGGAAATGTCTTCTAAGTGTGGAGTTTTGGAACTTTACAAATATTCCTCTAAAATCAGCCGAAATACGAATTCCGATTTACTCACCTGTTATCAGGAGAGACCTCAGTGCTGTATCTTTCAGCCCAGTACTGATCCTCAAAAGTAATTTTAACCGTACTTACCAGTAACTTGAATTTCCTTCCATAGGATATCATTGCCTGCTTTTTGCTGAAAAGTTTCTAAGTGTTGATTTTTGAAACATACAAATATTCCTCTAAAATCAGCCGAAATACGAATTCCGATTTACTCACCTGTTATCAGGAGAGACCTCAGTGCTGTATCTTTCAGCCCAGTACTGGTCCTGAAAAGTAATTTTAACCGTACTTACCAGTAACTTGAATTTCCTTCCATAGGCTAACATTGACTGGTTTCACTTGGAAATTCTTCTAAGTGTGGAGTTTTGGAACTTTAAAATATTCCTCTAAAATCAGCCGAAATACGAATTCCGATTTACTCACCTGTTATCAGGAGAGACCTCAGTGCTGCATCTTTCAGCCCAGTACTGATCCTCAAAAGTAATTTTAACCGTACTTACCAGTAACTTGAATTTCCTTCCATAGGATATCATTGCCTGCTTTTTGCTGAAAAAGTTTCTAAGTGTTGATTTTTGAAACATACAAATATTCCTCTAAAATCAGCCGAAATACGAATTCCGATTTACTCACCTGTTATCAGGAGAGACCTCAGTGCTGCATCTTTCAGCCCAGTACTGGTCCTGAAAAGTAATTTTAACCGTACTTACCGGTAACTTGAATTTCCTTCCATAGGCTAACATTGACTGGTTTCACTTGGAAATTCTTCTAAGTGTGGAGTTTTGGAACTTTATAATATTCCTCTAAAATCAGCCAAAATACGAATTCCAATTTACTCACCTGTTATCAGGAGAGAACCTCAGTGCTGCATCTTTCAGCCCAGCACTGATCCTGAAAAGTAATTTTAACCGTACTTACCAGTAACTTATATTTTCTTCCATAGGAATCCATAGTCTGGTTTTCAGCAGAAAAGTTTCAAAGTGTCGATTTTCACAAACTACAAATATTCCTTAAAAATCGCCTGTATGACTTAAACGCATTATTTCAACTGTTTACAGGAGATGCACCAGTGCTGGATCCAGGATCCAACACTGAGTAAGAAAAAGTAACGATAACAGTTTTTACCTGCTAAGTGAATTTCCTTCCATAGGATAACATTGGTGATTCTATGAGAAAAAGTTTCTAAGTGTCAACTTTTAAAATACAATAATATTCCTTAAAAATCACGACTGTAACCAAAACGCTTTTACTCAACTGTTTACAGGAGATGTACCAGGACTGAATCTAGGATTCAGTCCTGTGGTTAGAAAAGTAATCCATAAAGTAACTAATTGAATTTAACTAGAAATTCACATTGAGCTGAATGTTGCATTGTGTTTGAAAATGTGTTGCCCATTGCAACAACTGTAACTACTGTACTTAAAAGTCTATTGCCTATGTGCAAAGTATTTAAACTAAAGTAATTCATTCTGAGAAAGTATTTTTTGTAATGTAATGTATAATGTAATTACAATGTAATTTAAAAATTAAATATGTAAAAAAAAATTGTTTCTAAAAATGTAGTAAATCAGTATGAAAAAAATTAATATAACAATTAATACATTTAAAAATTGTCATTTACAAAGCCTTTGAAATTCACTGAAAAAACCGTAGGTTTCAGACATGTTATAGTTAGGAATTAGCATTTAAAAAACCTTTGAAATTCACTGAAAAAACCATAGGTTTCAGATATGTTATAGTTAGAAATTAGCATTTAAAAAACCTTTGAAATTCACTGAAAAAACCATAGGTTTTAGGGACAGTTATAGTTAGTTGGACATTTTACTCGTACAAAACCCGTGAAATTCCCACGTTATAGTTAGTTCAGCTAACTATAACTCGCGCCCCGCAATGCACTGCTGATGACGTCACATATTACATCACTCATGACATGGTCAGTGACATCACTGATGACATCACTGATGACATCTCAAATGACATCACTGATGACATCATCCACGTGATAATCTGATGCAGCTCTTCACACCCTAATATAACCTTTGATACACCCAATCTAAATTACAGACTGCCATTCGCAAAACCATAGACACTCCAACACCAATAACTACATACCCACTCACTGATTCTTAGGTCTACACACACACATCCACTCACTCACCCGTACAGTCACTCATACTTATGGTCACTCAGTACAGGACTATCATATGCACTCTTACTCCTATATAGACACTCAAACACCGCCACTCATCCATAGAGGTACTCACACACCTAGTCAGTCATGCAAATAATTAAACACACTGCCATTTACTCACCTATACAGTTATACACACACCAGCTCACTTAATCATACAAATACTAGCACATTGTTACGCTCTTATATAATCACTGATACAAGCACACACTCATCCATACAGCCACTATCACAATCACTCACTCTCGCTTATAGCTATTTATATACTCCAACACACATATATACTGCCTTTCACATATGTAGTTCTCACACATGTACCACTGGGACATACATTCACTCACTAACACACTCTTACACACACTTACCCACCCATACAGTCTATCACAGATGCACTCTTGAAACCATCCACCCAGTGAATCACCCACTCACACATCTATGCACAGTCGCACACACCCCATCCACACAAACACTCAGGCACCCATACAGATACTCAGACAACAAATCAATAACTCTTATAGATACTCATGTAGCTATTCACAAACCCATGCAGCCACTTACACAGCAACAGACAGACGGATACAGACATTCACCCAGTTTAGTCACTAACCCATGCATTCAGTAAGATACGTTAAATCACTCACTTATAGAGTCAGTCACGCACCTACTAAATCATCCATACAGACACTTACACACCCACTCATTCTTCAATACGTCTTTTCCTATATATATTAAAAATATTTAAACTTTACAGAAACACACAGTCACTGGATGATGTCATCAGTGATGTCATTTGAGATGTCATCAGTGATGTCATCAGTGATGTCACTGACCATGTCATGAGTGATGTAATATGTGACGTCATCAGCAGTGCATTGCGGGGCGCGAGTTATAGTTAGCTGAACTAACTATAACGAGGGAATTTCACGGGTTTTGTACGAGTAAAATGTCCAACTAACTATAACTGTCCCTAAAACCTATGGTTTTTTCAGTGAATATATATATATATATATATGCATTATTATATCATAGTATAGAGTAGTCTCTTTGAAAAATTGGAAAAATTGAAACAATTGAAAAATGGACTTATACTCCGAATTATATTTGATTCTGTATAATGGGTTGAACCATGAATTTCCTGCCACAGATTGGTTATTCTTTCTTTCTGGGCTGAGATAGTAATATGTGTTCTTAAGATATAACATGACCGTATCCTTAGAATTAACTTTCTTTATTGACAGTGATTTGATTTATGTTTGAATATTTTTAACATGCAATGAATTGTGTCATTGAAATATGGTGTTTTCTTGCCCATTCAGGACCACATAATGGTGAATTAATTGGATTGCAGGTATATGCCCATCCAAGGGCGGAATTGAGAATTAAAATGTATAAATGTATTGACATTATATATTTTTGAAGAGATCGTGAATATGGAAATGTTCACGTTTAAATACCAAAATACCTCTGCCGATTAATAAGAAGGCTGATACAGTTTGAAATGCCAATATGTATTTTATCAATGAATTGTTGCATGTTATAAGATGGCGCTGGACTTTATGTGAATTTGAGTCCTTTAACACTGTCAATTCCCATGTCGGGATACCAATGAAATTGATATAAATATTGGCCGTTTCCGGTGCGCCTGGTTACCATCGAGAAAGGCATCTGCCGAAACGCGTCTGGTTGCGTTTGTGAGTCCGTGAATAAATTAATTTTTGGACTCGCCCCCGTGAGTTCTTTTCCTTTGTACTAAAGAGTGCGAGGTTGGAAGCAGTTATATATATATATATATATATATATATATATATATATATATATATATATATATCTACTGGCGGTCGCCAGTAGATAGTTATAGTTACAACCTATTATCCATAGGAAATCGGTGACATTCTATTTGAAATAACGTTGGCGCCGGTTGACGAATCTTCGTGAAAGTTTCCAACTTGTTGAGGCGCTCCGCTCCGCTCCTACCCTGAAAGTCTCGGGGTGATACGTGAAGCGGGGGCCAAGAAAAAGGGGGGTCCCAAAACGCGTTTTCCCCATTCATTTTTCCATAGGAACCTTTAGTCGCAGCTACAGCCTGAACTGCTGAACGGAATTACCCCAAATTTGGCAAAGAGGTAGTCCTTGGTTCAGACTGGTGCCTTTTGCTTAAATGGTGTAAATCCGTTCAGTAGTTCCTGAGAAAATCAAAAGTAAAAGTACATATATATCTATGGGCGCGTCGGACACGCGTACCCTCAGCGCACCCTGCGCGCACCGTCCCGATCACGAGCTGCATGCTAATTGGCTGTTAGCTGGCTGTCAACATTCCGATTCAGGAAATGTTGGCAGCCATTTTGTCTCTCGGTAGAACCGAGGGACAGAAACAAGTGCGGAAAGCGCAAAAGGGGGCAGGGTAGAAACACCCTAACCCCTAGGTGTGCTCAGGGGTCCCACAAGGACCCCTGGGCAAAAAAAACATTTTTAAAATCGGCAGGATGCGCTCAGGGTGCGCGTATCCTGCCGAAAAATCGAGCGCGGTCTCCCGCGCTCGATGTCATTGGCCCCGGGTGGGCCAAGTCCCAGGGGCATGGGGGGGTATTTATAATATGAGGGGGCCTCTAAGGCCCCCAAGCCCCGGGGTCCGCTACCCCACGGGGCTTTAAAAATAAATGGTGCGGGAGGGCTCTCGGCCCTCCCGCAGCCCCGGGACCGCCACCTCCCCGGGGCACTAAAAATTAAAAATGGGGGTCCGTTTGGACCCCTGAAGCCCCGGGGACCACCACCTCCCGGGGCTGTAAAATTGTTGGGAGGGGGCCGCGCGGCCCTCCTCCTGGAGCCCTTGATGGCCCTGGGGATCACCACCCCCAGGGCCGGCTCCTGCAGTGTCCCGGGGTGCCTACCCTCGGGACACTGTAGTTTGCTATGACAGGACCGGAGCCTCGCGGCTCCCGTCCTGTCATAGCAAACTTGGTTTGCATTTTGAAAGAGAGAGCAGGAAACCTGCTCTCTCTTTCAAAATGCAAACCAATTAGCTTTTCCACATGGGGAGCAACATGTTAGCTGCTCCCCATGTGGAAAAGCAATGCCTGCTCCCGTAGGACGCGGGGAGCCGGCTGGGACTGTGGGGGTATTGGGGACCCCCCACGGTTCCCAACGTTGATATAGGCCCCGGGGGATGGGGTCCCCGGGAGAATACAAATTAGTACAAGGTGCTAATTTTTTTTACGGTAAAATTAGGAAACGCGCATCCAGCGCGGCCCCTGGTGTGCACGTGTTGGATACGCGACCTGTTACACGTTTGGTACACGAATCAAACGCGTTGGGTGCGCGACCCCTTACGCGTTTGGTGCACGTTTCCAACGCGTTGGGTACGCGAATCCAAGAAAAAAAATGAACACAAATTTCAGATATAAATGAAGTTTAGGTGTTTAGGTCTTGGGTGGCTCTAAAAAGAGCCGTTTTGTTTTTGGGGATATTTTGGTACCTACAAGTAAGTACCGATGCAGAGTCTAAAGTTGATGAGGAAGACTCTGTTACCCTCATCTGTAAAATGTACACCATCTCTCCTATAGATGCCGTCCATATTAAAACGCAGATTGTTGTTGTAAATGGAGCCCATTCTATAATCTCTGAGATAAGCAGAAACAGCTTTATTGACGTGTTTCCTAGCTTTCTCAATCTGTGGACAAAATTTATTGGACCAGTTCCATTTCTGTCTTTGACATATATTAGAATATACAAAGTCAGTTTGGGGGAAAAGTGATATCAATTCTCCAAAGGTGTCCTTCATAAGCATTTCCAGACCTACCCCAGTCAAAGTGCCTAGGTCATTGCCACCACAGTGCACAATTATGAGGTCAGGGTGTTGGAGATGCAAAAAGGATTTAACCAATGGCATCAATTGGTGCCACTTTAATCCTCTCTGTCCAATCCATTTAATGTCTACATTTGGCAAAGCTAGGTCTTTGTCAATGCCGCTGTTTTCTGCATACCTTTGGCTCCAGAAAATATAGCTGTGTCCCACAATCCACACTCTAAGCATCTTGAAAGGAGGTCTGGATGCACTCAGAAGGTGTCTGTATGTGAAATGGCAGGTTTGACTACTAAAGTTTTTCTGAAATGGTGGATAAGATGCAGTTTAAAAAAACTGAAAAAAAAATGATTGGCTGTTTGAGAATATTATAGACTAAAAAGTAGGGTGCATGTTTCTGAGTTTCAAGAGCACGTTTCTTATTGGTTAATGAAAAGCGTTTGAAAGGAAGAAAAGACAGGATAAGCTGATATTTTGAAAAGTCAAGCGCACTTGTTGTTTGGATTAGCAACATTGTGTGCTGAACTTGTGACCTGTGAGTTCAGTTCAGTGTTCCATGAACTGTTACTATGGTAACAGGCTGTAAGCAGATTGGGGGTAGGGTTGAAAGTTATATCAATTGGATAGGCTTGAAATGTGTAACCAATAGAAATGTGTGTTAGCTTGTGAATTAATGTGGGAAGTAATGTAATTTGATATTTACATGTATATGTGTGCAGAAAGAGAGGGAAAGTTTGCCATTTTTTGGTTTTGGTAAGAGCAGTGCAGTACAGACATTTGGTTTAAGAACATCTGGTGTGTGACTGACATACTTCTTAATCAACAAATTAAATTGAAAGGTGAGTTATTAATTTGTGAGGTGTTGTATGTTGTGTCTTTGTTTTTAATAAGACTAATGTTTTTCTCCTGCTAAAGTCCAGGGAGTAGTGTTGCTTGTGTAGAATCACACTGTGAGTCTGTGTGCATTTGGGCAACCACTGTGAGAGAAGCATTTGGGTACTTCATGTCTTTGCAGACAGATAACCGCTTTAAAACCTGTCATGTTGTCAAATTTTCGTAGTATTAGAAGCCAGTTATTGCTTGTGCATTCGCAGAATGAGGCAGTCATTCACAGTAGACTGCAGTAGTGAATTTTGTAAAAGTGTGCAGTCACCTTACCCCTTCCAGACTAGTGAATGTGTTTTGGAAAGGTCCAAGGAACTGTGTTGCTTGTCTAGAATCACACTGTGAGTCTATCTGCATTTGGGCAACTATTGTGAGAGAAGCATTTGGGTACTTTATGTCTTAGCAGACAGATAACTGCTTTAAAACTTGTCATGTTGTCAAGTTTTTGTAGTATTAGAAGCCAGTTATTGCTTGTGCATTCGCAGAATGAGACAGTCATTCACAGTAGACTGCAGTAGTGAAGTTTGTAAAATGTGCGCAGTCACCTTACCCTTTCCAGACTAGTGAATGTGTTTTGGAAATGTCCAAGGAACTGTGTTGCTTGTCTAGAATCACACTGTGAGTCTGTATGCAATTGGGCAACCACTGTGAGAGAAGCATTTGGGTACTTTATGTCTTTGCAGACAAATAACTGCTTTAAAACCTGTCATGTTGTCAAGTTTTAGTAGTATTAGAAGCCAGTCATTTCTTGTGCATTCGCAGAATGAGACAGTCATTCACAGTAGAATGCAGTAGTGAATTTTGTAAAATGTGAGCAGTCACCTTACCCCTTCCAGACTAGTGAATGTGTTTTGGAAAGGTCCAAGGAACTGTGTTTCTTGTCTAGAATCACACTGTGAGTCTATCTGCATTTGGGCAACCATTGTGAGAGAAGCATTTGGGTACTTTATGTCTTTGCAGACAGATAACCGCTTTAAAACCTGTCATGTTGTCAAATTTTCGTAGTATTAGAAGCCAGTTATTGCTTGTGCATTCGCAGAATGAGGCAGTCATTCACAGTAGACTGCAGTAGTGAATTTTGTAAAAGTGTGCAGTCACCTTACCCCTTCCAGACTAGTGAATGTGTTTTGGAAAGGTCCAAGGAACTGTGTTGCTTGTCTAGAATCACACTGTGAATCTGTGTACATTTGGGCAACCACTGTGAGAGAAGCATTTGGGTAGTTCATATCTTTGCAGACAGATAACCGCTTTAAAACCTGTCATGTTGTCAAGTTTTCGTAGTATTAGATGCTCCAGGAATTACGCTGTCACTTCCCATGCACTCCTCTAGTCAGCAATCCAGCACCATGTGCTAATGCAATCAGTGCGTCAAAACTTAAACACTTATAAATTCCCTTATGCACACTCCTTGCAGTACCAAGGCCTTAGCACATATACTGCTACAAATCCCTATCTTCTACGCATGAAGTCCTCTAACCATCTACACACTTGTCTTTCAGTCCTTCAATTATCAGGCAGTATCCATACACTCCAATAAAGACATTGTTACTCCCCATGCACTCCTCCAGTCAGCTATCCAGCACATATACTAATCCAAACACTGTGCCATAACCAAACACTTATAAATTCAGTCAGGCACTGACCTTAAAGTACTCTATTCATTCAGTCAGTACCCAATTACTCATGCAGTGTCCCAGGCTTTAGTACATAGACTGCTTCAAACACCTATCAAGTATGCATGTAGTCCTGTAACTACCTACACACTTGTTTTTCACTTCTTCAATTCTCAGGCACTATCCATACACTTCAATAAACACCTTGTTACTCCGCATGCACTCATTCCACTCAGCCATCCAGCACATATAGTAATCTAAACACTGTGCCATAACCAAACACTTATGAATTCAGCCAGGCACTCACCTTGAAGTACTCTAATCATTCAGTCAGTGTTCAATTACTCATGCAGTGACCCAGGCCTTAGCACATAGACTGCTTCAAACACCTATCCAGTACGCATGTAGTCCTGTATCTACCTCCACACTTGTTTTTCACACCTTCAATTCCCCAGTCAGTATCTATACACTCTAGCAGTCTCCTCTAGTGACCCATTCAGCTCCATGTACTAATCCATTCAATGCGCCAAAACCCAATCACTTAAAAATTCACCTAGGCACTATCCTTACAGTACTGTTTACATTCAGTTACTTTCCAAATACTCATTCAGTGATTTAGAGCCTTAACACATATTGTGTTTCAAACTTCTATCCACTATACATGTCATCCTCTAACCATCTACGCACTTGTGTTTAAGGCTTTTAATTCCCCAGTCAGTCTCCTTACACTTTAAGAAACACCCTGTCATTCCCCTTGCAATCCTGTATTGACCCATTCAGCACCATGTACTAATGCATTCACTCTGCCAAAACCCAACCGCTTATAAATTCACCCGTGCATTCTCAATGCAGTACTCTAATAATTTAATCAGTACACAAGTACTCATGCAGTGATTCTGGCTTCTGCAGATGGACTGCTACAAATCTTTATCGAATATGCATGCACTCCTTTAATCACTTACACACTTATCTTACACACCTTCATTTCCCCAAGCAGTATCCATACACTAAAGTAAACATCCTGTAACTCTCCTTGCAGTGTTGTAGTGACCCATTCAAAAATATGTACTAATCCATTCACTGTGCAAAAACTGAATCACTTTTAAATTCACCAAGGCACTCTCCGTGTACTACTCTAATCATTGTTTTGCAACCCAACTACTTATACAGTGAGCTATGTTTTAACACGTGCAATGTGTTTCTATAGTAATTGAAGGGTATAATTTGTAAATTTATTAAAAATTAATTTATTTATAATTATTTCTTACAGATATTGTTTATCATCATTAAAACAAACTTATCATGCCTTTAAAATCAAGAAAGAGAAAACGACAGCAAAAAGAAAATTATTTGAACAAATCTGCAGAAGAAGTATTGGATGACCAACATCATGTGGCTAAAAAGAAAAAGTATTTCGGTAAGACAACAAAAGAATTCCTTAAAAAAATTTCAAAGCCTATAAATAGTGTACAAATTGTACAAAGTAAAAACAATGCTTCAACTAGAAAAAAGAGTATGAGTAAAAAGAAAGGAGTAAATGGAAAATTACATTCAAACGATACAATGAATGGTAAAAGAAGGCAAAATCAGTATAAAGAAATCAGGAAAAGATTTTTATAATAGAGTTGTTTTTAACTTGCTTAAAGATGTTAAAAAATATAAAAGAAGAACACTATTTTATAAAAAGAAAAAGTATATTGAATCCATTGTTCAAAAAGCTTTGGAATTAAAAAGGAAATTATTTATTTTAGTTTTGAATAGAATTCGATCAATACATAAACCAATTCATTTTTTGAAGGCCAAAAGTAAGAAGAAAAAAGTAATTAACAGAACTAATTTTTGTGAATTTTTTTTGGGTGAATGGAAACATAGTTCAAGTTCAGAGCCGTTCTTTAATGAAGAGAGTTATTTTCAGACCAATAATTTATTGCATGCAGTTGATACCAGTGGTCGTGCTTATGAGGTTAGAAATGGTTGTGCAATTGAGAAAGAGAAGGTGGTTCCCAGAAATGTAGAAGAAGTGATAGCTGATGAAGCTCTAGGGAGACGTCCTAAAGCCCCAGTGTATACTTGGGATTGCAGTAGTATTTGTAGTGTACGACAGGAATCTATTGATATTTTACGAAATTTCTTACGAGAGTATACTAAAAAAAGTGTTAAGCAAAAGATTAAGATGTTACAAGGACTAGACCCTTGCAGAGTGAGAAAAAATACTGGTTTGCAAGGTCATTCTCTGGCTTGTGTTTCTAGAAAAGTATGTCAAAGTGTTTTTCATCATTTTAGGATGTTAGCAGTACATCATTCTGAAATGCGGAAGATAGTTAGAAGATTGTATTATGCAAAAAGTCCAGCACTTAAATTAAATGAGTTGAACAGTGCTCTTTTGTGTGGGTCAGTATCTGATGTGAAGAAGGTTTGTGATGAAATTGAGTTTTGTTACTTTGGTCCGGAAGAAGAGAGTGCAGAAACTGACACATTGATAGAAGAAAATGTTGAAGAGAATGTGCAACATACTACTCCAAAAAAATTTGAAGAACAAATTACAAAGTTTATGGTGATTTCAGGTGAAAGGCCAAATTATTCTTGTATTTGTTGCCGGCGAACTCACTATAGAAATCAGACTAGGAGTGTTGATCTGTATTTTAAAAGTGAAAAACAAAATAATGATGAGTGGAAGAATTTTGCAACTTATTTGTGGGTAGAGAATTGTTTTGATTTGGGTACTGATCAACGTATTTGTAAATATTGTTATAACAAATTGGATGAAAATAAAATGCCTGCTAGAGCTGTTCATAATGATCTAGAGTTGATAACTATTCCTCCGGAACTAATAGATTTAAACACGTATGAGTCTATACTCATTCAATGTGTACACCCATTTCAGGCTATTGTTCGTATGGAGCCAAAAACAGGTAAATTGCCTCCGACTGATTTACAGAGAGGATTAAAAGGAAGAGTTGTATATTTACCACTGGATTTAAAGAAAAATATTGACACTATTGGTGTAGAGAATGTAGAAAGTGAACCATTAGTTATTCTAGTTAATGGTGTTCCTACTAAGAGTAAGAAAATCTGGCAAGAATTAGTGGATGTTAGAAAAGTGCAAAAGGCAACATTATATCTAATAAAAAACAATGAGTACTATAAAAATGTGTATGTGGAAGAAGAAGAAATACTTTTAGATGATGATACTGAAACATCAAGTGGTCAAATTGAAAAAGTGGATATGTCAAAAAATGAAGAAATCTATGAACATTATAGTGTACATCCACTTCATTCGAAAGAAGTGATGGGAAATACTATTGAGTTATTCCAAATGAAGGAAGCAAAGGGTACTCCCATCAGTGTATGGGAGAAAAGTTTGGAAGCTCGTTGTTTTCCGCAGCTTTTTCCAACTGGAAAAGGTGGACGATATGATGAACGACCTGTGCAGATTCCTGCATCTGAATATCGGACAACAAGATTGTATGCAAAAGATCCAAGGTTTCGACAATGTATCCCATATATATTTCATCTTTTGTTTGAGAGTGACTTATCTGGACTTTCATATGCAGTCAACCACATTTTGAAAACAGGAGTACATTTTCAAAATGTTTCTGCAAAGCAATTTATGGATAAAGTACATCAGAGAGACGATCATCTAGAATCTCAGTTGATTAATTTGATGGCATGTCAGCGTGGTACTAATGAGTATTGGTACCGTCGTCATGGAGAACTTAAATGCATGCTAAGGAACTTAGGAACTCCTACATGGTTTCTTACCCTAAGCTGTGCTGAATACGCTTGGGATGATTTACTTGAATTTCTTCGTGAGGCAAATTCAAATGTAAAAAATATTGAATACAAGACACCTGGAGAATTGTGCTCTTTGGATCCTGTTAATGTGTGCAGGTATTTTAATCATAGATTTGAAGCTATGATGTCTTTTATCTGCAATAAAAAAATCCTCCTCTTGGAGAAGTTCTGGATTTTTTTGGGAGAAAGGAGTATCAAGCTAGAGGTGCTCCTCATATACATATGCTGATATGGATCAAAGATGCTCCTAAATTCGGAACTGATTCTGATGATACTGTTTTGTCTTTTATTGAAGAATATGCCACATGTGCTATACCCAAAAGAACAGAAGAAAAAAACTTAAAACAACAAGTTTTACTATTCCAAAGCCATCGATGCGGAAAATACTGTCGACGAAAGTACAAGTGTAAGGAAAAGTTTTATACCAAATGTCGTTTTGGATTTCCACGTCCTGTAATATCCAAAGGAAGAGTAAACAGTTTTATGTCAGCTATGAGACATACCATCACTAGAAAGTCTCCAAAAAATACATACAATTTGAGAAGAAGTGAAGATTCAAAATATATAAATGATTATAATCCTGTTATTCTCTCAATGTGGAATGCTAATATGGATATTCAGTATGTTGCAGATAATTCCATTGCTGTTGCCCGGTATGTGACATCTTATATAACAAAATCTGAAAAGACAGAATTGAAAGAAATGTGGGAAGAGATTTCTCACGAGATGAGTCTAAGTAAGAAATTATACAGTTTCAGTTTGAAGATGTTATCCCATTGAGAAATTGGAGCGTATGAATGCTCAGATCGGTTATCATCTGCAAGTTTATACTCAAAATCTAGAAGAATCATTTGGGTGAGTCTAGGTCTTGCTGCAACGCGAAATCGAGTACTTAAATCTGTTCAAGAAATTGAATATTTAGCAGAAAAAGAGCCGGAAAGTACAGATATTGTGAAAACAAATATGTTGGACACATATTATCCAAATAGAAGTCATCATCTTGAGAACATATGTCTTTATGAAGTGCTGCAAAACTACACTTTTAAACGGAATACTACAGAAAACATCACTGAGGGAAAATATGCAGTAATTGGTTCCGAAGGATGTTTGGTGAAACAAAGGAAAGGAAATTTGATTAATCACAGAAAACTAAGTTGTGACAGTACTGATAAAAGAGAATTTTACTATTTTGCACTTTTGCAACTGTTCAAACCGTGTGCGTTCAGAATTGGAATTACTTGGAGAATTTCAGAGTTATGAAGATTCCTTCAATGCTTGTAAAGATACCATACAATGCACTGTTTTTGCACATTATGTAAAGATGTTGAACGATGAAATTGACCAAGAAGCTACTATTGCAGCAGAGATTGCTAGAGACAGTTCTCAAGACAGTCAAACTTCTGCTGCGAACAGTGAAGATCCACTAGGACAACCAATTGTTGAAAATGAAGCAGCAATTGCTATGAAGGAAGTTGAAACAGCAATGCTTCAAGGTCGAGAAGATATTATGGACTTAACAAACTTGGAAGAACAACTTAGGGGTCGATTCCGATTCGGGCCGGAAATTTCTCCGACCGAGCCGGACCCGGAGAGATTTCCGACCGAATCGGACCCGTGCAGTCCGACCGAGCGAGTACGATGCGTCCGTATGTTATCGGACTCGAGTCGGTCGGACTCCCATTGATGTCAATGGGAGCCGGTCGTACAACGCGTACGCGGGCTCCCATTGACTCAATGGGTGCGAAGTCGGACAAGGGCGCCCCTACAGCGGGTACGCGGCGAAGCGATTCGCGCCATACACGCACAGGTAGGGGGACCCATGGGTCCCCCTGTGTGCGACTCGCGTGGCTACGCGTACAGGGGGTCCGTGTCGGACCCCCAAAGTACGGCTCCGACTGCTCTTTCGAGCCGGAGTGCGCGGCTCGGTCGGACTGCTCGCGGCGCGCATCGTACGTACCCGGCCGGGAAACGTCTCCATTGCGCGGTCGCGAGTCGAGTCCGAGCGAGTCGGTCGGAGCCGGTTCGAGCCGGAGCGAGTCGGTCGGAGCGGTCGGGACGCCCGGACCGAGTCGGTCGGCGATTGCGCATCGTACTCGCTCGGCCGGACCACGCGTACGGTTCGGTCGGAAACAGGGCTCGAATCGGATCCGGTAAAGCCGAATCCGATTCGGAGACACTACCGGCCGAGATCGGAATCGGCCCCTAAATGTTGAACAACAAGAAATATATCAGCAAGTGAAGCAACAGATTGACCATGGATTACTTCATGAAAACAAAGAATGCTCATGCACATCTTTTGAACCTATCCGGATGTATGTAAGTGGACAAGCTGGAACAGGAAAACGTTTCTTAATAAAAGTAATGACCAGTTATCTACACAAAATAACTGAGTCACATTTGTCTTGTGTTGTAACTGCTCCTACTGGGTTGGCAGCACACAACATTAAAGGAATTACATTACATCGTTTACTAATGCTACCTGTGGAGCATGAAAACAAATTGGAATATCATAAGCTATCTGGAGAAGCTTGTTATGAAGTTTCTAGAGTGCTGAAGAAAATGAAAGTTCTGATTATTGATGAGGTAAGCATGGTCTCAAACTTAATGCTTGCTTTTGTGCATTTAAGAATGCAGCAAATTCTTAAAACAGAGTACGATGTGTTATTTGGAGGAAAACATGTTATAGTTTTTGGAGATCTACTGCAACTTACTCCTGTAAAAGGACAACCAGTATTTAAAATGCTTGTGCATGAAGACACCAGAAAGTCTATGGGTAGTGTTGGAAATGTTAACATTTGGTAATATTTTGAATACAAAGAACTCATTTCGAATATGCGACAGGCAAATGATGTTGATTATGGAACTATTCTTCAAGATGTAAGAATTGGAGTACTGACAGAACATGGGAAACAGGCTTTACAGAGTCGGTTACTTTTGAATTTGTTTCCAAATGAAAATATAGTTCAGGAGAAAATATATAAGAAAATTGCAGAAACCAAATCAGTAATCTGTTTAATGCCAACACTGCGACAGTGTTCTATATTCAACATAGAAGTTTTGAAGCTTGAAAATGAAGAAATAATAAAAATGGAGGCCATTGATAAAATAGAGCATGAAGGAATCACTATTATTTTGACCGAAAAATTGCAAACAAAATTGCATTCTTTAGAAAATTCAATATCTAAAACTGCTGGTTTAGAAAAGAATCTATATGTATGTATAAACTGTCGGGTAATTTTAAGGCGTAATTTGGATGTAGAAAAAGGTTTAGTTAATGGAGCAATGGGTAAACTTGTGGATTTTGTAAATTATCAAAAAAGAGATGGAATTGAATTTTTAAAAATCAAATTTGATGAAATTGAAGAAGTAAAACAAATTGGTCGTTGTTCAGTTCGTTTTTGCTTGTAAAAGATTTATATGTCCGTAGAAAACAATTTCCACTTTCTTTGGCATATGCAGTGACTATTCATAAATCTCAAGGATTAAGTGTAGATAGTGCTTTGGTGAACATTGGAAGTACCGTGTTTAAAGAGGGTATGGCATATGTTGCTTTGTCCAGAGTGAGAACTTTATCTGGTTTGTTTTTAATTGATTTTGATGACTCAAAGATTATTGCAGATACAAACTGTGTAAAAGAGTATAATAGATTAAGAAGAGCGTATGCTCCCAATTTAGGTCAGTTTCCTGTATTTGAAAAGCGTGTGGTAGGTAGAAAAAGAACACATGACAATATTTGTAGTAAAGTAATAGCAAAGAAAAAAAATGAAGAAAATGTTGTAATTGCAAGCAAGAAGACAAAGGACGCTAATGAAGACATTGTTGGTTATCAGTTTGAAAATAGTTCAGGTATCAACTGCTATGCTAACGTAGTAGTTAATGTTGTTTTTTTCTTGAAAGTTTGCAACAACAAATTATGGAGAATCGGGAAAAAATATTTTGCTCCATGTTGTATTCTGTTTATGAAAAATTGAGGACTGATAAAAGTAAAATGCAAAGCGTTTCTGAAATTCGTCAAGTTTTGGATATATGTTGTGGATCAACACAATTTAGACAAAATATACAACAAGATGCTCAGGAATTTTTAATGTATATGCTTACTGTATTGGAAAATGAAGGGATAGACATTGAAAATCTTTTCGGCCTTTGTTATAAATGGGAACATGTATGTGAAAATTGTATGTTTACATGTACCACTGATATAGACACAGAAAGATTTATATATTTGACATTACCAGAGTGTAAATCAGTATCTTTTAATAAACTAGTTAAAGCAGCAAATCAAAACATGAAGTGTACCCAATGCAAATCTGAAATGTTATCAACATTATTTATAGAAAAATATGGACAATATATAATTTTAATGATGCAACGTTGTACAGCTGATGGAAGAAAATTGGACACTTTCATAAAAAATTTGTAGCAACTCAACTATCAATATCAGGAAGGACTTTTGTTGCAGTAGCAATTATTTTCCATCTTGGTGCTTCCACTACATCTGGACATTACACTGTGGGGTCGATTCCGAGTCGGGCCGGAAATTTCCCCGACCGAGCCGGACCCGGAGAGATTTCCGACCGAATCGGACCCGTGCAGTCCGACCGAACGAGTCCGATGCGTCCGTATGTTATCGGACACGAGTCGGTCGGACTCCCATTGAACTCAATGGGAGCCGGTCGTACAACGCGTACGCGGGCTCCCATTGCCTCAATGGAGTGCGAGGCGGACAAGGGCGCCCCCTACAGCGAGTACGCCGCGGAGCGCTCGCGGCGTACACGCACAGGTAGGGGGACCCATGGGTCCCCCTGTGTGCGCCTCGCACGGAGTACGCGTACAGGGGTCCGACACGGACCCCCAAGTACGGCTCCGACAGCGAGTTCGAGTCGGACGGCGCGAGTCGGTCGGAGCGGTCGAGGTGCGCATCGTACTTACCCGGCCGGAAAACGTCTCCATTGCGCGGTGCGAATCGGGTCCGAGCGAGTCGGTCGGAGCGGTACGGTCCGGGTACGAGTCGGTCGGAGCGGTCGGGTCGCCCGGACGAGTCGGTCGGCGAGTCGCATCGTACTCGCTCGGCCGGACCCGCGTACGGTTCGGTCGGGAAACAGGCTTTCGCATGGCTTTTTTCCCGACCGAATGGTATTGGGTGCGCCTCCGACCGAGATCGGAATCGACCCCTGTGTATCTAAAATGTAATAAAGGCTGGACATATTGTAATGATGCTCAGTTGGTTTTTAAACAACGTTTGCCAAGTGAATTACCAAATTCTTACCTAATATTTTTAAAACCAAAGTTTTAGGAAGATAATTTGGCCTCTGAGGAATTTATTAATATGTATTAATACGATTACTATTGGACAATTTTAATGTAAAGGACTTCAACAATACCATTTGGCCAAGAGGAAAGGTGTATGTTTCAATTGTGGACTTTTTCTTCTACATTCTCTCTGCATATATTTTTAACCAACAACATTTACAGTGTATATAAATTTACGTTTGAAAATTTTCATAGGAGTTAAGATTTTTATATATATGTGATTTGCATTATATGCTATGTTATTTTTGGATGTAGTCTTGGGTTTTTAAAACAATATTATTTATTGTTTTTTTTGCCCTCTGTTATGTGATGAGTATGATTGAAAACACTGTTTCTAGTGAATTTCAATTTATTCTGATGACAGTAAAAAGACAAACAAAATAATTTGTAAAATGATAAAATTATGCTGTATTGTAAAAAATATATTATATATTATAACTATTTTTCTTCTCTTTCACAGATCGTAATTCTAAAATAACATTTTTAGAAATTTATTTTATAAAAAACAATTGAAAAATAATGTGTACCATTTTTATTTGTATTACTGTGAAGGTAAGTTTAACTAAGTATTAAAATGCACAATAGCCTGTGTTTGCACAGAGGTGAAGAAAGGACAGATGGATGTGGTAGATATGTGTAGAAAGATGCTCTGTGCGTGTTTTAAGTTGCACAATAAAGTTAACATGAATACTAAGTGTCACTGGGAGCCAAGAAACCCACCAGATATGTGCAGTAACTGCCAAAGAGTTGTATTTTAGAGACATATAAAATTTGATATAGTTTTAGAACACATATCTGCAAAATGGGTATATGGGGCAGATTTACAAGCCCCTTGCGCCACTTTTGCGTCACTTTTCCAATGTTAAAAGTGATGCAAAAGTGGTGCAAGAGGCTTGTAAATCTGCCCCATGGTGTTCAATAGAGAGACGTAGTGGCTACTAGTGTTTTGGAAGCTTCAGGATTTGATGAAGGAAGGCACAACTTGGAGAATTGGTTTTATTTCTCTTCATTTAATCACTTTCAATATATGCTAGAATGCACAGCATACATAGAAGAAGAGAAATGCCTTCATTTATTAATTTTTGTGCAGGAATTGGTGTCTTCCTGTACAAAAAAACTCTACACGACACAGCTATCCTTGCACCGTGGTGCAAGGGTGCCTGTGTCATCACATGCCTGCAGTTTAAGCCACAGTGCAGAAGGAAGCAGAAACTTGCAACATATTTATGTACATATGTTGCATGCCTGTGCTTCGGAAGTACTGCAGTACATTGCAGCTAAAGAGCTTACAGTGTTATGCTGCAGCATTTCCTTATAGTTCTGCACTTATACATTCACCATACACCACAAATGCATTCTTTCAGTCAATTATGCACTACAGATACATTCTTCTAAACTTTCACACACTAGGATAAAAATGTAGCTCTTTTTTAACCAGAGTAGGTAGTTCTGAAAATAACTTTTTTTTTGTTTTGTTGTTTTATATATTTTTTTTTTTTTTGAACAATTTTTTATTTTTTTAATTATTTTTAGCACGAACAAAAAGTCAACGGGACCAACAAAAACCATGAAAAAAGCCAAAAGATGAAAAAAACTGTCATTTTAGAAAAGAAAACCCAAAAAAATCAGCATCGGTGGTTTCTTTGTGCTGTGCATATTAAATCAATAGACTGCTCCCCATAGCATAAAAGTTTGTTGCATTTAATGCAAACAATTTTCAATTGGCCAAATTCAGGACGGATATCAGGATGGCCAGGTGAAGAGGCTGCCGTAGATGTACTGGCCACTGCTGCAGGTGGAATAACACGCAGTCTTCTGTACTCCTCCCTTGCCAGGTTCACTGGATGCAGTGTCTTCAGATGCTTTAGCATACTTCCAGTTCCACAAGAATATTTTTTGGTGGGGTCTCCTCTTGATAGTACTCGGCTGCATATTTTGCAGGTCACCTTCACTGCATTTACTTTTTTTCCCCTGGAGGTATGGTGAAAAATGTCCACACCACAGAGGTGTATTTTTCTGGTCGTGGTGGCTCTACAACAAAATCATCATCTGATGAATGATCAGAGTTGGAGGCAGGTTGCTGTCCAGAAGCCATAGTAAATTAAGCAGTTGAAGTGTCCAAAACAAAAGTATTGTAGTCTTCTAACTGGAGATGTTGTCCCAAGGAAGGTCTAAGAAAAGTGATTAAAATGGGTGGGGTCCTTCAATACCTAGAATAGGAAGTGTTATGAACCAATCAAATCTCTTTTTTATGGTCACATGGGATCCGCGTACAGTACACGCACGCAGCACGCATCCAGCGCGACTTCGCAAACGCATTTCAAAGTAATGTTTATTAAAAAACCCAAAATACTATTTATATAATTATGTGAGATAATCTCTTGTGTTAATATTCAGGTTAAATATATATATATATGTTTATAGAAAATAAAACATTTCGCGGGATTCGCGTACCTACCGCGTAGAAGATATATATGACGTCACGCGGAAACATGCAAGCGTCGCGTAGCGTAAAGTATTATGTGCGTATGCGTTTCAAATCGTGTACGGATCGCGTTACAAACGCGCAGTAAAATGCGTACCCAACGCACACCGTACGCGGATCCACTCAAGAATCCTAAAATGGAGGTTACGTTCCGCGTCGTAGTCGAGGAAGGTGCGCTTTAGGTACGCGTCTTCAATTTTTTTATTTTTTAAAAAAAGTAAATATAATATTTAAAAAATATAAAGAAAAAAAATGAAAAAGAATATCAACATTTTTTAAAACATTTTTTTCAAATTATAGAAAAATTATTAATTTTTTTTAAAATAAAAAATTTGAAATTAAATTGTTTTAAAAATGTAGTAAAGAAATATAAAAAAAAAAATTCAATAATTAATACATTAAACAATTGTCATTCAAAAACCTTTCAAATTCACTGAAAAAACCATAGGTTTCAGACACGTTATAGTTACAAATTAGCATTTAAAAAACCTTTGAAATTCACTGAAAAAACCATAAGTTTCAGACACGTTATAGTTACAAATTAGCATTTAAAAACCTTTGAAATTCACTGAAAAAACCATAGGTTTCAGGGACGTTATAGTTACAAATTAGCATTTAAAAAACCTTTGAAATTCACTGAAAAAACCATAGGTTTAAGGGACGTTATAGTTACAAATTAGCATTTAAAAAACCTTTGAAATTCACTGAAAAAACCATAGGTTTCAGGGACGTTATAGTTACAAATTAGCATTTAAAAAACCTTTGAAATTCACTGAAAAAACCATAGGTTTTAGGGACAGTTATAGTTAGTTGGACATTGCACTCGTACAAAACCCGTGAAATTCCCCGTTATAGTTAGTCCAGCTAACTATAACTCACGCCCGCAATGCACTGCTGATGACGTCACATATTACATCACTCATGACATGGTCAGTGACATCACTGATGACATCACTGATGACATCTCAAATGACATCACTGATGACATCATCCACGTGATAATCTGATGCACCTCCTCACACCCCAATATAAACTTTGATACACCCACTCTAAATTACAGACTGCCATTCGCAAAACCATAGACACTCCAACACCAAAAACTACATACCCACTCACTGATTCTTAGGTCTACGCACACATCCATTCACTCACCCGTAAAGTCACTCATACTTACGGTCACTCAGTACAGGGCTATCATATTCACTCATACTCCTATATAGACACTCAAACACCGCCACTCATCCATAGAGGTACTCACACACCTAGTCAGTCATGCAAATAATTAAACACACTACCATTTACTCACCTATACAGTTATACACACACCAGCTCACTTACTCATACAAATAGTAGCACATTCTTACGCTCTTATACAATCACTGATACAAGCACACACTCATCCATACAGCCACTATCACAATCACTCACTCTAGCTTATAGCTATTTATATACTCCAACACACATATATACTGCCTTTCACATATGTAGTTACTCACACATGTACCACTGGGACATACATTCACTCACTGACACACTCTTACACACACTTACCCACCCATACAGTCTATCACAGATGCACTCTTGAAACCATCCACCCAGTGAATCACCCACTCACACATCTATGCACAGAGTCGCACACACCCCTCCCACACAAACACTCAGGCACCCATACAGATACTCAGACAAGCATTCAATAACTCATATAGACACTCATGTAGCTATTCACAAACACATGCAGCCACTTACACAGCAACACACAGACGGATACAGACATTCACCCAGTTTAGTCACTAACCCATGCATTCAGTAAGATACGTTAAATCACTCACTTATAGAGTCAGTCACGCACCTACTAAATCATCCATACAGACATTTACACACCCACTCATTCTTCAATACGTCTTTTCCTATATATTAAAAATATTTCAACTTTACAGAAACACACAGTCACTGGATGATGTCATCAGTGATGTCATTTGAGATGTCATCAGTGATGTCATCAGTGATGTCACTGACCATGTCATGAGTGATGTAATATGTGACGTCATCAGCAGTGCATTGCGGGCGTGAGTTATAGTTAGCTGGACTAACTATAACGGGGGAATTTCACGGGTTTTGTACGAGTGCAATGTCCAACTAACTATAACTGTCCCTAAAACCTATGGTTTTTTCAGTGAATATATATATATATATATATATATATATATATATATATATATATATATATATATATATATTACCTACTGGCGGTCGCCAGTAGGTAGATATAGTTAGGACCTAGTTTCCATAGGAAAAGCGTTTTTTCTTTTCCCAATAACTTTGGCGTCGTTTGACGAATGTTCGCGGAATTTTCAAAACTAGTGGGGCGCTCCGGTCAGCTCCTGTCTTAAAAGTTTCGGGGTGATTCGTCAGGCGGGGGCCGGGGAAAAAGGGGGGTCCCAAAACGCGTTTTCCCCATGTAAATTTCCATAGGAAACTATAGACAAAGCTACAGCCCGAACTGCTGAATGGAATTACACCAAATTTGGCAAAAAGGTAGGTCTTGGTTCAGAAAGAGTCCTTTTTGTTAAATGGTGTAAATCCGTTCAGTAGTTCCTGAGAAATAAAAAAAAAGAAAACTTTCGATATCTGGGCGGAGCCTAACCTCCCGAGCACGAGCTTGCCTCTGATTGGCTGCCAACACTTCAAACCAGTTTGTGTTGGCAGCCATCTTGTGCCTCGGACGGAGAGAGAAATAAAAAGGTGAAAGAAAGATAAAAAAACAAGAAAAGGGGGCATTGTAAAAACACCCTGACTCCCCAGGCCTGCTCAGGGGGTCCCAAAGAAGCATTTATTTCTTTAAAAACGGCCGATTTCGCGCTGGGTGTGCGAATCCGGACCAAAAAAACAAACTGATCTCAATCAACACTGTTCTGCCTAGCTCAAACATATCCCAAAAATGCTGCAAGACAATCTGCTGCATGATGCCACATAATTAGCCTTTTCCTGCTGCATAATTTAGAGAGCCATGGTGCATAAATATGTGAGATCACTGTTGGCTAATACTAGTGTCCTTGACAGTGGTAACACGCTGAAGAGGGTTTTGGGGCTGTCAGTATGGTGATGCAACCCATATTTCACAGGGATCCGTGGAAGATTGCCCATATTTCACGAGCCGTGTGAAGTACGGTTTTATACCACATACACAGCAAAGGGCCAGTTAGGGGCTCGAGGAGGAAGGTTTGCGCAGTCGCAGTTCCTTCGTGCATTCCACGTAAACAGGACCTGTTGCTATTGCCATATGCAGCGCATTGTATGTACATACAACTTATTTAATTTATCAGGTGAGTTAACTATTTGTATGTGTATAAATGAATAGTGAATACACTCGTGTCTAGTACGTGCGTGCTCCGTCACGCATTTTGCCAGCGAATACGTTTTCTTATAAACAAACACAACAGTCCCAATGCAGCTGCTGTGTTGGCCGAGTGGTTAAGGCGTTGGACTCGAAATCCAATAGGGTCTCGCCGCGCAGGTTCGAATCCTGCTTAATGTTATCAATTAATGCACCCTGGTCGAATAAGCTTAGTTTTTTAAACAAAGTTTTTATTCATTTGTTTATCAAAGATAAACTTCGCCAATCTGAAATATTGCTCGCATAATTCCACGTTATTGTTATTTATCGGGCACTCACATTCAGCTGGACTCGATACAAATATTCTCCCGAAAGGCTGCTGTAAAACAAGTGTTTTGTAACGGAGGTGCTCGCCCCATGCTCACCCGCAGGGGGTGAACAAGGATGCCCCAGGAGCAGCGGGGCGACAGGAGGCGCCAGCCCTTGCTTCTCTGCTGCCGAAAGAGTGGGTTCCCGCCCCCCTTTGTCCTGCACGCCTGCAGCAAATTACTCCGTGTCCCGCAAACATCCTTAAGTGTTTTTATTTTTTAATTTTATTTTTTATCATCGGTCCCTTTTGAGAGGTAAGCGCTGAAATAGCACTCTGTTCCCAACAATATCGCTTCAGCGTTTATACTGAGCATAGCTTGTGAAAAGTGGCGAGAGCTGGCGACTTTGGTACCAGTGAACCCGGTTCTAGGCTTGGCTTCGATGTAACGTCCAGTGATTCTGGGCAAATCACTTCATCTCCCTTTGTCAAAAAATGAACATGTCCTTGTGTAATGTAACTGGTGCTCATGTAAAGCGGTCAAATACTTTCGAGTCGAGTTTACGTTATATAAAACTTTTAAAAAATGGCCACCCTAAGTTGTTGTCTACAAGCAGAACATGTTTATAAAAGATGGTGACCACGCCGCGTAAAATTTCCGAAAACACGCGGATATGAAAAATAAACAATTCTATATAGCACGCAGGAACTCACTACAACGTATACATGGGAAATAGAAAAGTGCCACGTCTTCATGGGTGTTGTTGAGCCCACACATCACTCATGCACAACAATATACTCACCAATAAAACAGAGCAAGTGTGTGTGTGTCACTGTGTGTTCATGTGCGGGCGGGAGTGCTCATCTACTCTGTCAGGAGAAGAGGAGGTCTGGCGCTAAATTGTACTAACAGAGGTTTTATATAGTGAGTGCCCCTGGAATTATATAGCAAGCAAGGACCATATTATGCGGCAAAGTTGACACAATTATGCAGTAAAAAAATGAAATGTAAATTATTCAGCGTATTGCATCACATTCTGTGGCAGTTTTATTTCACTGTATTGCCTATTAAATAAACATTTACACTGGGAGAAAGTTTCTCCTCATCGGCAGGAGTTTAATACCTGCCCACAGCAATCAGCAACTTACAGGGGACTAGCTAACCTTTGCAAGAAGTCTGTCACCCCACAGTACCTTGGTCACTTTTTTAGTAACATTTAATTTGCTGAGCTAGAAACAATTTTTTGTTGTATTATGCAAACTATGCAAAAGATGGTGAATTATGTGGCAAGCGTAATATATCCAAAATTATGTAGAAAATGCCACGGCTTCAGAATGACATAATCCAGTTACCCTGGATATATAGTAAACGTTCACCGTTTCCTAGGGCTCTTTGTCTGGCTCTGTTTGATGTTGGTGTTCTGTCTGCTGGCCCATTAGGGAAGGTGCTCACATGTGGGATAAGTTGGCATGACCTTCCGCCTCAACTTGAGGCCTTGTGTTTTTCTTACCATCAGTTAAGATACCATGTCTGGACCTGTGAATGTATATCTCTGTTGGTCTGGTGTGAATTGTGCCCTTGTGGTTGTTTTTCTTTTTGGCATTTTGTTTTCTTTGCTTTTGTTCTCTGTGAGTTGATCCCTGACTGGCAACCTTGGTGTGCAGTGAGGAGGGTGTGAGGCTGGAATGGTAATTTTGCCACTCAAGCATTTCCACAGTGGGCTGGTCTCAGAGCAGGATGGATTGCCATGACCCAACCATGCCCCAACCATGCCCCGGTGAACCCTTACTTTTCATAGTCTCTTGCAGTGCCAGGCTATTTTTAAATATCTTTTTTCCAGGGCTGATTTTTGATTTCACTCCAGCTCTGGTGTGAGCTGTGGAAGTGGTGGTGTTGTTGGATGTGGAATGCATGCCAGAGTGCCAGTGTTGCTTGATGAACCACTTGTGCATGGTCTGGGTGTGATTCTTTTTGTGATAAGCATCACAAAATATAAACCACATGAGTTTCTTTCCCATTCTGACCTTGACGAGCAACTGGTCAGGCAAGAAGACTTCAAACCAGTGGCGCAGTGTGGGGGGTGCGCACAGACGCAGGTGCCCTGGGCGCAAAATTCTTAGGGGCATTTAACTTTAGGACCTATTGGTTTTGCTGGTGCTGTGCAGCATCAGCAAAGCTGCACAGCATCTGCAAAATAAAAGAAAGACAATTATGCAACGATGCAACCACTGTTGCTGGTTGTGTCACTCTATAGGCAAATACATGTGTCACCATGCATGCTTGTGCCTACAGAATGGTAAGGGCAAAATGTACCTTTTTGTTATTTAACGATCCAAAATGACTGACGCCACTTGAATTAGTGCAAAAGCGCAAAATGGAATCAAAAAAGAACAAAGGGGTGAAAGGCAATGGCGAAGTGGGTCGGGGGAGTAGAGGGGGGAAGAAGGGAAAAGCAACACATGAGGGAGAGAGCAACATGGAGCAAGGGAGCAGGAGGAGTTGGGAGGAGAAGCATTTGAAAGAGAGAGAGAGAGAGAACAGCATACAAGGAATAGATTGACACAGAGCGTGAGTGGAGTGAGGGAATTTGGGGGAGAAGCACACAAGAGAGAGAGCAAGCAGCACACAAAGGATAAAGCAACAAGGAGTATAGGGGTAAGGTATTTGGCTTTGGCAGTGGGAGAGGCACATGAAGGTAAGAGCCGGGAAACACATACTCATGGAGTACTTAACCAAAAAAAAATAGCTCCCTAAAAGTGAGCAATGGAAGGATACAAGTCAGCAAATAAAAACAATAGAAAATAGGCTGTGCTCCAGAAGGCAATCCATCAAATAATAAGCAACCAAATGAGAATAACAATAAACCCAACCAACGGTAAGCAATGGGTTGACTGAAAGCCCACTGTAAATGCATTTTGAGTTCACACTCGCACCTCAATGCTCTGCACTGCTGGGACCACAGAAGTCAGTTTCTGGTGCAGATCACATCAGACATTCAAGTTTCTTTTTGGACTGTGCCACCAAATGACAAAATGGTGCGCAATGCTTGTCATAGCACAATTGTTGTTGGTGCCAGCTCTCAGCATCTACTGCAGATCATGTAAAACACCCAGAGGCAATATCTTGGGGGACCTAGAGCTCCTTAGCTAGTTTCCAATTGAGTCTGCCCAAGTTAAGCTGGTGAGCTGTACGTTCCCTCTTGACTAGATGGGCTGGTTGCAAGAAATTTGTTTGTTGGTTGACTGTGTCGCGCAACAGAAGCGATCCGTCGGTGCCAAGATGTGGCGAGACTGCGGTGTGAGGTCCTATGCTGTTGTTGAGGATCCTGTTGATGAGGGCTTGTGAAGCAAAGTCTGGTGTCAAGGGTGCGGCGTGCAGTCGGGGCGATGCGTTGGTTCAGAATAGCTGCAAGGCTGAGATATAGAGTCCGGCGTTGTTGCCGAGGCTGCCATTGACAGGAGATGCGAGGACCTGCACCAAAGTTGCAATATGCAGTCAGGTGATTCATCAGTTCCGAGTATTGTGGTGGTGATGTGGGTATTTGCAGCGGGTCCAATCCACGCAGTTGCGGCGATGCGTTGGTTCTGCTTGGGGATGCGCCGCTCATTAAAGAAAATGCATCAGTTCTGCTTGGGGATGCACCGCTCAGCAGAGAAGATGCATCAGTTCTCCTCGGGATGCGCCACTGAGCAGACAAAATGAATCGGTTTCGCAAATCAACCGGGGCTGGCAGGCACCTTAGGCTCACTTCCAAAGGTCCAGGACTCAGGTAGCACCGCTTGGCAGGGTAGACTCCCAGATGGCAGAGTCCAGGTGGAGGTGAAAGGTTGTTGGAATAGGTTTCATAGACGTTATAGTTAGAAATTAGCATTTAAAAGACCTTAGAAATTCATTGAAAAAAACATAGGTTTCAGGGACGTTATAGTTAGTTGGACATTTCACTCGTACAAAACCAGAGAAATTTGGCCGTTATAGTTAGTTGAGCTAACTATAACTGGCACCCCCGCAATGCACTTCTGATGACGTCACATATTACATCACTCATGACATGGTCAGTGACATCACTATATATATATATATATATATATATTTTCAGGTTGCTTTTATCTTGAAGTTACTGCTTCATTCAAGAGCAGCCTAAAGTTCTTGACATTTGCCGCTATATGTGTCTAGACGTGGGTCTGTCTATCTGACATATTGGGCTGGGACGCGGGTCCCTTGCTCGCTGCACCACTGGATTCAAACTAGCCTGGCTGACGAGGGGTGATACTCCAAAACCAGTCCCAGTATGCTTGTTTCCGGTCCAGGGAGGACCTGGCCTGGCAGCTTGGGCTGGATTGTTCCCATGGGGAGCAGGGTCAAGACTGATTTGCATATGGCTGGGTCGAAACTGGGGTGACGTGACAAGCAAAATAACAATGGATTAAACCCAGATCTGTGACTGGGGGTGAGTGTTTGAAAAGGGTAAGTCTCTGTATCCATCCATCCGCTAGCATCTGTAAGTTGTGAGACTGTGTCTCCTGCAATCAATAGTAGACCTGCCCTTCAGAAGCAAGGGAAGTCAGCAGTGAATAATTGTATATACAAACTAGGTATATTACAACTGTTCTTATAATCTCAAAGAGAACAGATGAGAAATCTACAAAAATACAAAAAGCAGATCTACATAGAGAAATCCACTATCTTCCGAGCCCAACTTGACCACTCCAAAAATAGACGTACATGCCTTTTCAACACCATTTAACAGAAAAATTCCTCCTTCCTGCAGCACTCAACTGATGACTCTGCTAAACTCTTTGAAGAGTTCTCCGAATTCTTCTCTGAAAAAATATCAAACATAAAACTCTCTCTGGATTCCTCCACCTCTTCACGCCCTACAATGGATCAATTTTCTATCAATGAAGGTCCCCTCACTGCTACATGCTCAACCAATGTTGGTCCTCCCAAACTCACCTCCTCAATGAGTCAGAACACCAACCACACCTACATACAACTGAAAAACAATGGAACCTGGACCAAGTTTGAAAATATATATGAAGAAGTAGCCATTAAAATACTTGCATGCATGAAGCCGACATCGTACCTCTCTTACCCCCTTCCCTCCTCTCTTGTCAAATATCTCACACACATCATCTCCCCATCTTTGTCTAAAATCATCAACAATCTATGGATCCCTGCCAGCCTCCTTTAAAAACGTCATGACCCTCATCAAAAAGTCAGACACAGATCTGAAAGACCTCAACAATTACAGACCTATGATTAACCTTCCTCTCCTTGCCAAAACTATTGAAAAATGTGTGCTCTCTCAACTTAACAACCACATTGAAAAATTCAACCTACACGACACCTTCCAATCTGGGATCAGGAAAGGCTGCACCATGGTGACTGCAATGCTAAACATCACCGATGATTTGCACAGAACTCTAGTAGATGGTCAGGCCTGCCTCTTAATCCTCCTGGACCTCTCAGCGGCCTTTGAAACAGTCAACAACAAAATTCTCCTAAAGCCCACTCGCAGCGTGCAGGCATCAATGGTACTGTCCAGTGGTTTGCCTCATACCTTAACCAAGAATCTCACCTAATCAAACAAAAATTTCTACCTCAAAAGCAGTCTCAGTCCCACAAGGCGTTCCCCAAGGATCAATCCTGTCCGCCGCCTTGTTCAAGCTCATTGTGGAACCCATTTCAGTGTCTGTGTGCAGATGACACACAACTCTGCATTACAATCTCTTCATCCAATGACATCTAGCACTTAAACAACACTCTCTCCATAGTACAATCCTGGCTCACCAACAACCACTTGAAGCTTAACCACAACAAAATGAAACTCCTCCTCAACCAACCAAATGGAGAGTCCTATCCTATTCAAAACTGGCTGGATAACCTAACCTTAATAAATTGTAAACTATCTATCTCCAACTCTGTTAAGTCTCTAGGAATAACATTTGACAAAAACTTGAGCATGAAAGACCATATTAATGCCTCAGCAAAAAGCTCCTTCTACACGTACAAACACCTAAAAAAATCAAACCCCTCATCCCCCTTAAGGACCTAAAGACCGTAGTGTAATCCCTAGTCCTCTCAAAGCTGGACATTGGTAACACAACATTCACCTGTACCTTAAAAATCCACCTTATCCCCATGAAATCTACACTCAATGCAGCGGCTAGAATTCTCTCTGGGGAGAGCCACAATGATCACAACACTCCCACACTTAAGAAACCCAACTGGCTACCAATCAAAGCTAGAAGTATATTCAGAATGGCCTGCATAACCCACAAAGCTCTCTACACTTAAAAGCTAAACTATCTTGCAAAATAACTACCAAACGCTGGTCGAAAGAGGCCTCTGTGAAGCTCATCACCCTACTCGTGATTCCACCCAAATTTAAGAAAGAAAAATCAATCACCTGTTCCTTCTCTGGAAATGTGGTGAGCATTTGGAATGCTCTGCCACAGGAATTACGTGACAATCAATCATTCCTACACTTCAGAAAAAAACTTACATTACTTCTTCTCAACAAATACCTGAACCCTCCCTCCTAAAAGAATCGACCTGCCTTGCTGCACTTCCTCCCCAACCATCAAAGAGCCTGAACATCACAAAAAACTATGTATCTCTTCCTCCAATTCCTAAAACAACCTACCTATGGATAACTATCAACTATATCATCCATTTTTTATATATTTTGCCCTATATGCCTACTATTTTCCTTATGCATTCCTTGCAAATGATGCTGTGCAATCTCTGTAAAGCACTCTCCTACCCTAAGGTCAAGTTCAGGCTATATAAAACTTGATAAATAAATGAACAAATAAAATAGAAAAGCATTTGTGTCATTTAGACTATACTACTGTAATGCAACATATTTGGCTTTACCTGCCAAAACAATTTAAAAAATGGGGCTTGTGCAAAACTCATTAGCAAGTCTTAATTTTAACTTTAAAACTTACGTTTTTCCTTTGGCACACCACTAATCACTCTGTGCTTACCAAATCCTCATGCCTCAAACAACCACACAAAACTTTCATTCTATTCCAAACAAGGTGGAAACTATACTTTCCGAAATCATGTGCCACTACACAACTATAGACATATCATCACGTCAGATGTTTTATTTCAAAAACATATAAAAACAGACAATTCTTGGTTCTTGTCATAAAAACACAATACAGGAGTAGGCTTAATACACACAATATTTCATAAAAATGCGAGCAATACAAAAGTTAGCAGCTCTATGTCTTAGAATTTCTTGAAACACATCTTACCAGCAAAAATAGAAAATAAGAGAGAAAAAGTGATAGAAGAGAGCATCTAAAAGACAATACAATTTGTCATTTACCCGACCTATCTATGACACATTAAAGTTAAAAGCTGGAACTTGATAGGTGATCGAGGCTTGCCATATTTTCAATGAAATGCCCCCATTTTTTGAAAATATCAAGGATTGGTTATTGTTTCATTGACGATATCATCTTTATTGGGGAAGGGACTAGTGAGATCCTCAGTGAATTTCTAGAATGGCTTAACCTGGGAGATCCAAACCTCTCATTTACTGCACAGTGGAATAATGCTAGGATCAATTTCCTAGACATCTCCATCAAAAACAGTGGGGGTAAGCTTGGGGTGGAGCTGTACACAAAACCAACTGACAGGAACACCCTCCTCCACTACGATAGCTATCACCCAGATCCCAGTGGGATAATATTCCGTTCAGGTAATTTGTGAGGCTTCGTGGGAACTGCTCCACCCTTGATGATGATTTTTACAAACATTCAGATGTGATGAAGAAGAAATTGAAAGATAGGGGATATCATTTCTTTAAACGTGCAAGATTTTACAGTCGTGACTACATGCTAGACATGGATTGAGAAAAGTCAAAAAAAGACAACAATAGTATAGTTTTTGTCAGCCAGTTCTCAGGGGCCAGCAACCAAATTAATAATTTTGTTAACAAAAACTGGAACATTCTGAATGAAGGAGAGGAACTGAAATTGGCAAAACCATTGTTTACCTTCTGACGCAATAAAAATATACGCAACACTCTAGTGAAAACTTCTAGGGAGACAGAATTAAGTACACAAATCACACTGGATAAGAATAGGGCGGTGGGAAACCACAAATGCGGCAACTGTTCTATCTGCGATCATTGTATCGTAGGTAAAACATTAGAGTTTAATGGACCAGTAATAACTGCAAAGAGTTTGAACAATTGCAGCAGTAAGAACATCATATATCTCCTTACATGCCCTTGTGGGCTGGGCTATGTGGGAGAGACAGGCCGCAAATTGAGACTCAGATTATTAGAACATAGATCAGCACTGAAGACTCGAAAAGATAATGCGCCTCTTGTAGACCATTTCATACAAGCCCAACATAGTGCTTCAGAATTCCGCTGGTTCATCTTAGAGAAGGTCACAGGTAACAGGCGTGGGGGTTGCATAGAAAGAAAAAAGAAAATAAGGGAACAATGGTACAATGGTACATCTCCAAATTGGGAACAGTCAACAAAGGTCTTAACACAAGAGAGGAGTGGATGGCATTAATCTCTTGATGGATGCCTTCCATCAGTAGTACCCATGATTATTATAATTTGAGATCATTTGAGTTGTACATTGCATTGGTAACAGTTGTATGGTTTATGGATTCAGAACAGGTCATGTTCTGAATCCATTGTTATGCTTACTGGTAGTATCCGAGATGTTAGAATGTAAGAGAATTGTACCTCCCCATTTCATTCCGGGTTTGTAGCAATAATAATCTGTTTGTTAGTAAATAGTGACTATATACCTTTATACCCAAGGGAAGTAATAATAATAATTACGGGCCCTGCCGTTTCTTTAAATCTGATGCACTGACCCGAATCTGGTTTTTTTTACCTCCGAGATTTGGATATAAATTTTAGGTCAGGTCCTAAACCTTAGGGAGATCTTTGAGTGCTCTGGAGCATGGGGCGTGGATAAAAATATGCATAAACATCACCTTAGCCCTGTGTTTACCTTAGATCGAGTTTATTATTATAATATCATATCGAACAATATAGGTTCACTATATTTAAGTGAAATAACAGTGTCCTTCGCGTTGCAGATATGTACAATAGTATCCACATAGGGCAGATGGCGGACCGAAACTCTTTGGATTTGAATTTGAATTTGAATGCAACTTATAAAGCGCAAAACTCATGCCCGAGGGCGTCTTGGCGCTATTGAATAAGGTTGTAGGTGCAGAACTGTTAGAAAGAAAGCTCTCTTACAGGACATCGACTGCCTCTTAGTCTTGTGAGAAAAGCCAGGTCTTCAAAGATTTTCTAAAGACGAGAAAGGAAGAGGCAGTTTTTAGTGTCAGTGGTAGACTGTTCCAGAGCACTGCGTGGCCCTAAAAAAGCTCTTTCCACCCCAGGTGGTCTTCCTAAAATGGGAGACAGTAAGGTTCTTGGCAGAGCCTGAACGAAGAGTCCTCCCAGGGATATACCATGTGAGCTTGTCCTTGAAGCAACCTGGTCCAAGTCCATACAGTGATATGTACGCCAAACAGAGGGCCTTAAACTTACACCGTTTTCTGACTGGTAGCCAGTAAAGTTTCCTGATGGCTTCTTTAGCCGATTCATATTTTGGTATTTTGGAAAGGAAACGTGCAGCTGCATTCTGCAGAGTCTGGAGCCTCTTCATGGGACCTACTGCGACATTGAGATAGAGACTGTTGCAGTAGTCAATCCTCAAGAGTACCAAGGAGATGATCACAGTTTTTAGGAGATCAGGAGGTAGAAATGTTTCAATCTTTCTTACCATTCTCAGGGAGCAGAATGAAGAGGTAGTGATACTGTTCACCTGCTCTTTAAGCTTCATCTCATTATCTAAGAGGAAACCGAGATTCTTCACTCTATTGGTGGGTTCAGGGAGAGGGCCCAACTCGGGTGGCCACCAGGCCATTGTCCAAAATGAGAGATTATTGCCGAAAATGATGACCTCAGTTTTTGTGGCATTCAATTTGAGACAGCTTTTGTCCATCCAATTGCTGATGTTGCTCATGCACGTCCTAAAGGCAGAGCTTGTCTTCTCTTCGGCTTTTGTTAATGACACCACGATCTGAGTATCGTCGGTGTATGATGCCAGGGGAGGCCAGAATTTTTAATAAGAGTTGCTAATGGTGTGACATAAGATTAAATAGTGTTGGGCTCAGTGCTGAGCCCTGCGGCACTCCGCAGGGCAGGGAGAACGGCCTTGATGTAAAACTGCCCAGCGACACGTTTTGTTGTCTATTTGCCAGAGATGTAGCACCTATCCCCAAGCTTCATACGGTCAACCAGAATCTCATGGTTGACCGTATCAAATGCAGCGGAGAGATCCAACAGGATCAAAGCTGCTGTTCCTCCACTATCCAGCATTTCTAGGATATCTTTCGTGGCTACTATCAGAGCAGATTCTGTACTCCGATGTTTTCTAAACCCATGCTGTGTGTCATCCAAAAGGGAATTTTCCTCATTGTAATCCGAGAGTTGTTTGTCCATCACTTTCTCTGCCAATTTGGCAGCAAAGGGTAGTCTTGATATAGGGCGATTTTATTTGCATCCAATGCATTCAAGTTATCCTTCTTTAACAAAGGCAGAACAGAGGCACGTTTCCATTGTGTAGCAAAAATTCCCTCGCTGAACATTTTGTTAAAGATTTGTCCCAGGTTTTGTGCCACTTGAGCAGAGATCTGGTGCATTACTTTGGGTGGGCAAGGGTCTTGCGGGGCACCTGATTTGATTGATGGGATAAGGCTTATAAGTTGTTCTTCCGATGTTGCCCTAAAGTGAGAGAAACTGGCTTGCAAAGATGTGGGAATTAAGGAATGCCTGTCCCGCTGGACTGTATTCTTGCCTAAATGAAAATTATTAAAAATGTTGGTGACCTTTTCTTGAAAAAAGTTGCCACAGTGTCACAGAAATTTTGATTATTTACTGCAGTGTCAGGGCTCATTGGTGTCACCAATTTTTGTATTACTTGAAAAAGAGTTTTATTAGTATTATGAGCTGATTTTATCTCCTCAGAGTAGTAAGACGATTTTGCAGCTATAATGCATTTTTTATGTTCTACTAATTTATTCTTATAAATGATTTTCTCCTCATCCTCATAATTTTTTCTCCATTTCTGTTCTTGCCTGCAGCAGTCCTGCCTCGATGTCCTAAGAATTTTGTTATACTATGGCTGGGAAACTTTCTTTTCAGTTATGACTTTTTGTTTAACTGGGGCTATAATGTCTAGCGCCGAGTTTAGCCATAGCGAGAGATTTTCAAAACTCTGTTCCAGGTTGTCAGCTGGTTGGCAAGGAACCGCAGTAAGGATATCTTTTAGTTCGGCCGGATGTATCTTGTGCCAGGTTCTACTGGGGGTTTGTTGGACTGTATCTCTGTGCCTGACAACTTTCTCCATTTTTACCTGCCAGTTAACAGCCCACTGATCTGTCCAGGTGAGGGGGAGGGATGGAAGTAGAATAATGTTTGGGTGGCTTGAAAAAATCCCATCAAGCATATGTCCAGCCTTATGCGTTGGACCTTTAGAAATTAAGGATAGCCCTAATGCATTCATTTCATCAATTAGTTTTGAGGAGTCAGAGTTAATTTCA
The DNA here is from genome assembly GCA_963921515.1 of Calotriton arnoldi. Taxonomy (NCBI): domain Eukaryota; kingdom Metazoa; phylum Chordata; class Amphibia; order Caudata; family Salamandridae; genus Calotriton; species Calotriton arnoldi. The sequence goes on from CAWUFW010007963.1 coordinate 92,929, forward strand.
TTTTCCAGATGGAAATAAAAGTCACCTATCACGGAGAAGTTAGCATTAAGAATATGTGATTCAAGAGTCATGCTAAGTTCATCAGCAAAACTATTTCTTGGTCCTCGAGGACGGTAGATTAGGATTCCCTTAAACGGCTGCGAATACAGCAGTTGTATCGAGAATACCATGGCCTCGAACCCAGAGGTAGCTAATGGCTGTAAGGTAGTTTTAAAATGCGAACGGAAGAGAACAGCTAGGCCTCCACCCTTTTTTATTTGCCTGTCTAACCGATAAATGGTATAACCTGGTGGAGTAGCTGCGATAATTTCTGGGCCTGAACCACAGTCTGCCCATGTTTCAGTTACAAAAGCAATATCTACTCGATGCACTTGGACCATGTCTGAGAACTCCAAATGGTTCTATACTAAAGACCTGGTGTTTAGTAACATACACAAGACAGTTACAGGTGTTAGCTTACGATCTTTTCTATATTGCTGAATAGGTGACATGGTTTCAACTAATCCATTGTCTGAAATCAGAGTGGGACACCTGGTTTGTTTGTAGCAGAGGGAATGAAGAAGAGATGGGGAACAGATGTTAGGGTTGAAGTCAGAGTAGCCTTCAACCTTAGGTCTTAACGCCAGTAGGTCCTCCCGAGAGTACTTAATGATCCACGCAGGATCTAGAGACAACCGACCAGGTGGATAGGTGGTGGGAGCGATCCAGGCACGGATGGGCGCAGACAGGCTTGTCTTTGGCACACCTTCGGCGCTCCAGTGGCTCGCCCACTGCGCACGTCCGCTGCATGTCGGTGACATCCTCCGTTTATATGAGCGGAGGCAGTGGCTCAAGGGAGAAGATTAGACCATCTCCCTCCCAAGAGGGCAGCCCATAGTGGCCCTGCGGAAGTAGGGAAGCCTGGAGACCAGTCCTCCAGCCACTCAATCAGCAAAAAGCTGTGGTGGATCGGAGAGGAATGGCGGAAAGATAGCATAGCTAATACACGGTAAGTAACAAATACAAATATCACAAATGTAAAGAGTGCAAGTTTAGCAATTAAAAAAAGTAATTAAAAAGTACAAATTGCTAAAATACGATAAGATAAGAAGATCACATGCAGCTGGGACTTTTTAATGCTCCGCATGAGCGATTCCGTGCAGGTAAGAACCTGCTTGAGCGATTCCATGCAAGTAAGAAATGTATTAAAACAAACTGGCTCCGTCGGCGCCATCCTCCATTGTAACCATTGTGAATACAGTGCATATGGGACCTTCCTAAGATGGCGGGCCCCATACACGCTACAACGTGTAACTATTACAGGTGTTTCCCATTATGCACCGGAAGCACTACCTCTGCCCCGGCAGCATATTATAGTGGGCTGCTAGGTGGCTGATTCACTATCAGGAACCATAAGCAGTTAAGGACGTTGATTGGCGCTGCACGAGAGGACGAAGGTAATCTGCTGATTCAGGGGGTGTCTATTGTATTGGGACGCATAGAGATTAGACACGGATTTCACAAACTGGCCCCGTTTTCATAGCCCAGCTGGTAGGGCTAAATCCACACAGGAGGGTTGGTTTAAATTTAATTAAAGAGATCCCTTTATACAATAGGGCGTGTGTGAAATGAAATGAAATTTGTACTTGTAAAGCGCACTTATACCCCCAAAGGGGTGTCCTGGCGCTGTACGCATACCGCTGTGGAACCCTTCCTGGCTTTTCCCTGTGAAATGTCCACTCCTGGGCACCCCCAAGGTGAAGCCAGGCATCCCAGCGCTGTTGGGATTAAGCAAGCTATTGCCCAGAGTTGCAGAGTGGGACCCATGATTAGAATAGGCACCGAGGCGAGAATTATCAGGTCCGAGGAAATTGAGCCCAAGACCCGCCGAGGCGGGAATTGAACCCTGGTCCCGGGCCAGATCTCTGCATCAGGGTCTGCCGCTCTAACCATTGAGCCACACTTCTCCACTGTGTGGGTCAGACACGATCCTACTGCATCAGATTTGGTTAAATTTTAGTAATGGGGTATCTCTGCCAGTAGTTAGTGTAAGAACATGTAGGAATTCATGACTGAAATTAGCATAAAGTCTTAATTCTGTTTCAGACCATGAGACTGAGGAAGTTTCTACTACCCATTGGTGAAAGAAAGGATAAAAGCTTTGATTTTGATACCCCCATTTCTGGAAAGACGTTGCTGGATGTGGTGAGCCTGCTTTTGAGGTAGGCCAGTTGTGTCCCCCTAAAAATAAAAATATAGAGATATTCCATCCTGATTAAAGGAGGTACCATAATTGTTATAAGTGATGAGATGGATTATGTTTCTATAAGATACATGAAATAATATGGTATATTTTCCACTTTTTTATTTATTTTTTACTCTAGAGATATGTACATGTAGTGGCCAGTCCACATACAGGTTAAGACACATTCTAGGACTTTTGGTCCAACCAAGAGACACCTATTATATAAAATAAAAACGAGGATTGTCAACAGCATTATATACATCCGTTTGGACTTTGCCTGCGAGGTAAGTCCTTGCTACAGTTGTTAATAGACACCTCGAGACAGACTGTGGAGAAAGTTTTTCTCACCATGAGCCACCTATATTAATTTATATAAAATCTTAAAATGAGGTGTCCATAAGTTAAGATGCATATAAAAAATTATGCTTTTGTGGGTGTGAATGTGAAGTACAGAGGTTTATAGGTTGTGCCATCAAGCAACTAGGCAATCATATAAAAAAAAAAAAAAAGTTTGTTTATTAAGCCATTGTTTGTAACTTTGCATGAATTTGTACATATTTTTATTACTATTGGCTGTCTTGGTAAGATAGGGACTTTTTGGATATTTTAAGTAATGGTGTTCTTTTATACACAGCTGTTCTATACCGTTGCACTTATAGATAGTAAACAGATTGAGAGTCTATGGGATTGTCTTGATAAAGATGCGTCGACGCTTAGTGCCCTAAATCTGTGACGTTGACTGGTACAACAGATAAAAAAAACTGATCACCTATCGAGTTACAGCTTTTAACTTTAATGTGTCAAGGATAGGTCGGGTTAATGACAAATTGTATTGTCTTTTAGATGCTCTCTTCTATCTCTGTTTTCTTTTTCTCTCTTATTTTCTATTTTTACTGATAAGATGTGTTTCAAGAAATTCTAAGACATAGAGCTGCTAACTTTTATATTACTCAGATTTTTATGAAATATTGTGTGTATTGAACCTACTTCTGCATTGTGTTTTTATGACAAAAACCAAGAATTGTCAATTTTTATATGTTTTTATAATAAAACATCTGACGTGATGATATGTCTATAGTTGTGTAGTGGCACATGATTTGGAAAAGTATAGTTTTCACCTTGTTTGGAATAGAATGAAAGTTTTGTGTGGTTGTTTGAGGCATGAGGATTTGGTAGCACAGAGCGATTAGTGGTCTGCCAAAGGAAAAACGTAAGTTTTTAAGCTGATTACAGAACCCCATTCCTTTAGCCTACAAGGGGTCCCTCTCTTTGCATTTGTTTAATTGTAACTGTAACTAAACCACGTTTGACTCTAAGCTTTGAGCTTCCTTTGCCCCCAGTTGAAGAGAGAATTATTTTTAAATCTCCTTGTCTAAGCCATAACGTATTTCATATAGGGCACATTTTTGTCCTCGACCCTCCATATAACAGTAATGTTATAATTTAGTGTTGTATTAAGCCTGAGTTGCCCTAGGAATTTACACTGTGTATTATTTCCCTGCCTAGAGGAACTCCCTATTAGTAGCAGGGGGCCCCTTTTCATTTACGCTCATTTACCCGCAGCCTGTCTGCGTGGGATTTGTTTGTTTTGTTTTGTGTTATCTTTGTTTCACATATGATTTTGCTTCGTAATTTGACTCACAAAGACATAATTAATTGCTTTTCCTTAGTGGACTTTTCCACCCTTGCATGCTAACATTCTTTCGGACTTTGCTGTAGCATTACTATATTCTGTGCCATGAAACTACTACAGACGTTTGGATTTTCCGATGAGCAATATGCTCTATTAGTAGGTAACCAAAGCAATTTTGACCAACAAGCATCTACCAACACTAATTCTGCTAATAATGAAGATATTAACTAATTGCTTACATTGAAAAAGAAAATTAAAAGAATAGAACTACATGGACAATATATGCTCGAGTATTTAAAGGCAGGGTTTATCCCCCAAGGCCTTAGAGTCCGTAACATCCCTGGATTATTTGTCCAGGTACGGCAATTCTTAGAAAATGGTCTTTAATTGCAAACAGATGTTCCCGTGACTTTATGATCCTTATAGTGGAGACGGCTAAAGAGGTAGTGCAGATCCTAATGACAGAAATGATAGCCTTAGAAGATAAGATTAAACAGAGTAACGCTCTTGATGAAGCTAAAAAGAAGTTAGAGGAAATCAATAAGGAAGTAACGTCTTATTCAGATTACTTACTCAAGAGAAAAACAGACAAACTTAAAAAAGATATCCTGTTTTATACTAAAGAAAAGACATATCCATATTTGAATGAGCATTTTTATTCTCAAGGAGATTATCAAGATCTTGATCCATCTAGTAATGTACAACCTAGACAGAAGATAACTACCTTTTCAGATACGTCTGACTCAGACAATGAACATAGTCCTCACCACTTTAGTCATGAGGGTGAAAGACCCATTCATCAATATAATTCCACAACAGGACAGACTTTTTTAGGGAGGCGAGGAGTACGACGGGGTCCGTGGAGACCCAGGTACCAACCGAGATACCGGGGCAATTTCAATCATGGCAACTTTCAACAAAACAATTCTCAATATCTTGTCACTCGCAATGCCCAGTATTGGAGAACGTAAAAGAAATACCAATCTTCAATTTGTCAAAAAAGCCCCTGGAAACTACTACGACAACTTTCCTTTCCAGAGGTTTATCTTTGTACCCCATACTGGGGCTAACATCTTTGAATTGTTTCAAGATATTATGGCTTTTTTCCGAAAAATACGGCTAAAAAGTTTTTTGAAGGCACTTCCGCAATTGGAAATAATGAGGAAAATCGTTCTGGTTTACGCCCGGTTTCCACATTTACTCCCACCCTTGATCAAGTGGGCCAAGAGGTAAGTATCTTTGAGAATGTGGTTATGTCGAAACTAAAGGCAGCTACCAAATACAATTTACGACCATCTCCAAATCTGCAAAAAAGTGAGCTTAATGCCCTTTGTGAACTCACAAACACCTCAGATATAACCATCAAAAATTGTGACAAAGGAGGAGGGATTGTTGTACTGGACACTGATGAATATGTTAACAATATGCACAAACTTTTGAATAACATAGTACATTGCTTACAAGTGAAACTGGACCCTACAGTTAGGGTACAGAGAAAAATACACGGTCTCACCAACAAGGCCCGAGGACAAGGGACCATATGCCAGAATGAATATGACTTTTTAAATGTCATTCATCCTCGCATGGCAAGTATCTATGGGGTCCCCAAGATACACGAGGACAGCAACAACGCCCCATATCGCCCAATAGTAACGACTATAGGGTCGGTCACAGAGCCTATCTCCAAGTACATCGACCGCATTCTACGCCCACACATACCAAAAACCACTTCTCACATCAAGGACACTAAAGAAATGATCAACAAAGTGGAAGGCCTTCCATTCATCACTACTAGAGAGACCCTTGTCACCCTTGATCTAGAGTCTCTCTATAGCAATATACCTCAACAGGGGTCCCTGGCAGCAGTTGAATGGTTTATCACTCATTATCACATAGACTGCGATCTCACTTTCATTTTAGACATTCTCCGCGTGGTTCTAAAAGAAAATACCTTTGAGTTTAATGGAAATCTTTTTAAACAAGTAAAAGGGGTCAGCATGGGAGCCTCATGTGCTCCCACGGTGGCAAACATATATATGGCCCATTTTGAACAGCTTTTCATTTACAATGAGGTAGCCCCCTTTTTCGAATCCATAAACCATTGGTATCGATACATCGAGGACGTGTTCTTTGTGTGGTGTGGTGAACCGGATGTCCTTACGGAATTTCTTGGGTGGATTAATCTTTGTGATGTAAATCTTAGATTTACTGCAAACACGAGCACTCAGAAAATAGAATTTCTTGATATTGAAATCAGAGACTGTGATTCTAAACTGGAAGTGGATTTATATGTTAAACCCACAGCAAGAAACTCCCTTTTACACTTCAACAGTTACCATCTGAAAAACCAGAAAAAAAGCATCCCTATGGGTCAGTTTTTGCGCTTGTGGCAAAACTGTACTAATCTCAAAGTCTATGATCTTAGAGCAGTTACTATGAAAGCCAAAATTATCACCAGGGGCTACCCTCAGAGGTTGGTACGTGAAGCATATAAAAGGGCTAGTTTTTACTACAGAGACCACTTTTTGCAGACCTCTCGTCCTATAGGAGATCCCAAATTGGTTTGTGTAATCAGACATTCTGTCTTTAACGAAAAGATACGCCAAATTATAAATGCCCAGTGGCATATTCTAAATGCAAACAGTGACCAGATTGCCATTTTACCGCGCCCTATGTTTGCATACAGGCGCAATAAAAATCTTAGAGATCTTGTTGTACACTCTAGGATGACGACTAGCACTCCTTTGATGCAGAAAACGGTTGATGGACAAAATGCAGTAGTGAGCAACCATAAATGTTCTAACTGTTAAGCATGTGATGGTGCCATAGTCACCAAAACATACATGTACAATGCTAAACAGATCAGTTTAAAGTCTTTCACCAACTGTAAGACCAAGAACATTATATACCTGCTACTATGTCCTTGCCAGCTGGGATATGTAAGGGAAACATCGCGTCCTTTCTTCACACGTTTGACAGAACATCGTTCGGCAATCCGGACAAAAAAAACTTCTGCACCCTTAGTTAAACATTTCATGGAGTTAGGCCACACCCCTGAGGACATCAGATGGATAATTCTGGAACAAATTAACAATAGGTAGTGACATGGATGAGATTAGGAAGCACAGAGAAGTTTACTGGATCTTTATACTTGACACCTATTCCCAGGGATTGAATTTAGAAATACCATGGGACCAAGCGATTCGTTATAATACCGGGTAGCTCCCTTTCTCTTCATTCATTTTTCCTAGCTTGAGTAGAAGACACTCTTCAGGTAATCGTTTCATTTTTATCCATCCATTGCAATGTTTTAACACATGTTTTTCTCGTGCTCTTAACTAGGTTATGACTTGGGATTAATACTGAGTCTTTTTAACTTTGATAGGTAGCCATTCATTCTGGTAATTCACTAGGAGCTAATCGATTGCCACAAACCACTCTAATACGGCCGCTGGCTTTTTATGAATCATTTGAGTCAAGTCTGCTCACTACGCTTCATGCAGGCAAAGAATAGTAACTTTTTTCCCAAAAAGCTCTAATCTTGATAATGTGAATATTGGAGCCTACTAGTACCATTACTGTCGGTTTTTAACATTTTCACATATACAATATTTACACTTACATCATGGTCGTAATGGTTTCCAATAGCTTTGGAGACAGTCACGGCCACAGGCGGCAAACGGAAACATGTGATCCATCACATGACTCCCGTCTCACATTTTTAAATCACTTTGAACCTCGGTGGTTTCACCTATCCAGGCGGCGTCCCTCTCTGCGTGTGTTGCATCCACTCAACACAACACGCATATGGTTCGAGGCACATCAAATTGGAGATAGATTACATTGAAGTCGTCCGAATTTTTACAGTGTCATCAACCATTAGAAGATATGGTAAGTAATGGCATATATCATGATGTAGCTCACATTATATCTTAAAGTATTTCAACAAGAAGTCAACTTCTAGGCTATCTCCGTACTGTAATTTAACATTACTCTTCAGGTCGTTTTCTTCCGTTAGACATCATGACTGTTTTCAGAGAGTGCATATTGCCCGTAGTCTGTTTCATTTATCAGGCTTCTATATCAGCAGGCAAGTCTTTTTGGTAGACATATACTCTGTGGCATCCTCTGTTTTTAGAACGCACTGTAGTTAGATTTTGTTGTCATACCCCCATTAGTCATATTCTTTTCTTGGTCCACAAACTACTCGGTTTTGAATAAATCAGACCCACTGTATATTGGTGCTACATTGGCCGTTTTAGTTGCTTCATCGGAACAACTGATATTTTAGGCTCTATTATGGATAACATAATCTGTTACAATACTAGCACCTTTTTTTGCTTCTTGTCCTATTCCTGAACTTTTCCAGACAATCGTTACCGTGATTTTAAAACCATAAATTGAACATCTTCAAAGTGGGCCCCACTCATCCTATTGGTAAATATGCTCTGGCACTCTAATTAGGATGTCAGTTTGGGGGGCGTGGCTAATGCCCGGAGAAGATGGCGGTGGGTCCCTGACTCTGCGGGGATGGCGGCAACTATTGACGGACCTAGCGTGACTTTCGGCTTCCATGCGGAACCCAGGGTGAAGGAATGACCGTATGGAGAGAGGCGGCACACTTTGAGACTCTTTTCATTTCTCTACTCAACCCGTAAGCTGCCTTTTCCCTGTTTTGCAGTGCGAGGCGGCTCCATTATAGACGCAGCCGCCATTTTCTTTGATCTGCCGTGCTGAGGAGATTCCCTGCATGACGCCTCAGGAAACGCGCGTCTGGGATCTTTTATTGCCATTTTTTTTTTTTTTTTTGCCCTATTTTGCCCTAAGCAATGTTACAAGCTCCATTTGCTTGTCATTTTCGTTTTCTAGTTAAAGATATCAGGGTTGGTATCTTTTTTTCTCACTGACTTTGCTGATATGTGTTCCTTTCAGTCAGAGGGTTGTCTTGCCTGTCACAGTTAGGCTTCTCCTCTCATGAATGTTGGAACTCTCCTTTTTACACTTGGTTTTTACATATAGAAAATGTTTTCCTTTTTGCACCTTGTTATGGAGCAGCCATTATTTCCACTCCTGTATATTTTTTCTTCATGAGATGATTTTCACTACCTCCATGGTGGTTTTTATTAGTTTGCTGTTTTACGCTGCGCACTACTGAGTGTATCTTTTTGGTTTTTACAGCCTGCAGCCTACAACTAATATTATTTATTTTGCTGATAATTATTTACGGATTTTTTCCACTCGCTCACAACTGCCTTAAAGACAGTTACTGTATTTTAATGCACCTTTTATGGGGAGGTTGAGGAATCTTAAACTTGCTGCATCCTCTAAAGCTTCTAAGGTGTCTACGTGTTTGAATTCCGACTCAAATCCTAACGGCTCTGAAATGGAGGACCCTCCCCCTCAAAAACCTGATATTTCTTCGGGCACTATTTCAAAAGCGCAGTTCTCCAGTAAACTTCCTGCTATCTCTACCAAAATACCCAAAAAAGATCCACCTTCTCCTGAAAAATCCTCTCCGTCAACCATGGAGGTTATACTTGAAGAGATCCAAGCTCTAAAACCCTTCATAGAGGAAACCAATAAAACTTTACAATTTTTAAATAATAAATGGTCTTCTTTGGAGTCACAGGTGCTCATTGTGGAACAGCGAACAGAATCTCTTGAATCTTCATGCTCACGCATCTCATCTCTGGAATCTGAAGTGTCTCTTCTTAAGAAACAGGCAGAAGATTTGGAAAATAGGAATCGTAGAAACAACCTCCAACTTTATGGACTTCCTGAAAACATTGAAGGCTCCAACCCCACCACCTTTTTTCAGTCCTTCTTGCCCAAACTCTTGGACTTACCTGCTACTACTTCACTCAATATTCAAAGAGCTCACAGACTTGGTCCGAAAATCTCAGCGAAACCTCGTGGTGTGATCATGCTTTTTCCTCAGTACACCGATCTTCTTCAAGTTCTTTCAGCGGTCAAGTCCAAGAAACAGGTTTTTTGGGAAGGTCATCCTCTCTTCTTTTCTCAAGATGTAGCTAAAATCACAGCAGATCGACGGAAAACATTTCTTGATCTTCGTCCTCAAGTACGTTCACTCAATGCCAAATATGGCCTACTCCATCCATGTATCTTCAAGGTTACGTATAAAGAACGCACCACAACTTTTGATGACCCCGCAGCGCTGCAGAAATTTCGTACTCTTCATGGAGCTGATACTATGGACACTTCAAGACCTGCTTGAATATTATATATGTTCCATGTTACGCTGTTGTTTTCTTTTTACTTGTTCTCAAATTGTCTAAGTGATTGTTAGTTCTGTTTATGTATTTGTAATGCCTCTATAATGTTATACTGTTACTTCTCTTCCCTCACTTTTATCTCTTCATAATTTTCTTATATTTTTTGCCTTATGAATATTTCTTTCCATTAATTCTTTTTTCTCACTCACAGGTGTTTTTCCTTCAACAATTTTGTTCCCTCCTGTTCCTCCTGTAATGTTGACATCTTTGATTGTGGTCCTTTCTGGATTCGATGGATCTTCAAGCTGACGTTGTCTTCTCCTGGTGTAGTCTCCCCCCAGTCGTGTTGTTTTGTAGGTATGATGTTCAGTCGTCTTTGTAAGACATGTACTGTCCCTTTGTTCTCTATTCTCTACTTTTTTCTTTTTCTTTTTTGTCTCTCCCTTCTCACCGGCTCCGATTTTCTTTCTTTCTTTTCCTCTCTATCTTTTTTACTTATCTCTTCCACCTTCTCTGCTCTTTTCTTCAAACTTAGTATCCTATACATTTTTTACACTTTACATATTTCTAATTTCTCTTTCATCTTGAAAATACTTTTTTCCTTCCATTTATTTTCCTCTGCGCTTATAAAGTCAATTTAACTGTTTTTCTTGTAAGCATAATGTTTGTTCATACTCTTCTTAATAAATTACATTTCGGGTCACTACCTGGAATATTAAAGGATTGAATAATCCTATTAAAAGGCAACGGTGTTATCTCACCTAGCAAAGTTGAAAACAGACATTGCGTTACTTCAAGAATCTCACATTTCAGATAATGAAGCTTCCACGTTAAAAAGATGCTGGGTGGGTCATGTGTTTAATTCCCCAGCCCTAGGTAAGAAAAATGGTGTTTTGATTCTGTGTCACAAGAAATTGAATGTTTCTGTAGTTCATCAAGAAGTTGATGCTGAGGGTCGTTGGGTTATTGTTAAGTTGCTTATAGATAAGATTCCTAGAGTTATTTTCAATGTATATGGTCCTACTTCGATTGATAAACTTTTTTGGTCTAATTTATCAGACAAATTACTTACATTTGACGATGATTACGTTATACTTGGTGGAGACTGTAATCAAATTCTAGACCCCATTCTTGACCGACACTCTACTGTCAAGTTTACACCTTCTAAAATGCACGCTCAATTTGTTTCATCCATTCGACGTAAAGCATTAGTTGATGTCTGGAGATTATGCCACCCTGACCTTAGAGAGTACAGTTTCTATTCTGCTGCTCACCACTCACAATCCCGTATTGATTACCTTTCCTTAAGTAAATCCCTGTCACAACATGCCATTCACTCAGAGATTGGTTCAATCCTAATATCTGACCATGCCCCTGTTTTTGTTGATATTGACTTGATCCTCTTTTCCCCTCACCCTGGTAGATGGCGTCTTAACAATTCCCTATTACTCGACCCTAATTTTTGTCAAAAGTTTAAATCCTTTGCCTTGGAATTTTTCGCCATCAACAACACTCCAGAGTCTCCTTTTGTGATGGTATGGGATTCCTTTAAAGCAGCCGCCAGAGTTTTATTATGAGTTTTGTGTCACAAAAAAGAAGTCTTTTGAAACCCAGTCTTCTCAATTACTTAGTAAAATTAAACAATTGGAATACGCGTATTATCATTCTAACAATGAATCTGATCTGAAAAATCTTTTTGCTGCTAAAATTACTTTTAATAAATTGTCTACTGATGCAGCTCCAATTATCTCCTGAAAAGCAGTTCTCGTTACTATGGTGGCCAAAACAAGATGGGTAAACTTTTGGCTAATTATCTAAAAATAAGGAAAGATAGAACCAAAATAGAATCTTTACAAGGCCCTGCGGGTACCCCTATTTATAAAGATAAGGACATCTTAAATGAATTTGTTTCTTTTTATAAAAATCTCTATACTCCTGAATCTACACCGGATAATTCTGATCTTCTTTCTTATTTTCGGTCCATTCCTTCTCCACCATCTAATCACATTGATTTTAATTCTTTAGAAGCTGACATTTCCCTAGCAGATATAACTCAGGCTGTATCAGTACTACGTCGTGGGAAAGCGCCTGGACCTGATGGTTTTACCATTGAATTCTATTCTCCTTTTGCAAATATTCTTTTACCTAAGCTTTTATGTCTCTTTCAATCCTTTGGGGATACGGGCATCTCCAGTGGTACCTTTCAGGAAGCATTGATCTGCTTAATTCCCAAAGATGATAAAGATCACTCTTTTTGTAAAAATTACCGACCTATTTCATTAGCCAACACTGATTACAAAATGTTTGCGAAGATTCTGGCTCTACGTATTGATCCTATTTTGCCTGATCTCATTGGTCCTGAGCAAGCGGGCTTTGTCAAAGGCCGACTTGCTTCTGATAATTCTCGAGTCTTTTTTAATATTCTAAGCAAGGCCTCTTCCTTGGATCATCCGATTGCAGAAATTTCCCTAGATGCTGAGAAAGCTTTTGACAGGATTGGTTGGGACTTTATGTTTCAAGCTTTAAGGTGGGCCGGTTTTCCTCCCAAACTGATAGCTTTAATTTCTTTATTATATTCGGACCCCCGCGCTTCCATATTCGCTAACGGTAACTCTTCTGATTTCTTCTCACTTCGTAGGGGGGTGAGACAAGGTTGCCCTCTGTCCCCTTTATTATTTGTCATTGCCCTAGAACCTTTCCTAACTAAAATTAGACAAGATGATCGAATCACAGGCTTCCAATCTGGCTCTCATCAACTTAAGTTATCAGTTTATGCTGACGATATTCTTCTATATTGCTCCAACGCTGAAACATCCCTTAATCCCTTTCTTCAACAGGTATCCTCTTTTTATAAACTCTCAGGTTATCGTCTGAACGCTGATAAATGCGAAATTTTGCCTTTAAATTTTCTATGTCAAAAACATCTCTTTGATTCATCTGGTTTTTCCTGGAAGCCTATCAAAATAAAATACCTTGGTTTATGGTTCACACCTTCATTAGCTAATACGCTTAAAGTAAATTTTGATTACATTATTAAAAAATTAAATGATAATATTAGCCGATGGCACCCTCTTTTTCTCTCTTGGTGGAGTCGGTTAGACTCTATTAAAATGATGCTTTCCCCTCTGGTGCTATATATGATATCGATGATTCCTATTCATATCCCTCAATATTACTTCAAAAGAATTGATTCCATTTTGTAAAGTTTTTATGGAAGGGTAAATCTTCGCGTAAAGCTTTATCTTCTCTCAAAAAGATAGACCTAGTGGCGGCCTCAAGTTCCCGACTTTAAGACTTATCATTCTGCATTCTCACTAAAACAAGCTGCTAAATGGATTTCTGCGGATCTTCTCCTACATCCACCTCTCTTGCTACAATTTGAAAAAGATGTTATTACCCCTTTTGGCTTTCAAGAAATTTTAACTTTCACTGCCAAAATTACCTCTTTGCGCTTCCCGGTCATTTCTCACTCTCGTAAACTTTTAACTCCTCTGTTATCTTCGTCATATCCTTCCATTACCTCGCTCCATAATCAACCTATTTGGCATAATAAATCTTTACGGATTCGGAACCGTTCTATATACTGGAAAACATGGCATTCTAAAGGCTTATGATGGATTTCACAACTTATAGATGACAACAAGCCCCTTTCTTTTTCTGATCTTCAATCTAAATTTTCTTTACCATCATCCTTTAGATCGCAATATAATACTCTCCATCTTTCCCTCATCCATTTTCTTCAAAATGCACCTGCTTCTCCTGACTCTCCTATATCTTCTGAATCTCTTCTTTCAATTCTAGAAGGTTCCCTTCAGCATCAAAAATTTACAAACTTTTACTATTCTCCTCAGAAAGACTTAAATCAAAAACTGAGAAGATGTGGGAAAAGGACTTTTCTCAAGAATGGCCAATTGCTACCTGGGATAAAATTTGGTCTAAACTCCATAAAACCTCTCGAGCTGCAAATACTACGCAAACCCTTTTTTTCATTTACAACAGACTATTATTCTCCCCTATGTCCTTAGCTTCTTTTTCATCTGACTCATGCTCTGCTTGCTGGTCCTGTCCCTGCCCCACTGCAGATTTTAAAACATATGTTATTTGAGTGTCCCTCAATCCATCAATTTTGGCAAATAGTCTGGTCCCCAATTTTGGTAATCTTTAAGGTCCAAATCCCATTTTCCTTTACTAATATATTTTTAGGTACTCTATCTCCCCACTGGCCTCAAACACCACTAAGTTTTAAACTTTTGGATTTATTAATAGCTATTGCCTTCCATTTAATAACTTCCAACTGGAAACAAGCTGATAAAGTCACTTTTCGAGCATGGTGGAACGCTGTTTGTTTCCACCATAGACTAGATACTAATTATGTCTCCCCATATCTCTAGCAATTAAAAGAGATCTTTTATGGCTCCCCTTAACAACTTATTTATCTCATTCTGCCTCCTCTTTAGTTGCCCATAAAAATATACCTGATGAAGTTCGGAAGCCACCTTAATTTTGCTCGCTTTGCCTTTTTATGCTTATCTGTTTAACTGATTCCTCTTAATTAATGAAAGTCCATTACAGTATTCTTTTCACTTTTTCACTCACTGATATGCTTGCAATGTTATATTATTTGTATATTTATATGATGTTCTGACTGTTTTATATTGATAACTTATGTTTTCTCCCTTCCCTTGTCCCTCCTTCCTCCTTTCCCCCCCTTTTTAGTTCTCCCAATATATTTTTCTCTTATTTATATATATAGGTATAAAGTTAATTCCTATATTGTCTTCTTATTTTACTTAATCATTTTATTGTTCAATAGGATGGATTTTGTCACTTTTATTGATGTTGTTTCTTTTGTTATCTTTTAATAAATCAAACTTAAAAAAAAAAAAGGATGTCAGTTTGTAAGCAACTTAAAATATAAGATATATGAAGCTCTTTTCTTGCCTTATTCAGAAGACCAGGGGCATTTCCCATTCTTTTTTTTTAAAACTTCTTTTTATTAAACATTTGTCAGATTCTGCATACAAGTACATCAACAAAGAATGAATCATAGTGCCCTCGGTGGCTGTCACAGATTACAATTCCAAGACATATTATTACAAATAAAGTACAGGGAAAGTCTTCCTGAATGATGTCTACTTCCCACCACCCCCTCCCTTCCTAGTCATTCATATCCCCCATATCCTCTATAAGCTTCCCACCCCTGCCAAACGTTTTCCCACTTTTTGGGGCATCCCCGACTCTCATAGATCGTCTTTTCTGCCGCACTGCACCAGTCCATATCTCTCTTCCATTGGGACACTTTCGGCGGTTGTAGTGCCCCCCCAAGCCCCTGCGATATTCCTCTTAGCGAACATTGCAGACACCTGTAGCCAAATATTTTGATATTTCGGCCAAGTTTGGTCTCCCGAAACACATAGCACATGCCACCTGGCGTCTAGAGGGACTTCTTGTTCAATCACTTCTGACATAATCCGAACAACCTTCTTCCAGTAGGTTTGTATTACCGGGCAGTCCCATAAGATATGGAAGAACGTGCCTCTCAGGATACACCCTCTCTGACATTCCTCTGTTAAAATGCGCCCTAGTTTGAACATAAGCGTGCTGGTGTAGTAGGACCTATGCAATATCCTTAGCTGGACCAATCTAAATCGTGCCCGGATTGCCACCTCCCTAGGGCTCTGGACCGCCTCCGCCCAATCATCATCCTCCAGCAACCCCACCTCGGATTCCCATGCTTCTCACAACTTTATAAGTAAGTCCGGTGAATTATTTAGAATCTTTTTATATGTGTATGACAGTGCCTTCTCCGGAATTGGGTCTAGCAGTAACCGGTCCTCCAATGGGCTATATTCAGGAATCTGATCTCCCTCTTTGAGGTGTCTGCTCAGCGCGTGTGTCAATTGTAAATATCTGTAGTGTTCCGTGGGTGCCAATTGATATTCAGTCTGTAGGTCCGAGAACGACAGCACAGCCTGTCGCCTCCATACATCTCCCAGGCGTATGATATCTATTAGTTTCCATTTCGAGAAGCCTTGTAGTCGACCCACGTCCCGGAGCATGTCGCTATGCCATAGAGGAGTTTGCTCTGTCAGTCGGTTGGCCCAGCCCAGGAACCGAGTAGCCTTGGTCCACGCCATCAGCACTATCTGAGTATGCGGGGGCATGTTACCCAGTCTCTCACAGCCATACAGTGCTCCCAGGTATCCAGCTGCACCCATCGCCCAATGATCCCTCCTGTACGCCGGATCATTCCTATCTACAAACACCCAGTCGTTAATGACCATGAGGTGCAATGCCCAGTAGTACTTTTGAAGGTCAGGGACAGCTAACCCTCCCTCATATACCCCCCTCTGTAATTTGGCCAGTGCAATCCGTGCGCCCCCCCATCCCACAGCAGCGTTCTCATCTCGCTATCTACATCGCGGAAGAATTTATCTGGTATCGGGCAGGGAGTGTTTTGTAAAACGTATAGTAACCTTGGCAAAGACATCATTTTGAAGAGGACAGCTCTTCCCATAAGGGAGACCGGTAGCGTCCTCCAATGGGCAACATCCCTCCGCAGGCGCTCCAGCTGTGGCTTTAGGTTCCCCGCCAGAAATGCTGAATCTGTTTTTTCTATTTGTATGCCCAGATATTTCAAACTATTTTTGATCTGGACCTTGGAGTCTATACCCAGCTTCGGGGGCGATCCATTCGACAGCATATAGAGGAGGGACTTATCCCAATTGATCTGGTACCCAGAATACCCTTCGAAGAGTTTAAAAATCTGGAGTAGCCGGTCAATTGTGAACTGTGGCCTCGTTGCATATAAGAGGACGTCGTCGGCGTATAAGGATATCCTCTCTTCCCATTGATCTCCCCCATATATACCTGATATCACCTGGTCCCCCCTGACCCACGACGCCAGCGGCTCAAGTGCCAGTGCAAATACGATTGGCGATATATATTAGGATATGTACCCTTTTGTAAAGCGAAGGAGCGAGACACCAAACCAGTGACTCAAACCCTGGCCATGGGCTGCGTGTACAGCAGCTTGATCCAGGAGAGAAATCGAGAGCCAAAACCAAACCTCCGCAGGACTGCAAACAAATAATGCCACTCAATACTGTCAAACGCCATGCGGGCGTCCAGCGATAGTAATGCAGCCTCCACCCCCGGATTGGTCTTCACTGGGTGTATCACCCCATATAGCCGACGAAGGTTAAGTTTGGTACTTCGGCGGGGCATGAAGCCTGACTGGTCCGGGTGTATCAAAGTCGTAATGGGCTCTAGATGTCTGTACACTAGGACCTTGGCCAATATTTTAACTTCTAAATTTAACAATGATATCGGCCGGTACGAACCGCATTGGTCCGCTGGCTTACCAGCCTTGGGGATTACTACAATAGTTGATGTTCGCTGATCAATTGGTAGACAACCCAGGTCTCTTGCTTCATTGAACATAGCTAAACGATATGGGGCCACGGTGCCAGCTGTGCATTTAAAGAGTTCCACCGGCAGGCCATTGGGTCCCGGCGCCTTCCCTGCCTGTAGGTCTTGAATGGCGCCGACTATTTCTGTTTACCTCACCCCGACAGCGCCCAACTCTCTCCCTCCCCCCAATCCTAGTGGGTACCACGACACAGATCAGGCCCTCCAACCCCCCGAGTTAATCACCCACTCTCAACAAACAACCTGCGATCTCATGGCGCTACCCTTGAAGCCTATCTCTCTCCCTCCACTGCCACAAAAGAGATGGCAGCGGGACCCCCGCCGAAACCGCCCACCCTCAATATCCAGGACTTTCCATAGAGAAAATTGGGGCAATTCCAACACCAATAGCCAACGCAGAGAGCCCAGCCCACACCCATACCTGACACCCCCATTTACTGACACCACTCACGCAAAGCCGCCCAATATCCAACTGCCTAGCTCATCCACGACCCCTAACTCGACTCAGTCTCAGAGACCCAGAAACAAAAGAGCCGCAACATATGCCCGAGACGCCTCTTCCCTTCCCTACTTAAAGACGAACCAGCGACTGGCCCTGCTGGAGAGCCAGCTAGAAATGGTAATTCTGGGCCTCTCCGAAATAGTACGGAACCTCACCACACTCCAAAAACCCGCCCAACATCCACTTCCGATTCCCCAATCTGCCAGCACTAATCACTCAAAGCCTCTTGAGACCCAACAGCTCAGCTGGAACACAACCCCCCTCCCAAACCAGGCTCAGAGACCCAAAAGAACAAGAGCCTCCTTGTCCACTAAAGAAGCGATAGATCTTGCCTCCACATTTGACACAACCAATACTGTCGCCTCCGGATCCAAGATTCAGGTGATCACTGGTATGGGAAGAGACTGCCCCCCCACCAGCCCCTTAAGACCACCAGCCCTCCTCACTAACATCCCCAGGGCTCCCTTATTGAAGAACCCCAATAACGAGAGATCCAACACCAACTGCATGCTCATTAACTGCAGGTCGGCATCCAAACATGCAACCGAATTGGCAGAGACCCTCCTTACACATGACATTGACATCACGTTCATCACCGAAACTTGGCTAAACAAGTTCTCTCCCTCAATTATGGACATGCTTGTGCCCCCGGGCTTCACTATAATACACAAAGACCGAAAAAACCAGAGAGGAGGGGGCATTGCAATCATACACAAGAACAGCATCTCCGTAACGGAAACTGACACCCTCAAATATAACTCTTTTGAATGTCTTACTACAACCATTAAGATGAGTGACAACAACTCACTACTTTGTCATCTCCTCTACCATCCGCCAAGAAACACCTCCTCCTTCGGAGAGCACCTCTCCGACCTATTAACTCATTCCTCACTCCATGGCCCAAACAACATACTTCTAGGCGACCTCAACTTAAACTGGAAAGATGAAAACATCGCGCTAATCAAAACCGTCAATGATCTTCTAAGCAACCTTAATCTCACCCAACACTGCACCGAGAAAACCCACAACAAAGGCTCTATCCTCGACGCCATTATCGCTCATGCAGACACAGTCTCCATCGACCACACCTTGCCTGTGGACTGGTCGGATCACCATATGATTTTGTTCCACCTAAACCAAAGGATCCAAGACCAACCCAGCACTCGGGACCCACCGCGCTGGGTGAGAAATATAAGCCAAATCCCACTTGCAGACCTGGAGGAAAGGGTAAGCTCCCTCCTCCCTCTACACGCGGATGAACTCTCAGCAACAGAACTCACTTCTCAGTACAACTCCACTATGACCTCCGTTATGGACCAAATAGCCCCCCTGAAACTAAAAAGAGTCAGGAACATTCCTTCCAGATCATGGTTCAATTCAGACTTAACCCCTTTGCTGCTTCTGTCGGCCAACGGCCGTCGCGAGCACTACCTCCGTAGTGCTGCGCACGTCCGTTGGCCGACGCGGCCTTGCCCACTCAATGGAACGCCCCGCACCGCGGCGGAATTGCCGCCGCGGTAAAGGGTTTAAACTCAGAAAGAAGAGAACTTAGGGGCCCATTACGATGGCGGGCGGAAGCACAACCGCCGTGCTGGCGGATGCAAAAACCACCAGTTACCGCCGGCACGCAGCAGTCCACACGCCCGCCCAATTATGATGCGAAAAGCAGGCCAAACACCGCCGGCAAGCCAGCAACACCGTCCGCCATCAAAGTACGCCCGCACACGTAGCGGCGCAGCACAACTGACACACACCGTCCGACGAAACACGTCCCGCCCGGCGCATAAATTACGATGCCGCAAACAAACGGCTCCCACGGCAAAGAGACACCGCACGTGAAAGAGAGGCGGAAACACGGACGCAGAGCACGGACAACGAAGAAGCGGCACCCCGGGCATGAATCCAGCACTGCAGGCCCTTCCCATGCTTCTGCTGATGCACCACCAAGGACGCAACGTACCGCGGAGATGCAGGTAGGCACACACACAACAAGTGCACGCAAACAGCGCACACAGTGCAAGGGCGGAAAAAGCGGACAACCCCCCACCAGCGCGTGCACACTACACATCCACCATCGCATCCACATATGACACACAGGCCAAATCCTAACATCGCAGAACACATGTGTACACACCACCTGGGACTAGGAACCAACCACCCCGTCACGGCCCCAAAGCGCCGATGACGCCGCCACACATGCGCATAACGCAGAGGCCAACCGCAGCGCCATGCATGCGTCGCACACAGACACAGGGACACAACCAAGCAGCACACACATCAGCCCCACCCCGAACGCACATGACACGTGACAGGCCGGCCACAGACATGTCCCCAACGCCCAATTCACGGACAACACCCAACGCCACACAAACGACGCACACATGTCAGTGAAGACACGCAACTGCAGGACACACCCCAGTGTAACAAACATGGCGTAGCACACAGCGGCGGCAACACCAACTAGGAGAAGCAGGGCCCCTTCGGGAAGAGGAACGCCAGTACCACACTGAAAAACCCATACCACCCTGCACATATGAACAAGACACATGAAACGGAACACCAAAGAGCCCGGGGACCGACAACAGGTGGCCCAAGAATTACATCCACACACAAGGCCCAACGCAGAGCGGAAAGGCAGCCTGCCGCCCACACAAGGGAGAGCAGACAGCACTGAATGACCTTCCATTCCAACACCGAAACCACAGCCCTACGGCAGAAGCCGGTGAATACAGCCATTGTCCAAGAATAGACCAACACAGGCATGCCGAGGAGACCGACCACAGGGCAGATAGCGCATATCACAGAAGCACACAACGGACGGGGAAGAAAGAAGAAAACACTCCCCCATGTCGGCCACATGCAAGTTAATTGGAAGGAGTCACACAGCACCGACCTTGAACTGTCTGAGAAGCATGTGGGAAGAGGGCCCGTGTCCTCCAAACAAGCCAACAGAACACAAGTCCTGTCTCCCCACGACTACACAGAGCTCACAGCAACCCCGGAGCGTGCACATTGCAGACTGCACACACAGCCGGAGCACGCCACCTCTACGAACCGCTGCGAAATGGCAACCGCAACACACCTACCCAACTACGCCGAAGAGCTCAAGCTGTACCAAACCAACACGATACATACATTGGGATGCGATCTCCTGTCCCTGCTGAACGTAAGTTACTGACTGACTTACCGCATCACATTGTTCAGCTGCGTCATGCCCGTCTTCTACTGTAGGAGGTGTCCCTACCAGCATCCCGTCGAGATATGCCTCTCCAACCCGGCATGTCTGAAGGCGGACCTGCTACCACTACTCCTCCCTCTGGACGCACACGACAGGGCCTGCTCTGCCTATGGGGGCATGGCGTATGTGGCCAACATCGCACGCGCACTGAAATGGAACCACTGTGCCTCCACACGACGGATCATCGAGAACAGCTACATCGAATGTCACCCAGCATGCCCCATCATGGTCCTCCAAGGGACAACCTACGAACAACACCTTGACAGCCACCATCCGCTTCATTGGCTGGCAAACATGTACACCACCAATGACATGGAAGCCCTGCTGGACGGCATCGCATACCTGACAACCTGTAAATACGTCGGACCACAACGCAGGTTCCCCGAGTGACCTATGAAGTCCAACCCCGCACCCATGCTCAGCTTCCGCACGGACTGGCCAGTCACCACCACAACAGCCATACCAAACGACCGGCAACTGTAACCACACCATCAACGACATCGCCATGACATCGGATATGACCGGGACATGCACACTGTTCCCCATCACATCCAGGAACACCGCATGCATCGTGGGAGGCAGTGGCATGGGCTCTGTGCATCGCACCCACATGGACGGAACTGCACGAACAACCAGGACACGACATGGATCCAGCGCACATGGACACACACACCGCTCAGTGGACATGAATAGGTCGCCTGGAGTCTGTGGGTGCTGCACCCCTCCCACCCCCGCCCCGGGAATCCCATACCAGGACCTTTGCATGGACGACAAGTGCATACAACAACAACATGACCCCAGTGACTGTGACATGTCCAGTAACCACCACAGTGCAACAACAAGTGGCACGCCGCTGCATGCACGCAAGCACATGCCCTGATGTCATCTCACATGCACGCGTGCATGAGGAACAACCGCAGCAAACCTGTCACATGGAACTGAGATGGACTGTGCCCATGATGCCGAGCGGTCTGGTAGGCTACATGTATACCGTCTGTGTCAAAGTCCGCAGCTCCGCAGCTATACGTAAATGTACATTAGCACAGCCTTGGCCAAGCAGATGTAACCCCACACCCTATCCCATTTGTTATCATGCTCAGTATATCCTCAACATGTATTCCGCTGCCAGTAGTGTCCACTATACTGCATCACAGAGGACAGAAGACTCAATATAATGTTTGAAACCAGAACTGTCTCCGCTGACTCATTTCACAAGTACGAATGAGAGAGGATGAGAGTATGTGAAGTACACGGCAGTCGTGACATGACCATGTAGTCCACTGGTATTGGATGTCAACGCAAATGAGTAGCACTACTGTGGAAGACACACATGTGTCGTGTGAAGTCGTATGGACGCAGTGCTCAGGTGGGTGGGTGCGACGGGTAGATGCGCACATGCCAAGTTGGAGCACGCCGTGTTGGGAGGGGTCATGAACAGTACACCACCGCTTCCCTGGGCATTGTGAGAGGACACCTGTCGGGGGGAGTGAACACGTGTGTGCACAGCAGCCGGGCACACGTACAAAGCGGTACCAGGCGCACCTCAGCCCACCCTCTGTGGACAAGCTGGATCCTGTTGTGCGCCCGCCATGCCCCTTGACAAGGCACACACAGCCCCAGTCGACCAGGTGTAACCCCAACATAGTAAATCCGCACAGGCGATACAGGGCACGGGATGGCAGTGGAGCATGGTGTGTGAGAGGTCTCCTCGCGCTCCTCCTGGTCATATCACGCAGGCAATAGTACCTCAACGTCTAGCATGGCACAAGTCACATGGAAGTGTAGGGGGACGCACCACAGCACGAGCAGCACTGACGTCACGGGAGGTGGCTCGCACCATCCCATCCATTGCCCATCATACCAACCACGACACATGCCATTGCGACTAAGTGCAAGCGCGTGCGCCACCACCCCCGAGCCCTCCCCAGAGAGGCCAAAGAGTGAATGTGTGGGCCATCAGCCACAGACGGACGCGGCCTGGCCGCAAGGGCAGCCACAGCCACTGGGTGTCGCAGGTGGCGGATCCGGAAGGCGAAGACTGTGATGCATAGTCCATGCAGGCCGGGTCTCCATTTGGGGCACCACGCAGGTGGACGGCGTCCCGCCACACATCATACCCTGAGACAGCCCACTCGTGCAACTGGACCCACACATACACTCCTTGCCCTCTCTGGTGCGAGCTTGGGGCTGCCTGTGCAAGCGCTAGCCTCGCAGGTGAGCATGCATATTGGGGGGCGAGGGGAGGACATGAGGGCTGGGGCGAAGATGACTGTATCACTGTCAGTTAGTACAAGGGATGACCCAGATGTGGAAAGGAAGAGACGTGTCCCGTGTGTACTGCAACTAGTCGCCAATACAACTACCCCCCATGTCCGGAATGTAAGCCCGCACCTAGGCCCGCCCATCCGCCACATCGAACATACCACCAGCACGACAACCTTCCCATTCGAAACACTGACTGGGGGTGGCGACCAGTGAACAATCATGTGTAGCCTACCCACGCGTACATGTGGGCCCTCCATGATCCATGTCACCTGCGGCAAAGACATGACATGCGCAATGAGGGAAGTGAGGAGAGCTGTCCGCCCCACGCGCAGAAGGTGCATCAGCCCCACAGACCCAGCAGCGAGTCCAGCAGGGGTCACATGTGCAGGGGCAGCTGTGCCTGGTGTGAAGGCACATGCATATAGACAGCACATCGACCAATGTGTAGTCTGCCCACATCCACAGTCCATCATCATGTGGACATAGGAATTGAACACAGGGCAACACATCTTAGTTGGTGCACCCACCGTGACCAACAATGCGCAATCATCGACGTACCCGCCCTGTGCATGGCCCCCCACCCAACGGAGGCACATCCAGTGCCACCATCCCACACACACAAGCCTTCCACGGAACATGCTGTGTCCAATGGTCAGTACAGAGTCAGCGCCCATCTGGTGGATCCTGAACAGGAGACACATGCACACACATGCCAGCTCCCACTATGTACGTCTGCCACCTGGCACGTGCAATGTAACCTCTCACCTGTGACGTGTGACTGCAAGCACACAGCCGTCTTGGCATGGGGCTGTCAATGTGGACACCAGTCAATGTTTCGGGAGCTGTGATCCGTACAGTGCTGTACATAGGGTGCAGTGCTGACACCTACTACTGTCTCATATCCCCTCGTGCCACAGGTCCCACTTGTATTGGCCGCTCAGCCCGTGCCCACATCGTCGTCGTCGTGTGCCATACTCATCCAGCCTCGGAAGCAGTTCCATGCTCAGCAGACACTCATGTTGCCGTGGCGTTGCCGCTTGACGAATATGCAGTCAGTCCCCATCAGCACGCCCCGCAAGTCATTGGGGCCTAGATCCCCATGTGCATGCACATGGCAGTGGTATGTCTCACTTGCCATTGCCATTGTTGGGAGACCTGTGTAAGTGTATTGTGGCCGTGCCGTCCCAGCTTGACAGCTGGGCTGTGGCTCATGTGCTTGCTCAGTCATGTCAGTGATGTGTATGCGAAATTGCTATGTGCCGTGTTGCTTTGACATGTGTCCTCTGCCATTTAACCCAGGCGGAGACCGAACATTGACCGCCCATACCAATTGCTGGCGGACATGGACGATACAGAGGTAATCAGGAAGTTTCGGCTGGACAGGCCAACTCTGCATCGACTGTGTGCCATGTTAGAGCCCCATCTCCGTCCCCGCAGGGTGTATCCGACTGCTGTCACCCCCACGGCTAAGGTGATGGCCGCCATGCATTTCTTCGCCACTGGGTCATTCCAGCACACAGTGGGCAGTGGAGGAGGGATGTCCCAGCCCATGTTCAGCAAGGTGCTGAGGGATGTACTGGCAGCCATGATGCTGTACCGGAACAGGTACATCAGATTCCCCAGGGCTCGTGAATTGGCGGCAGTGAAGGGTGCATTCTATGCCCTTGGCAGAATCCCACACGTCGTGGGAGCCATTGACTGCACTCATGTTGGCCTTGTTCCACCACAGGCCACTGAGCACCTGTACCGCAACAGGAAGCACACGCACTCCCTGAATGTGCAAGTGGTGTGCCTTGCGGACATGGTGATCACCCACGTGTGTGCCAAGTTTCCAGGCTCGGCCCATGACGCACACATAATGCGCAACAGCATCTTGCCACGACTGATGGCCAATCTGCAACAGGATCGTGCCTGTATTGTCGGTGAGTATGTGGAGTGGTGTAGCGTGCTGGTTGTGCGATGCTGTCCCCTGTCCAGTTGGAATTGCAACGGTTCTCTGTGTCCCTCACACCCAGGTGACTCTGCGTATCCGAATGGGGCATGGCTGCTCAGTCCATTGAGGAATCCTCGCACCCCAGCAGACGATCGATACAATGAGGCACATGGGAGGACCAGACGTGTGGTCGAGCGTACCTTTGGCCTCCTCAAGTCCAGGTTCAGGTGCCTGGACCGCACCGAGGGTGCACTGGCGTACTCCCCACAGAAGGTGTGCCAGATAGTGGTGGCGTGCTGCATGCTGCACAATCTGGCCATTCGGAAGCAGATCCCCCTCATTGTGGATGACGGAGATCAACCAGGGCCCCAGCCCGCAGACCAGGACAGCTCGGGTGAGGTGGACAGCGGAGAGGAGGAAGCTGGGAATGTGCGCCAGCAGCTCATCGCCCGCTACTTCACTTGACGGTGAGTGTCCATGTACGACGGATGATGTGTCTGTATCTGTGCAGGTGTGTGTGTGCTGTGTCAGGGTGGCCGTATGTTCACTGCGTGCAGTGTGTCAACGCTCCATGGCCAGGGTAGTATGCCACTGTTGGTGACTGTGGCATTGTGCCCTATTGCTCTGTGCGATGTGTGTACATTGCTTGTAGTTGTTGACATGTACTGTGTGATGGGTGTGTGACACACTCATTGAATGTGCTCCTGTTCTGTCTCCCACCCCTAGGTCCCTACAGGCCCTCCGGATTCCATTGCCATGCCACGCATCAGGTGCCTTTCCGCCCAAGGGGGCCGTTGTATTCCGTACAAATAAAACACAGGGCACAAACAGCAGTTAGTGAATAAGGTGCATTTATTACAAACTGTGACATGTGATTGTGTGTAAGGTGATGACAAAAGTGGTGCGTGCAGTGACAATGAGCTGTCGGTCATGGCTGCGTGATGATCAGGGTGTACCCACTGGTTCTATGTCCATAGTCCAACACACACATGCCATCCAGCTGGCTGTGTGGAGTGGGATCGTAGAGCAAGTCAATGCAGTGGCTGGTCAAGGAAGGCTGGCGGAAGGCTGGCTGGCTGCCTCACTTGCGACTGGAGCGTGCGAAGTCCTCCCGGGAGATCTGTTTCCTCTTCGGACGGCCCCTTCCACGTTTGGGAGGGGGTGTGTGGTGGCGACCTGCTGGTGGTGGGTGAGGTGTGCTCACTGGCTGTGGACGCAGGGGAAGTGGACACTGCTGGCCGACCCTGCGCCCTAGCAGGTGGTGGCGGAGGTGGTGTTGCTGGCCTTGCCTGTGACCCCACCGCCACCACCAGCTGGCCCATGAGGTCCACGAGTTGGTCCATACGGGACACGAATTGGCCCATATGGGTGTCCATGGACCTCAGCACCCCCAGCACCTCCCGCGTGTCAGTAGCAGACCTGGCCCATTGTCCTTGGGCCTCTTCATAGGCCCCAAGGACTCTGGCCATTTGAGGCAGGGCATGGCTCCCAGGGGAGGCTGGCGTTTCCCTGACCCTGCTCCTCCTACCAGTCCTGCTGCCACCGGCCTGCCCACTAGCCACATTGCACACCACGGTCCTCGCTGTGGCTCCCAGGGTGGATCCAGTCGGCCGGGCCACCACCTGCGCTGGGGCTGGTGCCAGCGAAGACGTGGTGGTGGTGGAGGCGGTGGTGGTCGGTGCAGCGATGGTGGCGGTTGCGGCAGTGGTAGTGGCCGCAATGACCGTGGGTGTGGCCGCAACGACAGTGGCAGCAGGGGACTGGGACTGTTCAGCATCCCTGGATGATGGGTTGGTGGGTAGGAGGGGTCCTGGGGAGCGGCTGGGCCCTGCCACGCCAGATGGGCCAGCTTGGTGGTCCGTGTCCGAAGAGGTGGACAGATCCTCCAGATCCGTGTGTCCTCGTTGGGGGCTTGTAGGCTGGCTGTGCTGGCTGCTGTCTCCATCCCCAGCGTCCAGCAGTTCGTCACCTGTGGAGAAAATGAGATTTGTTATTGTGTTGCACCTGGCGAAGTATGTATTAGTCGTCTGACATTGGCAGTTCGTGCAATCTGGTACATGGGTTTCCCGGAGGCGAGTGTGTGGCTGTGGCATCTGTAGTTGTGTGTGCTAGGCAATGGGACTGTGTGCTGTGCACATGTGGCATGGGACGGATTGGCCATGCCGATGGGTGTGTTGCTTTGCCCCTACTCATTGTGACTCTGGTGTATGCGGGCTCCTGGCCCATCCTGGGTCTGGTTTTTACTTTGCTTTTGGAGTTCATATGGAACGCTTAGGAACGCATATGGCAACATGGGGGCCATGCCCCAGATTCGCATTTGGGATGGAATATGCTTTTGGGGTTCAAATGGAACGCTTAGGAACGCATATGGCAACATGGGGGCCATGCCCCAGATTCGCATTTGGGATGGAATATGCTTTTGGGCTTCAAATGGAACGCTTAGGAACGCATATGGCAACATGGGGGCCATGCCCCAGATTCGCATTTGGGATGGAATATGCTTTTGGGGTTCAAATGGAACGCTTAGGAACGCATATGGCAACATGGGGGCCATGCCCCAGATTCACATTTGGGAGGGGATATGCTTTTGGGGTACATGCTGTGAGCCATGGGTGCCGAACGTGACATGTGTTGTGGCAGCATGACAGTGCATGGTCTGAGGTGTGTGCATGCCTGACATGCCCTGCATATTTGCTGTCTGTTGTGGTTACTGGACATGGCATTGGACGCATCGTTATGAGTGAGTGATAGTTGTGTGCCAGCCAACGTATTGCAGTTGTCCCATCTCCTTGGTGTGCGTGCTGCCCTGTGCCATGTGCATCACTGCAGTGCTCGGGGGGGTGTGGCCCATGTTGTGTGTTGTTGCTCACAGTGTGTCGTGCGCTTAATTGACTTCTGGCACATGGTTGGTCATGGGCATGTGTCTTAGCGTGACTGCTGTATGTGTGGCAGCTGTGCGGATGACATGCCTTTCATGTGACTGGGGCTGACGGATGGGATGGATGGTATGTTGTATGTGCATGGTGTGTCTGTGAGTTTGATGGGTTCAGTGGTGTTCGTGTGCATTTCTGTTGTTCCGCTCTGTTGCGTCTAGTGTTGTTTGTCTTACATAGGCGTAGTTGTGGGGTGTGGGGTTGACAGGCAGTGGGGGCTACATGGACAGGACTTCAATGGTGTTTCGGTTGTGTGTGATGAGTTGCACAGTGGCTGCCGTGTGGGACTATATTCAGTGTGGCTTGTGCATGCAGACGTGGCTCCTTGGGTGTTGCTATGTCTGTGATGGGTCATGTGGGGTGTGAGTCTGTTGTTCATGTCCGTGTGCACATTGTTCACTTGTTCGTGACGGTGGGCGGTGCTGCGTGTTCGTCTGCTACGTGACATGTCCCATGTGTTGGTGGTGTTATGGTCCTCATGCCTCCAGTAATCCAGCCCTGTCCAGTTTCCCACCTGCAAGTTGTTCGTGCGTGCACTGTACTGGATGCCACATGGCTCTAAGCGGGGGGTGCTCCATGTTGCAGGTCTGTGGGGGTGGGGGGTGTAGTGGGTCGTGGGGGTGGCTGTACACCCACTGACACCGATTGCTGTGGACCGTGATGTCTGCCTTTCGGCTGTCGTTGTGCACTGCGGTGGCTGACACGTGGCTGTGGGGTGTGGGGGATGCTCCTCCTTGCTGTGCTGTGGGACTGGGGCCTGGTGTGTGTTGTACTTGGGCTGTCCACCGTCCCACCCACTGCACTTTGTGTTCCTGCCACTTACCTGTTACTTGTTGGTTAGTGCAGCTGTGGCGGACACATGGGTGTGGTGGGTGCTCGTTGTGGCGCTTCTGGCATATTTGGGGACCTGTTGGTGGTTACGTGGCTGGCTTAGTGTACACATGTCCCCACGCATCTTACAGTTGTTCGGTTTGGGCTGTGTGTGGTAGTGTCTGTTGCATGTGCGTGTGATGTGTTGTGTATTGTGTGCTGGACATGGGGGTGTTTGTCCCTGGGAGCTGTGGCATGGTGGTTGCGCATGTGAGTACATAGCGGTGTGCTAGTATACATTGGTTTGTACTTACCAGCCTCCACTCCCCCTGCTAATCCGGCGAGGATCTCCGGATGTATTACGACTCGCACCTTCTCCTCCCACGCTTTGAAGGTCTTAAAGAGCGCGGGATTCCCTCCGCCAGTGACGGCAGCCAGCTCTCTGTTTTTGCCCTCCTTCTTCTTGACCAGGCTCTTGACGTCATTCCAACGTTTGTTTATCTCGACTCTGTTCCTGGGCAGGGTCCCGACTGCATTGACCTGGTCTACGATCCGGTTCCACATTCTGTTTCTGGTGGCTAGTGGTGTGTGCTGGACCATGTTCCCATAGATTTGTGGGTACACCTTGATGATCTCGTCGACCATGACCGTCAGCTCCATGGGCGTGAACTTGGGCATCCTTTGTGGTGCCATGGTGTTTGTGGTGCTGGTGCGGTGTGTGTTGTGTAATGTGCAGGGGGTTTGTGGTGCCGGTGTTTGGTGGTGGTGGTGGTGGTGGTTGTGATGTGTGCGTTTCTGTGGTGTGCTGCTGTCCTTGCTGTGTCACTGTGTCCTCTCCTCTCCTCTCTGGTTTGCAATGTAGCAAGGGGTTGTGGTCTGTGGGAGTGCTGCTTTTGTACTCACCTATGTGGGTGTGTCCTCATGGTCTGTTGTTTTCAGGTGTGTTGTGTCTGGGGTTCTGGCCTTTGTATTTTTTGTTTGTCCGGGGGTGTTTTCGGGATGTGTACTGTGCTTGTGTATTTGTGTGTGCCTTGCTGTGTGGACTTGTTGGCCATGTTGTGTGCTATTGGTTTTGTGTGCGGATGGTTTCTGTGCAGGTACGTGGGCGCCATGGCTTCTGCCGTGTCGATTCTCATCGGCGTTGTTTGCGCTGGCGGGCGGTATATTTGTTGTTTTTCCGCGCTCATGGCGGTGCGATCGTAATTTCACGTGCGGTGTGTCGGCCGTGTGGGCGGGCGGTTTTGTGTTGTCGTGCGTGTTTCCGTCCGTGGCGGGCGGTTTGACTCCGACTCGGACGATGGCGGGCGGTATTTTGTGTGATTTTTCCGCCGATGGCGGTTTTCGGTTTGTGTACTCATAATGGCGTGGTCGGTGTTCAGGCGGTGTGTGCGGGCGGATTTTTGACGCTTCCATGCCTGGCGGATTTTTTTACGCCGGGTATCGTAATGGGCCCCTAAGAGCGGCAGAAAGACTGTGGCAAAACAATACGTCCACAATCCTACGAGCTAGACTCAAAGCAGTAAGAGGAAGATACAACAAACACATAAAAAATGAAAAAACATCCTTCTTTTGCAACGCCCTGGACAAAGCAAAGAACAGACCCAAGGAACTATTCAGCCTCATCAAGCAACAAACCTCCAAACCCCTTATGACACAAGTTATAGCCTCCAAAGACCTATGTGACAACTTTGCCAATTTCTTCAATGACAAAATCTCCAAGGTAGAACTCTCCTTGGTCGTACAGAAAAGCCCCATGACGGTAAATCGCCCACTGAGTCAGAAGATTTCACACCCAAACACCCCCCTAACTTATGGAATTCTTTCAACCCCATCTCCGAAGCAGAGGTCATCAAAATGATCTCTAACACCAAACCCTCAGCACACGTCATGGATCCCTTACCTGCCCAACTGGCCAAAAAGCTCAAACTATGCCTAGCCCCGCACTTTACTAAGATTATAAACAGCTCCTTGAGCACTGGAGTCATGCCTGACTGTCTCAAAATCGGCCAAGTCACTCCTCTACTGAAAAAACCTGGCTCTGACACAAACGATCTTAACAACTTCAGACCCGTCTCTAACCTCCCTCTCCTAGCGAAAATTCTGGAAAGATGTGTTCTCCTCCAACTCACTCAACACCTAGACAGCACCAACCTTCTTGATCCTCATCAATCGGGGTTCAGAAAAGGATACGGTACGGAGTCAGCGATCCTAAATGTAATAGGCGATATGCACAAATCTCTGGACAAAGGCCAATGCTGCCTTCTCATACTCTTGGATCTATCGGCAGCCTTCGACACGGTTGACTACAAACTACTCATCAAAGCACTTCAAGAAAGGGCGGGAGCAGAGGAGGTGGTCCTACAGTGGTTCACCTCTTTCCTACAGAACCGCACCCAAAGTATAAAAATTAAGAACTTCTCGTCTGACCCTCTCCCTGTATGTAGGGGTGTCCCCCAAGGATCAGTACTCTCCCCACAACTTTTCAACATATATATGGAGCCCCTTACCTCCATACTAAAAACAAACAACATTCCCTTCCACCTCTATGCAGACGATACCCAAATTTACCTGGAAACCTCCTCCATCGAAGACATCCAGAGACTGAACGCCACTCTACGAGAAGTCCAGCACTGACTCTCACGCAACCACTTAAAACTAAATCAGGAAAAGACGGAAATCCTCCTCATCTCCAACAAAGAGGAGAACCCCCAAATCACAGAATGGATAAAAGCCATCGAGGCTCTCAATCACAACATCACCCTAGCTGATTCCGCAAAATCGTTGGGAATCACTCTGGACCCCAAACTAGACATGAACAAACACATCAAAAACACCGCAAACAGCGCCTTCCTCAACCTTAAACTTCTCAACAAAATAAAACCCTTCATCCCTCTTAGTGACCTCAAACAAGCTACACAATCCCTGCTACTGTCCAGACTGGACTACAGAATTGCAACCCTCACAGGAGCAGCAAAATCCCATCTAGCTCCACTCAGATCAACTCTGAACGCAGCAGCCAGAATGGTCACCGGAAAAAAGAAATATGATCACATCTCGCCTGCACTCAAAGAGCTAAAATGGCTCCCTGTCGAAATGCGTGCCAGCTTCAGAACCGCCTGCCTCACGCACAAAGTGTTGCACACAGGGAAACCCGCCTACCTGGCTGCTAAACTCCAGAAGGCCGGTCAGTCAAGTACCCTGAGGAGCACAAACACTCTACTCCTTATCCCCCCGAAATCTCGCAGACAAAAAACCGCATCTCGATCTTTTGCAGGAAATGCGCCGAAAATATGGAACTCCCTTCCAGTCAAAATCAGGACTAACCCCTCCTTCATAAAATTCAAAAGGCAACTCAAGGACTTCCTCCTCAATCGATCTCCCCCAAACGGATAGCTACAAGCCAGTCGCCGAAGACAAACCATAGGAGCACACAGACACTTTGTCTTCAATGACCTCTACCTCACTCTCCGCATGACTACCTTCCGCCCCCCACTCACCGGTCGAACCCATGCGTGAGTCATTGGGTTCTCTATGACTACCTCAGCGGGGCGTCATATGTTCCCTGTACATTCTACCGCGATAACTGTCATATGGTACATTCTACTGCGATATCTTACTTTACGAGTGACATTTTTTTACATACTAAATTGCTTAATGTATCCTACGAGTGATTCTTCTTGTAAAGCGCTCCGATACCTTCGGGTCTGGTTAGTGCTATATAAAACTCATAATAAATAAATAAATATTTCTTCTGTCGTTATTTCCCGGTCAATAGAGTCCCTATCATCCTCAGTCAGTGTCGGCAGACGCATTTCCGCCAGCAATTCAGAGCAGTCCTCGGCGGACCGAACTGGTTTTGATACATAGAGCTCTTCGTAATAGTCGGCAAAAACTCATGCTAGGGCTTCCCCAGCCGAGTGTGTATTTCCAGTTTTGTCCTTTATTTCCGCCACCCAGTTCCGCTCTCTATCTCGTTTTTCTAGCCAGGCGATCATCTTATTGGCTTTATCACCCAGATCGTATACTCGTTTTTGTGTTGCCACTGCAGCCGATCTCGCCGCATTTTTGGCCATGTCCTGCAATTCATGTCTCTGGAGATCTAGTTGATGTGCAAGTTCCTTATCCTTTCTCCCGCTTGCCAAATATGCTGCTTCCGTCTCTAGTATATTGGTTTCTAACTTGTCCCATCTCAGTCTCCTTTCCTTATTATCTGCACCTATACAGGCTTGGACATGTCCCCTCATCACAGGCTTGAATGCTTCCCAGAGAGTCCCAGCCCCCTCCACTGAGCCCTCATTCTCCTGAAAGTAAAGTTGCGCGTGCTCCCTTACCTTTTGGGCATTGTCTTTGTTCTCAAAAACCCATGCGTTTAGTCTGGGTGGCAGAGTATTTTGGCGAGTCGGCCCTCTCACTGTTATCTCCATAGGGGAGTGATCTGATATGCCCCTCGGACCTATTCGTGCATTAGAGAACCACCCCTCTCCGCCTCTATGTGTCAGTATGTGATCCAATCTTGAGTAACTACCATGGGCGGCTGAGTAGAAGGTATATTGACGGGTACCCGGATTATGCAACCGCCAAAGGTCAATCAGTCCCATCGCTTCAGTGAATGCTTGGAGCGGTTTGACCCCTCTCTCCCTCATAGCCATAGAATCCCTGTCTTGCCCCGGGTCCATCATCGAGTTCATATCCCCTCCCAGCACCAATAAGCCCGGGGGGAGGCCAACCAGCAGGGTTCCCAACGCCATAAACGCCTCGGAACGCGTCATGGGTGGGACGTAGCCGGATACCAAATTAACAGCTTGTCCCTCCCAGGTCCCTGCACCAGCTAGTTTGTGTCACTAGCACGTTCAGTGCACAACCCACTTATGGTTAATTATACATACAATGTACTGAAATGCTGTTATAACTACTTGCAAGTAAGAACCTTTGTTTCTCTACGAATTTCTTTGGGTCTCCCTTTTTTCCATTTCTCCTTTTGATTAATTCTGGTTTTTGAATATGCCATGTGAAATAATTTCCAGTTGAGATATTGTTTACTGTGAGTTTCAGACGTTGTCAGCCAAAGTGCAAAAAAAGATGTTCTTACTACCTGATCATCCAATCCTTGGCCTCTTTGCAGAGCGCACGAGGCAATGGCCATCTATGTGCCAATTGTAATTACAATTCTATGGGAAGGAATTAGCTTTCAAAATGCAGAGAGTGCCAAGAGAAACCTTTTCTAGGGGCAAGAATCACCCACCAACCCCACCTTGCTGGAAACTGCTCCCTTGCTACATATGCTCAGTGCAATCTAGCTCTGATATCCACTATGCAAGAAGTGGGTGGTGCCAGTGATGCGGCATGCTAAAAAAATCTGGGCACCTGATTAAAATATGGATATTTTTGGTTTCTTGGGGTCAGCCGATCTTCACTCAAAGGGTGACATACTTTAATGGTGTAGTGAGGTAGACTGCAGTCTGATACAAAGAACCCACAATGAATTTCCATATACAGATATTGCTCACACAAGACCCTTAGGCCCTTTTTGATCTGGCTAGCTCACAAGCCAACTGGGTGCTGGGTGATGCTCCACAACAAAGTAGGTGTTCAAAGATAACAGTTGAACAACTGCCTCCAATCACACTTTAGGCACTCTTCAAGGTTGAAGCATAGTTTCCATTTGCAGACAGGTGTCTGTGAAAAGAGCTCTCATCTTTGTCCCTGAATGCATTATGGTGGCCACTACCTGCTTGATTTTGAAAATACGTAACTGACAGAAGTATAACTTTCTTTGCCATAAGGTCATGCACAGTGAGGGCATGGGGTTGGCAGTAAGGGTGGGTGACATTTAAAAAAATATATGTTTTTTGTCCTGATGGACTCTTGCAGGAGACCCGTGGGACCAAAGGGGCTCAGCTGGGTCCCATAGGACCACAGGACCACAACAGTGCAAAATGTTTCGTTTTCTTTTTGGCAATTGGAATCCCCCTCATCCCACAAGGGCTAGGGGGTCAGTGGCCCACAAGGAACGGGGGTCCTATCTATGGACAGCCTATCTATGACGGTGGGATCGCCATGAAAAGGCTGAGAGAAATGGACATCGCAATCCCAACGGTGGTGTCTGACTCAGCACTGCTGCCATTCTAGGGATACAAGTCTGACCACCACCCGACAGGATCGTAGCTCCTGTCAGGGGCAGCGGTCTTCCCCCCCAATGGTTTTGGTTCAACCGCCTGCATCATCATGCAGCAGTCGTACCAACGGGCTGTCTGTCGGTGGGACACAGATGGCGGTCCCACTGACATCATATTCAGCACCTTAAGTTTTATAAAACAGCTGAACAGAATTGGTGTAATTCTGTTTAGCCCGTTTTCTTGTATTGTATAGTCTACTTTTTTCTATGGAAAAAGCATGGGGAAAAAATTTTTTGGGACCCCCAATTTTTCTTGGACCCCGCTTGATTGATTAACCCAAAACTTTCCCGGAAGGAACTAAGGTGGATGAACTTTGTTTTAGAAAGTTTAGTAAAGATTTGTCAAACGGCACGAAAGTTATTAGCAAAGCACACCATATAAGTACTCAGTGGCAACTATGTATATCTAAAAGGAATGGGTGAGAAAGAAAAAGGAGTGGGGACAGGACTCCTTTTGTTGTCTCTGTGGGCAGGATCCATCCTCCACTCTGTAAAACATCAATCTGACATTTATAAACATTTTCACGTTCACTTAAGTGTAACCCCAGTAAATGAAAGGTGCACTGGAACACACCTGTGCACATATATTTCTGACATTGCACTATTTTTGCAAGATTTTGCAATGATTGTTAAACATTTCCAGTTACACAAAGACAAACGTCCATCTTTCCCACAGTCAAATTATTTTAAGCAGGGGTCCCATTGTGAATCCTCCTAGGTGCAGCGGCTACACAGCAAAACATTAAAATGCTGGTACCAGTCAGGGACTGTGCAGAAGGGATAGAATAGAATAGGATATAATATTATAGCATAGTATAGTATAGAACTAAAGTGCAACATTCTCCAACAAGGCATTTTGGTGCAAAACAACAACAGCAAAGAGACTTAAAGTGAGGAAACAGCTTAATTAGTGGAATTGATGAGTCTTTAGAGTTTTCCTTAAAGAAGCATGACAGAATATGGATTTGGTCCCTTTGGTGGCATCATTTAATAGTTTTGGATCAAGAAGGGAGATAGATTTTCTGTGACTAGCTTTCGTGATAAGTGGTATATGAAAACATAACTTGGGATTGAGGTGAAGAGCCTTTGATGGCTTATATTGCTTAAAGCAGGGAGCAAGTGATTTTTCCAAGCCCTTATAGACTTTATGGATAATACATAAAGTTTTGAAGGCCACTCTCTGCTTAACAGTGAGCAAATGCTGAGCACATTGGGACTGTGAAGCATGTTCAGATCGTTTTAAGCCATATACTAGAATTACTGCAAATTCTGAATTCTCTTTGTTGTGGCAATGCGAAGTCAATAAACACATAATAGCAATAATAAGTTACAATAACCTAATCTAGCAAGTATACAGACTGACCCCACTTGCACGTGGCACTGGGTAGGCAGGAAAATCAATATCCTTTTTAACAATCTAAGGTGAATGAAACAGGATGGTGTAACTAATCTAATCTGGAGTTCTGAAGATAAGTACTGTCCAAAGAGATTTAACCTTAGAAAAAGGGCAGAGTTGGACTGGTCTATCAGGCACGCTTACATTATTGGATGGACCAGTTTGAAAGGGACAGTATGTGAGCCATTTTCCTTGGTACCATAGCTGCCAACAGGACCAAAAAATTGGCCTTTTCAAGACAGCCTCTCTGGCAGTGACAGGGTGCCCAATAGACCAATCCAGCACTGATGATGGGGAGGGAGAATTCCCAAGTGAGCTTGTTCAAAATGAGTCTTGCCATCTATTATGTTATTACAATCCAACAAAAACTCAGTTTTTCTGCTGTTTAGTTGCAGAAAATTGCAAGACATTTAATTCTGAACCACAGTGAGACCCTTTTTGACTTTACTAGCTATGTTGGGTATTGACTGGTCCAGACAGACAATCAACTGAGTATCATGGCTATTGGAGATTGCAGAGCAATCAAATATTCTAACATGCTCCAACAGAGGCTGGATATAGGTCTCACGGCAAAAAATGGGGAAATCCAATATCCCCTTGTGAGCTTTCCAACAATGGAATCATTTAAACATATACTCAGCTGACAAAGTTGTGTTGAAAGGCCATTCGCTTCTTGAAGATTAAGGGGCTTATTCTGAGTACGGCGGTCCTGGGACCACCATGCTTGCGGTGGCAGTCTGACCACCGCCACCACTGTGGGTCCCCCACTGTATTTCGAGTGTGTCGGTCGGACTGCCACAGGACCACCACCTCGGCCGGGATCCAGGATCATGCGGCCGTGCTGGAACAGAAAGGGGCAGGAATATGCTGGTGGTGCCAATGCGGCACCTTCGCGAATATTCCAACTTGCAAATCCACCACTCATTTCATGGCGATGAGCTCAATATAAAAAGGGTGGTGGATATGCAAGTAGAGCCTGATGTCACTGGGCCTGGGGGTGCAGGCAGGGGGCACATGTTGTGCCCCCCTGGAATTGCACCCTGTTCCTGCAAGGAGTGGCATGCACTACATGGTGCATGCCAAACCATTGCAGGAACGTCCTGCAGTTGCTGTCATGGCGGCGGTCTGCTGTTAAGGCTCTCCTATGAGCCTAACGCAGCTGCTGCCATGAGACCACTGTAGCACCACCGGCCCACCCTGGATTCAAGTCGGAATCTGGCAGGCGGGTGCACCACGGACTTGGTGGTACTCCTGTGGGTGCAGCGGTGGTGGTTCTACAAAAGGACCGCAGAACTCCTAATCAGGCCCTAAGTCTTTGGAGCTTCTTTCGAATAATTTACCATAAACTAGTTTTTGCCACCAATGTGTTTTTGTTACCAGTGTGTTTCATTACAAGCTAGTCTGATTCAATTGGTCTAGCTTAGTATGCCAAAATACCTAAGGAAAGTTTATATTCGGTAACAGCTATATTTACTTGTCTTTTGTCAACTTTATATCTCCTGTATGGTCCTGAGGATGCTGTCTCAAGTACCGCTGACAATGGAGACATAACTTTGATGCCATATTCACTCCTTTCATATACATTGTTGGATCTTCCTCCTCAAATCATCTGATGTATATAATGGATATACATTGATCTATTGTTCTAAAACATAACCTTTTGTTTATCTCTTATGCACATGATTAATGTATGAAGATTTTATTTGATTGTTATGCACCCATGTTCTGCATTATTTTACATTATAATTTTTTTATAACATTTGTTATGGTGTACGCCTGTTCCCTTTGTGATTAAATCAGATGGTCATTTAGTCCCCTTAGACTTATGTCTTAATATTAATTCTGCTTGCCATCATTCTATGAAAAACAATTCATTTTTACTCACAGGATGTAAACATTAAGCATATTCTGTGATAAAGAGGAGCCCTGAGAGACTTCACTGACACCCATTTGAGCCCCTGAGCAAAATGAAGAGAGTACCACTGTTTGTGTATGATCAGTCAGAAAAGAAACAAAGCAAGCTAAAACAAAACTATCCAATATCACTTCAATTGACAGTTCTAGCACCATAACTGCCACAGAAAATCTCTGATCAACAATTTATCTTAACTGATTTAGGCCCAAACCAAGTGCAGTTTTAGGGCCTCTACTTATTCTGCAGGGATAAAGAGAATCTGAAGCCTCCGGATATGAGGCCATTTACTTGCCTACTATATGATCTACCCTTTTACTTAGTGAAGGAACTGGGGTAATAGGTTTATAGTTTTAAGCTGTTCCTGTATCTATGTTTGCTTTTTCAACAAAGGCTTAACAATGCCCATTTTCAATTTTGCAGTAATGAGACTTGTTGAAAGAGAGTGATTGATGGCTTTAACACTGGTGATAGTAGAGGCAGAGAACACACCTGAAAGAAGGATACAAGGCATCAATCATGAGGAAAACAATTTTTAAACTGCCTGAGTAGTAATCCTACTTCCTCCTGGGTGGCCAAAATAAAAGGTGACCACACAACTAGAGGTTCCTTACACTCTACTGGGGTCAAATCATTCTATGATAAGACAACAAATTCTTTAATCCCACATAAATTGTGTTTTTTTTCCAGTGAGCAAGATAGCTAGTATGTCACAAAAGTTTCGTGAAGCCTGTGAATGACAAGAACTACTAATGAAGTCCTAGAAAATTTATTTTATGGCATATATTCTGATCCTGGGATATTATTGCGAAGATAGGAAGACTAATGGACTGATTTAAATGTTGGTGGGTGGAGTAATTACTGTTGCCATGTTTACTTCTATCAGAGCAAGGGTACTACACCTGTCGTATTTAGAGATCTCCACTGCCCCAGCAGACATCTCTTGCATTTTCAGGAACCACTGTCACAGCAGCTCCTTGAAATGCATTGTAATTTTGATAGATGACTCCGCCAACATGAATAGCTATCGGTCAAACTTACAACTTTTTTTACTTTCAAAATGAAAATCCCAAAGTGGAATTTTTTTTCTTGAAAATAAAACAGAACAATACCCCCTTCAACATGGGAGAACTCTACCATAGCATGGGGGTCATTTAAAAGCTTTCACTGCCCCTTTACCACCACGTTTTTCATGGCGGTGACAGGCAATAAAAACTGACCGTATGTTCGCCCACTCTAAATAGGGCGGGTGGACACATGGCTAAACCTCCAACTGCCATTACTCCGTTGGGCCATCAGAGGCATGTCTAGGTGGTCAACTCACTGACGGTCCGCCTAACTCTAAATGAGGTAGGCAGACTTTCAGGGTGCTTCCCCCTCAAGATGGCATTGCACCTAAATAATGACTTAAACATGTAATGTGGCAATTATTTATGAACAAAATTCTTGTGACTACAAAAATATTGTGGACCAAAATAAAATATTGAAAGCAAGTATTTCTTTTTTTAAATGTTTTCTACAGTAGTGAAGTTTAAGTATTATTGACTTTAAATTTGATTTATTATGGTATTTAAGACTGTGTGTACTATGTAAATATGTTAATATTTATGTTTTAAAATGTATTTCTTTTTTTTTTAAATGTTATGCTAATGTATGTTTGGGTTTTTAGGTTTATTGGGGGATTGGGTGGTTATTGCTTTTTTATTATATATGTATTGTTACTTATTTTATAAATTCAAATTATTTGTTGAATGTCTTATTTTTTTAATGATATATTCCATTTTAATTGTGGTTGTTGGGGCTATGGTATTTTTAGTTATATAACATTGTTCATTAATATGTTAATTATTTTAAATTTGTAATAGTTCATTTTTAAAAAGATGTTTTTTCCAGTTTGAAGATATTTGAATGATTTCTAGGTTTCTCAAATTTTGTAATGACAGTTATTAGATTGTTTACTGGTACGTATTATTTAGATGCAGTGAATCTTAACTCCCAAATTCATCTGCACTTTACCAAATGTCTTTTAGACTAATTTAAACTAGTAAATCATACCTCTCACTCAACTGTAAGGACTTTCCACAATGTTTGTTGGACTGGAGTTAGAATAGTAAATCTGCCCCCACAAGTGTATAATCTTTCTCCAACATTTGTTTCACTGGAGTTAGAACAGTAAATCTGACCATCATTGTAAGCACTTTCCTAGTGTTTCTTGGATCGAGTTAGAATAGTAAATATGAGCTCCCCTAAAAAATATGCACTTTCCCCAACATTTGTTAAACTGAATTTAGAATAGCAAATCTGCCTCCACCCAAAGTATACATTTTCCACCACATTTGTTACATTGGAGTTAAAAAATTACCACCCCCACCCCACAATGTACGCATTTTCCCAAATGTTTGTTGGAATGTAGTTAGAGTACTGTATTTGATTTATTATTTTATTTTATTTTTTTAAGTTTGAGTTTATTGAAAACCATAGGAAAAAGAACAACAGTTTAGTAAATAAAATAGATCTTGGTTAACAATAAGATTATATAAAAAGAAAGGAAATGTAACGGTTACAATAAACATAACTATGAGTAAGAGGGGAATAAGGGGGAAAGAGGGGAAACAATATATTATGTAATTCAAAGGTTGAGGGGAAAAACAAAATATGAGAATAAACATTGTATACATATGAAATATTTCAGTAGAAAACATATTGCAATGTATTTATGTAGGCGAAACACAATAATAGCTTAATATTTTAAGAAAAAGACAACAAGGTGTATTTGTAATTGTAATTGTAATTGTAATTTACATTTATCGAGCGCGTTATCACCAACAGGTCTCTAAGCGCTACCAGAGGGACACACATCCTAGTTAGTGGGGGAGTGGCAGATGTTAAATGGTGCCCCAGGCTTCTAGGAAAAGTACTGTCTTCAGCTTCTTTCTAAAGGGGAGTAGGTACAGTTCCTTGCGTAAATTTACCGGGAGACTGTTCCACAGCCGAGGTATTGATGCTGAGAAGGCTCTTCCTCCAACAGAAGACAAGTTAAAGCGGGGGCAGACCAGCAGGCAGGCCTCAGCTGACCGAAGCACCCTACTCGGGACATAGTTAGCTAGGCGGTCTTTAATATAGCTTGGGGCTTGGCCATACATGGTTTTATGGGCAATGCAGAGACCTTTGAACTTTATTCTCTGCCTTACCGGGAGCCAATGTAGCTCATGTAGTAGAGAAGTGGCATGAACTCGTCTCGGCTTTCTGAAAATTAATCTAGCCGCGTCGTTCATAACAACCTGAAGTCTGGCCAACAGTTGTTGCAGAAAACCAATATACAGAGAGT
This sequence comes from Calotriton arnoldi, assembly GCA_963921515.1. Taxonomy (NCBI): domain Eukaryota; kingdom Metazoa; phylum Chordata; class Amphibia; order Caudata; family Salamandridae; genus Calotriton; species Calotriton arnoldi. Next base: position 134,942 of record CAWUFW010007963.1, read on the forward strand.
TACCATAATCCAGGCGCGACAGTATCATTGCAGAGACTGCCCGTCTAAGTGTAGCAAAGGTGAGAAGTGGGGCTAGTTTCCGCAACTGCCTTAGCAGGCCAACACAGGTTCCCACTACTGCCAACACCTGTTGTAACATGGAGAGCTTGGCATCAATTTTGATGCCCAAACTTTTCACGGCACCGGCCGGTTCCGGAAAAGGGCCAAGTTCTTGTGGCCAAAAAAGATCATTCCATGGATTGGATGCTGTGGTGACGACCAGTACCTCAGTCTTGTCTGGATTAATTTTAAGGGAGTTGGCCGTCATCCAGTTAACGGTGAATTGTAAGATATTTTGCATCCTTAGATGGGCCGTCGGCGAGCTATCAATCTGGATAATGATTTGGGTATCGTCGGCATAGTTAAAGATCCTGCACTCCATCATGTTTAGTGCTGATATCAAGGGCTGAAGATAGGCATTGAAAAGGAGGGGTGACAGTGCCGAGCCCTGAGGTACCCCACATGAAAGTGTGCCAAGGTCGGACACCAGATCAGCTAGCTGAACTCTCTGTGAACGATCCTTAAGAAAGGATGAAAGCCAGGCCAGGGCCATGCCCTGGATTCCCAGATCCGAGATCCGCGACAGTAATTGATCATGATTGACCGTATCAAATGCTGCGGACAGGTCCAGTAAAACCAGAGCACAAGGCTTTTTCTTATCGGCCCTTAGTCTTAGTTCATCCAGCACGGATAGCATAACCAGTTCCGTGCTGTGGTGAGCCCTAAACCCTGCCTGGTTAAATTCAAGGAGGTGATTGTTTTCAAGATGGCATGAGAAGGAATGAAGTACATGCTGTTCTAGTACTTTAGCAAGGAAAGGTAGCTGCGAGATTGGCCTGAAATCTTTTAGATTCTTGATGTCTGCCCCAGGTTTTTTTAGGAGCGGGATAACCCGGGCCTCCTTAAAGCTAGCAGGGACAAGCCCTGCTTCCAGGGACCGGTTGAGCAGCGAGAGCACCTCGCTGTCGATTCTGGGGAGGGCCATCTTAAAGATCTTTGGCGGGCAAGGGTCTGCCGGTGAGCCTGATTTCACCCGGCCCATTAAGAGTGACAGTGAATCATTCGTGAGTAATGGCAGAGAGATTAGAGGGTCCGAAAACGAGGGAGATGGGCAGGTGAATCCTGTAAAGCAGGAAAAGGTCGGGGTGCGATGAATTTCCATCAGGAGGTCCTCTATTTTTTTAGTAAAAAAGGACTGGAATTTATTACAGTCATCCTGACAGAAAGAAGGCATCTGTCCCTTATATTTACGCCGGTTTCTGGACATCGTCTGAAGTATTTACAACATTAACAGTAGAAGTATTCGAGGAAGCGGATCTTGAAAGGTAAGTAGTAAGAGGAAGCCATAACAGAACTCTTTTAATTGCTAGAGAGATAGGGGTGACATTATTGGTGTCTAGTCCGTGGTGAAAACAAATGGCATTCCACCAGGCTTTAAAAATAACTTGATCTGCTTGCTTCCAGTTTGAAGTTATTAAGTGTAAAGCTATAGCTAATAATAAATCTAACAACTTAAAATTTGATGGTGATTGAGGCCAATGAGGTGATACTGAACCTAAGAAAATATTGGATAAAGAAAAGGGGACATTAACTTTAAAAATCTTTTTAATTTGGGACCAAACTAATTGCCAAAATTGAGAAATGCAGGGGCAATCAAATAGCATGTGTTTTAAATCAGCATTTGAACAGGGACAGGACCAGCAGGAGGATGGAGTGTTAGGGGAGAAAGAAGCTAATGTGGCTGGGGAATATAGTAGACGCTGATAAACAAAATAAAGGGTTTGGGTAGTATTAGCAGCCCTTGATGTCTTGTGGAGCTTAGTCCACAATTTATCCCACATGGAGGCAGGCCAGCACTGTGCTAAATCCTTCTCCCACGCCAATTCAGTCTTCGATTTGCACCGATCAGATGGTAATAATAAACATTTGTAAATAGAAGACGCAGAGGGGGAAGTATCCAATAAAGGAAAAAGTGTAGAACAGGATTTAGGAAGATTGGGGATAGCTGGAAGCATAAAAAGATATTGATTAAGAGAAGGAAGATGGAGATTATATTGTGCTTTAAAAGAATTAGGAAGAGAAAATTTAGATTGGAGTTCCGTAAAAGATAAAGGATCGTTATTGTTCAAAAGATGAGAAATCCATATTAAACGCTTGGATCGGCAGGACTTCCAGTAAATGGTGCGATTTTTGATACGTAAAAGTTTGTTGTACCAAATGAGTTGTTGAGATAACGAGATAAAAGAAGGATAAGACGATGGTAGCAGAGGAGCCAAAAGTTTACGAGTGTGAGAAATAACGGAAGAGCGTAGAGAGGAAATGTTATTAGTGAAGGCAAGAGTTTCTTGAAGATGAAAAGGGGAGGAAAGAAATTTTTCTATAGACAACTACACCGGGAATGAGTAGAGAGATTGGAGGAAATCCAACGAGAAGCTTGTTTCAGGGAGAAGGCATAGTGATAAGATTTAAAGTCAGGGAATTTAAGACCCCCATTAAGTTTGTCTTTTTATAGATAGGACAAAGCTATTCGAGGGGGTTTGTCTTTCCAGAGGAACTTTAGTAGAAGCGAATCAATTTTCTTTAAATAATATCCAGGAATATGTACAGGAATCATAGAGAGAGTATATAAAATCAAGGGGGTTAGCATCATCTTAATCGAATCCAATCTTCCCCACCAAGAAAGAAAAAGAGGATGCCATCTTGTAATGGTGTCATTTAAAGTTTTGCTAATATGATCAAAATTTAATTTTAGAGTTTCCGAGATAGTCGAAGAAAACCATAGACCTAAGTATTTTAACTTAGAGGGTTGCCAGGAAAATCCTGTATGGAGAAAAAGTGCTTAACGCATAGAACATTAAGGGGCACAACTTCACATTTATCCCGGTTAAGGCGGTACCCTAATAACCGAGAAAAAATATCAACCTGATGGAGAAAAGGGGGAAGAGGAGTGTCCAGATTAGAACAATATAGAAGGATATCATCTGCATAAACAGACATTTTAACTTGGTGAGGGCCAAGTTGGAAACCAGTGATCTGAACATCCTGTCTAATTTTACCAAAGCAACTACAAACAATAAAGGTGATAGGGGACATCCCTGTCGTACCCCTCTAGAGAGCGAAAAATAATCTGAGGTTTTACCATTGGCAAAAATAGAAGCCCTAGGACCAGAATACAGTAAGGAAATCAAGCAAATCAATTTGGGAGGAAAACCTATCCATCGTAAGGCAAAAAACATAAAATTCCAACCAATCCTGTCAAATGCTTTTTCATCATCTAAAGCTATAGCGGCGAGAGGGTAATCCAGGGAAGAAGCCTTGCTAAGGACATTAAAAAAGACTCTAGAATTGTCAGAGGACAGTCAGCCCTTTACAAAACCGGATTGTTCTGGTCCAATAAGCTCAGGTAGAATAGGGTCAATGCGTAATGCCAACATTTTTGCAAAGATCTTATAGTCTGTATTAACTAAGGAGATGGGACGATAATTTTTACATAAGGAGGGATCTTTATTGTCTTTTGGGATTAAACAAATCATGGCATCTTGAAAGGTGCCCTGAGACGAGCCGTTAGTAATGAAACAGTTAAATAAAAGAAGGAGTTTTGGAATAAGGAATTTAGAAAAATGTTCATAGAATTCAACAGTGAACCCATCAGGTCCAGGAGCCTTACCTCGTCGTAATACCGAAACAGCGTAGGAAATTTCTGCCAAGGTGATATCGGTTTCTAATGCATCAAAGTCAACATGTTGAGAAGGAGGAGAGTTAATAGATTGAAAATAAGAGGATAGATCCGACTGAAGTGGTTGGGACTCAGGAGTATAAAGATTTTTATAAAAAGAGACAAATTCATTTAAGATATCATCGTCTTTAAAAAGTGTAGCCCCAGTAATACTTTGTAAAGATTCTATTCTAGTCCTATCTCGTCTTGTTTTTAAGTAGTTAGCCAGTAATTTCCCCATCTTTTTCTGACCTCCATAATATCGAGAACTGCTTTTCAGAAGATAGGAGGAGGCAGCCTCCGTGGAAATTCTATTAAAAGTAATCTTAGCGTCAATAAGCTCTTTTAAAGAAGATTCAGATTTGGAGTGATAATAAGCGTATTCTAATTGTTTAATTTTGTGAGCAATTGAATATTTTGTTTTTCAGAACTTTTTTTCTTTTGTGAGACAAAATTCATTATGAAACCCCTTGCAGCCCTTTGAAAGAATCCCAAATCATAACAGAGTAGGACTCCAGAGTGGTATTAATAGTAAAAAATTCGGAAGCAAAGGAGCTGAACTGGCTAGAGAAATTAGGGTCAGTAAGCAAAGAATTATTAAAACGCCATCTACCAGCATGTGGGACATAAGGTATTAAATCAAAATCAACAAAAACCGGGGCATGGTCCGATATTAAAATAGAACCTATCTCAGAGTGAAGAACATGTTGAGCTAAGGATTTACTCAAAAAGAGATAGTCAATGCGGGATTGTGATTGGTGTGGGGTGAAAAGTAAGTGTATTCTCGAAGATCTGGGTGACAGTCTCCAGATGTCAACTAGAGATTTACGACATATGGTGGAGGTAAATTGTGTATGCATTTTAGTATTTACAAATTTGACAGGAGAATTTCTATCCAATATGGGGTCATGAATTTGATTACAATCACCACCAAAAACAATGTAATCATCACCAAACGAAATTAATTTATCAGAAATCTGTGTCCAGAATGTTTTATCAACAGAAACAGGGCCATATACATTAGAGATAATTAACGGTATTTTATCTATAAGTAGTTTAACAATAACCCAGCGACCATCTGGGTCAGATTCTTGGTGAACAACTGAAACATGAAATCTTTTATGGCAGAGAATCAAAACACCATTTTTCTTACCTAAGGCCGGAGAAGAAAAACATTGCCCACCCAGCATTTCTTTAACTTGGAAGCTTCAATATCGGACAAGTGTGATTCTTGAAGAAGTGCAATGTCAGTTTTTAACTTAGCTAAATGTGACAACACTCCTCTTTTAATGGTATTGCCTAATCCCTTGACGTTCCATGTAGTAACTCTGAATTTGACCGGAAGGCAGTAACATAAACATTCATTAGGCATACAGCGCAATAATCAACCTGAAAATTGATAAAAAGCGAAAGAAAAAAAGTATGCAGATAAAAGTGTTGATATAATAGGGTAGAGAGAAAAGAAAGGAAAGGGAGAGCAGCAGTAGGAAAAAAGAGGAATGGAATGAAAGTGCAGAAAATTTGAGAAAGGAGAGGAACATGACAAAAAACGAAAAGACAGTACAAGTCATAAAATAGAAGAAACAGACATTATGGGGCCGATTCCGATCTCGGCCGGTAGGGCTCCGAATCGGATTCGGCTTTACCGGATCCGATTCGGAGCCCTGTTTCCCGACCGAACCGTACGCGGGTCCGGCCGAGCGAGTACGATGCGAAATCGCCGACCGACTCGTCCGGGCGTCCCGACCGCTCCGACCGACTCGCTCCCGGCTCGAACCGCTCCGACCGACTCGCTCGGACTCGACTCGCACCGCGCAATGGAGACGTTTCCCGGCCGGGTAAGTACGATGCGCGCCGCGAGCAGTCCGACCGAGCCGCGCCGTCCGGCTCGTAAGAGCTGTCGGAGCCGTACTTTGGGGGTCCGTGTCGGACCCCCCTGTATGCGTAGCCGCGCGAGTCGCACACAGGGGGGACCCATGGGTCCCCCCTACCTGTGCGTGTACGGCGCGAATCGCTTCGCCGCGTACCCGCTGTAGGGGGCGCCCTTGTCCGACTCGCACCCATTGAGTCAATGGGAGCCCGCGTACGCGTTGTACGACCGGCTCCCATTGACTTCAATGGGAGTCCGACCGACTCGAGTCCGATAACATACGGACGCATCGTACTCGTTCGGTCGGACTGCACGGGTCCGATTCGGTCGGAAATCTCTCCGGGTCTGGCTCGGTCGGAGAAATTTCCGGCCCGAATCGGAATCGACCCCTATATGTCATATAAATGACGACTGAACGACATACCTACAACACAAGACGAATTGGGGGATGGAAACACCGAAAGATGACGACGACCCCTCCGGAACTCCACCGAACCTCAGAAGGACCAGGGTTAAGGCATCAAACATATATTAGGGACCACAAGGGAAGCAAACGTCGATGGAAAAGAACTACACCTGTATAAAAAGAAATAAGCAATATGGATAAGAAGTCATTTAAAAGGACATGAAAGAGAGAAAATAGATAAAACAGATAAAACACGCCAATACCATATACATTACAAAAATAAAGGTATAACAGCAAACAACGAGTGACATAAGCAAAAAACAGCAGAAGAAGACAAATCAAAGTAACAAATCAAGTAGGTCTTGAAGTATCCATAGCCACAGCTCCATGTTGACGGAGGAACTCCTGCAAAATGGCTGGATCGTCGAATGTGGAAGTCTTTTCCTTATAAGAAACCTTGAAAATGCAGGGATGGATTAGTCCAAATCTGGCATTTAAAGAGCGAAGTTGTGGACAAAGATCTAGAAATTTCTTACGACGGTCAGCTGTAACCTTAGCGACATCCTGAGAGAAAAATAGTCGATGACCTTCCCAAAAGATCTGTTTTTTGGACTTGACTACAGACAGTACTTGCAGAAGGTCAGTATATTGTAAGAAAAACATTATAACTCCACGAGGTTTAGTAGAAATCTTGGGACCCAGCCTGTGGGCCCTTTGGATGTTGAAGAAAGTAGTCAAAGACAGTTCCAATAGCTTAGGCAAGAATGTTTGAAAGAAAACGGTTGGGTTGGAGCCTTCGATATTTTCAGGAAGACCATAAATTCGTAGATTGTTTCTGCGATTACGATTTTCCAATTCCTCCGATTGTTTCTTAAGTAGAGATATTACAGATTCTAGAAGAGAAATACGAGAGCAGGAGGTCTGAAGAGAGTCTGTTTTTTGTTCCACAACAAGCATACGAGACTCCAACTAAGACCATTTGTCATCCAAATGTTGTAGAGTTTAGGTGGTTTCTTCCATGAAGGGCTTCAAGGCACAGATTTCCTCGAGGATTATATCCATAGATGCTGAGGACGAGTTCACTGGAGAGGGAGGATCTTTTTTCGGCCGCTTGGTAAAAATCGCGGGTAATTTGCTTGAAAGATGTGATTTTGGAATAGTGCCTGAAGGGTGGTCATTTTTCTGAGAAGAAACGTCTTCCATGTCATTGAGAACAGATTCAGAGTCTGATTGCACAGTAGGTTTAGGAGACGCGTTAAGCTTAAGGTTTCTTAGTCTTCCCATAGAAGAAATAAAGAGATTTAATGAACAATATTAGCTTCTCAGTGTCCAAGCTAGTTACGAGTAGACAAAAAAGTGGTCAAAAATGCATAAAAAGGCGTCAACACATTTGAAAAAATGGGAGACCACACTGTATAAGTTGTTACCAATAAAGGGAATCACAGGATTTGTACCTCTGACAGAAAAGCTGCAGGTAGGACACCCCAAAGACGAAATTCTGAATTCATCGTTCCATACATAGAAGCCATGAATAGCGATGAAAGTCCTTGTTTAAGGCTGTCAATAACAGATAACTCACACCATTTCCCATAAATTAGACAGAAGCTTCAAAGTGATTATGTTTATCCAGTAAGAGATATCAATCATCAAGCGTGCTTCTGAAAATTAGGTATTGGCTGTGAGAGGTGAAACCAAGGAGTCACAAAATGGCTGCCAATGATAGAACTCTCTCAACATCTCCTCAAAAAGTGTTGAAAAAACATTAAAATAGGAAGGAGAGAGAGCTAAGATGCCTAATTAGAGTAACATGTATTAGGCAATCCTAGGAGGCAATTGTTAGGCAACTTTGAAGAAGAGCGAGCATATCCAGGCACGGCCCGTGGTAGGAGTGCCGGTCGGGCGGTGACGTGGGGCGGGGGAGGGGCAGGGTGGGGGGTAGTAAACTACGGATTAAGGCCGAATACAGGTAAGTGAACATTTAAATAAATAAAACAAATTTCGTTGTGAGCGCTGCATCGCCAAATGCGATGCAGTGCGCGCAACGAAATTCGTTTTATTTATTTAAATGTTCACTTACCTGTATTCGGCCTTAATCCGTAGTTTACTACCCCCCACCCTGCCCCTCCCCCACCCCACGACACCGCCCGACCGGCTCTCCTACCACGGGCCGCGTCTGAGCATATCGATGTTTTGAAATCTAAAATGGCGGTCGTTATGAAGGAAAAACGACTCGCGCCATTAATGTGCCAAAAATTGGAGGAAAACAGCTGAAAAAACGGCAAAAAGGTTCCCAGCAGGAGCACAGCTCGCAGATTTACATCCTCAATCTCGAAGCGGTCCAATTTTCATATAAAACGGAGCTTCGATCGAGGCACCGGCGCGGAGCTCCGGAGTTACGCCGCCATCTTGGTTGGCGTCGAAACCACGCCCCCTCATTTGAATTATTTTTATTTGGTGATTTTATCAATCTTTTTAGATTGAAGTTAGGTTACTATTTTTTAAATCATTCTGGAATTGTATAAGTCATTTTGAGGGTAATTCATTGAAAACTTAATATTTTTAAAATTATTTCATTTATTTAATTTTGTTATAGTTTTGTATAATAAATTATTCCCCATTTTTGGTTGTGATTTAGTATTTACGATTATTAGTTTTTGTTATATATTAACTTTTTAAAATTGTTTAATGTAAATTATATTTTCAAGTCTTTTCAAAAATAGTGATAATTATACATGTTTATGTTGTTTTGTATTAAATCTAAATTAATTTTATTTTTATTTAAAAATTATAGTTATTTGGGTAAGCTTATTTCAATGTATAACTTCATATTTGGTGATTTTATGAGTGTTTTTTAAGATTGAAGTTAGGTTACTATTTTTTACTTCATTCAGGATTTTGATAGGCTATTTAGAGGGTACTTCATTTAAAACTAGATATTTTGAAAGTTATTTCATTTATCTTATTTTGATACCGTTTTCTTTTAAATTATTTCCGATTTTGTTATGTGATTTAGTACTTAAGAATATCAGTTTTAGTTATATATTTATAATAATTAAATTGTTTTCAGTCTTTTTGAAAATTTTAATTAAAAATACTTATATAATTTTTAATTAAATATAAATGAATTTATATTTGCAAATTATATTATTTGTTTAAGCTTATTTCAATGAATTTTGTTATATTACGATTATTTTAAAGTTATATGTATTTTTAAGAATTACATGTTTAAAAAGCAAATAAAGTATAGTTTATGTATTACTTTTGCAATGTATTTTTAGAAGTATTACATTGTGTAAGAAAATAATTGTAGCCATTTTTAAATTACAATAATGTTAGTTGCATTTAAACACATACATTTGCCAATATAATGTAAACATTTTGGTCTATGATATTTTGAGGTCGATATTTGATACACTTATGTATCTAAAGTCAATATTTTGGTAGTTGCTGTTTTCACAACAATATTTTTGTACCATGATAATTTTATGGATGATATTTCGTCATACAACCCTCAAGACTACTGGCCATGAGACTAATGAAAAGTATCCTCAAAATCGAAGCACACCGGGTGTGTCCCTGAGAAACACCAGGCCCGAAGTTGGTGTGTTCCCTAGAAAGTAGGGCACCTGCTAACTCTACCAAAAAATGCAAAATAGAGAATTGGCAGGGGTGGATCAGTTGCAAACATATCCCTGGACTTTTCTTCATACAGTTATACTATCCAGTCTCCAGACAGCAAAGCCTTTAAAGTTACCAATCAATGATAGTCAAATCACAAATCGTATGCAGTGCGTTAACAGGGTTAGATGGACAAGTGAGAAGACATCTTGTGCCCTATTACGATACCAGCTGGACAAGCGTCCGACCGGCATCTTGTCAGAAACGGGACCACCCGACAAGGAGTCGGAGGTTCCACATTGCGAATTATGATGTGACCGCCTTCACGGCAGTCAGAAAGTGTATGTTTACTATTGTGGCTTGTGCTGCAGGCTGCAGCACACGCAGCAATTGTAAACATACACTTTTTAAAAGCCCATGCTCCATGTGGCAGGCACCATGCAGTGCAGTGCCTGCCACACGATGCATGGATGTTTAGGGGGGCAGCACGTGTGCTCCCAAAGTCCCTTTCCGACAGCCTTTCTATGGTGGTCTGACCGCCACAGAAAGGCTGTGGGAAAAAGACATCTTAATACATACGGTGTTGCCTGAGCAGGCACCGCACTTATTGTAGGATTGCCATCCAACTGCTGCCCCGACGGCTCAAAATGCAGCGGTCGGTCTGCATAGATAGATGTCAGTCGGACTGCAACCGATTGCCTGTCGGTTGCGGTCCGACCAACATCATAATGAGGCCCCTTGTGAGGAAGAGCATGTAGTGTAAGCCATATGAGCATTATTCTAAAAAGGCTGAGACCGATACCATGGTGTTAGAGAAAAGCTAGAAATGGTAAATAAGACAACTGAGCAAGCACTCAGGTTACATGAATATTGCAGGCCATAGAGTTAACATACCTATCCCTCAGAGTAAATCAATGTTACAGGCTGAAACACCAGAACCATCACTCAGAATTTACAGTGTGAGAAAGGCAGGCAGGGAACGCCCAGTGCAGCAATGGATTACTGGGTATCAATACTATCAAAGGCTGTGGTTTAATGTTGGTGTCCTGAGATCTCCATGTACGGGTCTTCAAATTGCAAACTAAGAGACAGGCAGACTCACAAATCTATTGCAAACTGATTTGCGACCGCTATTTTGTATTTTAATATGTACGAAACCCATTCACAATCATTTTTTTGCTATTTATTTTATTTATTTGTAAAGCGCGACATTCATCCCAGAGGATATCACAGCGCTATGTAGCGAGGAGTTGTGGATGGGCTGCCAGTCTAGTCGCATGATCTGTTGGGGATTAGGCCTTAGGAAACAGATGAGTTTTAAGTTTTTTCCTGAAAGCTAAATAGTCAGTCGTGAGGCGTTAGTCTTGGGGGAGTTCGTTCCATTTTTTGGCTGCCAGATATGAAAATGAGCGTCCACCTGCTCTCACTCTCTTTATACGCTTTGTCCTGGCCAGCGCTTGATGAAGTGAACGTAGGCTCCTTGTGGGAACGTAGAATTCAATTCTATTCTGTAGAATTCTAGGACCACGTTGATGCAGAGCTTTGTGTGTGTGACTGAGTAGTTTGAACACTGCTCTTTGTCGCATGGGTAGCCAGTGTAGATCTTTCATGCACTTAGATGCTGAGCTCAGTCTGCCTTTACTACACACCAATTTGGCTGCAGCATTTTGAAGCACTTGCAGGTGTGTAAAAAGGTATTCAGCCATGCCAACAAATAGGGCATTTCCATAGTCGAGCTTACTTATGAGTAAGGCCTGTGAGACAGTTCTTCTGCAGTCCAATGGAATCCAGGGAAAGAGTCTCCTAAGTAATTTCAGGGTTGCAAAACCCCTTCCACAGAGGGCCCGCACATGGTCCTTCATAGAAAGGGAGTCTTCAATAAGGATGCCTAAGTTTTTTGCGCATCGCTTAGGAGCTGGGGCATCTCCCAGGGTTTGTGGCCACCAGGTAGCATCCCAGATTTAGGGGCCGATTCCGATTCGGGCCGGAAAAAATACCGACCAACTCGGTACGGGAATATAGTCCGACCGACACGTACCAGCGCTGCCCGACCTGCGTAGTACGATGAAATGCATGTGAATCACGACCGACTCGTACGGAACACAAGCCGAACGACCCAACCGCACGGAAACCAGCTATCCGGCCGGGAAACCACGCAAATCTAACCGACCGACACACACCAGGAATGAACCCAACCGAAACGTACCCGCGAACTCCGACCCGCGCAGTACGATGCAATGCGTGGAAAACCAGACCGAGTCGCACGGAGCCCAAGCCGTACGACCGACACGCATACAAAATCCAGCCGAAGCAACCCAATACTCCGCGACCACCGCATACGCCGCACATGAAACCTAGCAGAAACACAGCGTGAATGACTCAGAGAAGCTCGCACGAGACAACTGCAGCGTCCTACTCAGTCAGAAGAATGTCTCCTACATGCACCAAAAATACAAAGGAAAAAATACAAAAAAAAGGGCCAAACAAGCAATTACAAAGCCAATAAATACTGGGGGGGGAAACATGGAACAAAGACACACCCACAACTCCACCCATATAAAGGCCACAAATCCCTACCATGATCCTTTGCAAATTCTACTGACCTGCCAGCACAGAACACCATCAGACAGCAACCACAGACACACTCACAGCTCATCCATCACACAAGTAACCCTGGGCAAAGCACTACGCTACGCTCGCGTAGTTTGCGAAGTTTGCGCTACTTCGCACAACGCGAATTGCACGTAGCACAGTGCAAACACGCGTAGCGTAGCGTAGTGCAGCGGTCATTTTTGCTTGCTCGCGGTCCTCAACGTCAGGTTGGCGACCGCGAGCAAGCAAAATGACATCCCGGCGAGACTTTTTCCTCGTTCGCGATCAGCAACATCAAGTTGCCGATCGCGAGCGTGGAAAATAAACCTCCTGGCGAGATTCTCAACGCGGGAGGTCAGGTTTCTCATTGCGAGTGGTCGCATATGCTCGCGACCGCTCGCGATGAGAAACTACCAGTCCGCATTGAGAAAGCTGCCGCTCGAGTAAAAATCTACTCGAGCGGCAGTAAAAGACAGCTCGCACTGTGCAAGATGCCGTTTTCAATGATTGCACAGTGCGGACAAGCATCCGGCACTGTGCAATCATTGCGAACAGTGCACTACGCAGTTCGCGTAGTGCTACGCGTAGCTCGCGTAGTGCGAACTGCACTTTGCGTAGCTTCGCGTAGCGCTACTTCGCGAACTACGCCCAGGCTTAGGGGTGGGCGGAATTTGCGTAGTCGCGCTACGCAAAGCTCCGCGAAACGGTAAAAAATCTCCGCGAGCACGCAAAAGTTCAGCGAACACGCGGAATTGCTTGTTCCGCCCGTTCGCGATGCTTTTTTCCTGTTCGCGAATGCTGTTTGCGTGCTTGGGGAGAAATATCTCGCGAACACGCATTTTGAAAGCACGAACAAGCAAAAATTCCGCGAAGCCGTGGATCGCGGAATTTTCGGTAATTCCGCGTTCTTCGCGGAACACGAAATTACCCAAATTCCGCAAATTCCGCGAGCGGAACGGAATTTACCGCCCAGGCCTACTATCCACTTTAATAAAGGTGCCATGCTGATTAGGTCAGATATAAAACCTAACCCAGTTTCTTGGTGGATTATAAAAGAAGATGTTGACTGTGGAACAGATAACAAATTTCTAAGGAATTTATTTTCAACTATTTGGATGTCCCTAGCTTCTCTGTATCCCCATAGGTCAGATCCATAACATGCTATGGTGATACATTTGGCCCTATATATATTTAACATTGCTTGCATTGGCTTTGACCCCAGTCTACGGGCAAAGTCAAGGACAGCTGAGGTGGATCTGGCCATTACATTTCTTTTAGCTTTCATTTGTGGTATCCACATACCCCTTTCATCAAATAAAACCCCTAAATATGTAAACGAATTCACCCGTGATATTATGTCATGAGTGATGTCACTGACCATGTCATGAGTGATACAATATGTGACATCATGAGCAGTGCATTGCGGGGCGCAAGTTATAGTTAGCTCAGCTAACTATAACAGCTAAATGTCTTGGGTTTTGTATGAGTAAAATGTCAGCCTAACTATACCGTTCCTGAAACCTGTGTTTTTTTCAGTGAATTTCTAAGGTTTTTTAAATACTAATTCCTAACTATAACATCCCTGAAACATGTGGTTTTTTCAGTAAATTTATATGGTTTTTTAAACAATTTTATTTAATAAAACATGTTTGTAACTATTTTTTTCTTTTTTGTATAATGTTTTATGTATTTAAAAAAAAAATAATTATAATCACTTTTTTAAAATATATATAACCCAGCTGATTAAAGTTTTACAGTGTTATTTATTTGAATAATTACAATTTTTACAAATTTGTAATATTCTTCTCTTATTATTTTCTACAGTGTGATATTATATGACAGAATTATGAATAGAAAAAGAAAATTTGTATATTATATTTTAGGGTAATTTTTTTTTCACTGTTTTTTGCTAAATTAAATTTGGATGATTGCTTTTGATAGTATAAAAGATGTTTTGTTCTCTCATTATGATAAATATCTTCTATATATATGTTTTTTTTTTGGTTTACAAAAAGGGTGGCACACCGTACGCGCTAACCTACTCGGTGGGTGCGCGTATCCGTTATACGAATATCAGTCTAAAATACATATTTAGAAGGAATTAATATATTTTTTTCACAAAAAGGTTTATGACTGAGTGCAATAAAATAGTAATATAAAAGTTATAAATTTTTTTAAAATGTTTTTAACAGATTTTTGAAGACGCGATGGTATTGCGCACCGGTCGCGAATCTACGCGTTGGGTGCGCGAATCCGTTACACGAATGTAGGTCTAAAATACATACTTACACTGAAATAATATATTTTTTAAACAAAGAGGTTTATTATTGAATCCCAAAAATTTGTATTACTGTTGTTGTTAAAATTTTTAAGATGTTTAAAACACATTTATATGTACGCGGTACCATCGCGCACCAGTCGCGTAGGAATTGCGAACCCTGCCAGCATGTATTTCTGGGATCGTGTAGAGGTCGCAACTCCAGAGTAATTTTTAAAAGTATGAAATATCAATGTTTCAAGTTTAAATATCTGTTTTGCATAAAGTCTTTCCATTGGAATAGTTTGAAACACAATATCCTAATAGTAATTTATACTTTTATATTAAATTTACTACATTTTACGGGTGCACGACGTATACGCAATGGATGCGCGACCCCTATGTGGCATGAGTTTATCATTTGTTGAAAAGCTTTTCATTCTCTTGGAGGGTGGAGCCAACACCTGTTCCAGTCCTTTCAATTTGGTTGTGTCTCCATGTTAGACTACTTTTTTGTAGGCTCTGGAAATTCTTTATTTTCTTTGGTGTTTCAACATTTTTTCCATTGAAAAATGGCATCTGCTTTTCCTGAAGAGGAGCAGCAGGAGGAGCATCGTGTGGGCATTTTTTACTGTGCCGGAGGAAGATAAGAAAGTGAATGCTAGGAAGGTGACTTGCAACATCTGCCACAAAGTCCTCTCCAGAGGATCTGAAAAGAAATATTCGTGTGGCACTTCTTCGATGAAGAAGCACCTTGAAACAATGCACCCCACTCGTCCTGCACGAAAGATGATGTAGCAACAGAAGAGGGACCAAGCTGCATCTGATGATGGTAGTCAACTATCTACTTCAGCAGGTGTTGTAATGACCACTCCATAACCCCAGATTCTCCCTGGACTTGCGGATGCAGGAATTCACCGTTGCAAGTGTTTAACAACTCTTTGTGTTGGAGAGTTGTCCATTCAAGCAATCGTTAATCTTCTGAAAGCACATAAGTGCAAATTTTTTGGAGGGGGTGTTCTACCTTGTGTTTCTTCATCCTTATGAAACACCACAGTTGGACTGTTTAACTTTTATTTTGTACTTAACAAATTTCAAAAACACCCAAAAAATAAAACAAAGTCAGAAAATTAGTGAAAAAAAAATAATGGTTCTCATGGAACCACCTATTCTGGTTAAAATTAGAAAAATTGTATGTAGTTGAAGTGATTGTTTGTATAAATGTTTGTGTGATGAATGTTAGAATTGTGCATAAGTAGTGTCTCGGTGAATGGATGAGCGCATGCATAATACATAATACATAATACATAATACATTAATGAATGAATGAATGAAAGTGTCGTGCTTGGGTGATTTGATATGTGCATGAGTAGTGACTGAGTGAATGGATGAGTGTATGCATAATGCCTGAGTGAATGTTGAATGGTTGAGTGTAAGAATAGAGTCTGAATGATTGCATGAGTGCATTGGTAGTGCCTTGGCGATTGTATGAGTACAGGTGTAGTGCCTGGGTGATTGGATGAGTGCATGGGTATTGCCTGAGTGAAAGGATGAGTGCAAGAGTAGTGCCTGAATGTTTGAATGAGTTCAGGTGTACTGCCTGGGTGATTGGATGAGTGCATGGGTAGTGCCTGTGTGGAAGGATGAGTGCAAAGGTAATGCCTGGGTCATTGGATGAGTGCATGGGTAGTGCCTAAGAGAAAAGATGAGTACATGGGTAGTGTCTGAGTGAATGGCTGAGTGCAAGAGTACTGCCTGAGTGATTGCATGAGTGGATGGGTAGTGCCTGGGTGATTGCATGAGTGCATGGATACTGCCTGGGTGATTGGATGACTGCATGTGTAGTACCTGAGTGACTTCATGAGTGCAAGGGTAATGCCTAGATGCTTAGATGAGTGCATGGGTAGTACATGAGTGAAAGGATCAATGCAAGGGTAGTGCCTGGGAAATTGGATGAGTGCATGGGTAGCGTCTGAGAGAATGGATGAGTACAAGAATATTGCCTGAGTGAATGATTGAGTAGAACAATAAAGTGATTGCATGAGTACAGAGGTACTGCCTGGGTGATTGGATGAGTACAGGGGCAGTGCTTAACTGAAAGGATAAGTGCAAGGATAATACCTGGGTTATGAATTAGTGCATGAGTTGTGCCTGAGAGAATGGATGAGTGCATGGATAGTGCCTGCATGAAAGGATGAGTGCAAAGGCAATGCCTGGGCCATAGGATGAGTGCATGCATACTACCTAAGAGAAATGATGAGTGCATCAGTAGTGCCTGACTGAATTGTTGAGTGCAAGAGTAGTGCCTGAGTGAGTTCATAAGTGCATGTGTAATGCATGGGTGATTGCATAAGTGTAGGAGTACTGCCTTGGTGATTGGATGACTGCATGTGTAGTACCTGAGTGACTTCATGAATGCAATGGTAATACCTGGGTGGTTAGATTAGTGCATGGATAGTGTATGAGTGAAAGGATCAGTGCAAGGGTAGTGCCTGGGCCATTGGATGAGTGCATGGGTAGTCCCTGGGAGAAAGGATGAGTGTATGGGTAATGCCTGTGTGAATTGCTGAGTTCAAGAATAGTGCCTGAGTGATTGCATGAGTGCATGGGTAGTGCCTGGGTGATTGTATGAGTGCAGGTGTAGTGCCTGGGTGATTGGATGAGTGCATGGGTAGTGCCTGCATGAAAGGAACAGTGCAAGGGTGATGCCTGGGTTATCCCATTAGTGCATGAGTTGTGCCTGAGAGAATGGATAAGTACATGGGTAGTGCCTGAGTGAATGTTTGAGTACATGAATAGTGCCTGAGTGGTTGCATGACTGCATGGGTAGTGGCTGGGTGATTGTGTGAGTGCAAGTGTAGAGCCTGGCTGATTGGATGAATGCATGGGTAGTGCCTGCATGAAAGGATGAGTGCAAGGGTAATGGCTGGGTCATTGGATGAGTGCATGGGTAGTGCCTAAGGGAAAACATGAGTGCATGGGCAGTGCCTGAGTGAATGGTAGATTGCAAGAGTAGTGCCTCAGTAATTGCATGAGTGCATGCGTAGTGCCTGGGTGATTGCATGAGTACAGGAGTACTGCCTGGGTGATTGGATGGCTGCATGTTTAGTACCTGAGTGACTTTATGAGTGCAAGGGTAATGCCTGGGTGCTCAGATGAGTGCATGTATACTGCATGAGTGACTGAATCAGTGCAAGGGTAGTGCCTGGGTCATTGGATGAGTGCAAGGGAAATTCCTGAGAGAATGAATGAGTGCATGGGTAATGCCTATGTGAATGGTTTAAGTGCAGAGCTACTGCCTGGGTGAATGGATGAGTGCATGGATAGTGCCTGCGTGAAAGGAAGAGTGCAAGGGTAATGCCTGGGTTATCCCATTAGTGCATGAGTTGTGCCTGAGAGAATAGATGAGTGCATGGGTAGTGCCTATGTGAAAGGATGAGTGCCTGGCTGATTGGATGAGTGCATGGGCAGTGCGTGAGTAAATGGATGAGAGCATGGCTAGTGGCTAGATGAATAGCTGAGTACAACAGCACTGTCTGGCTGATTCTATGAGTGCATAGATAGTAATAAATGAGTGTACAGGTAGTCCCTGTGTGATTACATGAGTGGATCCATACTATCTGTTTCATTCAATGAGTGGATGGGTAGTTCCTGAGTAATTTTATTGGTGCATATCTTTTCTATGTATGCATGTGAGAAGTCTTTAGATAGGGAGTTCAATACACATCTGTCCTGTATAATGAGGAGTAAATAACTTGCAATAAAAGCACTTTTATTGGTCTATGCACTTTTGTAAAAAGTAAGTATAATACTACTCCTCAGAAATATGATGATAGTTTTCAAATAGTGTAAAGGATGAACATTATCTATATTATAAACAAATAACATATAATTAAATTTTAAACATTTTTCCAGAATATCATGCATATTATATTATGTATTCTTACCTTTCAAGTAATTTAGATACATTATTCAGTAAAACTATTTTAGAGTAGTGTTACCCTAAACAGCATTAAAACTGTATTCAAACTTGAACAGTAGCTGCTATAAAGAAGAAAAAGAAAAACTGTTATTTAATGATAATATATTACAGAAATTATAATATTATATTTTTAAGAACACAACATAAATTTAGAATTACGTAACATTTTCAGTTTCCCTTTTTTGCTGTTCTCAGATTCCACTTAACTTCACCATGAACAGTGATTCCAATGTAGTATCATCATTGAACAGTGGGGAAAAAAACAATCAAAGTGATCGTAGAAAAAAAAAAATCAGCAGAGTACATCATTATCAATATGTGTAGGTATGCGTTTTCCTATCTACAGTTTGTTAATTACTTTCTTCATCTACATTAACTCTATTATTTATCTCAAATACATTTGCCAAAATGTAGACTCTCATTTACATCTGGTACAATGTAGACAACGAATACATAAACTATTGGCTTTTAAACACAATTTTCCAAATGTAATATCAATTAGCGCAAATAATAATCAAAACACTAATTATAAATACTAATAGTTTGCAGTGCTGTCTACTTTCTATTTACATCTTCCCATTAGGCCGAATGATGTACTCAAAACTTTGGCTGCATAAATAGCGAATATGAATTTGGTAATTCATAAGGCAATCTAGGTTTGAATTTCAAGTGGGCATCATTGCAAAGCGTCTATCCTTTGTTACACTTTAAATAAACAGTATAGTGTCCAGATGTTGCAGTAAGTCCTTCATGAAAAATAATAGCTGCTGTTGTATAAGTTCTTCCTGAAATAGATATTTGACTTGCTTTAAAATTTGTAATTTTGTTTTCCAATTTTCTTCAATTTGCTCTACATCATTGTAACATTAAAATGAGATATTTTCCAAATGTTTCTATATGTAATGCAGACAACATCTCTGATCTACAATGTGAGCATCTCATATCCTGATTTGCTGTTTTTATCAATTTGTTAAAAGATACTGATTCGCAGTCTGGTATTGTCAAGTATAGGAATCGTTCTGTTTGTATTTCAGTGGTAGAAGTAAATGAACACTCTTCACACCTATGGTTCCACTTGTAACTTAGTCCAAATAAGTTTTCAATGTGTATTCCTTCATGTTCTAATACTCTACTCCAAGCATAAGCATTAGAAATTCTTGTGCATCTCGTTGTATGTTGAGAGTAAATGTCAATGAACCAGTATATATATCTAAAAGATGCTGAATGCCAGAAGCAGTATGCATTTTAGTTCTGTCATTTATCAACTGTTGAAATACATGATGTAGTAAAGAACAGAATCTTTTTTCACATTTTTTGATGAATTCATGATGAACATGTGGTAAATGAAACACAACAATCAGAATTACATTAGCATAACAGTTGATACCTGAACTGTTCTCTAACTGGTATCCAACAATATCGTCAACACTTTCTATTTTTTTTCTTTATACTTTCAACTTTTTCTTCAGTTGCTTTCCTTTTTTGAACCTCGGTTGCATCTTTGACATATTTCCGTTTTGGACACACCATACGTTTCTCATATATGGGATACTCACCTAAATAAGGAGCATAAAGTCTTCTTAAACAATTGGACTCTCTTACACAATTTGCATCAGCACTAACCTTTTTCTTTTCAAAATCTATCAAATACAAACCAGACAATGTCCTTACTCAAGACAATGCAACGTATGCCATTCCCTCTCTGAACACCGTACTTTCAATATTTACAAAACCTCTGTCTGTACTTAAACCTTGAGATTTATGAATAGTTACTGCATATGCTAAAGACAGAGGAAACTGTTGTCTGCTAACATACAAATCTATTACAAGCAAAAAACATACAACACAACGCCCAATATGTCTTACCTCTTTAATCTGATCAAATTTTATAATCAAAAATTCAATTCCATCTCTATTCTGAAAATTTACAAAATCAACAACTTTTCCCAGTCAGTCAGAATAACTTTATTTCGTCAACACAATGTAGGCATAAAAAGTATACCAAAGTTTAAAAAAAAAAAACATTTCACAACATTTCACAGCATTACAGTAAGGTTAAAATGTATAAAAAGTATAAAAATTATTGCATTAAAATACAAGTTCATAATTATTTACACAATACAGTAAAATCGATCATTGTTCCGGATATAATTTTAGCAGATTGTACACCTCTTTTTTAAAGCAGATAACAAAAAGGACGCCAAAGAAAAACAGATAAAGGGGTCAGGTAATAATTGCAGGTAATAAAGGGCTAAACGACACTGTTTGAAGTTCATTTTACGTAAAATGGGGATAATAAATCGTTTCCTTTCATCACAATAAAATTTACAGAAGAACAAAAATGTAGATCATTCTGTACAGATCGCTGATCACAGGAACAAAATGGGAGATCAGAAGCAACATAAACGTTACGGGGAGAACCCAACATAAGGGGAATATAATTTAAACGAAATCTCACCAAGATGTACCTGTGCTGTAAATTAGTAACGAAGGATAGATATATTGTATTTATGTCCATTTGTACTATACTAGGGGAAGCCAAGTATGTTTTTACTGTCGACAGATTAATATTTTTAGTCTCCCTTCTTATGTGTCTATTAGAAAGCAATTGCGCTTTTAAATCATCCTTAGAGATAGAACAACAGGTACTAGGATCCAAAAAAAGACGATGTAGCCCAACTGCTTTCAATGTGGTTTCAACATAAGTTAACCAAGGAATGTTACTCACCCCATCTAATTTAAGAACATCCTTTATAATGTCTCTTGTTAAAGCAAGGGTCTCCTTTCGCCATACTGAGTGCCACATTAGGATCGGAGCCACTGCAATTTTATCAGTAATGTAAGGTGCTCTCAATTGCATGTGGCACTTATAGTTGGCACATGACTTGGAAGGAGCAAATGCCATTAAGAGGCCTTCCTAACCACATCAGAATCAGGCCCTAGGTGGGAATGCTTTCCTAACCGCATCAGAATCAGGCCCTTAATCTCTAGCTTGATGGCAACCAATCCACGGCACTCGGATAGATTAATCAAAAAGTCACACAACGCAGCAAGACAGCTTGCAGCGCTGGATTGTGTGACAAGGAGAGTGTAGTAATGCACCATATCTACTAAGATATGATGCATTCCTACCCTCTCCCTGTTCTGGTGCACAATGTGCTGCCTAGTGCAAATGCAGCGTGCAAGGTGCCTGCGTTATGAGCAGGATTGTTTTTGAGCAGGAAGAGACGCCTTCCAGCACAAAAACAATCCTTAAAGGCATTTTCCTTGTTCTATGTATGTTGCAGGATGCATGTGTGATGATAAGAAGCTGCGTTGGTACTGGAATTTAGCAGTGCTGACAACGGCTGGCGCAAGCTACTGTGGCCTCATGGGACATACCTTGAGCACTAGCACTTATTTTTTTATCAAAGGAAACGCTGACTACACTGCTTTGCCTCTCTCATGTCCATGTATTTATTTATTTGGTATTTGTATAGCGTAAACACAGATAAAAGGCCAAGGACTGTTGTACAGGGTCAAACACTTTAATACAGTCAATGAGTGGGTCAAGAGGTAGCTTGTCTCCGAGAGTGGAAGTGTACTGTTACAGTATCACAGTGTAGGGTTGGGGGCCATCCTAATAGCATAGGAGGCTGCTGTTCCAGATCTTGGGTGCATAGTCAGAGAAGGCTTGCTGTCTCGCTGTTTCTTTTTTACACATCTTTACCTCCAGTCTGATGGTGTTCTTGATTAGTGTGTACCGAATGCCACTGGAGATGGTGAGCTTTTTTAGTCAGATACGTGAGATGCTGGTTGTGATAGGTTTGTAAATGATGCATTTGATTTTGAAGGTTTCTTGGCCCACAAGGGGAACCAATGGAGTTGTATCAGAATAGGTTTGATGGGATCATATTTCTTCAAGCCTTGGATGAGATGCACTGTAGAGTGTAGGGTACTTGTTAAAGGGGCCACTGCGGAGTCTGGGAGCCTGTGGAGCAGGGACTTGACACCATTCACATGCAAGAATATGAGGGCATGAACTGCAGTTCTGAAGGCATATTCAGGGAGAAACAGTATCATATTCAATTTTAAAGAGAGCTGGTTCCTGCTGTCTTTCTCTTCTAATCAATGTCTTCTTTCTGATAGAGGTTGGTGTTCAGAGTGAATCCAAGTGACTTGATATTGAGTACAAGTTGGGATTCAAAACCATCATGGTCCTTATCACTGGGACAGTCTTGCACTAGAAGTTGCATTATATTTCTATCACTGGATGCAGGAAAAGTGACTTTGATTAAAGGGTGCCACAACTGAGATCATGTTCTTGGGGTTGACTTACCCCCTCCAATTGCTTTCACTTGTCCCTAGACCCCCCCCTCTCAACCTGTGACCAAAGCCTGTAACCTTAAGTCGTATTTGGCAGCAAACTCTCTCTCATACCAAAGATAAACTCCCTCACTAAATCTGCATTACCTTCATCTGCTAAGCAACATCCTTCCTCTTCTTTCTTAGAAAGGTGCCATTATCCTCGTTAGTGTGATCTCACATCTTGCATACTCAAATAGCTTGCATACTGGTCTGCCCAGTACATCAGTCAACAGAATTCAAAAGGTTTAAAATCAAGCTACCAGACTTTTAATTGGCCTAAATCACTATGACCATTTTACAACAACTCTAGAAGCCCACCACTGACTCCACTTAAATGTCAAATTTCGAAGCACTGTGCCTTGTCTACAAAGCTCTGCACTGCAGGCCCACTGACTACTTGTCCAAGCTACTCATTCCATATCATGCAGCTAGAGGTATATTATATTGGAACTAGAAAGTACTCTTGATTAGCTCATTCTGCCTCAAGAAGTTGGGTGGAAGGTCCACATGTCCACAAAAATATTCATTATAAGACTCATGCCCATTGCATCTTTGACTCTCAAAAATTCAGTGGCCCCTTAGAAACCCATCTTTTATGCAAGTCCTACGTGTAGCTTCCATACAGCTGGCCTCCAGACATCCTAAGAACCGGGGCTGTTAGTTAAACTCCTAAAACCAATCGCTCTATCATTGAACTTGGCCCACACTCAGACTCTACCTAATGCAGTTGTGCCTTCACTTTTAAATATTCAGTGAAATTGCTATTGCGTACTGAATGTATCTGATACATTGCAGTCTGAGTCTAACTCCTGTGGCTTGCAGTACTGTTTAAAAAACATAAATCAATAAACTAAAAATAACATGAATTTGCAATATGGAGCCCGAAGTCTTTACTAAAATCTTTTCTTTGCCATGTCTGCATGTATTCAATATCACCAGTTTAGGGCCAGGAATTAAAACCTGCTTCAAGCTGCCCAAAAATTCCAAACTACATGTTGCTTGAAAGTCAATATATGTAGGAAGTAAAACTTTTCTAAGCAAAGCTAAACTGACCGAAACCTGACCCTTTAATTTGTTTTTATTTTTAACATAGTAAATTAACAAAGAGCAACACTTGTAAAAGTATCTCTTCTAAACTTAAATATACTGTGCGTACTTTAAATCCTAATGAAATCAGTGGCACAGACATGTCTTATCCATCCTGCTGAGTTCATGGCATTCTACTCATGCTCAGACTAGACTTCTGAGTCTAGATTCACCAGAGCACCTGACCTTTGAGATGATATCTTCTCGATATTGGCTTGTACATGAACCACAGACCAACCATTCATTTTCTTTACAACGGCGAATGTTTTGTATGTGCAAACAGAGCGTGACCATTGTGCACCTAATCATATTTTGGTTGAGAGCTATTGACAATGGCCTTGGATTTCACATCACACACATCATTAGCACATTTCAACAACTTTGTCATCAGCACTGATGCAGGCAAGCGTCTATGGAAAAATATCATGAATATCTGAGGCGTAATCTGGGAGACAATGTAAGTACTTAACCAGTTTTTAAACATTTATTGGTGTTCTAGCCTCCAGTAATCTACCTTTTCCTATGTTATGCATTCTTCAGGAGAATTCCAGCTTATTTTCTCCAAGATAAAATTTGTAAACGCAAATTTATTCCCAGCTTCTCACGGATAGCTCCTTCCATAGCAGAAACACCCAGATCCGCTAAGCTAGAATTCATGCCCTAGTGCTTCACAGACACATGAGTGGAACCACTACTGGATTTTATACTTGAGATTTATAGCACACAAGTATGAAGGTCAAAATGTGCGAAAACATCTATTGAAGGGCTGAGAAAGGGTGTGGATCCAGGATCCATAATATGTAGACATTATTTTCTAACACCAGGATATTTTTAGCAGAGATGACGGGTAACCATATATCAGAATATTCCACTGCAACCAAATATTTTCAATATGTTATTGTCTTTTCCTAGCATCTGTGTAAAAGTATAATTTGTGTGTCCAGGTTGCTTGTTCCCCTAGAGAGTAGACCTGAATCCGGTACAAATGGAGCAACACACAGTACCCTATATTGTGCAATGGATTTGCGAGACTTCTTAATCTGCTTAACACCAGTAGCGGTCCGTGGTAGGAGTGCCGGCTGGTCGGTGACGTGGGGTGCCCCTCCCCCGCCCCACGTCACCGCCCGGCCGGCACTCCTACCACGGACCGCTACTGCTTAACACAACTATGGACACAACCCAAAAGAACCAGCTAGAATTGGAACACGGTGTCCGTGCACAAAAGAAATAAAAAATAATTCTGTGTAATGAAAAGGAATGAGTCCTGTTAGTGCCAGGGCAATAACGACTAACCACTGATTATGGCAGTGATCTACCTACCACGCAGCAGAACTTCCACTAAATACTCAATAAAGGTCAGAGAATCCCCTTGAGTAGGGTGGGGACTGCAGCTTTTTTCTGTTACACCAATTGGTGCACACTGATATTAGGGGCTGCACGTATACCTAAGGCAAGCCCATCTGCTCAGGTGTGTGCCCTGATTCGGCCAGAGAGTTCTGCCTGCTGCTCTCCCACTCCAGACCCTGAAGCAAGAAAAAGTTCTCTATTCAATGGAGTTTTTGTTAGCTTTGTTTTTCTATTATTACACTCTACAGAATAATCCAAATTCGCACTTTGAAAATTAAATCTGTCTCATCCTTGAATCATCTTAACCCGGCAATTTGAAGACAATTCAAAGCTGGCCTGAGTAATGTGATGTCAGTTGTTAACAAGCAGCCATAATAATTGCCTTAATAGTCAATGATACACTCCAGTTCTGTTTACAACTGAATCCTGATTTACAGCATATTGTAAATCAGTATTTAAGGACTACATTATTAACAATTTAAATTTGTTAAATTGTGACCTTATGGAGACATGTGGAGGTGGAATCGCCATGATAAATTAAGAATCCATTAATGCCTCAAAGACCATTGAGACTGATTCACCTGATTCACCCACGTGTATATTACTGATGTCTATGTTTGCTCCTACACCTAGATGTAACTCTCCACTTGTTTGCTATTCATCATTTCTGATAGTCGATTTATGCCTAGGTGTAGACTTTCATATCTCCAGTCCCTTCAATGTGTGGTGGAGTCTTCGACAACTGAATTTACAGGTGTAAAGTTATTACTTATGACTTTTAACCATCACTGAGGTGCACACAACATCCTGTGGAAAATTATATGGAAACATGAAAATATTTTAATGTATAATATAAAATATTAAATAATGTAATATATTTAGTTTTAACATGGAAAAAATAAACAAATCTCAGCATGTTATCTAAAGATATTAAATTAATGTACAACTAATGTTCTTAAAACAATTCAAGTAATGACTCACCTTCACTGCCATTTATATGTTTATTCAATATTTATTCGAAAATATATATTTTTAAATGTTGAGCTTATTTAACTTATTTAAAATTAGTTCTGAATAGGTGTTGACCATATATGGTGCTTAACTTACTCCAAAGCTGAGTTGGAGTACATTTGAGGGTTTTTGACACCTTTATGGCTATATTAACTTTATAAGTATATTTTGTGAATTGCAACTGTCTTACTCTAATGTGGCTGTTTGTATTTTATTTATATGTCCCTCCCTAAGCCCTCCTTAAATTTACCTAAACACTTCCCAGTAAGTAGCAATTTTCCAACATTTTCCCATAACCTGCCCTGGTCCCTTCCACATTTACGGCTAATTCATACACCTCTGTGTGCAAAGATCTAAACCACTCTAGTGGCGATTTCAGTATAGAAAAGATAAGAACGGTGGAGGACATCAACTATAGGTTGGTGAATTGCATTTCTAGTATGTGAGCAGCTGTACTTTAGTAGTACTTTCCATGCTACAAACTGCAGTTTGTGAATGAGACCAAGTGTGCAAAATTTAAAGGGTGTGAAACCCTACTACTTCAAATAGATCTGAAATAGAACAACAACTCATATTACCCTTTTAGCCTCCATCTGCAGATCAAGATTATTTCGACTGGTTCAATGTCCTTACCATCCATTCACAATTGCCTTATAAAAATGTATTGGTATTTGGAGATTGTCATATATGGGATTAAAAATTAGATAACCGCCTGCAACCAATGTGATGAACACAAATAACTACCTAGTTCTTTCACAACTGGTACGTAGACTCATTGACATTGCGAGCCATATGTTAGATTTATCTTTTGTTCTCCCGCAGAGTTTAGTTGCTCAAAGGAGCTGTCATAATCAAACTATTTCAGTGTATTTTTCAATATTGTCTTTAGAAACAGTGGAACATGTTGCTGAAATCAAGAGACGTTTTCATTTGAATCGTGAAACTGAGATCTAGTCACCCCCAATTACTTAGAAATAAGTTTACTACACGGCAATGTAAGCAAAAACCTTGGTCTTGGATAACAAATTCAACACATTTATTTCTCATCTCCATATCGGCAGTGAAAAATATTGTTCCAGCGAGAAAGAAGGTTGTTACATCTAAGTAGATAGCCTGTCAATGGTTTGGTAGAACTGAATGGAGAGAAGACTCATTAAACAAGCATTTGCAATGCATTAGGTTTAGCATTACTGAAAGTTTGAGCTATTGGTGTTGCAAATAATAATGTTGGTTAGTTTTTTTTTGTTAAAAAATATCCCAGCAGTAACATAAGTAAGGGTGCAGTACCTTATATGTATAATAGTCCCTAATGGTCCCTTTACAACTCCACAGGGACACCTACTATCAACCTGTGGTAGTGCACCCTTTTGTTGCTTCGTGGATTTAATTTTATTACTTATGCTACTGCTGGGATATTTAAAAAAAAAAAAAAAAATATTATCACTTGCAACACCAATAGATCAAACTTTCAGCACTGCAAATGCTTTGGCATAATTTTCAAACAATGCTCCAAAGAGGAAGGGTGGATGTTGTGATACAAACCCAGAATAATTGAGGAGCATGCTGCATTGATTGTGTTGCATAGTGGAAAGGGTTGTGTTTTGTTTGCCATTGTGGGGAGAGGACCAGAGCTAGGCAGGCACCAATAATGAGCAATGCATAAAGCAAGAAATATAAGTAAATAAAGATATCAACTGCAGTGTATTGGTTTTAAAATATCCATATACATGCGTCCACTGTAGGGGCCTGTGTTTTCCCTTTATGGTGACAGGTTCAAATCCTGACGTGTTGACTGAGCCTTTTTTCCTTGTGAGGTCAATGAAATGAGTGGTTAAAATTCCAACATGTTGAATGAGCCTGTTATCTTCCTTAGGTTGATACGATAAGTACTGTTGGGTATTATTAAATATGTTTTATTGAAGGTAATATGCCAACAGATGAACATATGTTTTATACATACAAATTGTACAAAGACTGCTACTAAGATTAGGAATGTATTTTGTTGTTTAAATTGGCAGTATTTTTGGATTGTGCAACGGTGATATTTGCTCCTTCCTGTGGGGGTGGCTGTATGAAATGAGTCCATGCTGCTTTGATGGTGTTGCAGCACGAGAACAGGTGTATTTTGTTTACTGGTCTGGACAAAGGACCAGGACTAGGCAGACACCGGTAATAAGCCATGTATAAAGCAATAGAGGTAAGAAAATAAAAGGCATCAGGCCATTAAAAATAAACATATACAGAAAGCCTGATGTGTTCTTTTTAAAATATAAGCAAAATTGTAGAGGCCTGTGTTTGACCTTATGGTCACAGGTTCAAATCCTGACGCGTTGACTGAGCCATTTGTCCTTGTGAGGTCGATAAAATAAGCACTATTGGGCAGTATTAAATATGTATTGTTTAGCCCAAGATGCCCATGAGTGAATGTATGCTTTATAAATACAGGTTATTTACACAGTGCTGCCAAGATTTGGAAGGTAATTGGTATGTTTAAATGTCGATATTTATAGGATGACAAATAGTGTTACAGAATAAAAGCAAAATGCTCGCACAAGGCCACTACAAACAAACACATGCGTGAAGTCTGGTGTTTTTTTTTAACATAAGTATAAATGTGATTGTGCTGAAATATAAAGCATGGTGTATATTTTTTTAAATATATATATATATAATGACGGCTATTGTCAAATATTGTGATAAATTGTTCTACATGGCAGCTTGTATCAGGTAAAGTATTGTGATTTAAAACAATGTTTCCAAAAAATAATACAATAGTGAAAGATAAAATACAACAGCCATGAAATATGCGTTAAATAATGCAAAAATATAAAACTTAGACACTGTGGGGTCGATTCCGATTCGGGCCGGAAATTTCTCCGACCGAGCCGGACCCGGAGAGATTTCCGACCGAATCGGACCCGTGCAGTCCGACCGAACGAGTACGATGCGGCCGTATGTTATCGGACACGAGTCGGTCGGACTCCCATTGAACTCAATGGGAGCCGGTCGTACAACGCGCACGCGGGCTCCCATTGCCTCAATGGGTGCGAGGCGGACAAGGGCGCCCCTACAGCGGGTACGCCGCGAGCGCTTCGCGGCGTACACGCACAGGTAGGGGGACCCTTGGGTCCCCCTGTGTGCGCCTCGCGCGGCTACGCGTACAGGGGGTCCGACACGGACCCCCAAAGTACGGCTCCGACAGCTCTTACGGGCCGGAGTGCGCGGCTCGGTCGGACTGCTCGCGGCGCGCATCGTACTTACCCGGCCGGGAAACGTCTCCATTGCGCGGTGCGACCGGGTCCGACCGAGTCGGTCGGAGCGGTTCGAGTCCGAGCGAGTCGGTCGGAGTTGTCGGGACGCCCGGACGAGTCGGTCGGCGACCTCGCATCGTACTCGCTCGGCCGGGACTCACAGACGGTTCGGTCGGGAAACAGGCTTTCGCATGGCTTTTTTCCCGACCGAATGGTATTGGGTGCGCCTCCGACCGAGATCGGAATCGGCCCCTGTGTATTTTGTTTAAAATATTAACAAATATGGAAATCTAGTAACAAATACAACATAATATATTCCTTTCACAACATGTAATATCAGTGTTTGGTGGCTTAGTGGAGTAATGCGTCCACTGTAAGGGCCTGTGTTTGACCTTACTGGCACAGGTTAATTTCCCAATGTGTTGACTGAACTTTTATCATAATAAGGTCGATAAAATAAGTGGTTCAATTTTTGACATGTTGAATAAGTCTGTTATCCTACTTAGGTTGATACAACAAGTACTGCTGGGTAATATTAAATATGTTTTATTTAGGCTAATATGCCCACAGATAAATATATGTTTTATAAATACAAATTATATAAACAGTGCTGCTAATATTACAAATTTAATTTGTTGTTTACATTGGTGATATTTTTGGATTGTGCAAGGGTAATATTTATACCTTATTAACAGAATAGCTGTATGAAAAGGAGGCATGCTGCATTGATAGTGTTACAGCGTGGGAACATAGTGTTGGGGAAGCATGCTGCTGGTGCTGTATTTGCGAGGGGAGCAGGGGTGGTAGGGTTGTTATGGTGGAGTTTGCCTTGTGACTTGTTTTGGGGCATGAAAAGGTGCAGCAGCAGCAGTATTGGGCTAGCTCCTGTCATGGGGGGGGTGGCTGGGTGGTGGTTTAAAGGGACTAGTGTATGTGAAAATTAAAAGGTATGGGCTTTGGATGTGCAGCCTGGGGCTTTTTAAATTAGAGCCTAGATGTGCTGGAGACGAATGGGCAGTACAGCAGTATGCCTGGAGTACGGGTGCCGTGGTGGGAAGTGGCTTGTGTAATGGTGACAAAAGCGCACATGTGTGTCGATGGACCTTAGCAGCATTTTTACATTGTCTAATGGCTACATTTCCTCCTTATTGTGGAGCTACTTGTATGAAACGGGAGCATGCTGCACTGATGGTGTTGCATCGTGGAAAGGGGTGTGTTTTGTTTGCCATTGTGGGGAGAGGACAAAGACTAGGCAGGCACCATTAATAAAGAACGCATAAAGCAAGATATATAAGTAAATAAAAATATAAACTGCTGTGTATTAGTTAATGTGTTATTTAATGCAAACATTTAAAACTTAGATGCTGTGTATTTTGTTTAAAATATTAACAAATATGCAGCACAAAGATACTACACCAAGATGGGAGCCCAGGCCACAAAGAATAAAAAAGAGAAGACTACCACCACGAGAACGAACAAAACAGTCGGAGAACACGCTCTCGGGTACCCCATACAGGCGAAGGAGGATGGCCTCAGATGAAGAATCGACACATGCTCCAGCCGGAAACAGAGACTCCAACTGGGGGGACAGTACCCACACAGACCACTCAGACAAAGAGTCCCAGGCAGACATGGATAGTGACCACCCACTTCTTAAAGACATTAATCGTATTGAGGAGCCGGGCGCAAAGACACAAGAGGCAGGAAACAACCTACAACAACAACAAGACAAAAGTGGCACAGAGGACTGAAACACGGGCATGGACCAGGGGCAGAGGTGCAGCAGAGCGGCCGCTGGGCCCCCCAGACTTATCGGAGCTCAGGGGTGACTGAGCAGAACCTTTTTCTCAGCAACGCTCATATCCTTCACTGGTTGTATTAATTTGTAGAGGTTAGGGGAAGGGAGGGGGGGTCTACAGAGGACAGGCGTGGGGAGTGGGAGAAAGTGGGAGAAAGTGGGGGGGGGGATTAGGGTAGGGGTTGGGGTTATCAGCAGTTTAATTGTTCAACATGTTTTTCAATCAGCTAGCAGCAGGAATTCTGAGATCTATTGTCAGGAATGGAGGATAGGGAATATCAGGTAGGAACACCAATGCAGGCACCGTCATCACAAACTACACACGTCATGGACGAGGAAACATGCACAGTGTTGACATGGAATGTCAATGGGCTTGGCAATAAGATTAAGAGGGGGCTGGTCAATAGATATATCAAGAGACTCAAACCCGATATTGTGTTACTACAAGAAACCCACCTCCGAGGAACACACTGCACCTTCTAGGGGAGGGGAACCTACACCACCTTGGCACATGCTGGGTTCTCCCATGGGGCGCGAGGAGTAGCAATATTAATTAGGAAAACCCACCCCTTTCAGGTAACCAAAACTTGGATAGACCCTAACGGGACCTACGTTGCCGTTCAGGGCACATGGAGACGGCGAGAGGTCACCTTAATTAGCGATTATGCCCCGCCGCGACTACAACCCCAAACATTGGGAGCTGTCGCAAAGATACTTCTGGAATCGGGCGCATCCACGCATGTGGTTGGAGGTGACTTCAACGACGTCGTGGACCGAAACATAGATCGCTCACACATTGCCACTGGAACTTGTATTCCCACCCCACTGGCAGATTTCGTGAAGTCACTGGGATTGACCGATATCTGGCGGCGACACCACCCAATAGAGCGCAGTTATTCGTACTTCTCAGGAGCACATAGAGTCTTCTCCAGGCTCGATGACCTATTTGCCCCGTCAGGCGAAATTCAGACAGTAAACATAGTGGACTACCTTGCAAGGGGCATTTCAGACCATTCTCCACTATGGTTAGCAGT
The DNA here is from genome assembly GCA_963921515.1 of Calotriton arnoldi. Lineage (NCBI taxonomy): Eukaryota > Metazoa > Chordata > Amphibia > Caudata > Salamandridae > Calotriton > Calotriton arnoldi. The sequence continues at coordinate 167,295 of CAWUFW010007963.1, forward strand.
AGGGGGAGGAGGGCGCAGACAGCGCACAGACTGGAGACTAAATGCATGGGAGCTCCAAGACAAAGCAGTGACGGGTGTAATATTAACAGAGACTAGGCTGTTCTTCTAAAAGAATGAGGGTTCAGTGTCCTCAGACACAACCCTCTGGGAGGCATATAAGACAGTACTTCGGGGCAGGCTACAGGAAGTAATTGCGCAAAAACGAAGGGAGGAAACATGCCAAATAGAAACTTTAGAGGCTAAGCTCCTGGAACTGGAGGGAAACATCACCCCAGACACCGAGGCAGTCTTGCTAAAACAACTCGAGGTTACAAGAAGGGAACTCCGGGCTCTGTCAGAAGGGGAAGTTAAGACTCAAATTCAAGCCACACAACATAGACTCTATGAGACGGGAGATAGAGCAGGGCGACTACTAGCTTGGCTGAACCGGAAAGAAAGAGAGGCGAATTGGGTAAGCCAGATAGTGGAAGCGGACAATGGGTACACAACAGCACATAACATAGTGGGAGCCTACGCGCCTTATTACGGGGACCTATACGAGGCTAGGACATCAGTGGATGAGGCTCAAATAAAGATATATTTGAGTGGCATACAGATGCCCACTCTGCAGCAGGAAGACAGCGAGGCCCTAGAGGCAGACCTCCGGAAGTGCAAGAGGCCATTGCCAAACAAAAATCTGGGAAAACACCAGGACCAAATGGCCGCCGGCAGACTTTTTGAAGCAAAAGAGCAGCATACTGGCCCCCCATTTACTAAACATGTTCCAGGCGGCAAGAGAGGAGGGGACGTTACAACCAGATCTTTGCCAAGCCACAGTGGTGGTTATACCAAAACCAGACCAACCCCCGGAGAAATGTGGATCTTACCGTCCCATTTCTCTACTAAATATTGAAACTAAGATCTTGGCCTCCATTCCGGCAAAGTGACTCTTAACAGTCATCACATCCCTGATTAACAGGGACCAGTCAGGCTTTATGCCTAAACGGGCCACACGCCTTAATCTCCGCAGACTTGCAAACTGGCTAGACACCGTGAAAGAAAGTCCTATTCCGCTGATGCTGCTGTAATTAGACGCAGAGAAGGCCTTCGATACAGTTCACTGGCCATTTATGAGGCAAGTACTCTTAAAACTTGGTTTCGGGAGGAACTTCCAGACTTAGGTTGACCTGCTATACACATACCCCAGGGCAAAAGTCAGTCAATGGAGTAAAGTCTGCAGAATTTCCCATCCAAAGAGGTACTAGACAGGGTTGCCCATCGTCCCCCCTGCTCTTTGCACTGGTTTTAGAACCACTGGCGTGCCTAATAAGAACTAACCCAGAAATAAAGGGTTTTCAAGACACCAAGGGACAGGTGATAGATGAACGGATCTCCCTCTATGCTGACGATATCCTACTGTACATTTACAGCTCTGACACAACGCTACCCCTTATACTCCACCTGGTTAAGGAGTTTGGTAAACACGCAGGATATAACATCAATTGGGGGAAGTCAAGCTTATACTCCATTGGAAGCCCCACAGACACATATTCTATACCCAAACACCTACACATTACTAAAGATGGTTTTAAATACCTAGGACTACACATCTCCACGAACAAAGCTGACTGCCTAACACATAATATCAAGCAAGTGTTGGCGGAATTCGAAGAAGATGTAGCCAGATGGAGACGTCTCCCCCTGACGCTGATAGGAAGGGCGGCCATGTATTAAAATGTTAACGCTCCCCAAACTACTTTCCATCCTTCAAAATACATATTACAAAATCCCAGATGCGGTCTTTAAGGCAATCAACGATGAGGTGCGTACATTACTAAGGAACGGAGGCCACCCGCGAGTGGCACTCCAAACACTGCAGCGCAGCCAGTACAATGAGGGAATTGCCCTCCCAGACATACAGGTCTATTATAGGGCAGTGCACCTAATGGCTATCCATGAATGGGGACATGCACCCGGAGACCACCCTACATATGCCATGGAAAGGCTCCAATTTCAGAAACATTCTTACCTACACTATATTTATGGGGGCTCTGGAACGTGAAGCTTATTACCTGCAACACAGAGGGCGATTGAAGCCTGGAAAGGGGCAAAGACACAGATGAAATGGGAGAATAGATTAACTAGGTCCACACCGCTATGGGAGGGTAAACGACTGTTGGAGTTCGCAAAATTGCAGGGCTTCAAAGGCTGGAGCACAATTGGGATTACAACATTAGGGAATATAATTCGGAAAGGAGAACTCATTACCTTTGCAGAGCTCCAAACTGAGTACAGCTTGTCCAACAAACAACACTATAAATACATACAACTTCAACATGCCTGGAGAACACAAAAATCTGAGATAACAGATATCCCCGATTATGCACCGTTAGAAGGACAACTGCTACAAGAAGAGATACCTGAAAAAGCAGTGTCCTGGACATACAAAACTATAATTAATAATATTCCTGATACACTATCTGCACTCAGGAGCAAATGGGAGGAAACTATTGGTGCATTGGAAGACATTGATTGGGAAATGGCGCTAATGCATCCCAGAGAAGTAGCAATTATGCTTAGGTTACACCTAATACAGTTCAAAGTCCAGCATAGAGTATACTACGACAGAGTGAGACTCCACACTATGGGCAGAGCAGAGACACCAGAGTGTCTGCGTTGTAAAATGGATAGGGGTTCCTATATCCATACTCTATGGGAGTGCCAATTAATACACAGATATTGGTCACGAATGGTAACAGAATTAAACAACATACTAGAAACACAGATCCCAATGGACCCAAAATACATTCTCCTAGGCATACACGCGGATGTTGACATTCCCAGATATAAACTTTTACTGAGCAATCTAGGACTCATAGTCGCAAAGCGGGATATTGCCAAGAGCTGGGGAAGAGCAGACTTGCCCACCATGACAGAATGACGGGCTAACATGGACCTGTATATGGGGGCGGAAAAAACGGTATATGCAGCAAGAGGGTGCCCTAGGAAGTTCAGGAAGATCTGGCAGCCATGGCTGAGCTACTATGGCTTAGAGATGATGGAGGAGGACGCGAACAAGACACAACCTAGTACACGGGGGCCTACACAAGTTGAGTGAAACACCCTGGGATCGCCAAGTAGACGAGCTAAACGAGACATGTCTAATGCCCAGGAAGGGAGATTGGGGGGGAAATGTTAAGAAGAATTGTTTTATTGTAATGCCTGTATTTCTACCTATAATGTTTAATAATTATGATGCTAAATTTGTAACACATGAGACATACCTGCTGATGTTTTGGCTGATTCTCAAAACAAATAAATAAAAACTGTTTAAAAAAAAAAAAATATTAGCAAATATGGAGCTCTAGTAACAAGTACACCATAATATATTCTTTTTACAACGCATAATAGCAGTGTTCAGTGGCTTAATGGAGTAATGCGTCCACTGTAAGGGCCTGTGTTTGACCTTATGGTCACAGGTTCAAATCCCGACATGTTGACTGAGCCTTTTATCCTAATAAGGTCGATAAATGAATGGTTCAAATTTCGACATGTTGAATAAGCCTGTTATCCTCCTTTGGTTGATACAATAAGTACTGTTGGGTAATATTAAATATGTTTATTTAGGCTAATATGCCCACAGATAAATATATGTTTTATAAATGCAAATTAAATAAGCAGTGCTGCTAATATTCCAAATTTAATTTGTTGTTTACATTGACGATATTTTTGGATTGTTCGAGGGTAATATTTTCTCCTTATTGTGCCGCTGGTTTTGTGTTTGCCGGGGGAGCGGGAGTGGCAGGGTTGTTATAATGGAGTTTGCCTTGTGACCTGTTTTGTTGCAGAAATAGATGCAGCAGCTGCGTTGGGCTAGCTCCTGGCATAGGGGGGCTAGGTGGGGGTTTGATGTGCTAGTGTATGTGCTATAAAAGGTATGGGCTTTGGATGTGCAGCCTGGGGGATTTTAAATTAGCTCCTAGATTCTCTGGAGACAAATGGGCAGCATGGCAGTATGACTGCAGTGTGGGTGTCATGGTGGGAAGGGGCCGCAGTGTATTGGTTTTAAATATCTATATAAATGGGGCTGTAGTTATGTATAGAGCCAAATAACAAAGTAGTAAAATGTAGCGTTGATGATATATATATATAGCAAACATTATTTTTATTTATATTTTACAAAAATACAGACGTAAAAATATAAAAAAGGCAAAATATTCCTTAATGTTGTGCGTTTTACAGAGTTTGTTTACAATGCAAAAACTAGGCTCGACCTAATGTGAAAATATTTCCAGCATGTAGTAAACACCAGAATTGTTTGATGTTATCGCGGGACAGGCGCTGTGTTCAGCGAACACTAAAAGGTAAAAGGAAATATACACATAAAGTCAGAAATGCAGCTGTAGGGTATTGATTTCTTTTATATTAATTTACATAAAGTGACTTAAGGTGAACAACATTCCATGTTTAAACCCATAAAAAGATGCAGTGGCTACGTTAGGCCAGTGCTACTATGGAGGGGGGGCTGAGTGGGGGTTTGCTACCTGGCACTAAAATACGCTCCAAATGCTTAGTCAGCATAGCAGCAGGCCTAAAGTGTGGGTGGCATAATAACAGATGCCTGCTGTAATAGTAACAAGCACAACGCGCGCGAACGGACCTTAGCAGCATTTTTTACATTTAACCAGACGAAAAATACAATAAACACTCTAACACAATAAAAGAAAAAAAATGCACGCACAAGGCCAGCAAAAAAAAAACGCATGTACATCACGAAATAAAGCCCATGTATTCTCACATCGGGTGAAAGCGTGTTCAGGGAAAAACGAACAAGCAAAAAGAACATAAAACCACTCAAGCAGCGTGCACGTCCCTGCTCGTTCCCGCAGCAATACTACATGGGAGTTAACTTGTAAGGAAAGGTTGGAGATGCACCAACCATCAGCCATTAGCACACTTCCATTTTTAAATGACACACACCAAAGCCAATCCTAAGCAAAGGTGGAGTCAGACCCCACACAGCAGATACAACAGATCGCCTCGACCTAAAATCTGGAAGTGTTCTACAATAACATTTACAGACAGATATACAAATCCAGATATATTCAATATATTTTACAACACAATTACATGGTGAGAGCTGCTAAGAAAACATTTTATTGAAAAAGATTTATGGCTGCAGGGACATACCCACAGAGATATTTAAGAATGTAAGTCTCTAAGTTGAATTTTACTGGTAAGGTCAGTCAGTTGCAAGAATTGGGAGGCAAGTTGTATGTTTTTTAGCATAAGGTAGATATGATCAGCAAGGACCTGATAGAGGTGTATTTTAGAAATTGTCATTGAAAGATGAGTTGATTAAACCATGAATCTAAAGAGGAATTTTTTGTATGGTGTGGCTTCCTCCTGTACGGGAGAAGGAGGAGGTTGGTTCAATTTAGTACAGATGTACAATTTTGCCCATTATTAAGATAATTAATGGAATAAATTAGAGGTTGTTGAAGCTATTTAACTTACTGAGGGTAAAGGAAATGATCATATACTTCTCTTATTAAAATGTGAAAAGCTGTTGACCTTACAAATGCTACGGAGTTTGGAGTGGTCAGCAGTGGCTGTGAATGTGAAAACTCAAGCTACTTTTTGCTGCTTAAGTGAATATCCTGCTTATACATTGAGCATGAATGATGAACCTTTGTTGATGAGAATAGGATGAGATGCTTTTAGGTGCAATGGATGATGCAATCTAGGGGATCATGGTTTTTGATATGTTGCACATTACGCAGGGAAGCCCTATTCATTGTCTGATACCAGAGAGACAGTCAGGGACCTCGGTTTGGACTGCAGGGAAGAAAATGAGAACAGATTTGAGTGCCACTGGCAAAGAGCTGTCACTTCATTCTCAAGCAGTCAACCACTAAAAAGTGACCAGGTAACAATGCCAAGTCCAATGAAGGTCCACCCGGACAGGATATATACCATTTTATGACCATTGGCAATGTAAAAATGCTCAATTTTGGTTTACTGACTTCTTTTATGTGGCTATTCACAAATTCTGTCATGAGTTCCAGCCTCCTTGACCTATGCCAAAAACCCAATTTAACATTTGCAAAATGTCAGCATTTTAGTACCTAAGCCCCTTTGGAGCTGCAAACTGATATTTGTGATGACATTTGCAAAACATACAGGAGAAGATGGAACACTGTAAGAGGATGACCCACTATGCTCTCGCTTCTGTCAATTCTGACTCCAACTGTCGCAACCGCTATAAGGCAGTTGGGTAATCCTGCGGCAACAGGGTCAAGAGTAGTTGAAAAATATGCCACAGGTCTTCTAGAGTTCCCATGGAATTGAGCACTGAGAGAGTGCAACTCCGGACCGTAGCTATGGGGGGGCTGTGAGGGCTTGGCCAGCCTTTTTTAATGTGTGCCCCCCCCAAATGACCCTGGCAGGCTTTCCTGGGATAAATGCCTATTTCTGTTTCTGCATTTTGGCAGTGCAGCTTCATTTCTTATCTGTTCCCGCTAGAAGCAGAGAAAAATTTACGATACTCATGCGTATAGTTCATGTCACACATTTGGCAAAGGAAAGCAGAAATGCAAGGGAGCTATTGGTATTGTTCCAAATGATAACCTCTTGACACAGAAAATAGATCAGAGTATTTTTTAAATAATAAACTTATGTTAAAATATGATGATGTAGTTTGTTTAATATTTTGTAACATCATATGCTTGAAAAGGATACATGCATGTTGCAATTTTTAGGTTGACTACCTGAGTTCTAATACTGGCTTCTCCATTACACTTTCTTGATTGATCCTCAGTCATTCACTTTATCACAATGTGCCATATTTCTTATTTCAGGGTGCATATCGGTCTCTAATCAGAACTCAGTTTGGGCTTGTAAATTTTACTGGCAAGTGTAAATATCTTTTTTTATAAGTGCAATGCAAATTTTGTACCTCACAGACATTTGGACTCATAAAATGATTACGACCTTGTGTGAAAAGTTCCTGTGCCACGTTATGTGCCTTGATCCATTTTCCTGGATTAAGACGTGCTCAATAGTTTCACCCTGTTCTTGCGAACCGCGGCAAGTCTTACTGCTTCTTTTGGATATATATATAGGCTGTGTCATTGTTTTTTTCCATTCCATCAATCATTTTGAGGTTTTGTGTACCTCTAATCAGAAAAGTAAAGTAAGAAATGAAAGGTGACTCTGCACCATTTAATAACTGGTACAGGCTTGTTTCAATGTAGATGTCATATTTGAGTCCTCCTAATATACAAGAGCTACAGTTTATGAGTCCAGTGCCTCCCCACCAGATCACACTTTAATATGACACCAGTGACCAGGGCTGTGTAGGAGAAGGAACTCCAATGAAATGTTGTGTTGCCGTGTGGTTTTACAAAATTAAGATTTCAGGAACACCCTTTCTAATTATATCAGTTATATTCTATCAATCACTGTGAATTCTTACAGACAAAGCTCTCTTGGGATAAAATTAAGAATAATAGCAATAGAAATACAAATGGATCATACTATGAGGAGAGGGGGCACATGGAGAGGGAGACAAGGGGAGAGGGAGGTAGTGAGCGAAGGAGAAAGAGTGAGATATAGAAGAGGTGCTAGGGAAAAACAGCAGAGGGAAAGAAGATCCAAGTGGAGAAAGGAAGTGAGGGACAAATTGATAAAGGGAGATATCAAAGTACAAGAGAGAGAGCATCCAAAAGTAACACAGAGAAAGAGAATACAGATAAGAAAGAAGGAACTAGAAAGCATAAACATTTATACAGAGGAGGAACAATGTATGTAAATAGGACTAATTAAAAGAGGGAGAGAAAGTGAAAGGTGAAGTGCGGGGTGTGTAAGTAATGTACAATATGGAGAAAAAGTATGATTGAGAGAGTCAGAGAAAGAATGGGAGAAAAAGGGACTGATGCAGTGAAAATTAGTGAGGTGGGGAGAACATGAGAGAGTAGAAGGAAAAGAGACATCTACAGAAGAAAGCAGAGAGAGTTAGAGCAACAAAGGAAGAGACAGGCACAATAGACAGAGTTTAAGAGGAAAGTTGATAGAGAAATAAGAGTGAGCATAAAGGAGCAAAATGAGCAAGCGAGAGGTCAATTGAAGATAAGATATGAGGGTCTTCCGGCTGAATTAAAGGTTTATCAGGTTTTGAGCAATGTTAGTGACCCAATGCACTTTCAAATAAAAACATGCATTCAATTTCTGAAAATGGCTATCGGCCCCTACCCAAAAATTCCCTTGCATTCCCCTTGAAGTCCTATTAAAGTCTCACCAATGACACCTTTCCAACAGTGATTTTTGGCAATTCTCTTAACAATGGCACTCCACCTTCCCATGTAACCTGTTAGTTTACTCTCTTTATGAGTAGTGTTGCTGCTATTTTTTTTTAAAGGTATGGCAGTCTTGCTATGAAGAGTTGGTATTATCACTGAAAATGACACTTAATATCTTGAGAAGCGGTGGTCCTTTTACAGAGGTGATATGATGGATTTCTAATTTGGATTACAACTTGGCAGCCAATAAAACTGTCTGATTCAATGACATCTGACAATGGCCTTTGTAGCTCTCATCTGTCATGCTGCAAGCCCAATTTTTATATTACCAGTAAAGGAGGCAGGCCCTCACCCTTTCTACATTCACCATGCAGAAATACATGTGTCTGTACAAGCAAAGTTAGCCGCCTGATCAGTACCACCTTGAGAGGCCCAAGCAAGGATCCAGCTGCATTAGAATTAAAGAAGGGTGTCTAGTTTTGTGGAAGTTGGATACTTTTCCAAATGAAAGGCATCGTGCTTGCAGGAATACAATTATGCTGAGAGGCTAACATAGAGCAAGAGCCCAGATCATAACTGTGAATTCACTACTCAAGAGCAGAGTCTTGGGGCTAGGGGTTCCCCTAGCCCACTCAGGCTCTTTTGCTGGAGATAGAACTAATGTTCTCATCCAAGCCGCAGGCCTCAGATGGACCTGCCCCAGTGTAGCAATTCAAGATATCACCTTGCCAAGAGTTGTTGCAGTCTAGGTAAGGATTTTACGCAGGCAAGAAGCAGGAGAGAAAATAATGAAACGATCTCACCAAGGAGGTTTCGTGGTGTTGGGATCTTCTGAGGCTGCCGACTACGCCAGTGTAGCAATTCAAGATATCACCTTGCCAAGAGTTGTTGAGGTAGAAAGTGACAGAAAGACAGTTGTAGATTGACGATCCTTTATTAACAGAAGATCCCAGCCATCCATCAGCAGGGCTGCTTCCAACTGACAAGTACATTAAAGTAATCAAATTCCGTCACCATAGAAACCCACAGCATGTGACATCATAGTGACTCCCCCACAGCTGTGCCTGTTCAGGACACAGCAGTGATTACCAGATAACCATGCTTATGAGGAATACCACACCCAGCCTCTCTCAGTGAACCACCGGCACTTATGTTTACCTGTGTTGTTGCTGACTGTCCAATGAAGATCTCATATTTTACAGCCTCTTCACAACAAACGTCTTGTAGCGTTGATGGGGCATGCCTGTGATGTAACAAAGGCACTGATTTAGGGCTTGGCAGATGGGTACTCCGTCACAAACATGATGGATATTCCCCCCCCCCGTCTTATTGCAAGTGCCCTTTTTTTAAAAACGGACCTCTGAAATGCCAAACTTCACTCTGCTCTAATGTGGCCAGAGTTCCCCAGACTTTTGCCCAAGGCAAAGTTTAGGCCCTCAGTCGATGATGATTTGCTGCTGCAGAAATTCCCACACACACACAGGGCAGAAATAGCAAAAATTGCTTTTAAATAAGAAATACAAGAAACCTACCATTGCACAAAAAAAAGAAGGTACTTAAACCTGCAAGTCAGCCAACTTCACACACCTATAATTTCAATCACTGGTTGTTAGACTTGTGTAATGACCTGCGTGTCATTATGTGCGTGTCATTATGTTCTGTTCTAGAGCTTCCACTGTGTTCAAGTGTCCTGAGAATTCCCACAGGTCAGTTGCTGCTGGCGCTGTGTGGATAGGACGTTATTACGTTAGTTACTTAAAAGATTTAAAATAAACCTACATCTGATGAACTTCACCTGGTGTACCAGCTTTATTACACTGGCGATGATCCTGAGCAGAACCCTGAGCTACGTGTTTGCTGATTTACTCAAAGAAGACGTCCTAACACACTTGGAGTTCCTCCCTTCATCGTAAGGTTGCTTCATCCATATTCATCTAAGACGAAGGTACTGTAAACTATCTCTTACTCTGTCTACAAGATTTATCGGCTACTTAGCCTCGAAACCTTAAGACTTACTCTATCGCCGTTTCCTCACGAGGAACCCTCGAGCCTGCTTTGTCTCGCGCATACCCTCGGCCATTCCTTTATGACACCAGCAAGTCTGACGCTCCTTCACGCAAGCAGCGCCTGACGTTGTCAATCAGGAAGCTTATTCCCCGACAGCGTTGCTAAGCAACACTCGATGCTGCTGAAACTACGTTCAGAATGCCGCCCCAGCCCGTCATTTTCTTTACTCTTCCCCGGCTTCTGTGCTAACCAGAGTCTGGTTGGCGTTTCCTGTTGCTTTGTTCTACTTTCAACATTTTCAACAAAAGTGAGCCCTGCACGCTGATGGGCACAGCTTCTTTTAATATATTACAAGCCCGTTTTACGCTGATGGGCACAGCTTTGTCGGTGTTTTCTCTTGCTTTGTTCTACTTTCAACATTTTCTACAAAAGTGAGCCCTGCACGGTGACGGGCACAGCTTCTTTTAATATATTACAAGCCCGTTTTACGCTGACGGGCACAGCTTTGTTTGAATTTTAATGACGATCTTTTCTCTCTCTTGGACATATTCATTTTTTATATTGTGACCACGCTCATCTAACGCTGATGGGCACAGCCTATTTTTTTTTTTTTGTTCTGTTACCTCATTTATTACATCAGAACAAGCTCTTCTAACGCTGATGGGCACAACAATTAAATACATTTCAACGAGGCCTATCTTACGCTGATGGGCACAGCTTCTCATTCTGACTTCTTACAATTACTTACCTTGCATTTCACGCTGATGGGCACAGCTTGTTATACTGCCCGTTTTTCACTGATAAGCACAGCATTTCATGGTGACACCTTACATTTACTTACCTTGTATTTCACGCTAATGGGCACAGCTTGCCATACTGCTCATTTTACGCTGGTGGGCACAGCTTTTCAAGTTGACACCTTACAATTACTTACCTTGTATTTCACGGTGATGGGCACTGCTTGACATACTGCCTGTCTCCTACTTCTTTTTATGATTGTGATCATTTTTACTTCTCTAACCTAACTGGTTTTATACACTGATAAGCATACCTTATCTTTCTCATTGAGCCTCACGGTGATAGGCACACCATTTCTTATGTAGCTCCACTATTAATATTGCAGGAACTCACACCTCTTTCACTAAAATGCAGAACGTCACTCCCCCACCCTTCTTTCTATCAAATCCAGGTGAGCCTTCCATCCGCTGGTCAAAATGGAAGAAGGTCTTCCTCAACTACGCTAGGGTGTGCGGAGTGTCATTAAGTGCAGAACGGAAATCAGCTTTACTTTTACACTGCCTAGGCTCCGAGGGCCAAGAAGTTTTCGAACATCTACCTGACCTTGATGACACTGAATCCAACAGCCTCAATGAATTTGAAATCTGCTTGATGAAACTTGACAAACATTATCTCCCCAAGGTCAGCACTATCCTAGAACGTTATCACTTTGGGAAACGTTTACAACAACCTAAAGAGTCCGTGGAGGTTTACGTTACTCATTTGCGGAAGCTAGCTTCAACTTGTAAGTTTGAAAGCTCACTTGAAGAACGCATACGTGATCAATTTATGCTAGGTTGTGCAATTGAAAAAGTGAAAGATGAACTCTGGCAAAAGGATGACCCCAAACTTGATGAAGTCATCCTAATCGCTAAACGCATTGAACATTCTCTCGCTTGCGTGGAGGTCATGAAAAAAGAAAACGGCACTCTTAACACAACTAATGGTAAAGTACAAGTTATAACTAACCCTAAGACGCTTAAGCAAAACGAGTCCCAATCTAAGACTTTCAAGCAACATGAATCTCACTCTTCATGGTCTAAAAAACCTTTTACTGGGAAATTTTACCACTGTGATAGTCCTAATCATTTGGCCAATAACAAGTCGTGCCCTGCTTTGAATGCTAAATGTCTCAAATGTGGTAGAGTTGGTCACGTAGCAAAAGCTTGCAGAGTGTCTAAATTCAAGAACAACAAGCGGGTGAAGGAAGTGTGGATTCAAAATGAGTCTGAGTCCGACCCAGATGAGTTACATTGTGGAGAAGTCTTGACTCAAACAGCTTTGAATACGTGCAAAAATCCAATTGAAAGTGTCCAAATAAGTGGTCACCCAGTTAAAATGCTCTTTGACTCCGGGGCAAAGATAACTCTAGTACCTAAGTGTTTTTATGACTCAACCTTGGTGGGTAAGGTGAAAGTATTCAAGCCTGACATTAGGCCGCTTGCTTATGGTGGTCAACCTATCAAGTTGTTTGGATACTTCGAGGGTGACATAGAATATAAGAGTAAACTTACTGCTGGGAAAATCTACATCTCCTCAAAGGGAGACAGCATAATAAGTTGGGTTCACCAAGCAGAGTTGGGGGTCATGTTAATTCCTGGTGGAGATCCTTGTATTGTCTTGAAGGAAGATCTGTGTTCTTCACCCCTTGAGCCTCTTAGTACATCGGAACCATCCAAAGTTGTTCAAGTCGATGATCTACGGAGTGAATTCAAACAAGTTTTCAGCGAAAAGCTAGGGTGCTTGTCTGGATATATGCATAAGATTTCTTTGAAACCTGATGCTATCCCGGTTACTTGCAAGGTGCGTAGTGTACCCCTAGCCATGAGGGAGTCCATGGAGAAGGAACTGCAGAAGTTACTAAAAGAAGGAATTATCGTCAAAACTGAGGTGAGTGAGTGGTTGGCTCCCGTTGTACTTGCACGTAAGGCCTCTGGTGAGGTGAGGCTTTGTGTGGACTTGCGCACACTCAATCGTTCTGTTGTAGCTGACAAGTATCCTCTTCCAAATATTGCGGAAATGCTGACACAATTAGGCGGAGCTGAGGTCTTCTCCACATTGGATCTCAGAGCCGCGTATCATCAGATCAAAATTGACCCAGACTCGATGAACCTCACTGCATTTATAACGCCTTTTGGAACTTTTAAATTTACAAGACTTCCTTTCGGACTTAATTCTGCAGCCTCCGTATTCCAGAGAGCTATGGAAGATGTTTTACAAGGGCTACCTGGCGTTAAGATTTACCAGGATGATGTACTGGTATATGGTTCTTCACAAGAGTTACATGATGAGAGACTCAGAGCTGTTCTGAAGCGCTTCAAGTCTCGCGGTTTGACTCTACGCGAGAACAAATGTAAATTTAACCTCACGGAAATTGACTACTTGGGACACAAATTATCTAGAGAGGGTGTCAAACCTAGAGATCACTTAGTGTCGACTATTGAGAACCTTCCTGTGCCCCAATCCAGGGATGAGTTAGTCACCTTTCTCGGCATGGCCGAATACTACAACAAGTTTGTTCCACAATTCGCTTCTCGCACTTTCACTCTCAGGGCTCTTCTCAAGAAGGGTGTGAGGTTCATGTGGTCACCGCAATGTCAAGCAGAATTTGATGATATAAAGGGGGCTTTGGGCAAGGCTCCCTCTCTAAAGAGTTTTGACACTTCTGCTATTTCAATCCTCACCACTGATGCTAGCTCCAAGGGTCTCTGGGCTGTTCTTAAACAGGTGAAGGATGGTCAGGAAATAACTGTTATGTTTTTGTCACGCGCATTGGTGGGCCCTGAAGTACAATACTCTGTCATTGAAAAAGAAACTCTTTGTATCTTTTGGGCAATTAAGAAACTTAAGAAGTTTCTATGGGGTAGTTCTTTCACAGTACACTCTGATCACAAACCTTTGAAAGACTTATTCACTAAAAAAAGTCTTGATGCTGTATCTTCAAGAATCGCCAGGTGGATTGTTGCACTTCAAGACTATGATTTTGTCGTACATCATATTCCTGGTGCTCAAAACAAGGTCTCCGATTGTCTTTCCCGCCTTGTCAGGAGTGATCTTATTCACACCCTTGACGTGTCTGGGGACTCGTGGGAGGACGATGATTACAAAGTGTGTGAGGTCACTGCTGGAGTCTTGAGCGAGGGAGAATGGAAGTCCGCCGTTGAAAGTGATTCAGTTATTCTCGAGGTCTGTAAGTTAGTGATTAATGGTTGGGGAAGTGGCATTAGAAGCTTGAGTGAGGAGACGCGGAAGTTTTGGAATGTGCGTCATGAGCTGTCTGTCTCTTCTGGGTTGCTTTGGAGAGGTACCAAGCTGGTTCCACCCCTCTCTATTAGACTTAAAATTGTGCAACAAGCGCATCAAGGGCACCAGGGCATCTCCAAGACAAAAGAAAGGATTCGTTTACACTTTTGGTGGCCAGGAATTGATCTTCTAGTTGAGCGAATGGTGAGAGATTGCTCTGAGTGTAATGCTTCGGACAAAGTCTATCAAACTAGAGTTCAACCCATGGTTGTGCGTGAGGCCCCTGTCCGTTGTTGGCAAGATGTAGCATTGGATCTTTTGGGTCCCATTTCTAGTAGCTCCGGACAGACATACGTTCTAGTTTTAATGGACATGTTCTCCAGGTGGCCGGAGATTAGGTTCACTCACAGCATTGAAACTAGGGACGTCACTAGATTTCTTGATGAAATCTTCTCCCGAGAGGGATTCCCTGACTGTCTTCTTACCGACAATGGAGTTCAACTGGTCTCGAGAGAGATGGAGGAGTTTTTGTCTAAAAAGGGGGTAAAACATAAGCGGTGCGCTCTCTATCATCCCGAGACTAATGGGATGGTGGAGAGGTTTAACCGAGTGTTAAAAGAATCCATCCAATTAGCCAAAGCTCAAAATAAAGACTGGAAGTCTGAGGTGGTGGAACGAGTAACCATCTACCGACTCACCCCTCATTCTACCACAAATGAAGTTCCCTTCGAACTCTTTCGTGGGCGGAAGCCCAATACCCTGATGTTCCAAGCATGGATGAGAGACAAAAATGGGATGTGTGTCCTGCTCCAAGTCGTGGCATAGTTCCCTCTGACGTGGGTCATGATGTAGCCTCCTGGCGAGCAGGGGAAAATTTAAAGATTGCAAAAAGGAAAGAGTATTTTGACGCAAGACACGCAGTCTCTCGCACTTGTGTGAAAGTAGGAGACAGGGTGCGTGTACGTCTTCCGCAGAGGTGTGCTCTCTAAATTCTCTTCTCCTTATGTTGTAAAAAAACTTTTCGAGAATGCTGTTAAGTTGGAAGATGGTCGTATCTGGAACTTGAACAGAATCGCTCCCATGCGTAGCAAAATTCACCCTGTATTGATTGACCGTTCCAAAATATTACCTGATTTGCGAAAGAGTTCTCGCACTGGAAAGATTCCGGTGAAACTGCATGATTTCGTTCTTCATTGATGTTATTTCGTTTCTTGTTTTATTTCTTTCTTCCTCTACTCTTCTCTTCTTTCTCATCCTTTTCTTTGCTCTTCTAGTGTGAAGGGGGAAGGTGTGTAATGACCTGCGTGTCATTATGTGCATGTCATTGTGTTCTGTTCTAGAGCTTCCACTGTGTTCAAGTGTCCTGAGAATTCCCACAGGTCAGTTGCTGCTGGCGCTGTGTGGATAGGATGTTATTACGTTAGTTACTTAAAAGATTTAAAATAAACCTACATCTGATGAACTTCACCTGGTGTACCAGCTTTATTACAACTTGGCTTTTTCAGCGGGTTTACCCCCAGACTTTTTGCTTTTTGGCCTCCTGTTTTTGACCCTTAATGTGTTGGTTTTAGGACTCTGGGCACTTTACCACTGCTAATCAGTGCTAAAGTGCATATGCTCTCTGTGTAAAGTGTGTTATGGATTGGTGTTTCCATGATTGGCCTATTTGATCTATGTGTCAGTCCCTTGTAAAGTGCACTGAGAGTGCCAGGGCCTATAGATCAAATGCTGTTGGTGGGCTGCAGCACTGGATTGTGCCACCCACGCAAACAGCCCGTAAAGTGTAACTCTGGCATTGCAGAGCCTGTGTGCAGCCTGGGGCTGCCATGTCGACTTGGCAAGTGCACACACTTGCAAGTCCCTAAACCTTCCCTTTTCTACATGTTAGTCACCCCTAAGGTAGGCCCAAGGTACCCCTGTGGGCAGGGTGCATTGTATGTGAAAGGTAGGACATGCCCTGGTGTGTGTGGCATGTCCTGATAGTGAATTACAGCCTATTTCGTTTTTCACTATTGCAAGGCTACCTGTTCCCCATAGGCCAGAATGGGCAGTTCTGATTATTACAGCTTATAATCCCAACTGACCCAGGGAACATGGTAGAAATTCGAGTTTAGTATGCCTGGACTCAGAATGATAAAATGCACCTTTTAGTGAAGTTGGTTTTAACATTCTGTGTTTGAAAATACCACTTTTAGAAAGTGGGTATTTTCTTGTCTAACCATCCAAGCCTGCCTCTGCTAGGTTGTGTATTCCTTGTCTGGAGTGTGAGTGACAGGGGCTGGGGGATGCCAGGAGACAGGGTGAGTCAGCACAGGGCTGAATAGCAAGATCTACATGTAGATGGGTGGGAGGGGATGCACCTCGGACCTGAATAGGGCTGGGCCTTCCCTCCACAATGCTGGCTCCACCTCCTGTGGTGCGTCTGATGTCCCTGGCCTGCACTGTGAAAGGAAAGAAGGAGACTTGTCAACAAAGTGCTCCAGGTCTGACCAGAACTGGTTTGGACTAGGCGAAGGCCTCTCTGCCTTCAGAGAACAAAGAGAAATTGAGGATAAAAAGGGGGACCCAAACCCCAGAAAATTAGAACTCTTTTGGATCAAGAAGACTGCCAAGAAGAAGAGCTGTGAGGAGGAACTACCACTTTGCTGTGTGCTTTGCTGTGTTGGCCTGCAGTGGCTGCTTCTGTCTTGGGCAGTGAAAGGACTGGAACTGAACTTTCTGGAATCTACTTTGTGAGTGTCTCCAAGGGCTTGAGGTAGAGCTTGCCCCCTGTTCAAGAAGTCTCAGGAACAGCAAAGACTTCAAGTTCTTCTGCCCTCAGCACTGGGGACTGTGTGTTTTGTGCTGCAACAGAAGAAAAGCAACTCGATGACGTCGACGACACCGCTGCCGACTCCGTGTCCCGACGGCACCACAGAGGGCACCGCCGCAACGCCGCACCGCGACCCTGGTCTCACCGACGACGCCTGCTGACGCCGCCACGAGCCGCTGCTCGCACCGCGACCTGTGGGCACCGCACTCCGCACCGCCTCGCTTCACGATGATGCCGTGGCCTTCCTGACGACGCCGCTCCACGCCGGACTCGACGCCGCTGCTTGCACCGTGGTTCGGGGCACCGCTCGTAAGTTACATGACGCACCGCCCTCATCCCGCACCGCAGCCTTGGCCCACCGACGCCGGTGCCATCGACTCCCGTTCGTCAGCCGACGACAGCGCAGCAGCTACGACGACGCCGCTGCTGCACCATGACCTGCCAGCACCGTGACGAGCACCGCCTTCATCTCACACCCCGACCCTGGTCTCACCGACGATGCTATTCAACGCCGCCACTGAGCCGCTGCTCGCACCGCGACCTGAGAGCACCGCACGCCGCACCGCTGCACTTCGCACCGCAGCACCCGACGACGGCCGACGCCAGCGCTCCTGACTTCAACAGAGGAGATCGATCTGCAACGCGTGTGACTTCGAGGGCCCCGACGACGCCGCACCGACCTCCGGAACCGACGCCTGCGGATGCCGTGTTTTCGGAAGTGCACCGCGAGGTCATCGACGCCCTGCATTTCTGAAAGGTACTGTTTGCGGGTCTTCCCGACACCGTAGTTGACCCGCGACGCCGCGGTCAGCCAGAACTGTTTGGATTTGTTTGTTCACGACGCCGTGATAGCCCTGGACGGAACTATCGACATCAAGGAACTGTTTTTAAAGACATTTTGAGAAGTAACTATTTCTGAAGTACTGTACAGTGGATTTTTATCGTATTTGGTCTTGTTTAAAGTATATAAAAATATTGGATATTTTTCTAAACTGGTGTGGTGTCAGTTTGTAGTGCTTACACTGTATTACTGTTGGTTATGTGCAAATGCTTTACACACTACCTCTAGAATAAGCCTGACTGCTCGTGCCAAGCTACCAAGGGGGTGAGTAGGGGTTATTTTAGGAGTGTAACTCCCTTACCCTGACTAGGAAGAAGGGTCCCTACTTGGACAAAGGTGCAAGCCCTTGCCAACTAGAGATCCCATTTCTAACATTGGTTGTCAGCGGTGAGGATAGGACTTGTGTTTGCACTTGACTTACGGTGATTGGTGTGCACTACTACCATATCGCAGACCATTACGTACCACTTACAGGCTCTTTTTCTTTTTGGCCTATTTTTGATCTTGCCAGTTTGAACTTGCTACTTCAACATGCCTGAATCAAGAGCATCATCTGTTGCATCCTGGGAAATTGCCTTTGAGGAGGATAGGTTGGAATCCTACAACAGGAAGGAGTTGAAAGTGATTTGTAAAAACCTGAAAGTCCAAATCAGAGGCCTCACTAGGAAGGAGGAGCTACAAAAGGCGCTGAGGGCCTGGATAGCAGCCAGACTTGCCAGTGGGCAGCCTGGTGATCTCAGTGGAGAGGCGGAGGAGCCTATTCCTAGGATGGATGTGCTTTTGGGAGGGGGGGACCCGCCAGGCAGCAGTGGCTTGTCCCCAGAGGAGCTGGAGGACAGGCGGGAAGCAAGGAAGTTCGAATTAGAGAAACTCAGGATGGAAAGTGAGAGGGAAGACAAAAGAATAGCCATGGAGGAAAGGAGGATGATCTTGGATCATGAGCTTAAAATGAGAGAGCTGGAGCTGGACTGGGAAGCCGGTAGGGCTTTGTCCAGCCCAGATGGTGGCAGCAAAAGTGTAGTGTCCAGTACTGAGGATGAGGTAGACACACACACAGATTTGGGGCCCTACTTCAAGGAGGGGGTTGACATACACCAAGGGGTTCAGGATTGTGAGGTAACTCCAGTGGTGCTCAGTGTCCCTGAGGTGGATTGGGGAACTAGCACAGGGGATCATATTCCTGGTAGTGGGAGGGACACTCTACTGACTCTAGATGAGAGGTGCAGGGAGAGGGGTTCCCCCATGGTAGAAGCCCTGGTAAGTGAGTATGAAGACCAGCCAGAAGAGTATGGGTGGAGAGACAGCAACAGTCAGACACTGTCTCACCAGTCTTGTGAGAATGATGTGGGGTACTTTTCTGAGGCACTGGATGGTTGGGTGAAGGGTAGTTTGGTTAACACCTGTGTGGGGCTGTGTGATTCAATTGTTGGAGAGCATATTTTAAGTCCCTGTTTTTCAGAGCTATGCCAACACCCAGTGGAGTGTGAGTTCTCTGACCCCAGGGAGCTTGCACTGGAGGCAGACCTTTCGGTGGATTCCAGAGGGTCTGGAGAAGCATCTGGGGGTGATCCTGGAGGAAGTGGCTTAGGTATTTCCCAACCAAGAGTGGTGGGAAAGGTTTGTAATAGCCCAGATAGGTCCGTGTGTCATGGGAAGGGTGTAGGGACTCACGTCCTGTCTCTGCGGAGAAGGAGTGAGAATGGGCTGCGGCCCAAGGTGCCCAAAACCCGGTCCCGGAGCCTGGGTGGTTCCAGGAGGGAACCCCAGGTGGGGAGCCTAGACTGTACTGGTAGGCCGTCCGTTGAGGGAGATCTCCTACTGACAGGAGAACCTGGAGCCTCTGTAAACAGAGCTCCAGTGGTTCTGGTGTCTGGCAGTACCGCTCCAGTTGGGAGGGTGCAGAAGTCCAGAGTGAGGGGTGAGAGGGGGATGTGTTCCCCAGTGGGAGAACCAGTGAGTCAGAGGCCAGCCAGAAGGGCTGAGCCTCCTAGCAGTGACCATGGTGACACCACTTCTGTCCTGGGGATCTTTGCGCACTGTCAGGTGGACAGTGGTCGGGAGATCTGCGCCAGGCAGATTGTCACGCAACACATGAGTCATGTGTTGCCCTCAGGGGGTATGCGTGCTCCCAAGGAAGTCCTGGTGTGCCAGGCAGGTGCTCAGCTGCAGGGTTCAGTCCCTGGGTTAGGAGGCCAGGTTCAGGTCCTGCCTGACCTGGAGGGAAGGACGACTGTAAGCAGTGTCCTGACCGGTTTGTCTTCTAGGGGTACCACTCCAGGTGGGAGGGTACAGAACTCTGGAAGGGGTGCAGAGGGAGGGAGTCTCGCCTCTGACCCCGGTTCAACCTGAGGGTTTAAATCCAAGGGTGGTGAATCAGTTGCAGGGTCAAGGCCCTGAACTGGTGGAAGAATTGTGTAGGAGGTCTGGTTCCAGCATCCTGACAGTTTTTGGTTCTGGGGGTGCTTCTCCTGGGAGGAGAGGGCCGGACCCCAGAAGGAGAGGTAAGGGGAGGAGAGCCTCGTCCGAGACCTCTGGTGAACCTGAGGGTGCAGACCCTAGGTTGGAGGATCAGTGGTTCTTTAGAACTGCACTGATGAGAGGAAGAGTGGAGTATGGTTACTATGTACCAGGGGTTACTGCCCCCACACTGTTAGTTGGCAAAGACCAGAGACATCTGGATGGCCTAGGGCCTGGTCCTGGCCATCCATTGAGGGTGATCCCCTAGTGTCTAAGGAACTGGGGGGACTGCTGTAACGAGCATCCCACCGGTTCCGGTGTCTGGCAGCCCCGCTCCAGTTGGGAGGGGGCATGAGTCCAGAGAAAAGGGTGAGGGGGGCGCTGTCCCCAGTGGAAGGACCAGTGGGTCAGGGGTTGCCCGCTCTGAGGTCAGAGCACCCCAGGACTGACCCTGGTGAGGCCACTTCTGGCCTGGGGGGTCTTCATACTCTGTCAGGTGGACAGGAGGCTGGAGACCTGCACCAGGCAGACTCTCGCACGACTCATGAGGAGTGTGTTTCCCTTGGGGAGGGTTGGTGTACTCCCCCGGAAGTCCTGGGTTGCCAGGCACAGGTTCAACCTAAGGGTACAGACCCTGGGTTGAAGGACCGGGTTCAGGGTGTCCCCCCTGACTTGCAGGAAGGGGCGACTGCTAACAGTGCCCCTACCAGTTTGTCTTTTGGGGGTACCGCTCCAGGTGGGAGGGTACAGAGCCCCAGGGAGGAGGACCGGGTGTGGGGGAGGCCACCCCAGTCCCCTGTCCAGCCTAAGGGCACAGACTCTAAGCTGGAATCCCAGTTGCAGGATAGAACCCCTGAACTGGGGGCGACCTGTGCAGGACACCTGCCACAGGTGCCCTGACAATTCTGGAAGGGGGTACTGCTCCAGGTGGGAGGGTACAGAGCCCCAGAGAGGAGGACCAGGTGTGGGGGAGGCCACCCCAGTCCCCTGTCCAGCCTAAGGGTACAGACCCTAAGCTGGAATCCCAGTTGCAGGATAGAACCCCTGAACTGGTGGGCGAATTGTGCAGGACACCTGCCACAGGTGCCCTGACAATTCTGGAAGGGGGTACTGCTCCAGGTGGGAGGGTACCGAGCCCCAGGGAGGAGGACCGTGTGTGGGGGAGGCCACCCCAGTCTCCTGTCCAGCTGCCGGGTACAGGCCCGGGGTTGGTGGGTCAGTGTCAGGATGTCATACCTGACCTGACAGGAGGGAGAGTGGACCAAGGGTGCCAGGCACCTGGGGCTAACGCCCCCCACTCTCTGATGCCACAGAGGTTAGAGAGCCCTGAGAGGCATAAGGCCTGGGTCTCCCCACTGACAACTGTCGGTAGCCACTGTGGCTTACTGTCCTGGTGGACAGCGTTGCCCCTGAGAGGGGGACAGGAGTCACACCCCGGGGGTGGACTGGCCACACCACTGTGTTGGCCATGTGGGCACTGTCAGCCTGTTGGGACACATCTGTGAGCAAAGTAAGTTTAGGCACTGCACAGATGGGGTTCACAGGTGAAGAGAAGGG
Source organism: Calotriton arnoldi (assembly GCA_963921515.1). NCBI lineage: Eukaryota > Metazoa > Chordata > Amphibia > Caudata > Salamandridae > Calotriton > Calotriton arnoldi. The sequence goes on from CAWUFW010007963.1 coordinate 189,268, forward strand.
TACCCCCTGGGTCAGCTTAGTGGGCCCTGAGAGTATGGATATAGGGATCCGACTGGGTTTGGAAAGGCGTAGAACCAGAACGTGCCCCCGCTGTTGTGGGCCAGGTCTATGTTCTATCGCCCCAAGCAGGGAAGTCCATCAAGGGATTGATTAGACTACCCTGGCTTTAGGCTGGGAGGGGGTTGTGTTAGACTTGGCTTTTTCAGCGGGTTTACCCCCAGACTTTTTGCTTTTTGGCCTTCTGTTTTTGACCCTGTGTGTGTTGGTTTTAGGACTCTGGGCACTTTACCACTGCTAATCGGTGCTAAAGAGCATATGCTCTCTGTGTAAAGTGTGTTATGGATTGGTGTTTCCATGATTGGCCTATTTGATCTATGTGTCAGTCCCTTGTAAAGTGCACTGAGAGTGCCAGGGCCTATAGATCAAATGCTGTTGGTGGGCTGCAGCACTGGATTGTGCCACCCGCGCAAACAGCCCGTAAAGTGTAACTCTGGCCTGCCATTGCAGAGCCTGTGTGCAGCCTGGGCTGCCATGTCGACTCTGGCAAGTGCACACACTTGCAAGTCCCTAAACCTTCCCTTTTCTACATGTTAGTCACCCCTAAGGTAGGCCCAAGGTATCCCTGTGGGCAGGGTGCATTGTATGTGAAAGGTAGGACATGCCCTGGTGTGTGTGGCATGTCCTGATAGTGAATTACAGCCTATTTCGTTTTTCACTATTGCAAGGCTACCTGTTCCCCATAGGCCAGAATGGGCAGTTCTGAATATTACAGCTTATAATCCCAACTGACCCAGGGAACATGGTAGAAATTCGAGTTTAGTATGCCTCTTTTAGTGAAGTTGGTTTTAACATTCTGTGTTTGAAAATACCACTTTTAGAAAGTGGGTATTTTCTTGTCTAACCATCCAAGCCTGCCTCTGCTAGGTTGTGTATTCCTTGTCTGGAGTGTGAGTGACAGGGGCTGGGGGATGCCAGGAGACAGGGTGAGTCAGCACAGGGCTGAATAGCAAGATCTACATGTAGATGGGTGGGAGGGGATGCACCTGGGACCTGAATAGGGCTGGGCCTTCCCTCCACAATGCTGGCTCCACCTCCTGTGGTGCGTCTGATGTCCCTGGCCTGCACTGTGAAAGGAAAGAAGAAGACTTGTCAACAAAGTGCTCCAGGACTGACCAGAACTGGTTTGGACTAGGCGAAGGCCTCTCTGCCTTCAGCACTGGGGACTGTGTGTTTTGTGCTGCAACAGAAGAAAAGCAACTCGACGACGTCGACGACGCCGCTGCTGACTCCGTGTCCCGACGGCACCGCAGAGGGCACCGCCGCAATGCCGCACCGTGACCCTGGTCTCACCGACGACGCCTGCTGATGCCGCCACCGAGCCACTGCTCGCACCGCGACCTATGGGCACCGCACTCCGCACCGCCTCGCTTCACGACGACGCCGTGGCCTTCCCGATGATGCCGCTCCACGCCAGACTCGACGCCGCTGCTTGCACCGTGGTTCGGGGCACCGCTCATAAGTTACACGATGCACCGCCCTCAACCCGCACTGCAGCCTTGGCCCACCGACGCCGCGGCCATCGACTCCCGTTCTTCAGCCGACGACAGCGCAGCAGCTATGACGACGCCGCTGCTGCACCGTGACCTGCCAGCACCATAACGAGCACCACCTTCATCTCACACCGCGACCCTGGTCTCACCGACGACGCCATCCGACGCCGCCACCGAGCCGCTGCTCGCACCGCGACCTGAGAGCACCACACGCCGCACCACTGCACTTCGCACCGCAGCACCCGATGCCGGCCGACGCCAGCGCTCCTGACTTCAACAGAGGAGATCGATCTGCAACGCGTGTGACTTCGAGGGCCCCGACGACGACGCACCGACCTCCGGAACCGACGCCTGCGGACGCCGTGTTTTCGGAAGCGCACCGCGAGGTCATCGACGCCCTGCATTTCTGAAAGGTACTGTTTGCGGGTCTTCCCGACACTGTAGTTGACCCGCGACGCCGCGGTCAGCCAGAACTGTTTGGATTTGTTTGTTCACGACGCCGTGATAGCCCTGGACGGAACTATCGACATCAAGGACCTGTTTTTAAAGACATTTTGAGAAGTAACTATTTCTGAAGTACTGTACAGTGGATTTTTATCGTATTTGGTCTTGTTTAAAGTATATAAAAATATTGGATATTTTTCTAAACTGGTGTGGTGTCAGTTTGTAGTGCTTACACTGTATTACTGTTGGTTATGTGCAAATGCTTTACACACTGCCTCTAGAATAAGCCTGACTGCTCGTGCCAAGCTACCAAGGGGGTGAGCAGGGGTTATTTTAGGAGTGTAACTCCCTTACCCTGACTAGGAAGAAGGGTCCCTACTTGGACAAAGGTGCAAGCCCTTGCCAACTAGAGATCCCATTTCTAACACTGGTCAATTCTGCTTAATAGGGTACCATTATTTGAAAACACTTGTTTGAGTAGAGTAACACCAATATTTCATAGTATGCGTTAAGGCCTATGCTTACTGCCACGTTCTCTCTGCAAATATCAGTGATTGAATCCACTCCCAGGACACCTCTTTTTTTGTCTTGTCATAACTGGGGACTAGGCCCCTCAAAACTTACACTCCTGGCCACGGGCCTGAAATAAGATTGTAATCTGAATCAATCAGTCAGGGTTGTTGAAGCACAACTACTCACCTGTGAGGGTCTCAAGGCGCTGGGGGGTGGTGGCTCCTTTGAGTGTAGGGGTCATCCTAAGAGCAGGTCGTGAGGTCCTTAGTGGACCAGGGGGTCAGCCGAAGAGCCAGGTCTTGAGGTCCTTCCTGAACTGGGTTAGTGTGGGTTCTTGTCGGAGGTAGAGGGGGAGGTCGTTCCAGGCCTTGGCTACGAGGTAAGAGAAGGACTACCCTCCTGTTCTGGTCCTGGGGATTCGAGGGATGGTGGCCAGCGAGAGGTCGGCTGATCGGAGGTGTCTTTTGGGTGCGTGGAAGGAGAGGTGGCTGTTTAGGTATGTTGGTCTGGTGTTGTGCAGGGCCTTGTATGCATGGGTGAGGAGTTTGAAGGTTATTCTTCTTTCGACTGGGAGCCAGTGGAGATCGCGGACTGTGATACAAGCCTATGTCAAGGCACACATGCATGATCTGTGTTTGCTATGACAAAAAAAATCTGCATTAAGGATCTAGATAACAGTACATTTGGGCACTCAGGGCAAGGGTACACGTCTCTTATCATGCAGAGGACATTTCCGTACCAACTGTGTGTGAGCAGTAAAACCTAGGCTTTTTTGACTCCAGGCTTCCATGTACTATGAATTAGCAACACTGTGAAGTTGACTCCATAGTAAAAAAAATGTAAATGTTAAACAATCATACCTTTCTTATGGATTTTAGTGAGGACATACAGCACAATACGATTTTAACATTGAAGGCATAGTCTATATAAAAAATGAACATTCACAATGAGCCAGTTAAAATTGTAGGATGAATAACAGTGTTATGTTTTTTATATTTAAAACATACATTTAAAAAAAATCTGTTAGTTAATATGAATGTGTGTTTCACAAGACATCTACATTATGTGATTCCCTGTCACTCCACCAACCCCATTTTGTACAATTGGGTCCATAAACCAGACACACAGTGTAGGTGGAGCACCACCACTCATTTATTACATACTACCTATAACAGTTTTGTTTTACCAAAAGAAGGTGGCACTTGAGTGAGAGAGAAGAAACACTCTGGTGAGCAGACACAGGAAACTTTGCAGTGCTTTTCACTGACTTATAAACACCTCATTAGAGTTCATCTTCAATGTAGATGAGGCTGTGGGTGTGTGTTTGTTTTATGTTTTTTATATAAAAATTAGCAATCCTTCTACTTTTCAAGGAACAACTGACTCATTGTATGTGTGATGATAATGTGTGTAAAAGTAGAATGTTATTCGCGTGGCATAATTGGCTCAAATTCATTATGATTCAGCTTTACCATAATGTAGCTTTTATGTACAAATACAAATATGTATGTTTGTACAATCATTAAAAAAATTAATACAAATAAAATCCCAACTGCAGTGATATGTGATTTCCAAAAGTAGAACTGGAACACTGACATGTGACATGGATTCATCTTTTCAAACTTCAACTACCACAAATTATTTATTTTATGTTGCATGAGATCAAGCGTGATAATAGGTGTTGTATGAATCTATTAATAGCGAGTAGAGCTAACATTGTTATGAGTAACTTGATAGATGGTGTCTACATATATTTATGAGTTGTGTGATTTGATGTCCAAATGTAAGATGACACATGTTTTCAAGTGCTTGTTATATGGGAGTGTTGTGCCAGAGTGAGTATAATTGAGATTAAGAATACATAGAGAATGTAGCGAGTTGTGACCGACATCCGTTAGCATACTTATATGAATAGGTTGTCAGTAGTTTTGCCGCTTACATTATGGATTAGGTGTGTCAGAGTACGGAGATTGCAAATTAGTCATTGTGTGAGAGGTAGTGGCAGCTTTCTACTCTGGTAAAATTACCAACTCTCAAAACTGCCCTAAAACTCTCTTTACTGTGATCAAGGAGCTCTCGAACCCCAACGAAATTTCTCTGGCACATCTTCTATCTCAAACCCAATGTCAGGAATTAGCACACTTTTGTGTTAAAAAAGTGGCTGATAGCCAGCTCCACCTTGCTAAGGTACGCACGGTAGATGCGCAGGGCTACAATGCCTTTCCCAGCAGTGGTACTTTAGATCTCACCCTTAGAAGCAAAGATAAGCCTGCTTTGACTACCTGTTCTTTCCCCAAAATGGAAACATTGTCCCAGCTGGATACCACTCAGTTCCTGAGTTTACTGCGGTCTAGTAAATAAGGATCACTACTCAACCCGCTTCCTCCATCCAAACTTAGTCTCTTGGATTTGGACCTCCTACAAATTGCAATCGAATTGAGTAATTCCTCTCTATGTGAGGGTTTTTGTTCCTTCAGCCTAGAAGTATTCCACGGTCTTAACACTTCTTAAAAAGCCTGCCCTTGAGTCCACCAACTGGTCCAATTTTAGGCCATTCTCACTGCAGCCCATCTGTGCCAAAATATTGGAGAAACATGTGAACTGGCAGCTTACCTCTTTTGTTGAAGATCAAACTTTTCTCCATTCTTCCCAGTCGGGCTTCAGGGAAGGGCACAGTATTGAATCGGCCCTCTTGGGGAGTCACTGGACATCTGAGACGGCTCCTGGAGTAGGGCGGGACTGCCGCACTGACACTATTAGACCTCAGGGCGGCTTTTGACATTGTGTCCCACACCATCCTCCTGGAAAGGCTTGTGATGCTGGGGCTCTGGGGTACAGCTTATGCATGGATGATATTGTTCCTAGATGGTCGCTCATTTCAATTCTTCTAAGGCAGTGCTAGATATGAATGCTATACCCTCACTTCTGGAGTACCCCAGGGTTCGGCCCTATGTCCGATGCTCTTCAACATATACGTAAGCCCCTAGCTGATGTGGTAGAAAGCTGCGGACTAACTCTGTTCTGGTATGCAGGTGACACGCAAATTATTGTCTTTCTGCTGTCTTCTGAGGGTCATAGCAGTGAAGCCCTAAACCTGTTTCTGAGCAGGACTTCTTCTTGGATGGTAAACAACACCCTCAAACTAAATGGCGAGAAGACTGAGGTCATGGTTCTTGATAAAAATCCTTGAATCTGAGGTCCCCAGCATTTGCCAGAGATTCTTGGAATCCCCCCAAAATTGGCGTCTAAGGTAAATAACCTTGGCTTCTGGCTAAATGAGAGGCTATCGATGAAACCCCAGGTAGCCAAGGTGACCGGTACATGCTTTGGTGTGATGAGGTGGTTGAGGAAGATCGTTGCTGTAAATCCACCATTATCACAGAAAACCGTTGTCCAAACCCTAATTCTCTCTAGAATTGATTATGGTAACTTCTTATACCTAGGAGCAGATAAGACAACCATCCGGCGCCAACAGATTGTCCAGAATTCTACTGCTAGATTACTCTTCCACTTACCAAAGCGTGGTTCAGTGTCTAAACTTCTGCATGAGCTTCACAGGTTGCCCGTGGACAAGCTAATTCAGTTTAAAGCCCTGTGCTATATGCACAAAACCAGGTCTAGGATGTGTCCACTTTATAGCCAAGATCTGGTGATGCCCTGTCAGCCCGCGTGCGCACTTCGATCTGGCAATCAGTCTCTTTGCAAGGTGCCTAGAATTCATCTGGCTCATACCGGTGGCCTCTCCTTTGCATATCTAGGTCCAAAGCTATGGAACGACCTCCCCGAAGCCTTACGAAGCTGCCCCTCTCTCATGATAATCCAAAAGAACCTGAAGACCTGGTTATTCTAATCTTGAGTGCTGATTGTTCTACCTTTTTGAGTGCTGGGGAACCTCTAGGGGAAGCTGCCTACTTTACAAATCCCAATATTAATAGTGTTGATACTTACCAGTCTGTAATCAGCCTGGAATTCCCACAATGCCTTCCGTGTGGAGAATGCTGGCAGACATTATCTGCTGTAACACACCCCGTCCACTATTGCTATTCTCCATTGTGATGGTCCCTCCATCCCACTCTGATGATAAACAACTCTAAATAAGGCAGACGGTTGTCCGCTGTACCAACTTTGATGTAGTGGTGTCTGTCCTCGGTGAATCGGGGACCAATTACAGAGTACTGAGGTTATGCTAATAGACTGTTCTGCAATATGACAGATAGTCCATCAGGCTGAACCCGAAATACGGCAGACAGATATCTACCAACCTGATGGATGTATGTGTCCCTTCATGATGGAGGAATAACGGTCTGTTCATCAAACTCTAAATCAGCCCTTAAGTATTTTTCATAGTATTGAAATAAGCAAACAAACAGAACAATTTCACAGTTGGTCTGATCACTCCTCAATATCCTTTCAACTTAGAAAACTAACATACCAATATTACCTCTGTGAGATGCTGGCTTAGCATATGATGCTCACTTATGTAAGTGTAGTAACCCTGCACTAATCCAGACGACTCTTATGGTGATTTTAGTGGTTTAGACAACCTCAGAAAAGGTCTCTAAGTGGTAGCTGTGGGGAGCAGCCTTCAGGCTTAGTCCAGCAGGGGTGTAAAGCAGCTCAGTTTACCAGTATCTAATCCTTAGTGTAGGCTAGGTGAAAAAGAACCACACAGTGTACTTAGAAAAATAGATCTTTATTACAGTCACTCACTAACACTATTCAATATCTTCTGCCTGGAGATATACTGTCAATGCACACAATACTTCAACATATAACAGTAAGAAGCACCAATAGACAGTGGTCCCCAGGGGGAGATCACACCATATATCAAAATAGTCTAATGCGAACCACGATAGTAGATGAGATTGGACCCAGAAGGTGTAGAGAGTCGGGGACCCAAGATACTACCCCAGGTGAGAGTCTAAGTACCCCGCAATAGTCATACGCCAAGAGGATACACGACCGCGTACTCAATACTACTCGAGGTACGTTGCAGTTGCAGTCTTGAAGTTCCCAGTGGACCGGAAGATACCCTGTAGAAGACAGAAGGTTGAGGAGCCACCCCACCCATGGATACCCTCGGAATCAGTATACCTACAACCACTGTTGAGCACAGTCGAGGGCTTCAGGACGAGACCGCTGTTGCAGAAGGATGAAAGAGTCTGTTGGAACCTGGGCGCAGGTTCGTGTTGAAAAGTACCTGAAAGCAGAGGGGACAGAGTCTATGCCACTCCGGGACGTCAAGGAGGCACGGAAGACTCAGACCACTCGAGTTCAATGAAAACAGGTCAGTTGATAAAGAGGCTTCAAGTACAGGTACACCGAATCGGTAGCTCTACCCGAGCCACCATGATGCTGAAGACAACAGAATCCGTCCGTCTAACCAACCGCGTCGGCACAAGTCAGTTATAGCGGGGACAGACTCGTCGACAGAACCTTTTGAAACGTCTGACTCCGTTGACACGAGTCAGTCGTGGTAACCGATGCGGTTACTGTGTGATGAAGCGATGCAGCGACGTGGTGCACAGGGGTTCGGTTGCAGGGCGTTCAACGAGGGATGCTGGCCTCAATACGACGAGCGGACAACTTAGTCCTCGAGGGAATGCAGAACCACTACCTGTGTTGCTGAGCCTTTTGGAGTCCATTGGAGCCCAGGTTCGGCAGACCGGTCGACTGCGTTTCGGTGCCTGCGGATGCAGGGGAGTGACTCCTTCACTCCAAGGGAGATTCCTTTGGATGTCTTTAGATGTCCACAGGCCCAGGACGGAACCTGTATGGAGCACGGACACTGATGGTGCAGCGGGTTTGCAGGACGATGAGGTCAGGAGCAGACAGAGTCTTCTCAGTTGCAGTCTCGGTCTCACAGCTAAGGAGGAAGCGATCAGTCCAGCACGGTCCGAACGTCTCGGCCAGGATGTCCAGAGGGTCAAAGATGAAGTGGAGTTGGAGCTGAATTGAATCCCATGAGGAATCTAGTGTCCCTCCCACAGGTAAGCCCTTAAGTACCTTCAGGAGAGGATTGGGATGATTCTGGGGTCCCTCCCAGAGTAGGGGCTGGACAGAGGGGAGGATACTCCCATGTCCTTTGTCCAGTTTCGTGCCAGAATGGGAGCCAACGGCTCCCTGAGCTGGTTTGAACTGGATTATGCAAGGAGGGCACCAAATGTGCCCTTCTAGCACACTATGTGGTGCTGGCAAGCGCCCCCACTCCGGCCTAATTCCCTAAATCCTGTATAGGAGGTGGTCACACCTCCCTGTGACAGAAAACCTATTGTCCTACCTTCCCCTGCTCGAGCTTGGCCCAGCCGCCGGAGGGCAGAATCATGTCTGTGTTTGGCAGCAGCCCTAGGTTGCTGTCAAGCTCTGTAAGATCGGTCCCGGGAGCATGGAGGGCTTTCTGGAGGGGCCCTACCATGGATGGAATCATAACTCCAACACCGGATACAGTGTTGGGGTATGATTCCAACATGTTTGATACCAAACATGCCCAGGTTCGTTCCAGCCAGTTTAGAGATGGTCATCGCGTAATTACACATGCCCTCTCTATCGTAATGGCTGATTCACTTACAAAGAGAATGGACTCCGGGGTTTATAGGGTGGCCTGCTCATTCAGGGCCACCCTCACACTTGGAACCATGCACGCTGCCTTTGGGACTGAAAGACCTGCTATAGGGGTGACTTATAGGTTTCAAGTGCATGGATGTAAGATATAAGGAAACATATCTTTCATGAGAGGTGCATGCACCAACTCACATGTGCTGCAATGGCAGGCCCGTAGTCGAAGTTTGGAGGGTCCCTCATGGGTGGCATAATACATGTTGCAGCCCATAGGGGATCCCTGGGGTATGGGGTACCCATGCCCTAGTTACCTTAGTATGATATACTAGGGACTTACAAGGGTGCCCCAGTAGCCAACTAGGAATGTACCAAGGTACTCACCATAACCAATTTAGGGAAGAAGCACCGTGACTGGGGACCTGATTAGCAGGATCCCAGTCAGACTAGTCAGAAAAACAGTAGAACACCAGCAAAAAAGTGGGAGTAACCATGAAAGCAGGTCCTCACTCTACAAAAGGACCCCTTTCAGACCAATAAAAACAAAATTTGGGAATACACTAATCAAGAAATGGTTAAAATGAAGATTAGCTGAATTAAAAAAAAGTTGCCGGAATCCCTCTTGAACAAAGATGGCACAATATGTTATCAAATGTGGCCAACATAACTTCAAAGTTTACATAGAAGAAATTCCAAAAAGCCATACAGCGGGCAAAAAAGTATACTTTGTGTAATGCATTGTGAAGAACGACAAAATTCATAGAGATCTTTTAGATTTTCCAAAAACTAAAGAATCCAGAAGTCTTGCAAACTAACATCTATGCTTACACTTCTGCCTATTGTCTACCCTCTCTTCTCGGGGCTCTCATAGTACTCAGACCATTATAGAAGAGGAGAATGTACTGAATTTAGCATAAAATACCAAACTTTCAAACATGTCTTCAGAATCCTGGACCGCTGCCTGCATAAAACAATTATTTACAATCCTCTCCCAGCTCTCACATGTGTGTTCATTGCATTGTCCTTTAAAAAGTGTTTACAAAACAGCTATTAAATTATACAAACTCAAATCAATATTCAGATTCTCAGGAGGCAAAAATACCATATTATCAAACATTAGAGAGGAAATCCTTACTGCAATGGAAAATGATTAAAAATAGACCCTGATTCTCTTCAGCATCTGCTGCATATATCATAATTGACTAAACAATACTACTGAGAAGTCTTTAGAACTGCTCAAGAATCACTGGGAGATAGCTGGACTGAATCTATTTGTTACTCAGTAATCACAGCAAAAAAGTCTGAATATCACTTGGATAACTTCCTCCTCAGAAAGTGCCTCATGGAGTACCACAAAACTCATTACCATAGCCTCTATTAATCAATTTTAACAGCCATTCTGTAGCCCAGATCCTTGGACAATATGGGGTACGCTTTCAAATAAATGCTGAATATATCCAGATATATTTTGTACTGAATGAGTCCCAGAAAGGCTGTAATGTAATCACAAACGTCTTTAACCACATGTACTGTTGGATGTAAGAATATGTACTTTGCTTGAATGGAACACTGACTGAGATCATTGTGTTTGGTGGAACATAACAGAAATGTATACTCTGGATGATCACAAAACTAAAGAAGGCCAGACCGCACTCATCTACAAAGGCCAAAAATCTTACAGATGTGTTAAAGCTACATATCAACACTCTGGTAAGGAAACAATTACAGCTATCATTGTTCCAAAAGATCATTTCCTTACTCAACTGCAACTGACATAGTCATTGGTAAGAACATGTCTGGACTAGTATAGTGGGATATATAGTGGACTACCAAAAACTAAATTACAAAATACAAGAGAAGAATCATCCAGCCAGACTGTGCATAATCATCAGAAAGCACAGCCATGTAAACTAGCATTTAATACACTTCACTGGCTGCAGGTAGAGATAATCTTGTTTAAAGACATATATACAGCACACAAAGGTCACTAGCACAAATGGCCAAAGCACATAGACATCACATCTAATCACTCAACAAATCTTTAATAGGCTAAATCATAGAGGCAGATCCCGAAGACAACAAGGACTCAACTGTGGAATGCTCGGATCTCAACCTTGAGTGCAGATTGCGAACATATGTGCTTCAGGAAACTCCTGACTAAATTTGTTGAGCCTTACACTGGACTTTGAACCAATATTGGAAAATAAAAATCTCCAGAGGCACTAGACAGGGATGTCCCCTTTCGCCCCTTTTGTTCAATATGTATATTGAACCATTAGCATGCAAACTAAGATCTTGCCAGGGCATCTCTTCTTTTAATTGTGATGGCTGGGAAAAGAAGATAGGCCTGTACGCCGATGACCTCATGATTTTGACGGGGGACCTAGAGCGCTCACTCCCTGAGATATGGAAGCATCTGGAGAATTTTGGGAGGGTATCTGGCTATTCAATTAACCAGCAGAAAACAGAGCTAATGACATGGAACACCCACTATAGGAGTGATCTTTTAAAACACTAAATAAGATATCTAGGGGTTCAAATAGTTAACGACATAGACAAGATAGCACAGGTAAACTTCGATAAAACAACTGCCAGTGTAAGACAACAGTTACAGGCATGGGAGACCCTTCCACTTTCTATCCTGGGTATGTCTAACCTGCTTAAAATGTCAATTTTACCCAAGTTCACGTTCCTATTTGATTCCATACCACTAGAATTCTCAAAAATTTGGGTTAGGAAAGTGCAGGGACTATTCTCCTCTTTTATTTGGGGTAGGAAAAACCCAAGAATTTCTCAAAGGAAGCTTAGGAGGAAAAATCCATGGTGGCATAGCCACCCCGGACCTTTATATATACTATTGTGCCTTCCATCTGAAAAACTCACGTCAACTTTTAAAGGATAGCTCGGCTTTCTCCCCACTTTTTAAGGCTTTAACAATGATACATAGGAATCAAGCAGACTCCTTTCTCTTAAAGTTTGGGCACCCCAAACTCTTTAAAAAGGTTAGGTTGAAGACCCTCCTAGCCGCAACCAGAGTTTGGTCTCAGGTAAGGGCAATGCTGCACATACCTTATTATAATGACGAAACACCTATATGGGACTCCCCAGGCACCCCGGCATGTCTATTGGATGCACTTGCACTCCCTCTGTGTAAATCTGAGATACTTGAGTGGGGGCAATTAATTGTGGACAATGAGCTGATTCCTTGGCAGTGTCTTTCCGATCTATCAAACAACTCGGTCTCAAAATTCAAATATTATCAGATTTCGAGTTGGATAAAATCATTAGGAAAAGAGATAGAGGGCAATCGTGACCTGGTGCACAGGATATGTACAAGATCTACAACGCGGAAAGAGGTAGCAGCATGGTACTGGTTGATAATCGAGACAGGGGAGGACACTCAGAATCCATTCACTGAGAGCTGGAAGAAGGACCTGCCGGGTGAAGACCTCGAAACTCTTGGGCAAGTATCTCTGACTACATTGTGGTCATATGTGAAAGCTGCAACTTTAAAGAGAAACCATCTTTTCACTGTCCATAAAGCATACTGGACGCCACAGAAACTGTCAAAGATGGGGAACGGAGTGACAAAGAAGTGCCCGAAATGTGGTGAGAACAACGCGAATGAGCTCCATATGTTCTGGCAGTGTCCTTCAATCCAGCCCTTCTGGAATCATGTGAGTAAGATCATCTCCGACATTATGGGCAGAGAAATTGGGTTGACCGGAACCTCAGTTATTTTTGGGGTGATCCCAGGTGGGTTAGAAAACTCCACTTTCTCTAAAATTCAGAAGGCGCTCTTTTTTGTTTTGATACTTTTGGCGCGAAGGGAGATTTGTGCAAAATGGATCCTCCCTTCTCCCCCTACTAAAATTGAATGGATTGGCTCAGTACAGAGAACTGCCCAACTTGACCGTGCAAACAAGCGGGTCAAGAAAACAAAATTTTGGGATATTTGGGATACCTGGTTTATAACTTATGTTTCTAGCTTCTCTCAATGAACATTATTCTCACTGCTCCCTTTTTTAGGTTTAATCTATTGACATTTCTTCTAGGTGGGGTCTATCCTCTCCTTTTTTTTTTTTTTTTTTTCCTTTTTCCCTTTCTTTTTATTAATGTAAGAAATATATTTGAGCACTCAATGGTCCAATGATTACTAACTCGCTCTATCGGTCGTCATGATGGTGGTCTGGTTAAGCCAGACCACACAGGCCTGTAAAAGTATAGAGGCCATGGTCAACACAATGAGGTTTACTCAGATAATAGACCCCGGGGGTAAAATCTACCCATCCTCTGATATGGAGTGACCGGGTGCCTTTCTGTTTCTTATTGGTCTGACTGGCTCTATCTTCCTTGAAATCAGAGCATCCTTTCGTAAAATGAGGACTAAAAAAAAAAAAAAAAAAATATTGGAGAATGAGGAATATATGACTGGAGACATACGACTGGGCTCCTGGTACTTCACAGTGCTGTACCTTTTTAACAAAATAGCACTCTGAGATATCTGCAAGGCAACACTCATCGTTATTAAAAAAATAATCCAAAAATGGTGAAGATGTATGAAGGGCCGGAACTGAAGGTAGAGAAAGTGTTCACCAAAAGGAGGAAGACAAAACCAGCAAATGCCCCTGATAGTATTGCTAAATATTTGGTGGAAGTAACAAGTGTGGTAGCAAGGCAAACAAGAAGGAGGGAGCAGAAGAGAAAAGCAAAGTAAATAGTATGGAATTGAGCACTAGGAAAGGAGTCCTAAAAAGGTATGAGAAATTGTAAGAAAGTGGATTATTATTAGGTGTGAGTGGTTACCCACCTCAAGAAATAATAACACTTACTTGTCAAGGTGAACCCCAAAACTCACTAAATTAACCTGATCTCATCCCTTTGGTAGTTATGGCACAGAGCGTAACTTTGTGCCCCTCCTGGAAGGAGAAGATAAACACTACCCGACACTCAGGCTATTGTCTCTGCTGTGGGAGCAGTTTTCACATTTCCTTGTCATTAAGTTACTTTTCACACATGTTTAGTAAGCATTTGACTTCACCAAGGAATTAGATTTTTAATAAATATGAAAAATGACTTTAAATGACGATGCTAGCCATTTTCTGTTAAAGTCATAGGTTAAAGTTTATAATCTGTACATTGAAACTTTCTGGGATCCAGCTACAGACATGCCAGTGAAATATCTTTGGGGGGGCTAGCCACTAGAGGAACATGGCAACTTTATTTTCACAATGTTTTACTTTTACATATCATTTACTCTGTCTTGTGGCCAAAAAGTGGTATTATGGGTGACCTGTTAATAATTAAAGGTACAGTTTAAAACCTGTCAGAAAGAGCTATTTTGATAGGTTTGACTGCAGGGTTTTAGGCTACTGCAATCAGCCTATACATGGTGGGCCTGAGACTAGGTTTTACAGGCCCACTTTGTGGATGGCAACATAGCTGCAGCAGTCCAGAGATGGCATCTAATTTCCAGACCCTCTGTGCATTTTCTACGCCATATGCAAGTAATTTGAAAGCAACTTAAATGTGTCAGTCAGGGTAAGTCAATGCAATCTTGTTTAAAGAGGAAGCTCAGGAACGTTACTCATGTTTTGGGAGGGTAAAGTGCACACAGCAAAACAAATAGGGCAAACATTGGGGGGGAAGCTTGCCAACGATGGACATTTCCTCCAGAAATTAAAAACAATATGGAAGCAAAAAGAGAGCAAAGATGGGTTGACACTAAAGATGGGTTAACAGGAAAATGGTCATTACAATAAAGAAACTGATTTGGGAGATGATGCTACATGCAGTTGTGGAATTACAAGTAGAGGACATCAAGGGGCTAAATATCCATAAGTGGCAGATAAAGGAAATAGGTTGGGCCCCAAATAGCCAATCACTCAAAAAGGGAAAATTGTCTTGTATTATTTCTGACTATGGCAGCAGCAAGCACACTATTGACCTCTATTTCTAGGAATGGTGCCATAATAGCGAGCTCCAGTACTTGGATAACAGCACTATTAGACTGCCTCTCCTGCACTACTCCAACCCATGCTCTGCATAAGACAGGGTAATATTGTCCAGAGATATTTTTAAATTCCCTCAAATGATATGCAACAAGATGAAGTGTAAGTATAAGCATGTCCGAAGTCTCTGAGATAAAATAGTGGAGATGCAATCCTTCAATATGTGTGTGATCTGTAAGCAAGGGTTGGGAAAGGATTAGCTAAGTAATTATGGAAGCTTGAGTTAACCCAGATTAGAAACTGCACAAGTAAAACGTTTTTACATGGTAACAGGGTTGTTGGAGAGAACAGATGTCATTTATTGGTGAAAAGGGGCAGAAGAACAGTAACTACAGTACCAGGTACTTCTAAGGCCCACACCTTAAGAATCACAAAGGCAAAAATCCTTCTCAAATCTTGGTATGATGCTAAATGTCCTGTGTCAGAAGACAGTGGATAGAGTAGCCTAACAGTCGTTGGGGTTTTAATTGGCATCAGAATGTAGGAAAGCTAGAAAAGAAGGTGATTTAAGAAGTTGTTTAAGAACTATGTTGATGTTTGACAATGAAAGTTGATTAAGAAGGAATTTTCTCATCAATTTGACATATGCAAAAGAAGCTACCTAAGGATGAATTTTAGGATCCCCAAATGCAGAAAGCCATGGGTTCTAAACTCAACAGAGAGGGATTCTAAAAATATGGCTCACGAAAATCAAACTTTTCAAGTCAAGGAGCAGGTGGCAGAAACTAATTCCATAAGGAAAGCAAAGCATACTCCATTGCACACTGTTGTTAGATTTAACTTCCCTGGAAGAGAAGAGGTGCAGTTCTGTATAGAACATTTATAGAATGTTTATGTACAGCTACTTTCCTTTTAAGAGAGTAACTAAGTCTATGATCATTACCAAAGAGGGTTGTTCAGTAGTGGAATCATTTTTCCATAAGGATTAGTGTAAGAAATTGGGTTGCTGGTTGAAGGAGGTGAAACCCTACTCAAGCAGCAACCACAATTCTTCTCAGTGTGAAGCCACATACAACCTAAATTCACCTGTGCTCAACCCTTGGGAGGCTTGGCATAGAGCAGTCAGGCTTACCTCAGAGGAAATATGTAAAGTATTTGTACAAAACTTCAAACAGTAACACAGTGAAAACACACCACAAAAGGATCTCACACTAGTTTAGACAAATAGAGTAATTTATAGTACATAAAATAAGACCAAAATGACAAAGATCCAATGAGTAGAACAGAAGATCTGCAGGTTTAAAAATGTTAGTAAAAATAGCACCAAAAATTACAAATCACCAACTGTGGATATCTGGTTGGGCAGGACCGGTACAAAGTGACAAGTTCAGACTGACCCTGATGGAGCGTGGGCCAGCTACAGGCACCCAGTTTGGCCCGCTTAAAAAAGTACCTTAAATCCTAGTTTGCAGATCATTGCAACGGTCTTCTTCAAGGATGGGTCGTGCAGTCGGTGCGATCCGTTGGTTCCGAGGAGCTGCGTGGCTGTGATGAAGAGTCTGTCATCAATAACAGCTCACCTCCCTCAGAACTCATACCACTAACAACCTTAACTATAACCAGCAATGGAAACAACAACACCCCTCCCTCAATACCCTATCCCCGACCCTCCTCATTTCCACATTCCACCATCACCCCTATCCCCATAACCCCCTCCCCCCTCCACAACCCTTTCCCGGCCGCCGGAGAAATTCACTGCGACAAGTCAACCCCAGCGCATCGCAAAAAAGCCCCCTATGCGCGCATACCCCTCTTACTCTCGACTACCTCTCTCCCAGGCACTCAAACCCATCACACTGCCATCACAGTCATTGAACCCCCCAGCAATACTATCCCCAGCCCTCTCGGCTCGCAGATCCCTACTCCCCCTTCTCACCTATCTGAACTAGACTCACTCAAAACCCATAATAACCTCACTTCCCGGAACCTACAAAACGTTATCCTAGAAATCAGAAACATCTTACAACTGGCAGAAAACTCCCTTTCTAAACTCAATCATCTTCAAAACTCCTTAGCTGCAGCCGACAACGTGATAAACACCATCCCACTGCCTCTGACTAATCAACATTTACGTACACGCGAACTCCCTAACTACTTAACGGACTTGGAAATCCAAACTCTATTACTTCTCTACGAAACTCCTACTTGCCCCATCACAAATAAGGAAGAATTCTCTATTCTCCCAGTCACCATCAACCCAAACAGAACATCCCAACCGAATCACAGAACGATAAACCCGAACAACCTTCAAACAATAACCCCTACCTCCGAAAATATCGAGCCTTCTTTAGAGAACGCCTCAAACCAGCTCTCATGCATCCTTCTGAACTGCCGCTCAGCCCTAAAACAAGCCTCGGACATCGCCGACCTCATCCTAAACCGGAAAATGGACATAACCATCCTCACGGAAACTTAGCTCACTGAATCATCCTCCCCATGCCTAGACCTTCTAGTCCCTCCAAAATATAACATCATAAGACTAGACAGTACCCACAAAAAGGGCGGAGGCATCGCCTGCATACATCGGTCCGACATCTTCATCTCGAAGTTTGACTCTGAACCCCTGGATTCCTGTGAATACCTAGGAATCTCCGTAAAATCCTCAGATAACCACTCCCACAAATTACATATACTCTACCATCCCGCTGGCAATAACGCAGTTTTCACAGACCAACTCATGGAAATCATCACAATGAACTTGACCCCTCGTTCCAATGACATATTCCTTGGCGACCTCAATCTCCATTGGGAAAACCCCCTAGACAAGCAGGTCAACGCCCTCAACATCTTCCCAGCAGACCATTCCCTGATCCAAGTCATCTCAAAGCCCACTCACTCCAAAGGTGCTAGACTTGACTGGATCATCTCTAAAGAAAAAATGATTGAATCTATATCGATCACCCCTTGTGATTGGTCAGACCATCACATTATTACCTTCCAAATCCCCTCCGCTAGAAAGAAAACTTACTCGCAGCAACTCAAACCCAAACACTGGATAAGAGATACGAAAAACCTCAACTGGAACAACCTAGCTTCCCACTGTGAGAAAGCTCTCACTCCTCCCAATAACATGTCTGACGTCAATGACCTCACTGCTCACTACAACTCCACGATGACCAAAGTCTTTGACCAAGTAGCCCCACCAAAACTCAAAAGAATACCGGATATAGACAAAAACCCATGGTTCAACAGAGCCCTAAATGAAGAGAGGCGCAAACTAAGACTAAATGAACTGAAATGGAGACAACATCCCTCCCCTCCAACTCAAACTACTTAGGAAATCTAGAAACTCCTATAACAAAAGCATTCTACAATCAAAAAAGACTTCTTCAGCTCCGAACTAGACAATGCCAAAAATAGACCGAAGAAATTCTTTGAAATGCTAAAACAACAATCTAACAAATTGGCCAAAACCGCACACTTGACTTCAAAATCACAGCTTAGTAGTGAAGAATTTTCCTCATTCTTCACAGCAAAAACCAACACCCTCCAACTCGAGTTAAGGACGGCAGCAACTAACTCAGCCACCCCAAAAACACACAAGCTGAAAATCCTAAACAACTCGATCTACCTTTGCCCAAAAATAACTCTCACTGGTCTACCTTCAAACTTTACGATCTAAGTGACATTACTAAAACATTAGCAACTATCAAACCCAACAACCACTTTAATGACCCTGTCTCCTCAAACTGCCTACCTCACATCTACCATATCATCTCCACTCTCTTGACTAAAATCATCAATGCCTCGCTAGCGCAAGGTCACATCCCAGATTGCCTAAAAACTGGTCAAGTCACCCCTATCCTAAAAAAACCGACAGCAAACTCCTCCGACCCTAACAGTTTCCGACCTAAAACTAACATTCCCATGCTAGCCAAGGTCTTGGAAAAATGGGTTCAGCAATAACTGAACCAACACATCACGAATTTCAAACTACTAAACGACTGCCAATTGGGTTTCAGACCCGGCCACAGCACAGAAACAGCCATTCTGCACATAGTAGACAACGCCCTCCTCGCTCTTGACCATAATGAAACCTGCCTACTAGCCCTGCTTGACCTCTCATCAGCCGTCGACATGGTCAATCAAGACAAAATTCTAAGAAGACTGGAAATGAGGATGGGTTTATCGGGCACAGTCCTTCAATGGTTCAAATCTTTTCTGGAAAACATAACACAATCGTTCATGGTAAACAAAAATCTCTCCCCCTCTTCACACAACCTACTAGGAGTACCACAAGGCTCAACCCTATCCCCCGCACTATTCAACCTCTATGTCGAACCACTAACCGAACTACTACAGCAGGCAAATATTTCATACCACATGTACGTGGACGACACTCAACTGTACATCAAGATCTCCTCCGTTGAAGAGATAAAAATGATGAATCAAGCTCTCGAAAAGACCGTCCACTGGCTAACGACCAACCTTCTCAAGCTAAACTCGCAAAAAACTGAATTTCTCTTAATCTCCCCCCCCTAAAAACTCTCTGGAGATAAAAGAATGGACCAAGATGATCACTGCTCTGAATTGCACGCCGATTCTGGTGGACTCCACCAAATCGCTTGGAATTACACTGGATAAGAATCTTAACATGCAAACACACATCAACCTGTTAGCTAAAAATGCCCGCTTTCACCTCAGTTATCTCAGAAAAATGAAACCATTCATCGAGAACCACAACCTCAAAACGGCAGTGCAGGCCTTAGTCATCTCGTGGTTGGAGTACAGATGCACTACACTCTTGGGGCTTCCCAAAATCTCAACAGCCCCTTTAAAAGCCTGTCTCAATGCAGCAGCAAGACTCCTAACAGGATCTAGGAAATTCGACCACATATCGCCACACCTGAAGGCGCTCAACTGGCTACCCTATGAAGCTAGAATCCACCTAAAGATGGCTTGCATCACTCATAAAGCCCTACACCACAATACCCCACAGTACCTTTCCCAAAAACCTACTTTATCTGGAGGAAACAGACACTCTAGGAGCTCGGACAATCTACTCCTGCAACCCTCTAGTTTCAGCAAGAAAAAAACGTCTGACAGAGCATTCTCCGAAGCGGCACCAAGAATATGGAACTCGCTACCGCCGTACATCAGAAAAATCTCTTCTACACCACTATTCAAAAGGGAAGCAAAATCATTCCTGATGAGCAAATTCCTCCCCTAACTCTACACATTCCTCACCATATGGGACCTCACCTCCACACCAGCTCTCACTGACTTGCAAGGAACTGAACCAATCTACGACTTAAAACTTGGCTCTGCACTCTACTCAATGACACCGTCGCCCCTTTGACTTACACATACTCGAACTTCTTCATACTGCTCCAAACTAATCGTCTCCCATTACGTGTCTGCTACCTGCCGAACATTGTTACAAATATTTTGATACTTTATCTGCTCTGTTTATGCAAAATGTCTCTACAATTACTCTGTTTCTTTGTAAAGCACTCTGATACCCTATCCTGGGTCTTGTTCGCGCTATAGAAAACTGTAAAAATAAAAAAAATCATCATCGAGGCTGCCGTTGACGAGGGTTGCAAGGGCCTGCACCGAGGACGCATGGCACAGCTGCGATTCTGATGAGGCAATGGGCTGCAATGCGATGCAGGTCTTTGTAATGGAACCGAAACACGCAGCATCAGCGATGCATCAGTTCTGCTTGGGGATGCGCCACGCAGCAGAGAAGATGCATCAGTTCCACTGGATCCACAGAGGCTGGCAGAGCACCTTAGGCCCACTTCCAAGGGTCCAGGACTAGGGTGGCACCACTTGGCAAGGTAGACTCATAGATGGCAGAGTCTAGATGCAGGGTTAAAGGGTGTTGGAGCCTTCTGTCCCTGAGGCTCTAATCAGGAGGCCAGCCAACTAGCCCATGGAGTTACTCTGGGGTCCTGGGTTCAACAGATGCAGATCCAATCCTTCTCACCCAGGCAGGAGGGCAGCAGGCAGCAGGTCAGCACAGAAGGACAGCAGTACTTCAGAGCAGCAGTCCAGCAGAGTGGCAGTCCTTTCAGCAGCACAACAGTCCTTCTTCCTGGTAGAGTATCTATAGGTCCAGAAGTGTATTTATGACTTGGTGTCTGAGGTCCAATATTTATAAAAGGTAGGAGAAGCTTCAAGAAATTCCCTTTGAAGTCTCCAGGCATCCTGTCCTCCCTGTACTGGCTCCAGACTAAGTACAGGGGTGATGCTGTCCTTTGTGTGGAGACAGGACACATCCTATTCAGGTGTTAATAGGGATGGGCCCAGGCCCGCCCTCTCATCCTTCCAGTGATGGCCCACCCAGGTACACCTGAGCTCTCTATTGTGTATGGCAGGCTAGGAGGAATACACAACGCTCAACTGTCAGCTACACCCAGTCATGTGGCCCAGAGACATGATACAGCCCTAGATAGCTAAGGTAGGAAAATGCCAACTTTCTAAAAGTAACATATATAGGGATTGGGCCCTTAGGGCAGCTGGGTTAGGCCTCTTTGAATCATAAATATAAAACAGATTTCCCTAGCTGCAATGATTCAAGCAACACTTTTTATATATTCTAGGTCAAGTAAATGGAATTTTTTAACATGTGTATTTAAAGTCAAAAAGCGTCTTTTTATTTTCTGTATGTTGTTTAACGGATATGTTTAGGTGAAAAATTGCATGAAGATTACGAAATCATTGTGATTAAATACACAGTTTAAGAAAATCCATTTACTTGACCTAGAATACAAAAACATTGCTTGAATCATCGCAGCTATGAAATCTGTATTGTATTAACTTTCTAAAAGTGGCATTTTCAAAATTGTAATTTAAAATCTGACTTTACCATATGTTAGGGTTTTTCATAACAAATCCAAAGATACCAACCATGAATGGTTGCCTGCTCCCATTTGGAAATTACAATTCATTAAATGTTGTAAGGTAAGTCCCATTTCATCCTATGGGGGAGGTATGCCTTGCAGCAGTTAAAAATGAATTTAAGACATGTAAAACTTAAAATTAAATGCCCTACTTTTTTAAATACACTGCACCCTTCCCTGTGGGCTTTCTAGGGACTACCATAGTGCTGACTTATATATATTAAAAAGGAAGGTTTGAGCCAGGCAAAATGTTTATTTTTTCAGGTCGAAATGGCAGTTTAAAACTGCACACACAGTCTGCACTGGCAGGCCTGGGACACACAGGGCTACTTAAGTAAGTGGCACAACAAGTGCTACAGGCCCACTTGCAGCATTTGATTTACAGGCCCTGGATACATGTGGTTTCACTTTAAAAGGGCCTTATAAGTAAATTAAATATGCCAATTGGGGATTAGCCAGTGTTATCATGTTTTAAGGAGTGAGCACATGAACTTTAGCACTGGTTGGCTGTGGTAAAGTGCACAGAGTCCTAAGGCAATGAAAAACAAGATCAGCAAAAATTGAGGAGGAAGGCAAAATGTTTGGGGGAAGACCACCCTAAGGTTGACAGGTCTAATGATTAGCCACTGCTGAAAGGGAGAAGAAACAAAGAATTGACAGAAATGGCTCAAATTAAATGTACATCTATTACTCTTGTCCCTAGACAGTAATTTGCTGTAAGGCTTGACATTAAAAAGGCAGTAACTATCGATTGATACATACAGCATGCACTCTGCAATCTCCTGTGTGATATTTTAGCAAATTAGCGTATTGCTGAAGTGAAACTGTATTTAAATGTCAGATTTTCAGGGGCATGTTTATGACTTTTGTGGTGCGGGGCAGCGCAGCAAGTCACCTTGCTCTGCTGCCCTGTGTCACAAGGAAAGGGCAGGAATGCCCAGTATTTATCCAATACACTGTTTTGGCAGCCTAGCACCAACACAGGCATCCCTTCACCATAGTGCAAGGGTGCCTGCATTATAGGCAGGATTGTTTTTGTGCAGGAAGAGACACCTTCCTGCACAAAAACAATCCCCTGAGGCATTTGTCTCTTTCTATGTGTAGCACGCATATAAAGAGAAAAAAAAGAGTAGAAATAAACCTTTTTCTCATTGTTACACCTCACCTGGGGGAGGCGTATCATTTTGGAGCATCCCCAGGTTTACAAGGTCTTGGACATCTGGGAATGTGTCAAAGACCATAGGAGGTGCATGGGAACACCCAAGAAATGCCCATTAAATGCCTACCCAGGGCAGAGTAACGCAACACAGCGATTTGGGATGCGTTGTGTTACTCCAGATTTTTGGAGCCACTTAAAGCCACGCAAAATGGCGTTTTCTGGCTTCAAAAATCTGACTTAAGGTTTGCATAACTCTTGCACCTCTTTGCATGGTGCAAGAGCTACACAAACAATGGAACATAAATATGGCCCTCAATATTATCCACTTTCTCAATGAATTCCCATTAACAGGAAGTGTTTGGAATGACACTTGTAACACAATCAGAAGTACAATTTACAAAATAGCCAACAGACTGTGGGTATCTGGGAGGAGGATATCTGTCCTTGTCCTTCCTGTGGATTGAAATGGACAGTCACTGGAATCTCTCCAGTGCCTACATCAGGAGTGACATGCTCCCATTTTAGCTTGAAAGTAACAATATGGCAGCTAAAGACACTTGTTTGGTTGGTACACTTCTCAACCAGGTTCATCCCTTATTCCACCCTATTTCAAATCACGTGGTTATGCCAAAGAGGGCACTTTCATGGAAGAACATGTCACAAATTTTAATAGTGAAGAAAGATTTACAAACCTGATAGAAGTTCCTTCAAAATGTCAATGTCCAATCCATGTGAAGAGGACAGAGTGACAAAGAAGAAGTTAAACTATATGCTGATGCACTGTTGCACTGGGTTTATAGTTTTGGTTCCACGTAATCACTCACTGGTTTGATATAGATGAAATAAAGTAACTCCTCTTATATATTATACATACATTGTAAGCAACCAAGAAGTTCCTTGATCATACGAGATAGGGCTTGAGTGCAAGTTTCTATAAAAGGCCATGGATATTCAAGGTGAATTACAGTATTCTTATTAATGTAAAGCTAGGATGAATATTATTGTGCATATTATGAATGCCTTTCAACTTTTAAAAGTGCCCTTTTGCGATCCCAATCAGAATATTTTAGACATAATTTTGTATGGGAATGGATTGTCTATTTTTTCATCTCATCGTTTTTACTTTAACTTTAATTCTGGGCAGAACTAATCTGCCTTTTCTTTGCACTGATAGACCTGTCTCTAAGCTCTTCCTTTTCCACCTTCCTCCGTCCTAAGATTTATTAAACCATAACTTCTTTGACTTTTCGTGCACGGCAGATGCTCTGGGGCAGATTTACAAGCCCCTTGCGCCACTTTTGCGTCACTTTTAACATGGGAAAAGTGACGCAAAAGTGGCGCAAGGGGCTTGTAAATCTGCCCCTCTATGTAGATTGCATGCGAGAGAGCCTGCTTTCCAAAAGAGAAAAAAAATGAAGATAGTTTGCAAAACCCTCAACACTGTCTCTGCATCCACTATGTATTAACTGCTGCTGGTGAACAAAAAGTGTTAGGACTGCACACTGCTTGCAACACTAGGCGCATATTTACGATTGGAGTTGCACCACTTTTGCACCATGCAAGTTGGTGCAAGAGCGTCGCAAGTCCTAAATGAGATTCATGAAGCCACGCAAGGCTACTTTGTGGTGCCATGAGTGGCTCCATAACTCTGGAGTAAAGCAAGGCAGCACACATCGCTGTGTTGCCTTACTCTACACTAGGTCATATAATGTTACTTGCATCATTCATGTTAAAAGGCATGCGCTGTCACTTTCACTGTCCATAATATTTTAGTGACTCGACATGAAGGAAGCATACCCCATTGCATGTTTTTGGGTTGCATACCATTAATAAATCAGTGTTTCTGTGTTATTTTCCACATCCTTTCACCTAGCGTTTCCCCTAGAGAATTTGGCTGCTTTCAGCAGCCAGAGTGTCTGGGTGAAACCAGAAAGACTGTAAAACAGATGGAGCCGGTGACTTATGTAAGTTGTCCCAACATTACTGGGGACACTCAGAATGAGGCCCAATGCATTTTAGGGAGAATTCACCCTTCCACTTTTATACAGTGACTTGAGGGTGACTTTGATAGACTATCAACTTCTTTCCGTTATTTCCATGATGCCTGCAATGAAAATATGAGGTGAAGAAATAGTCAGCTAGCTGGTCAAGGTGGGAGACATTAAACAAAGAATCAGCAAAATATTTGCACATTTTACAAACATTAAGGGACCAACAATTTACATTGCTTTCAGTAAAATATTCTCAACAAATATTTATCGACTTTACTAAAAATGTATTCTCGAAAGAAAAATGTTTTTCACTTCGCGATTACGTTTCAAGATCGTGAAATACTAACAGGGGGACAAACAAGGAATAGTACTGCGCCAAATTACAGAAGCCTGTAGACCTTACTAGCAACATATTCAAGATGCTCTAGTAAGGAGCCACTAGCACGTCAGAGAATTAAAAGCAACGTTGTTATGACAATAAACAGGGACAATGTAGTTATGACATACCTGAAAACCAAATTATGTGGCATGTTTGTCTAAATTGCGTCGCAAAAAAGGCAAATTGGAGGCAAAACGCAGCATTTTCTGTGGCAGTATCCTGCCGTTGTTTAACACACATTCACACTGTGAGGCCAAAACTTCTACATCATTAGTACCTGTTTATAACCCCAATACAGCAATCAGCAAGTGTAGAGTGACCAGATGACCAGTGCAAAATGTCTGTCACTGCACCTTTTTAGCAGGTTTCGATTGGCTTAAGCTACAAATGTATGCTTTTAGGTTGAAATCTGCAAATTATGCAGCAGATGGTGTTTTAGATGGTAGGTGTGGCAAACCCATAATGAGGACAATGCTGTGGCCGAACAATCGCATAAGTTCAGTAGCCCTGTCAATCAATGACAGTGGAAAATTAGCTATGGCTTCCAGTAATGGTGCCAGCACAGCGGCAGATTGAAAGACAGCAGTCAGGAGCTACATACAAGTTAAATGTGAAAAAGAAGTGAGCCTGAAGTGTAAACAAGATAGGCCCACACATACCCCACAATTTATTAGCGGGCCATAATGATATACAAATGATTTTTTAAAATTAATTATCATTCCGGCTTTTATATTTTAATCTCCACTCCATCATGAAAACATCTGGCAGTGGCAGAAGAAAGGGTTTAACATCTGCCAAAATATATCTCCCGCTGGTTTTTGCTTAGAGAGAAGTTGCATAATTACCAGGAGATTTCGTTTCTACCTGATTTTCCCAACATTAACTTTCGAATTAACCACTTTTTTTTAAATGCCATGGGGCAGATCTACAAGAAAGTGCCGCAGCGTGGCGCTGCAAGCCCTTTGGCTGCGCCACGCTGCGGCACTTTCAGAGCACAGGAATGCGACATATTTACAAGAATATGTCGCATTCCTGTGCTCTCCCTAGCGCTGGCGCACAAACAGCTGCCAAGCGCCGGCGCAGGCACCCTTGCACCATGGTGCAAGGATGCCTGCGCCATGGGGAGATTGTTTCTGTGCAGGAAGGGGCACCTTTCTGCACAAAAACAATCAGTACAGGCTTTTCCTCTTTCAATGCGTGCTGCAGAATGCAGCACGCATTGAAAGAGGAAAACGAGGAGAAATGAAAACATTTCTCCTCGGTGCGCCTCGCTACGCCACCTCTAGGGTGGCGTAGCTTTCAGACGCATCTCCAGAGTTACGATTTCTCGTAATTCTGGAGATGTGTCTTGTTCCATGGGTGTTGCATGGGAACACCCACAGCAACACCCATGGAACGCCCCTTCACCGCAAAGTGCTGCGTGTGAAGGGACGGTATTTACAAGGAGAGGAAAAGTCACGCATGGTGGCTTTTCCTCTCCTTGTAAATATCAAGGAGCCCCCTGCGCCACCAGTACGTCACGAAAAGTGACGTACTGGTGGCGCAGGGGGCTTGTAAATCTGCCCCCGAGAATCTACTGCCAGCACGGGAACATGATGCGCATGCTAGGGATTCGAGAAAGAACACGTACGTCTGCTGCGGTTTGGTACAATACAGTACGTTCCGGGAAACAAATGTGCATTTTCTTTCCAAGGCAGAAGGTCTTGCGCAATTTTAGTACCTCATAGAACATTTAGTCCTGTTTGATAGAAACACTATTTATTTTTAAATTAAGATGCTAAACCATTGCACAACTCTACATACATTTATATGTATGCAGGTGTGCAGAGTGTGATATTTTATTTATTACCGTTGCTGAGGTCTGTGGAGGGGCCATAACTCACGAGAGGTGAACACTCGCCTCCCTCACCCATGGTAAATAACATATTATACTCTGCACAGCTCCATATATGATTTATGCCGCGCTATTTCTTCATATGGACTTGTTTTAACAAAAGATATTTAACCAAAACCATGATTCAATGGGTTAAATTTGTGCAGTATGGTCAATAAACGTCAAATACACCTGGGGCAGATTTACAAGCCCCTTGCGCCACTTTTGCGTCACTTTTAACATGGGAAAAGTGACGCAAAAGTGGCGCAAGGGGCTTGTAAATCTGACCCCTGGTGACTACTAGGAGAGTTGTTTACCTGTTGTTTAAATGGGGGTCTCTAGTTGGCAGAGGAAGGTACCTCTGTCCAAATAGGGACCCTTGCTTCTAGTCAGGGTAAGGGGGATACACACTTTTTTAAAAACATTTTTTATTTTATTTATCATCTTTGTGAGAGAACAGTCATGTTAGGCATACACGGGTACATTCAATTAACATTTGTATATATGTTACAGATCGGTAGTGCATCTACTGAGCCGGAAACAATCTGGGCTCCAACATAGAGACAGCAAACTTCCAATATTGACATTTGGAGGCAGGTTGTGGTAAAATCGATCAAGGCTAAGCTTCCCACATCTTATCAACACATATATCTGAAACACCCGCTCGTGATCATGGCCATAATACTTTCCAAGCCTAGCCTAGCACAATAGCGAGTACAACAAACTAGGTGTCTGAGAGAGAGGGGCAGTTCCCCTTCTGACTGGGTCCATCTCCAGTGGCCTGACTCTCACGGAGACGCAACCAATCAATAAATGGGCCCCAGATATTCTTAGGCCGGGACGCTGTCGGCATGCGATCCCAGTAATTAGCCAGCTGTTCCTGACAGTAGGCCACATCTTTTAGCCATGTGTTTATGAGTGGCTTGAACGGAGAGCCCCAATGTATGGCCAGTCTGCGTCGCGCAAGAACCAGCAGCATTGCAATTAAGCGACTGCATTCTGGTTTAGACTGGTCTACATAGCCCAGCAGCATAACCAACGGGGTACACTCCAGCACCTCGCCTGTAATAGCTCCTATGACATCTGCCACCCCCCCCAATATTCAGAGACACTGGGGCACTCCCAAGCGACGTGCATAAAAGCGGCACCTTCCCGCCTACACCTCCAGCAGTTAGATGTTGAACGTATCCCTATTCTAAATAAATGTTGTGGTGTGCGGTAGTAGCGGTGAAGAAATTTAAAATGGATTAAGCGTAATTTGTAGTTTGGGGATAGGCGTTTCATTTGTAAGCAGCAATAAGACCATATTTCATCTGTGATCTGGTCTGGTAAGTCCTCGCGCCACTGCGCAAGCGCCCCGGGATCTGACCATGGCATGTGTAGCTGCGTGTAGGTGT
This sequence comes from Calotriton arnoldi, assembly GCA_963921515.1. Lineage (NCBI taxonomy): Eukaryota > Metazoa > Chordata > Amphibia > Caudata > Salamandridae > Calotriton > Calotriton arnoldi. The sequence goes on from CAWUFW010007963.1 coordinate 217,988, forward strand.
ATAGCCTGGTAACCAGTCTCCGTGGCGACGGTGTGGCCAGCAGGTTGTCCAGAGAGTGTAATGTAGGGGGAGGGGCCGGAAATGATTCATGTTGCTTCCTGCAGGCCGCTTTAAGTTGGTGGAATAGAAGGCTCTCCAATATTGGTATAGGGTCGCCCGTTTGCGCAGCAGGTTCGGGTAAGAAAGATCCTTCTGGGTATAGATCTACCATTGTCCTAAGTCCCATTTTATGAGCCCTCGCTACTGCCCCCTTATCCTGCAAAAAGGGGAAATTGGGATGGTATGCTAGCGGCACTAAGGGTGCATACAGGAACTGTACCCGTGATCGTCGTCTCAGGTCCTCCCAGGCCCATCTAGTCGTCTCCACAGTGTTAATTTCAGTCGGGGACCTACGATAGGGATAGTACACCGCCACTTGCAGCGGTATCTGATCTGCAATATCTCGCTCCGTCGCCACATGTGGTTGAAAAGGAGTAGGATAAACCCAGTAGTGCAAGAATTGTGCCTGCGCACTTAAAGCATACAGTTCAAAGTCTGGGGCTCCCAGGCCACCCCTGGACAGTGGACATGTGAGAATGTCCCAGCTGATCCTGGGTGGACCTCCCGCCCAAATCATAGAGATCGCGGCCGAGCGAAGCTGTTTAAAAAACGCCTGTGTCAGAGGTATCGGAATATTCACAAACAAATACAAAAATTTAGGGAGGACTATCATCTTCAGTATTGCTATGCGTCCTGCCAGCGACTGGGGAAGTGCGGACCAGAATTTTATTCTATCCGTGAACCAGTCAAACAACCTCCCAAAGTTAAGACTCCAGATAAGCTGGAGATCCCTACTAAGCCATATACCCAAGTATTTTACAGTTTCTTCCTCCCACTTTAGAGGGAAGTCCAAGGATTTGTTTAGGGAGGCGGTCGTCAGAGGCAATATCGAAGATTTCCTCCAGTTTATCGTGATACCAGAAAGGCCACCAAACCGAAGCATCTCCCTCAGCAACGGATTTAGGTTGTCATCCGGGTATCTGACATAGAGGGTAATATCATCTGCATACATAGATGTAATGAGATTGCGGTCCGTGAAAACCAGGCCCCTCGACGAGTGGTATTGGCGTATTCGTGCAGCCAGTGGCTCCATTGCAATAGCAAATAGCAAGGGGGAAAGCGGACACCCTTGCCGGGTGCCGCGGGAGATCTCAAAGGCATCCGAGAGGAGTCCATTCGCCAGCAGGCGGGCCATAGGCCGTGTATAAAGCAGTTGAATAAGTTTGATAAATTTAAGACTCAGGCCCAGTCTAGAGAGGATAGTGAAAAGGTAAGACCATTCAAGCGAGTCAAATGCTTTAGTAGCATCTAAAAAGACTGCAGCGGCTGGAACCTTGGGCTCTATTTGATGTACAACCGAGAAGAAGGTGCGGAGATTGTGGGCTGTCGAACGACCCAGAATAAATCCGGATTGATCTGGTCGGGTGATGAGGGGCATCAGTGGTTGGAGTCTATTTGCGACGAGTTTAGCTAGGATTTTAGTATCCACATTCATCAGGGATAGTGGCCTGTATGAATCGCAGCTGGTCGCTGGCTTGTCTGGCTTTAAAAGATTTATAATAACCGCCTCTCTCAGTGTCGGTGGAAGAGTCCCCGATTCCAGAGATTCCTGATAAACATCGAGAAGGTGGGGCGCAAGCGCCTCAACGTATGTCTTGTAGAAGAGCGTAGTCAGTCCGTCCAAGCCAGGCGCCTTACCTGATGGCAGACCCCTGACCACCTGCGTAATGTCCTCTAGTGTGAATGGGAGATCTAGATATTCCCTATGCTCAGAACTGAGCCATAGGAGCTGTATAGAGTCCAGATATTCCTTGAGGTGTGCGGGAGTATACGTGTGCATTGTGGTATAGAGGGCGGAATAGTAAGCGGTCAGGTGCGCATGTGTGTCCACTTGGCCTCGGACAGGCGGGGCGCCCATATCTGTCAGCTCAGAAATAAATGCAGGGGCTGGGGTTTGTTTTCGCAGATTCGCGAGGGTTCTGCCTGGTCTATCTCCCTCCCCGTAGCTTCTGGCTTTAGTCTCTTTACCCAGAAATCTGGCCTCCCTCTCCGCCTCCTCCTCAAAGTCGGATATGGCTTGTTTTATTGAGGCTAGGACTGTTACGTCATTCGTGGCATAGAATATGTTTTCAAGACCCCGTATGGTGCTCTCTAGTGTCGTTAAGGTTGTGCGTATAGATTTCAAGACCCCCGAGCCCTTGGAAATGCATGCACCCCGTATAACTACCTTGAAGGCCTCCCAGAGCGTTGCTGCAGAGTCTACGGATCCCTCATTGGTAGTGAAATAATTATCTATTTCAGTCGCTATTTCCTCCTGAAATACAGTATCTAAAAGAGCATGTGGGGGAAGCCGCCAGCTAAAGGCCCTCGGGAGTGTATTTGGGGTGCGCCAACTCAGCAACACTGGGGCATGGTCCGAGAGTGTACGCGGAAGGTGTCTCGTCTCCACCGTCCATGTCAGTACATCCGCAGAGAGTAGCCAGTAGTCTAGGCGAGACCAGGCTCGCTGATGGGCAGTGATGCAAGTTCCCTCCCGTAAATGTGGGTTGAATTCCCGCCAGACATCCCGCAGCCCATGCCCCTTCAATATAGTGTTTAGTAACTGAGTCGTCTTAGTGTGTGGGTTTCGCGCCGCTCCCTCTCTATCTAGGGTATTATCCAACACGACATTAAAATCACCGCCCCAGATAACAGTGTCACAGCCCATTTGCACTATCTTGGCCCATACATCCAACAAAAACTGCGGGTCATCTGTATTTGGGCCATAAATGGCCACCAATGTCACAGGCGTGGAACAAAGGCATCCAGTCACCAAGACATATCGCCCATCTCTATCTGCCAGTGTCTCTATCGTGTTCCAGCCCAGTCCTCGTCTAATCAGTATAGTGACCCCCCTTGCATAATTTGAAAAGGTGGCTGAGTGAACCTCTCCCCAATATCTGTGTTTAAGCTTGGAGTCGGTGTCACAACTCAGGTGCGTCTCTTATAGAAAGCAGACATCGATATGGTGCCTTCGTAAGTACGTGTGTACTAGTCTAGCTTTTTTGAAGTCATTGAGCCCTCGGATGTTCCACGTTAGACAGTTAACTACAGCCATGAAAAATGTTGCGCATCAATGAGTGGGGAAGCTGCCTTGGGATAAGCTCTACACTCCATATATTGCCCTCCTAGACTAATGCATCTGAGAAGCCGATCTTTCATTGCCCTCTTGCCCCGTATGAAAATCATAAAGCAAAGGTACATTTCTCTCTTCTTATGAACTCCCATCCCCCTCCCACTACAACCTCCCAAATAGGTCGAGAACTTTCACCCACCCCCTGTGAAACCCACCCTTAAACAAACATGTGAAATACAAACTCATGGGAGATCTCCCTGTGAGGGCGTGGAACAATGGCTAACACCCGCCTGGTGGCGGGGAGGTCAGGCTAAGTATATCAACGTTAATAGCCTCCACAGTCAGTTAACCCCGGTTATCGGACATATCGCAAACCACACAGTCGTGTTAACAGTGAATTATTCTCTCGCCCCCCCCCTCCTGGCGTTCAAATGATACATATCAATGCTTTAGACGCTGTAAATAGAATCAGCTATTGGTGCGGAAGTGCCGAAAAGTTAGTCATTATCAGCAAGCAACGTGTGTGAGTTCTGCCTCTCCTTTGGTGAGCTCTGTTGCGAGTTCCGTGGGCAAATATGCTTTGTGTATTTGAGAGCGGATTTGGCGTCCGTAAAGAAGTGTGCTTGGCCGTCATAGGTGATTTTTAGCTTTGCCGGGTATAACATTGCATACGGGATGGAGGATGACTGTAGCATCCGTTTTGTTGGAAGAAATTCCCGACGCGCAGCTTGCACCGCTGGAGTGTAGTCAGGGAAAAAGGATAGAGTGTTACCTTGATGACTTACAGGGCTCTTCACCCGGGCCTCCCTTAGGATTGCATCTCGGTCCGCATAATTCAGTATACGCGCGATAATAGGCCGTGGCGGAAGGCCCGGTGCCGGCCTAGGACCTAGTGAACGGTGGGCACGCTCCACCGCCATCAGTGGAGACAGGGCAGGCCCAAACAGTTCTTGGAGGAGAGTAGTTATATAGGGTTCCATCTTTGAGATGGCTGTTGTCTCTGGAAGGCCAAGAATTCGAACGTTGTTCCTTCGAGAACGGGCCTCCAAGTCTTCATTCTTTGCCCTGATCACTTCTATCACATTCTCCATGTTTAACAGCTGTGTCTTGACCTCAGATTGTGAATCTTGGGTATCCAAGAGTCTGTTTTCCACAAGGTCCAAGCGCGCTTCGTGTGTGTCTACCCTCTTCCGTACGGCATCTAGGCTAGCCGTCAAGGAATCTATCTTCCCGTCTATGGTCTGCAAGCTTGATCGCATGTCCTTTAGAATGGAGCGCAGGTCTTCCCCAGGTAGATCTGGGTCATCCTGTAGTACCGATGCTCCCCCTTGATCTGTCGGGGCGTCTATATTGCGTGTCTGGCGTTTTTCAAAGGGGATCTTCGATTGCTTAGGGTCGGTCTTGCCCATAGTGTCTCGAGAACAGTCCCCCACGGCCCGACTTTGCAGATGTATCTCAGTGTCTGGGTCCGTTGCGCCCCGCGACGTTTCGAGCGAAAAGGCAGCACCACTCCGTCCTCCGGGCAGCGTCCAGTGTAACACTCACAGCCAGGTAGGGCCACCAACCTACACCTCTTCAATATGCACGGGCCTGCCTCAGAAATCCTCTCACAAGGGTGAGCCCTCAACAGGAAGATTCAAGACGACAGCACAGATCTCCAGGAAGTAGCGGACAAATACCAGGCACAGCACTCAATCAATCAATCAATCATGTCACTTATAAAGCGCACTACATACCCGCGAGGGTCTCAAGGCGCTGGGGGAAGAGGGGGTGGTGCTGCTACTGATCGAAGAGCCAGGTCTTGAGGAGTCTTCTGAAGGCCAGTAGGTCTTGGGTCTGTCGGAGGTTGGTGGGGAGGGTGTTCCAGGTCTTGGCGGCGAGGTGGGAGAAGGATCTGCCGCCGGCGGTCGTTTTCCGGATGCGGGGGACTGTGGCGAGGGCGAGGCTGGTCGAGCGGAGCTGGCGGGTGGGGGTGTAGAAGCTGAGTCGTCTGTTGAGGTAGGCTGGTCCGGAGTTGTGGAGTGCTTTGTGTGCGTGGGTGAGGAGCTTGAAGGTTATCCTCTTGTTGACAGGGAGCCAGTGCAGGTCTCTCAGGTGGGGTGTGATGTGGCTGCGTCGGGGGATGTCGAGGATAAGACGTGCAGAGGCGTTCTGGATGCGTTGCAGCCGTCTCAGGAGCTTAGCCGTCATTCCTGCGTAGAGGGCGTTTCCGTAGTCCAGCCTGCTGGTGACGAGGGCCTGGGTGACTGTTTTTCTTGTTTCGGTGGGGATCCACTTGAAGATCCTGCGGAGCATTCGGAGGATGTTGAAGCAGGATGAGGAAACTTCACTGGCAGCAGATATCCAGCCAGGCCGCCCCAGGACAGCACTGCATGAAGGCTCATGGGGTCTCTGAAGGCGAGCTATGAGGGATCAGGCACTCCGCACCATATAGCCCATGGGGGCCGGTCACCACTCCATTATGTGTGCCATAGGATTGATGATGGACCGCAGCACCAGCAACCACAAGGATCTAGGGCCCCCAAACTCAGAGGTCGTCGGTCAGATCGGGCACAGGCCCCCGCACAAAATCAGGCATGGGCCCTGCAGTCACGCGCCAAGACAAGGAAGGCCCCGTCAGGCCACAGCGCAACAGGCCACACACCAGCCCACTACGCCGGTGAGCGAGCCCCGCAAACGGCCCTCCGTGACCCCCCCCGCTCCCAGTCACCGGCACCACAGTCCGTCAGCCGTCTTTAGAGGCAGGTGAGCGCCCCAGCCCCAGTGGAGGACCCCCCCCGGCCCTCAGCAGCCGATCACACCCCTCCCAGCGGCAGCACTCTACCGCTGGAAGCGGAGCGGGCGCCTCAGTACCACGAAGGGTCTCCCCCGGTGGCCACAAGCACTACACTCACCTCCATAGCCTGCAGGTACGCCGGGTCGCCCCCGATGCTCAACCTCCTCTCCGGCGGGCCCGCAGCCTCCAGTGCGCGTCCAGCCGCGGTCTCGATTTGTGTCGCCAGCCGCAGTTCCTCCGGTGGGTGCCCTTCTCCACAGTCCGCCCTCCGGGATCTCGGCAAGGCGCCTCCGGGTGTCGGTCGACAGGAAGCCAGCAGTCGGGTCCTCGCCCAGTCCCTCAGATAGCTCAGGTGGCCAGTTCTAGACCCGTACCCCAGAACGGGGCGCTACGCAGTAGCTGTGGAGATGTCGGTGGCCATTTTCTGTATATAATCGCGCCAGCGGCCCCTCGACAGTTGAGCGGATTCCAGGCCCCCCAGACATACGAGATTCACCACATCGTGCCTGGGGGTGTTGTGTTTGCCATATCGTTCATTTTCACCGGTTTTCACCGACCTGGGCTATGGTATTCGCCTAATGTTCAAGCCCGACCTGCAGAGCCCCTTCAACAGGCGGCCATCCTGCAGCGCGTCGTGGCCACGCCCCCCAGGGGGATACACACTTTAGATAACCCCTGCACAACCCCTGTGTAGCTTGGCACGAGGAGACAGGCTTTTCCCAAAGGCAATGTGTAAAGTATTTGTACTCCAAACACACTGTAATACAGTGATAACACCACAAATGTACACCACACCAGTTTAGGGAAATAAAGTATCTTTATCTAAACTCAACAAGACCAAAACACCTAAAATCCAACATACATGTAATAAGAATATGACTTTTCAAAGGTTTCAAGCAACTTGGTTCATAGAAAAATATAAATGCGAGATTCTACACAAAGTACCTGTAGATGCGTCAAAATTCACAAGGCCAAACAGCCGCAGAGAAGGGAAGCGTCGAGAAACAAAGAGATGCGTCAATTCCTGAGTCCCTGGGGAGGCGATGCAACAGTTCTGCTGCACGCAGGAGAATGATGCATCGAATCGGGACTGTAGGGGGAAGTCATGCATTGACTCCAAGACGGTTCTGGTCCATGGGTGATGTGTCGGGAAAACTTGCCGCACAGGTGCGATGCGTTGGAATCCTGGATGCGCTGGTAATCGATGCGGCAAGCAGCGCTGCACTGGTTTCTTCAGTCGTGATCCCACTAAGCGTCGGTTCTTGCAGCCATGGCAGGCGCTGTGTCGTCTTTGCAGAAATGGAAATTCTTCTCGCATGGCGGTGCTGCATCTGGAAAACTGCTGCAAGAAGGGCGATGAGTCGATTTTCTCAGTTCTTCAGGTTTCTTCCAGCTCCCAACAGCAGGAACAACCTGCAGAGGCCCACAACTGGAATAGGCACCTCCTGGCAGGTCTGAACTCTCAGCAGCAGAGTTCAGGGGAGCTGGGGGTGAAGTCTTTGTGTCCCCGAGTCTTCAGAACAGGAGGCCAGCACACACAGGCCCTTGGAGATTCATCTTCAAGCAGGTTCACAGCAAAGTTCTAGTCTCGGTCCTTTCTTTGGCAGAAACAGCAACTGCAGGCCAACCCCACACAGCACACAGCAAAGGGGCAGTACTCCTCCTCACAGGTCTTCAGCTCTTCTCCTTGGCAAAGGATCCTCTTGAGTCCAGAGTGATCTAAAGGTCTGGGGTTTAAGTTCTACAACTTATACCCCATTTTGTCTTTGTTCTCTTTGTGCAAGGGTCTCTGAGCCCAGTCCAAACTAGTTCTGTCCTCACTGGTGCAGTATGACCACAGGGGGTGGATACAGCATTGTGCAAGGGAGATAGGTCCTATTCAGTGCAAGGAAATATCCTCCCACTACTCTAAATGTAGCCAAGCCCCATTCAGCTCAGCTCTGAGTCATACAGGAAGGGCCAGGCACACCTCAACACCCCCAGTGACTGTCTACAGTGAATGCATATCCCCAGCCCCTGTCACTCCAAAACCATACAGTCAATCCACAACCAGGCAGAGGTACAGAGAATGGTTAAACAAGAAAATGCCTACTTTCTAAAAGTGTCATTTTCAAACAAAAAATTTAAAAACCATCTTTACTCAAAGATGTGTTATTAAATTCTGATTTCAGAGAGCCTAAACTTTATTTCTCTATCTTGTCCCAATGGGAAGATATACTTGTAAGATATTACAAAGTATCTCCCATTCTATCTTATGGGGCAGATAGCCTTTCAAAAGTGAAAAACAAAATTTGCAGTATTTCGCTATCAGGACATGTCACACACACAAGTAAATGTCCTACCTTTCACATACACTGCACCCTGCCCAGGGGGTACCTTGGGCCTACAATAGGGGTGCCTTACATGTAAGAAAAGGGAAGGTTAGGGCCTGGAAGTGGATGTACTTGCTGTGTCGACATGGCAGTTTAATACTGCGCACAGACACTACCGTGGCAGGTCTGAGATACTTTTTGAGGGCTACTCATTTGTGTGGCACAATCAGTGCTGCAGGCCCACTAGTAGGATTTTTATTTACAGGCCCTGGCACACTCCATGCACTTTACTAGGGACTTACCAGTAAATCAAATATGCCAATCAGGGAGAACCAATTGTAATAACAATTTACACAGGGAGCCCTTGCACTTTGACACTGATCAGCAGTGGCAAAGTGCCCAAAGCATCTAAGCCAGCAAAAACGAGATCCAGCACAGCATCAAAAATACAGGAGGTAGAGGCAAAAAGTCAGGGGAAACCACGGCAAAGACGCAAAGTCTAACACCTGAGTACAGTATTTGTTACATGCAATCAGTGAGGCAGTAAAAAGTGATTTCCTCATATGGATTTTCCTTTACTATTGTGCTAAACTCTAATGTTCCCTTTGCACTGTAGTATGTGTGAAAGTGCGTTTATACATATATAGCTATTCTTATCACACAATTCATAAATCCACTTTGTTTCCATCCCACAAATACATTTTTGGGAATTGGAAGGACCAGAAGACGTGAAAGGTCAGAAGATACCGATTGGGGATTAAAGATTTCACTCAGAAAAGTTGAATAGGTCAAAAAGACTCATTCCTGAAGAAGCGGATTTCCGAATCTGCATTCAGATTGGCAGGGAGGCTGTACAGAGGAGCTTTGCTTTCTCAGTGTGATCCAAGCTTATCTTGGAGCACGAGCCCTTTTATGTCTGGCAGCTGAGCTCATGCAATTTTTTATTCCATTCCCACACGCCTTCGTTTGAAGGCTGTCCCATATAAAGTGCTTCATTAACTGTTAAAAGAACAATAAACTGGGGGTGCCCGGGGAAAGTATCCTCAGTAAAGATTAGGAACTCGCTGTGCACATAACTGTGTCAGTTGTCTACTGAATAAAACCGACAATGTGTGGAAGTGTGCAGGATGTGTTTAAGGTTGATTTAAAATCTTCTACCCTAAAGCAAACAAACTATGTCACACTATTTTTACTCTACTGTACAGGAGCACTGGCAACTTTTACTAGAGGCTTGTTATTTTAATCTAGGCATGGCTGCCAAGAGACACAAGGTCCCTTGTGTCATCCTGAGCATGTCGATGCTTTTCAGACGACAGTGTATTCTGGGGCTGGCATTCTGCATTACAGTCTACAATAAATATAATTTTAGACATCTGCCAGAAATGATTTCATGAATACAAATATGGTATATACAGAGACTGATGGAGTTTTTCCTCTTTACTGTCGTAGTCCAGGGAGCACAGGGGCGAGAACTTACATGCAAATAAATTTGCTTCAAGAAACAGTTTGTGCCTACACTGAATATTATTGGTTAGGTGGACAGGAGCTGCATCAGTGCAAGTTGAGCAGGAGAAGCAGCTGGAGAAGTTCAGAGCAGACAGCAACCAATGAATAGTCTACTCGGAGCATGGGATCTGCACCATGCGTCTCACATTGAACCCAAACCTCATTCCCTTCCATGTCAAGACAAGTACAAGTAGAAGGAGCAATTATGTAAAATCTTTTGCCTGGTATTTTGCTTCTTTGCATACCATTGCACTGAACACTTGCCCATCCCAGAAGCATGCTTTCTATTCAGCAAACACATCAACTCATGCTCTGCAATCACATTAGGGCAGGTTGAATAAGATGTTCATCTCTTTTTCTGACAATTACCCCAAATTCACTGAGGAACCCCCAATGTTCTGAGTATATCTACAACAGTAGCAATTCAAAAGTATTCAAACCAGCACCAACAACTGATTTTTTACAACAAAGCCAAGAAAGATATAGGGCCTCATTTATGAAAAGTGTTGCATCGCTGCGGGTTAACAGGGATGCAACACTTTTCAGTGTGGCATTCTTGCGACACCATGGATGTGCCGTATTTACTGTACGGCGCTCCATGTTGCAAGGTTGCAAGGATTTACAGATAGGTCAGTGTTCCTGACGTACCTGTGGGAGCAAAATTGATGCATTGCTGGAGTGTGTCTGAAAACAGGCGCAACTCCAGGATTGTGTCTTTTCACATGGGGCAAGCCTTTTGTGGAAAACCCTGCGTCACTTCTTACACCTGCTTCAAGCAGGCATAAGGATTTGACGTAGTGACGCCCTAGAAGTGGCGCAGTGAAATCTCATAGATTTCACTGCATCAATTCTACATGGCTTTCCTGCGTTGGAACACCCACCCTATATACATTATACATGACGCAGGTATAATGTAGCTCAGGGGTTTACAAAGTGACTCATCTGCCTAGATGCATCACTTTGTAAATATGCCGCAGTGTTGCGCATATTTTACGCCGCCACAGTGTCACAAAAAGAGACACAACAGCGGTGTTAGGCCTCATATATAAGCCCTATAGCGTTCAATTCAAATAACCATCAAGTTGGCATAAACCAGAACCAGAAAAGAAATGTACAGATATTGATCAAAATTATTCCTATTTCAAAAATGTTTGTTCATCCTCTTACAGAGGATCAAACTGCTCTGCTAATTAAAGATCTGTAATTTGTTCACACAACATATAGAGACCAGGCTAAGATACAAAATGAGACACTACAATTTCAGAAGAATTGTGCTTGCACACATTTTTCAGACGTGTGAAAATACTTACAGAATCAAAACACCACATGTCTACACAGATTAAATTATTTTCTCACCAATTTCTGCAGTATATTCTGAAATTCAAACAGTTGATCAAAATAGTTCTCAGATGGTTGAAGGACATTGTAGAGAAAAAGAAATATATAAAACCCAAGATAGCTCCACAAGCGTTTTTGGTTTTACACTCCACAAGTGATAATAGCAGCATTGATAACTGAACTAGGAGATACTTATAGAGGATGGCTATCAAAGGAACTGACAAGTATTTATTCATTTTTATTTTTATGGATTTATATAGCGCTTGAATCACCCCCGAAGGGGTATCTCGGCGCTCACGGACCCACAATAAGAAAGCCATTACACGGATCAAGAGCTAGAACAAAACAGTTTTCAGAGCCTTTCTGAACTGCATAAGGTCCGGGCATTGCCTCAGTGAAATGGGGAGCTGATTCCAGTAGAGAGGTGCCAAATATGAAAAAGCTTTCCCCCCTGTCCTTGACTTCTTAACTTTAGGTATCTTGAGGAGGGATTTCGAGCCAGAGCGGAGATCTCTACGAGGAATGTAGCGATTTAGTTTCTCTGCCAGGTAAAAAGGTCCTTTACCCCACACTGCTTTGTGTGCCATACAGCAAACCTTACATATTATTTGTTTGCGTATAGGCAACCAATGGAGCTGTGGGAGAAGGGGGAGTGAGGCAGTTCTGTAAGGGGCATTCAGTGTTAAGCGAGCCGCCGTATTCTGCACTACCTGTAGGCGATCCAGAGAGGACTCATTGGCTGCAATCAGCAAAGCGTTGCAATAGTCCAATCTGCTCAACACTAAGGTTTGGATAAGGGACTTCCTTGTAGAATCAGGGAGGACGGGGAAAACTCTTCTTAGCAGGCTCAGCACATGAAAACACGAACTAACCGTGTGGGTCACATGCTCCTTCATAGTCAGGGTCTGCTCAATACGAACCCCTAGATTTTTTACCATTGTCTTTGGTACTGGGACAGTCCCTAGCTCTCTTGGCCACCACTCTGGAGTCCACAGCAGTGGAGCCTCTCCAAATAGCATGATCTCAGTCTTTCCGGCGTTTTGTTGTAAAAAGTTGTTACGCATCCATTGAGAGATGGCCAACATGCCGGAGGAAAAGGTAGTTTGAGCTGTCTGGAGAGATTTCTTAAAAGAGAAGGTAAGTTGTGTGTCATCTGCATATGATATTGGGACGAACCCATAGTTCCTTAAGAGTGCGGCCAAGGGAGCGATATAGATGTTAAATAATGTGGGGCTTAAGCAAGACCCCGGGGGCACTCCCTTGGTTAGTTCTTTAGGCTTAGAACGATACAGCCCCAGATTCACGGTCTGGGAGCGATTTGTAAGGAAACTTGTCATCCACTGCAGTGCCACTCCACCAATACCAGATTCTTCTAGCCTCCTGAGCAAAATCTGGTAGTCGACCGTATTGAATGCAGCAGAGAGATTTAATAGCACCAGGAGAGTGGATTGACCACTATCGAGTGCTAGCCTGCTGTTATCTATTACAGCCACCAGAGCTGTTTCGGTACTATGTTTCGGCCGAAATCCTGATTGCGATGGATCAAGGCTGCCTGCCGATTCGATATGGTCTGACAGATGTTTATTAATGTGCTTTTCCAGCAGTTTGCTCATGAGAGGTAGGAGAGAGATTGGACGTAAATTAGAGAGGTCTTCCATAGGAGTTTTGGTATTTTTCCGGATCGCAATGATCTGTGCCGCCTTCCATGCCAAAGGCAGCTGTCCTTCCTTCAGTGACAAATTAAGTAAAGAGCAGATTGGGGCTGCCAGTTGTTTAGCGAGAGAGGACGAGATTTTGGTAGGAATAACATCAAGTGGCGAGCCTGATTTCACATTATACATTAAGGTTTCCACCTCCTCTAGAGTTAGAGGAGGGAAGCTCACCAATGGGTTTGCCTTCAAGCAAGGTGGATGTTCTATAGTCGCTGCATCCTGTGAGCTGCCAGCAGAGGTGATTTTACTATAGATGGTATCTATTTTCTGTATAAAATAGTCAGCTATCTTATCACAGAGGATTTGAGATGAAGCTTCCTCAAGATCACCGGCTTTGGGATTAGTAAATGTTTTCAGAATCTGAAAAAAAAGCTTTAGGTATGAAAATGAAGTATATAAATAACTACAGAACACTTCCCAGTACCAACAAATAACCAGAGGTTCTACATTGAAACTCAAACCTGTAATAAATGACATTATCTCAGAGGGTTTGTTAGATGTTTGCATAAGTAAAAAGCAGTGTGAGTTTCTCAATGAGAGCGATCGTCAAAATCCCACCTTATAATCCTTAAGTAAGGAAGACAAGGCCATGGAATATCTCCCTGAATGAGGCAGACTCATGATGTTGGTCAAGACTGGACCTTTGTCAAAATGTATTGATCACTATCTAAAACATTTTGTACTACAAATGAAGCCATCTGTGCATGATTTTATGATTTGATTCTTTTAGTTGAACTTAAATAGCAAAGCATGCTCAGTCTTTCAGTGCTCACATTTACAGTTCTCACCAGGTGAGGCTGAGTTGCTCAGTTTGTGGTGGATTCAGTGCAATCGAGTAGTCATCTGGCTTCATCACTGCATGTCCTCTCACTGCTTTCTGGGACAGTGTGTGAACCGACAGCGTCTCTTTTGTGGCTGCAGGCACCCACTTGGCAGAAACGAATATATGATGTTTTTTCGCACGCGTTTACAACGCATGCCATAACAACGCGGTCGTTACAATGACCGCGTTGTTATTTCGCATACCGTTACAACGCAAGTCTGAACAACGACTTGCGTTAGGGGGCGCTGGATGTTGGAATAGTATAATTTACTATTCCAACTCCAGTCTGTGCGGACACTAGGGAAGGTGTTGGATTTTAAATCCAACACCTTCTGCCCCCCAACGCAAGTCGTTGTTCGGACTTGCGTTGTAACTGTATGCAAAATAACGACGCGGTCGTTGCAACTACCGCGTTGTTATGGCATGCGTTGTTAGGCATGCGTGGTAAACGCTGTTTACTGGCAGAAACATATTTGGTGAGGTTGTTGATTCACATCTCCGATGGCTCGGGGGGGGGTGGTCCCTGAAGAAGTCGGGATTACAAATAGAACATGTGGACAGGCGCTCTGTGACTGGTGTAGCCCTATTTGGCCCAATCTCATCCTGGTCATGCTGAGGCATCATCCATGTGATAATTTGATGTATCTTCTCACACCCTAATATAACCTTTGATACACCCACTCTAAATTACAGACTGCCAACTAGTGTACAGCCCCAGGGAGGTGGTGGTCCCCGGGGCTCGGGGGTCCGTAACGGACCCCCAAATTTGCATTTTAGTGCCCCAGGGAGGTGGCGGTCCCCGGGGCGTGTGGGAGGGCTCGAGCCCCCCCACACAGGTTTTTTTTTTTTTTTAAACAAGCCCCGGGGGTCGGCGGTCCCCGGGATTGCGGGGGGGCCGTGCGCCCCCCGCAAATAATTAATGAAAGCCCCGGGGGTGGCGGTCCCCGGGGCTTGGGGGGCCTTGGAGGCCCCCGCACACATTTAAAAATTAGCCCCAGGGGGTGGCGGTCCCCGGGGCTGTGGGGGGGGGCTGCGTGCCCCCCGCAACTCATAAATCAAGCCCCGGGGAGATGGCGGTCCTCGGGGCAGTGTGGGGGATTGGGGGCCCCCACACATTTTCAGTGCCCTCGGGACCTAGCCCACCCGGGGCTCGATACAACGAGCGCGGGAGCCCACGCTTCGTTTTTTTTTAATTTTCTCGGCCGGACTCGCGCACCCAGCGCAAATTCGGCCGATTTCTTTTTTTTTAAAAAATGCTTTTTTGGGCCCTGGGGGTCCTTGTGGGACCCTCTGAGCAGGCCTAGGGGGTCAGGGTGTTTCTACCCTGCCCCCTTTTCTTGTTTTTCGCATTTGTTTTTCTCTTTTCTTGTGACTCTGTTCTACCGAGTCACAAGATGGCTGCCAACACTTCCTGGTTTGGAGTGTTGACAGACAATTAGAATAAAGCTTGTGGTCAGGAGGGTCCGCGGATCCACTGCGCCTCTAAATATCGAAACTTTTATTTTTTGATTTTTTCAGCAACTACTGAACGGATTTACACCATTTAAAAAAAAGGGTGCTTTCTGAACCAAGCACTACCTTTTTGCCAAATTTGGTGTAATTCCGTTCAGCAGTTCGAGCTGTAGCCGTGTCTAAAGTTTCCTATGGGAAATTCATTTTCCGACCTCTTTTTTTTCAATTTCTCAGGAACTACTGAACGGATTTACACCATTTAACAAAAAGGGCTCTTTCTGAACCAAGGGCTACCCTTTTGCCAAATTTGGTGTAATTCCGTTCAGCAATTCGGGCTGTAGCCGTGTCTAAAGTTTCCTATGGAAAATAACATGGAGAAAACACGTTTTGGGACCCCCCTTTTTTCTCGGCCCCCGATTGGCGAATCATCCCGAAACTTTCAGGATAGGAGCTGACTGGAGCGGGCCACACGTTTTGAACATTTCGCGAAGATTCGTCAACCGGCGCCAAAGTTATTGGGAAAAGAAAAAACGCTTTTCCTATGGAAACTAGGTCCTAACTATAACTATCTACTGGCGACCGCCAGTAGATATATATATATATATATATATATCACACGCTTCCCTAAAAAAGTGCAAGTGCAAAAGTGCTAGTGTTTACTAAGTGCATGTATGTATGTGTATATATATATATTTATATATATATACACATACATACATGCACTTAGTAAACACTAGCACTTTTGCACTTGCACTTTTTAGGGAAGCGTGCAATACTATTGCAGGATGAAATGTTTATATACATGTTTTTATGATGTTTTTAAAATCCATCCATGATCAGAGGGTTTCTTAGACATATTGCTTCTACACATGTTTTTAGTATTTCTGGCATTTATTCACCTATTAGTGGTATGATTTATTCGGATTTAGGATATTCATCATAAATTCTACTAATGCCTTAAAACATTGATTTTGGTGCTGATAGCATGTCTAACTATTTGTTTCCTCTCTTGGTTTTATATCAGTCATTGTACTTATATACTATGATGTCAAACCATTCACATGTATTAGTTTGCCATCCAGCTTTATTGCCTAGGGGTGTGTTCACATTTAATAGGTGTGGTTTGATGTATTATTTAAATGTGCGGGTCCCGCCTACGTGTCATGTGATCAAGACCGTGGAAACGCGGTCGGAACGCGTCAAGGCTGGGTACTGACCCATTCAGGACTAGAATGCTGCTGAATTCTATTTGCTCTGAATAGAAGCACTTTATCTTCAACAAACGAGCTGTGGTCCGTACCTGTTTTCCGTGTGAAGGTGAAGCAGGAGTGCAATTCCATATATATATATATATATATATATATATATATATATATATATATATATATAAATATATATATTCACTGAAAAAAACACAGGTTTCAGGGACGTTATAGTTAGCTGGACATTTCACTCATATAAAACCAGAGAAATTCGTCTGTTATAGTTAGTAGAGCTAACTATAACTCGCGTACCCGCAATGCACTGCTGATGTCGTCACATATTACATCACTCATGACATGGTCAGTGACATCACTGATGAAATCACTGATGACATCTCAAATTACATCACTGATGACATCATCCACGTGATCATCTGATGCACCTCCTCACACCCTAATATAAACTTTGATACACCCACTCTAAAATACAGACTACCAATATCGAAACCATAGACAGACCAATAGCAGTTAGTACATACCCGCTCAGTGATTCATACGTCTACACACACATCCACTTACTAACCCATACAGTTACTCATACACACAGTCATTCATCAATACAGCCACTGATATATCCACTCATACACCCATATAGACACTCATACACTACCACTCACCCAAAGAGTTACTAAAACACCTAGTCAGTCACCCAAAGAATTAATTACACTGCCATTTACTCACCTATACAGTTATACACACACACCACCTCACTTATTCATACAGATAGTGCCATATACATACTCTCTTCAACAATTACTGACATAAGTACACACGTATCCATGCAGCCACTGTCACAATCACCTACTGTCACATATACTCACTTATATACTCCAACACTCCCATATACTGCCTTTCACATATGTAGTTACTTACGCATATACCACTGAGTCATACATTCACTCACCAACACAGCTATACGTACACTCACTCACCCATACAGTCCCTAACACATGCACTCATAAACCCATACACCCTGTGAATCACCCACTCACACATCCGTGCAAGGAGTCACACAACCACCCACACAGACACTCAGGCACCCATACAGGTACTCAGACAACCAATCATTAACCCATATAGATACTGATGTAGCTACTCACAAACCCATGTAGCCACTTACACACCAACTGACAGACTGATACAGACATTCACACAGATTAATCATTCACCCATGCATTCACTAAGACATGTTTAATCACTCACTTATACAGTCAGTCACGCACCCACTAAATCATCCATTAAGACACTCATACACCCACACATTCTTCAATACACCTTGGTATATATATTTATATAACATTCTTGAACTTTTTAGAAACACTCAGTCACTGGATGATGTCATCAGTAATGTCATCAGTAATGCCATTTGAGATGTCATCAGTGATGTCACTGACCATGTCATGAGTGATGTAATATGTGACATCATCAGCAGTGCATCGCGGGGGTGCGTGTTATAGTTAGCTCTACTAACTATAAAGGCCGAATTTCTCAGGTTTTATACGAGTGAAATGTCGAACTAACTATAACGTCCCTAAAACTTGTGGTTTTTTCATTGAATTTCTAAGGTTTTTTTAAATGCTAATCCCTAACTATAACGTCCCTGAAACCTCTGTTTTTTTCAGTGAATTATTAAGGTTTTTTAAATGCTAATTTCTAACTATGCCTACATAGGTAGGACATGTGCAGCAAAAGGAATAAAGGTGCAGAAAGAAGCAAGAGAAGGGCAGAAAGAGGCAAGAGAGGTGCAGAAAGAAGAAGAAAGGTGCAGAAAGAAGCAAGAGAAATGCAGAAAGAGGCAACAGAAGTCCAGAAAGAGGAAGAAAGGTGCAGAAAGAAGCAAGAGATGTGCAGAAGCAACCAACAGAGGTGCAGAAAGAGGCCTACTTTGACTGTACCTTACAACAGACTCATACAAAGTATCCTAATCACAAATCCTTCTCCAAAGATTTCTTAAACCTCACTTTTCTCTTGAAAGTTCACTATTAATCGACTGCTCAGAATGTTAGGCCTACCAAATATAAAACAGCAATCCTAAGCATATCACTGTTGTAAGTCTGACCAAGTTTATGAATGTATGCATGCGTGTCTATGCTTTTACCTAGTGACATGTTAAATGAAAATAAACATACAGACACTTGAATACCTGTGTTTCAAACAGCATACTCTGTAAATTTGTGTAAAAAAGGTGTATGCATTTCTTTCTGCTCACAATACAGGGCACCTGGGTATTCAATAGTATATTTGAGGGGCTCTATAACACATATACACATAAGACATGTCTGCCTGTGCAACCATTTGATATAGCAGAACTGAGAAGATTTGACCACCTATAGGGGAAGTTACTCGCTTTTTAAGCCACCATCTTCAGATGCATAACACATGTAAGAATACATATACAAGTAGACATATACCTCAGTCACGAGAGCACGCAGACCTTTAAACTTGAGAGCTTGCACTTCCCATTTGAGTACAGAAAGAGGCGAGAGAAGTTCAGAAAGAAGCAAGAGAGTTGCAGAAACAGGCAAAAGAGGTGCAGAAAGAGGGAACAAGGTGCAGACAGAGGCCAGAGAGGTGCAGAAAGAGGTAAGAGGGGTGGAGAAAGAGGCTAGAGGGGTGCAGAAATTTGCAAGAGAGGTGCAGAAAGAACCAACATGGGTGCAGGAAGAGGCAAGAGAAGTGCAGAAACAGGCAAAAGAGGTGCAGGAAGAGGGAAGAGGGGTGCAGAAAAAGGCAAGAGGGGTGCATAAATTTACAACAGAGGTACAGAAAGAGGCAAGAGCGAGCACAAAGAGGGTAGAGAGGTGCACAAAGAGGCAAGAGGTGTGCACAAAGAGGGAAGAGGGGTGCAGAAAGAGGCAAGAGGGGTGCAGAAAGAAGCAAGTGAGGTACAGAAAGAGGCAAGAGAGGTCCAGAAACAGGCAAGAGAGGTACAGAAAAAGGCAAGAGAAGTACAGAATGAGACAAGAGAATTACTGAAAGAAGCAACAGAGGTGTAGAAAGAAGCAAGAGAAGTGCAGAAAGAGGCAAGTGAGGTGCAGAAAGAGGCAAGAGAGGTGCAGAAAGAGGGAAGACGAGTGCAGAAAGAGACAACATGGGTGCAGAAAGAGGCAAGAGAAGTGCAGAAAGAAGCAACAGAGGTGCAGAAGGAGGCAAGAGAACTGCAGAAAGAGGCAAGAGAGTTGCAGAAACAGGCAAAAGAGGTACAGAAAGAGGCAACAGGGGTGCAGACAGAGGGGTGCAGAAAGAGATAAGAGGGGTGCAAAAAGAGGCAAGAGAGGTGCAGAAAGAAGCAAGAGCAGTGCAAAAGAACCAACAGAGGTGCAGAAAGAGGCAAGTGAGGTGCAGAAGGGGGCAAGAGAACTGCAGAAAGAGGCAAGAGAGTTGCAGAAACAGTCAAACAGAGTGCAGAAAGAAGGAACAGGTGGGCAGACTGAGGCAATAGAGGTGCAGAAAGAGGGAAGAGGGGTGCAGAAAGAGGCAAGAGGGATGCAGAAATTTGGAACAGATGTACAGAAAGAAGCAAGAGCAGTGTAGAAAGAAACAACAGATGTGCAGAAAGAGGCAGGAGGGGTACAGAAAGAGGCAAGTGAAGTACAGAACGAAGCAAAAGAGGTGCAGAAAGAGGCAAGAGAACTGCAGAAAAAGGCAAGAGAGGTGCAGAATGAGGCAGGAGAGATGCACAAATAGGCAAGAGGGGTACAAAAAGAAGCAAGAGGGGTGCAGAATGTAGCAAGAGAAGTGCAGAAAGAAGCAACAGAGGTGCTGAAAGAGGCAAGAGAGGTGCAAAAAGAGGCAAGAGAAGTGCAGAAAGAAGCAACAGAGGTGCAGAAAGAAGCAAGACAAGTGCAGAAGCAGGCAAGAAAGGTGCAGAAAGAGGGAACAGGGGTGCAAAAAGAGGCAAGAGGGATACAGACATTTGCAAGAGAGGTGTAGAAAGAAGCAAGAGCAGTGCAGAAAGAAGCAAGAGAAGTGCAGAAAGAGGCAAGAGAGGTAGAGGAAGAAGGGAGAGGGGTGAAGAAATAGGCAAGAGGGATGCAGAAATTTGCAAAAGAGGTGCAGAAAGAACCAAGAGCAGTGCAGAAAGAACCGACAGAGGTGCAAAAAGAGGCAAGAGGGGTACAGAAAGGGGTAGGAGAGATGCACAAAGAGGCAAGAGGGGCACAGAAAGAGGCAGGAGGGGTGCAGTAAGAAGGAACAGAACTGCAGAAAGAAGCAACAGAGGTGCTGAAAGAGGCACGAAGGGTGCAGAAGGAGGCAAGAGAAGTGCAGAAAGAAGCAACAGAGGTACAGAAAGAGGCAAGAGTGGTGCAGAAAGAGGGAAGAGAGGTGTAGAACGATGCAAGAGAGTTGCACAAAGAGGGAAGAGGGGTGTAGAAAGAGGCATGATGGGTGCAGAAAGAAGCAAGTGAGGTGCAGAAAGAGGCAAGAGAGGTGCAGAAAGAAGCAAGAGGGGTGCAAAAACAGGCAAGAGAAGTGTAGAAAGAGGCAAGAGAGGTGCAGAAGGAGGCAAGAGAACTGCAGAAAGAGGCAAGAGAGTTGCATAAAGAGGCAAGTGAGGTGCAGAAGGAGGTAAGAGAACTGCAGAAAGAGGCAAGAGAGTTGCAGAAGCAGGCACAAGGGGTGCAGAAAGGGGGAACAGGTGGGCATTCTGAGGCAAGAGAGGTGCAGAAAGAGGAAAGAGGGGTGCAGAAAGAGGCAAGAGAGGTGCTGAAAGAGGAAAGAGGGGTACAGAAAGAGGCAAGAGGGGTGCAGAAAGAAGCAACAGAGGTGCGTAAAGAAGCAAGAGAAGTGCAGAAAGAAGAAACAGAGGTGCAGAAAGAGGCAATAGGGGTGCAGAAAGAGGCAAGAGAAGTGCAGAAAGAAGCAACAGAGGTGCAGAAGGAGGCAACAGAGGTGCGGAAAGAAGCAAGAGAAGTGCAGAAAGAAGCAACAGAGGTGCAGAAAGAGGCAACAGAAGTGTAGAAAGAGGCAAGAGAGGTGCATGAACAGGCAGGAGAGGTGCATAAAGAGGGAACAGGGGTGCAGAAAGAGGCAAGAGGGATACAAGAAGAAGCAAGTGAAGTGCAGAAAGAGGTAACAGAGGTACAGAAAGAGGCAAGAGATGAGCAGAAAGACGCAAAAGAAGTGCAGAGAAAAAAGAAAGGTGCAGAAAGAAGCAACAGAAATGCAGAAAGAGGCAAGAGAGGCGCAGAAAGAAGCAAGAGTGGTTTGCACACCATTAGTACCAATTTAATACCCACATTTAGCAATAAGTAACAGGTGACCATTCTAGGTTTGCAAAGGGCATTCCACCATGCTGTAACACGTGTCGCTGCATTTTTGGTAGCGTTTGAGCAGTTTGAGCTAGAAACAAGGTTTTTTGTTCAAATCTGCAGATTATGCATCAGATAATGGATTATGTGGCAAATGCGGAAAATGTATAATTGTGCGAAAGTCGGTGCAGCCAAACAGTCACATAATTCCAGTGGCCCTGCTCATACCTCAGACTAGGTCCAGAAGTGCTCCTCAGTGGTTCTTTCTTTTTTTGTCTCATTGAGTTTATAGTTTAGCTTCTATGGAAATGAGGAAGACTAAACCTGAGGTTACCACTCCACAACACAGACTACGATACCACATAATTACTCTCCACAACACATAATCCCACTCCACATAATTCCTATACACTAAATACCATATACCTTCTATCCATATCAAAGTCAAAGTCTATCCACATAATTTCACTGCACATCGTACCACATAATTCCACTACACACAACCTACATCCACTCCACTCCAAGAAACATTAGTTAAACACTTTTACATTTACAACGCTATAGCTCTAACTCTCGCAAATGTGAAACCTATTACATTGCAATTGCTTCTTTAACTAGTAGTCTCAATTGCAGAGAGGTGGAGAAAGGGGGCTGGGCCTCCAACCAGCGCTCAGGAATTCCGCTGCGTAGGACTTACAGGAGGTAACAGGAGGGCTTCTTGGCCCCCAAAGTCCCTCAGGAGTAAAGTGGACTTTATCCCCCAACCAGTACTGTGCCAGGAGGCGCGTTTGCAGAGTGGTGGAGAAAGGTGAGCGTGGCCTCCGAAGACCTCTTAGCAATACCACTGTGTGGGACTTAGTGAAGGTAACAGGAAGGGTAGTTGCCCCCCAAGGACAACATTTGGGGCCAACTACCCCTCCTATTACCTCCAGTCAATCAACCAATTAATCAGGGTAATTATAAGCGCACTACTCACCCGTGAGGGTCCC
Source organism: Calotriton arnoldi (assembly GCA_963921515.1). Lineage (NCBI taxonomy): Eukaryota > Metazoa > Chordata > Amphibia > Caudata > Salamandridae > Calotriton > Calotriton arnoldi. Next base: position 240,564 of record CAWUFW010007963.1, read on the forward strand.
AAGGCGCTATGGGGGGGTCAGCAGTTCCGCATCAGTCGAAGAGCCAGGTCTTCAGAGCCTTCCTGAAGGTGTTCAGGGAAAGGGCATGTCTGATGTCGGTGGGGAGCTTGTTCCAGGTCTTGGCCGTGATGTAGGAGAAGGATCTTCCCCCAGTTCTGGCTCTGCAGATGCGCGGGGTTTCGGCGAGGAGGAGGTTGGCAGAGCGGAGGTTTCTTTTGGGTACGTGGAGGGTGATTCTGTCGTTGAGGTATTGGGGTCCGGTGTTGTGTAGGCATTTGTAGGCGTGGATGAGTATCTTGAAGGTGACTCTTTTCTCGACGGGGAGCCAGTGGAGCTTGCGCAGGTGTCGGCTGATGTGTTCGTGTCGAGGGATACCGAGAACGAGTCTGGCGGCGGCGTTCTGTATCGTCTGGAGCTTGCAGAGTAGAGACTTGTTGATGCCGGCGTAGAGGGTGTTTCTGTAATCCAACCTGCTGGTGATGAGTGTGTGTGTGACTATCTTCCTTGACTCGGGGGGGATCCATTTGAAAGTTTTGCGGAGGATGTGGAGGGTGTTGAAGCAGCTGGAGGTGACGGCGTTGACCTGTCTGTTCATGGAGAGGGAGGAGTCGAGTATGATGCTGAGGTTCCGGGCGTGGTCCGTAGGGGTCAGGGGAGTGCCGAGGGCGATGGGCCAACAGGAGTTGTTCCATGCTGATGTGGTAGATCCTAGGACGAGGACTTCTGTCTCCTCTAAGTTGAGTTTTAGGCAGCTATTGCTCATCTAGGCTGCGACGTCCTTCATTCCTTCCTGGAAGTTGAGTCTGGTGGTGGTGGGGTCCTTGGTGAGGGAGAGGATGAGCTGGGTGTCGTCGGCATAGGAGACTATGCTGAGGCTGTGCTGTTGGACGATGGCGGCGAGGGGAGCCATGTAGATGTTGAAGAGGGTGGGGCTAAGTGAGGATCCCTGTGGGACTCCGCAGTTGATTTCCGTGGGTTCGGAGAGGAAAGGTGGCAGTCTGATCCTTTGGCTTCTGCCGGCAAGGAATGATCGGATCCAGTCAGGGGCGGTGCCTTGTATGCCGGCGTCATGTGGTCTGGCTGCGAGTGTGCGGTGGGAGACGGTGTCGAAAGCTGCTGACAGGTCGAGTAGAATCAGGGCTGGCCTTGGTCGAGGATGTCGTCGGTGGCTGCGATTAGGGCAGTCTCGGTGCTGTGGTTGCTTCGGAATCCGGATTGAGAAGGGTCGAGGATGGCGTTGTCTTCTATGAACTTTGTCAGTTCTGCGTTGACGGTTTTCTCGGTGACTTTCACCGCAAAAGGGAGGAGCGAGATGGGTCGGTAGTTCTTGAGGTCCGTCGGGTCCGCTGAGGGCTTCTTGAGCAGTGGCCTGTCTTCTGCACATTTCCAGACATCGGGGAAGGAGCCGGTCTCGAAGGTGGTGTTGATGGTGCGTTGTAAAACGGGTGCAATGGCGGCTCTGTGGTATATGTGAGGTGGGCAGGGGTCCGTGGGGGCCCCGGAGTGAATGCCTTTCATGGTCGTGGCGGTTTCTTCAGTCGTGATCGGTGTCCAGGCGGAGATGGTGGGCTGGCTGGCGTTGCCAGAGGTTGGGCTGACTGAGGGGTCAGGCGTGAGGTCGTTGAAGTTGTCATAGAGGTTCTTTATCTTCAGGTGGAAGTAGAGGTCCTGGGCAATAAGTCCACACAGCAGGATTGCTAAGTTCTCATAGCAGGCCTTGTCCCCTTTCCCCACCACTCTGCAAACGCGCCCTTTGGCGCGCTCTTGGATGGGGATTAAAGTCCACTGCTGGGGGTCCTTAGGGGCCAACGACTTAAGATTCTAGGGGACTTAATCCCCCAACCCAGAACGTGCCAGGAGGCTATATATATATATATATATATATATGTTATATATATATATATATATATATATATATTACCTATTGGTGGTTGCCAGTAGGTAGTTATAGTTAGGACCTTGTTTCTATTCAAAAAGCGTTTTTTCTTTTGCCAATATCTTTGGCGCCGTTTGACGGGCTGATTCATCAAGCGGGGGCTGAGAAAATTTCCATAGGAATTTTGTAACAGGTTACCGCCTGAACTGCTGAATGGAAATACACCAAATTTGGCAAAAAGGTAGCTTTTGGTCCAGAAAGAGACCTTTTTTTTAAATGGTGTAAATCCGTTCAGTAGTTGCTGATATATTCAAAAAAGAAAAATATCGATATCTGAGCACCAAGGAGGGTTCGCGAGCACGAGCTGACTTCTGATTGGCTGCCAACACTCCAAACCAGAATGTGTTGGCAGCCATCTTGTGACTCGGTAAGAAAAAGGGTGAAAAAAATATGAAAAACTAGAAAAGGGGGCAGGGTAGAAACACCCTGACCCCCTAGGCCTGCTCAGGGGGTCCCACAGGGACCCCCAGGGCCCAAAAAAGCATAACAAAAAAAATAGGCAGAATTCACGCTGGGTGCGCGAATCCTGCCAAGAAAAAAAAAAAATGAACCGCGGGCTCCCGCGCTTCATTTTAATGAGACCCCGGGTGGGCCAGGTCCCGGGAGCAATGCCAGAATTAAATAGCGGGGGCCCATGGGCCCCCGCAGCCCTGGGGACTGCCACCTCCCTGGGGCTATGCTAATTTTATGCGGGGGCACGCAGCCCCCCCGCAGCCCCGGGACCGCCACCTCCCTGGGGCTTCTTTAATTGGATGTGGGGGGCTCCCAGGCCCCCCAAGCCCTGAGGACTGCCACCTCCCTGGGGCTTAAATTAAAATAAGATAGGTGCGGGGGGAGCTCCTGCTCCCCCCACACTGCCCCGGGGACCACCACCCCCCCGGGGCACTAATTATTCAAATTTGGGGGTCCGTTACGGACCCCAGCCCCGGGGACCACCACCTCCCCGGGGCTTTACAAATGGAGGGAGGGGGCCCCTCCAGGAGCCCTTGATGGCCCTGGGGACTGCCACCCCCCAGGGCCGGCTCCTGCAATGTGCCCACCCACGGGACATTGCTGTTTGCTATGGCAGGGCGGGAGCACGCCTCCCGCCCTGCCATAGAAAACTCTGCTTTGGTTTTTGGACGCGAGAGCAGGAAACCTGCTCTCGCTTCCTAAAACCAAAGCAGAATTGCTTTTGCACAAGGGGAGCTGCATGCCAGCAGATCCCCTTGTGCAAAAGCAATGCCGGCTCCCGCAGGAGGCGGGGAGCCGGCGGGACCATGGGGGCATTGGGGCTCCCCCCACGGTCCCCAACTTGAGGGCCGGCCCCAGGGGATGGGGTCCCCGGGGCCAGAAGAGGCCCGGGAGGGGGGCCACGCGGCCCCGCTCCCCTGCAATAAAAAATAATTTTTTTTTTAAACGGAAAGGCCGGCCTGGGGGATGGGGTCCCCGGGGCCATAATTGGCCTAAGGAGGGGGTCCACGCAGCCCCCCTCCTAACAAAAAAACACAGGCTGGTCAGGCCACGCGGGCCCCCCTCCCGTACTATTTTATTTATTTTTTTTAAACGAGGCAATGCCCCGGGGGATGGGGTCCCCAGGGTCAATAAGGGCCCAGGGAAGGGAGGCCACGTGGCCCCCTTCCCGTTTTTTTTTTAGTCTGGTAGTCTGTATTTTAGAGTGGGTGTATCAAAGATAATATTAGGGTGTGAGGAGGTGCATCAGATTATCACATGGATGATGTCATCAGTCATGTCATCAGTGATGTCATTTGAGATGTCATCAGTGATGTCATCAGTGATGTCACTGACCATGTCATGAATGATGTAATATGTGACGTCATCAGCAGTGCATTGCGGGGGCGCGAGTTATAGTTAGCTCAACTAACTATAACGGCTGAATTTCTCTGGTTTTGTACGAGTGACATGTCCAACTAACTATAACGTCCCTGAAACCTATGGTTTTTTCAGTGAATATATATATATATATATATATATATATATATATATATATATATATATATATGTATATATATTCCAAATGTAGCGAGTGCAAACGAAGACAACTCCACGAGCACACTGATCAGGTATCAGAAATTTTTATTGCATGACAAAAAGACGCGTTTCGACCATGTCCGTGGTCTTGGTCATATATATATATGTATACTAGCATAATCATCATGATGACCTACATGCTGTTGAACACTTTCTAAGAGGTCGACCATTGAGTATGTTTGAACATAGTCCTATGTTGCTTTCTATGACTAAATGGTGTTTGGAGAACAATTTTTCCATTTCAATTGAGAGATTTTCCGCCAGAGACATAGGACGGCGATGGGCACCTGCTTCGCCCCCAGTTATGCGTGTCTTCACATGGGCTGGTGGAAGGAGTAGGTGCTCATCGCTGACCATAACGCATTGTGGAATAAACATGTAATATGTTGGCTACGGTATATTAATGATTTATTTATTGTTTGGAGGGCGACATTGGAGTCAGTTGAATCATTTGTTGAGTGTATTAACTGTAATTTCATTAGTTTGCACTTCGTAGCACATATTAGTAGAACACAGGTGGAATTTCTTGATTTACAAGTGTTTTTCAGACATAACAAAATCAAGACACGTTTACATAGAAAAGCAACTGCTGAAAACTCTATGCTTCATAGATCTAAAGACCAGTATTCCCTTTGTGGAGATGTTCCGATTGAGGAGGAATTGTTGTTGTCCTGAGGATGTACAAAGAGGATGTCAAAAGGCCACATTGGATAATGCACTTAAAAAAGCCAACCAAAAGAGTAGGGAGGAGCTTCTTTTCGACAGATGTCCCAAAACCCAGGATTCGACCATAAGATTGATCCTTAGGTTCAGCAAACATGTGAGGGGACTAAGGGCGATTGGTTCAGGGAAACTGTGTATTAAGGCCCACTCTGCTTAAAGCACCTTCCATTTCATTCCATAAGGCTCCCTCTATGAGGGATGCCTTAGTGAAGAGCAGTCCGGAATTGATTGATAAGAAAAATTGGTTACAACCCAGGAATGGCTTTTACAAGTGTATCTCATGTAGGGCTTGCAAATTTGGGAAAAACATCAGTGAATACACCACACCGTTTTGTGAGAGACCTAAAAAAACAGCTGTAATACTGAATATGCTATATACATTTTAGAGTGTGAGTGTAAATTGAAATATGTAGGCAGTACCACATTGCAGGTCCATAAAAGGATCCTTCAGCACTTACGAGCAATTGCCAATGTGGACAAGTCCTAACCCGCTGCCTGCCACTTTGCCCAATGCCATAACAGCAATCCCAACTGTATTTAATATTTTGTTATTGATTCAATTCCCAAATTGATTAGGGGTGGCAATCGTGAGCGATTGCTAAGACAGTTGGAAACCGGATAAATATAATAAGTTTACACTCCAGAGTACCCAATGGTTTGAATCAAGAATACGATTTACATACATTTTTTATGAATTTCCCCCGACTAAATATGATTTATTTTTGAACGATTATTATGTTAGGTAAATAGCAGAGCCACTTTCCATTTGCTATAGTTTGTGCATAATTTTCACAAGATGGGTATGTATGCAGGTGATGGTTTCAGGTTGATGTGTAGGATCAATTATGTATTTTTTAACTCTGATTTTTTTCTGAAATCTGAATTTTAATGCCTTTGTTTGCCATTTTAAATTTTGAGTTTAGATTATGGGGCTATCATTTGTCATGACAATCTGACCATATGATTGTGTGGTTTGCAGGTAGTCATTTTGTGGCCAGTCCATGTGCAATATTTATTTGGGTAATTCAATTTTTTAAAAGCATACGTTTTTTTAATGTCTAAGTCGTTCATCACCATAATTAAGAATATCTAAATGATTTATCCAGTGATTTAGATGGGTGCCATATTAAGTGGTGAAATGGATGAATAACCAGATGTAGTACTGTAATTTTGGAATACTATCATTTTTACTATGCTTATTTAAATGTATTAGTTTTATCCAAATACATGATTTTGTATATGGACCGCACAACTACTATGCTTAATCAGCAATACTAGGAATTAATTTGATTATGTTAGCCTTTACCAATGGATTTATCTGGTGATTAATCGTTATATTTATTTTAGTTTGTGGCAATAATTAATTAGGCATTCAATTATAGATTTCATGAGTTTTAAAAACATTTAAAATATTTTTAGCACATTGCCTGTTTTGCACAGAAAATGTCTTATGATGCTGGCATCATGTTTTGATTTGCACAGTATGTTTTCTATGTTTACACATCATGTGGCCAATATAAGTGTGTGTCAACCTTGCAGTGCATATGTGATAAAGGCCAGGACTGGCCGAAATGCATCACAGCAGAACAAATTGCAATAAACTGAGAGAAAATCAAGTGGTGCCCCTGCCCGATTTTGTGGACAAACTATGGGGTTTAGGTACAGTCCCGGGCACACGTAACGAGGATATAATATCAGGAGAAATGTCTCATACTGCAGAAATGTAGAGGGTCTACACCAGAATGATAGTCATAGGTGTTTAATATAGTAACAGAGCATAAGCAACCAGCCAAAACAAAAGCAACCAGCCGACACGTGTTTCGTCACAAAGGGTAGTAACCCGTGACTCTTCAGGTCTGAAAGGCGGTGCCAACAAGGTGGATTCAAGTGACCGTTCAAGAATCCAAAACGGCAATGAAGAGAAGTGCGAACCACGGTAGGTGGGCTTTTTTTTTTTTTTTTTTTTTTTTTGATAGTCATAGGTGTTTAATATAGTAACAGAGCATAAGCAACCAGCCAAAACAAAAGCAACCAGCCGACACGTGTTTTGTCACAAAGGGTAGTAACCCGTGACTCTTCAGGGCTGGGGAAGATACAAAACATAAGATAAACTGACAAGAAAGCAAACAAACGATGTATAGGTCGAAATTAAAAATCATAAATACAAGTGGAAACCTGGTTACATAACTTACACACAAAATTACAATGAAAGATCTTTGCACCAAGATCAAAAGGTCGAGCTGTGAATGTGTAGAGGAAGAAAAATAAATGGAATTGCAGACCAAGAGGCGAAATAATCAGAACATGGTAAATGAGAAGCGACACAAGCCAATGTGATCAAATTGAAAAGGCAGCCTGTAAAGATAAACAATCACGCACTAAGCGGAACGTGTTGGAAATACATGCAATGGAGGGCGCCCAGTCATGGCAACGAACAGGTTCTAAAAGCGGCTGTAAACGCAAAATCAGTGTTGGTGAAAAGTACTCAGGCAGAAGACCAACTAGATAAACAAGAACTCCCAAATAGAGGATAGGTCACCCAGGGTTAAAAGGAGGACCTCTGGTACACAAAGGTAAGACAAAACCGCATAGTGAACGAAATGGTGATCACGAGCAAGCTCCATTGTGAGCTGGACGAGTGCGACTGAAAGACATGCGGAGAAAGCGAAAGAACGATAAAGACACCGCCTAGTAGGTGGCTCTGGAGGGAATAGACGGCTGCCCTAAGTGTGTGCTACTAGTAGGTAAAAGAAAAGAAAAAAAGGGGGGGAAAGAGGGTAGAGAAAATACCTGAAAGGCGGTGCCAACAAGGTGGATTCTATGGAGAGGAAAAGGAAAACGGTAAGCGAAAGGGGTGAGCTGGAAAAGGAAAAAATACGTACAGGGAAACTAAAGTGAAACCTTACCAAGTGACCGTTCAAGAATCCAAAACGGCAATGAAGAGCAGTGCGAACCACGGTAGGTGGGCTACTGCCAAATGTAAGGAAAGGAAGACGGATATCGCCGGGCGGCGGATAAGCCAATGAGGACTATTGACCTGAGAGAAAACGGAAAATGGGAATGAAGTGAAGTGCCAAGTGTGGGAGGGAAAGGGGGAAGGGGAAAGACGAAAACACTAGAGTATCGAGGTGAAGAAGGCTTACCTTCAGAAAAGTCGATGCAGTCTGTGGCGACGAGATTAACCAAGTGCTAAGTAGCACAGGGGGAATATAGAATTAGGCGTGCCAGGTCAGTAGTCCAGGACGACAACGGCGGATGCGCCGGAGTACAGGAAACTAGATAGTGAAAGAGGGGAGAAAAGGTGTAAGCAGATACACCAGGGATAGTGAGCTAGCAAAGGTTGGCTCGTGTGGAGAGGACTGAGTCGCTTACCTGGGAGAAGTGTTGTTCAGGAAGGAAAATGGTTCCGGAAGATGGCCGGAAGAGGAGGGGCGGAGACGGGGTTATATAGGCAAGGTGGAGAAAGACTAGACCGCAGAAGGACAAAAGCAGAGGTGGGCTACACAGGACGCCATGTATAGAGTGTGCCGGTGTAGGAATTGGTGCTGTAAAAGGGATGTACGCCCCAAGTTGAAAGCAGAAAAAAAGGAAAAAAGAAAATAACATAGACTGAAATAAAGAAAGAAAAAGGGAACAAACGTACATAAAATATAGACAAACCAATCGATGGAGGATGTTGAAAGGAGAGATGAAGGAGAAAATAGATGCAACATCTGAGAAAAAGTAGTGTAACTCCTGTGATATGGAGTGCATGTCAGATGCTCAAAACAGAGATGCTAAGACCTGGAGGGAAAAAAAACATAAAAGTAGTATACCATAATAAATAAATGCTCTCTGGATTACACGCATATACCAAAACTTCATGAGTAACACTGTGAGAGAAATACTCGCATGAAGCTTAGCCTAAAGCTAACAACCAAGTTACATGAGAAATAATTCAGGTGACCATAGTGGGCGCCGCTGTGACATGACGTTCACCCGAATAGTAAAGCGAAGTGACATTATACCAAAAGTAGTGACATGATAGCAACAATAGTGGGTGAGAATCGCACAAGGTGACTAAAATCTCAAAACTCTATAATCAAATTAACAGAAAGCTGTGAGATTCACGAAAATGTCTGGTTCATCAAATATTCCAATTGGAATAATGAGGTTCATGGTTCATGGAGTGGTCAGTAACCAGTGATTAATCCCCTAAAAAATAATGAAGCTCATGATCCGTGTTTAATCCGTGTTGCACCGTCTGAAGGCGCATAATCCATGTTGCTTCCAGACGTCTGAGCCTCAGTTCTCTGTTGCCTCCTCTGGCATTAGTGGCAGCCACATCAAATCCGAAGAACGAGAGGCGTTTTTGGAGGCTTGCGTGGGACAAGTGGCTGCATGGACTGCCATGGGGTATCTGGAATCCTGGCGTTGGAGTGCTCTGATGTGTTCACCAATGCGTTCCTTCAATGGTCTGATGGTGCTTCCTACATACCATAGTTTACAGGTGCACTCTAGAATGTATATGACAAATTTAGTGTTACAATTGATGTTGCAATTGATCAGGTATTTCTTCTTGTTGATTGCTGTGAGATTTTGATGCCATTCTGGGCAAATCTGCAGACACCACAACAACCACATTTAAAGAAACCCAGTGTGTGTGTTTTGAGCCATGAGTGGCTACTGTGAGGACGAGGTACAGTGGGACTGAGTCTCGTTTTAAGAGTTCTACCACGTCTATAGGTGATCCGAGGTCTCGTGGTGATTACATCTTTAAGCGTAACATCTGCTAGTAGTACACCCCAATGTTTGTTAAGACTCCTTTTTATGGCTAGACCCATGTCACTAAAATCGGTAATCAATCTAACTGGTTGATCCTGTTTGGTAACTGTGTTTTTGTCACCTAAAGTTTCATGTCTCTCTAACTTTTGGATTCTTTTCTCAGCTTTATTTATGGTATGTGCATCATAACCTCTAGCCTTGAACCTAGATTTCATGTTGGAGATGCATTTCTGGAATTCTGGTTCCTCACTGCAGTTCCTTCTGGCTCTAACGAATTCACCGTAGGGTATCCCTTGAAGTTGATTAGAGGGGTGGGAACTTTCTGCATGCAGGATGGCATTGCATGACGTCTCTTTCCTATATAGTCGACTATGTAGTGTGTTAGACTTGATGTAGAGTTCCACATCGAGAAATGTGATGCTCGACTTGCTACAGACATTCGTGAACCTCATGTTCATGTCATTGGAGTTAAGGTAAGTGAAAAACTCTTCTAGTTTGTCTTGGGACCCTGACCATAGCAGAAGGCAGTCATCAATGTAGCGTCCCCAATAGATTATGCAGTCAACCCATGGAGCTCCTTGATACCCCAGATCCAAATGGATTCTAGAACGCCCATGTAGAGATTGGCAAATGATGGGGAAAATTTGGAGCCCATAGCTACGCCTTTGGTCTGCTTGTACCATGCATTGTCGTAGATGAAGAAGTTATTATTGAGAATTATGTCCATCATGGCAATCAACATGTTGGTGTGTTGCCAAAGTGTGGCTGGCCTGTTGTGTAGAAGGCTGGTGATGGCTTTGAGACCAACCTCTGGTTCAATGGTAGTGTAGAGAGAAACCACATCTAAGGTTGCTAAAGTCATGTCCGGTTGCCATTGGACATCAGCTAGGATGCTCAAGATATGTTTAGTGTCCTGTATGTATGAGGGTAAATTCTTGACCATGGGGCCCAGAAAGAGGTCAACATATTGGGCAAGTCTCTCTGTGGGTCCGCCTATACCTGATACTATGGGTCTACCAGCAGGAAAAGGGCCCGGTTTGTGTATCTTAGGAAGGGTATACAGCCAAGGGAATGCAGGTCTGTGTACCTTCAAATAAAGAAGTTCCTGATCGTCAATAAGACCTAAAGTATGCCAATCAGAAAGGTATTTGTTGATCTTAACAATGAGGGTACCAGTGGGATTTTGATTCAATTGTTCATAACAGGAGGTGTTCTCTAGTTGAGTAAGGATTTCCTTGTGATAATCAGCGTGGTTCATAACCACAACATTCCCTCCTTTGTCGGCCTCTTTGATTATTAAATCAGGAGTGGAACTTAATGTTTTTAGAGCCACCCGTTCTTCTCTACGTAAGTTGTCTTTGGTCCTATGTTTCGAGTGAAGAGTTTTCTTTTCATGTTTGTCTATGTCCGTGAGAACTAGGTTGTAAAAGATATCCACAGAATTGCCCCCTGGGAGAATAGGAGTCCATCTAGACTTCGTCTTGAGACCACTGTTAAGAGTGAGGTCTGTGTCAATATCTAGTTCCAGAAGAAGATCTTCCATATTCATGGGAGGGTCGTCCATGTCCGTAAGGGACAGGAGTAAATGGGTGTCCTGAATATCTTTGATACTTTGTACACCCAAAGAATTGTCTGTGCAGATATTCTTGATGGTCTTAGTGGTGGTAGGGAAACTACTGAAATGTTTCCTGATCTTAAGACCCTAATAAATTTAAAGAGGTCTATTTTGTGTCTACAGGTGTCTCCTTGTTCATGGGGATTAAAACTTAAGCCTCTGCTAAGAAGTGAGATCATCCCACTGTTCAGAGTATGTGATGAAAGGTTAACTACCTGCACACCTTGATCTTGTGAATCTATTTGTTTTTCCCGTCCCCAGACCTTAGTTTCTTCTTGTACTCTTCTGAGTCCTGACCTCTTCCCTCTACGGGTTTTCTGTCTTGGCCTCCTAGTCTTTGTTGTGTCCGGTTCTCCCTTCGTATCGTTAGGACCTCTCGTAAAAAAGATGATTTATTGAGGGTAGATCTGTTCAGGTCGTTTGTTGGGTTATCAGGTTCACTGTCACTGCTGGCAATAGTGTTGAGAGAGGTGGAACTGGATGAGATGGATGAAATGTCCGGTCTAATTGGTTTGTTACCAGGTGTGGCGGTCTGAAGTAACTGATCGTATTTTCTAGCGAAAGTAAAAACACGTCCCTCTCTGTAGTCAGCTTCGTCTCTTTTTAATTGTCGGGTTTTTCTGTCTTTTATTTCGTTCTGGTGTTTGGACAGGATATCATTTAAGATGACATAATTCTTTTCTGTAGCTTCTTTTAAATCTAGGTCTGCAATTTCTTTTTCTAAGTTGGAAATTTCAATCTGGAGATTTGCTACTTTGCGTTCTGCGTTCTCTATTAATATGTTGATGAGTGTGTTTGAGTTAGAAGTGAGAGTTTCTTCCCATTTGCCTAAAAGATCATCGTCCAAATCATCAAATGTGGGAAAAATCTGGGAGCGAACCACGGAAGCCCACCTACCGTGGTTCGCACTTCTCTTCATTGCCGTTTTGGATTCTTGAACGGTCACTTGAATCCACCTTGTTGGCACCGCCTTTCAGACCTGAAGAGTCACGGGTTACTACCCTTTGTGACGAAACACGTGTCGGCTGGTTGCTTTTGTTTTGGCTGGTTGCTTATGCTCTGTTACTATATTAAACACCTATGACTATCATTCTGGTGTAGACCCTCTACATTTCTGCAGTATGAGACATTTCTCCTGATATTATATCCTCGTTACGTGTGCCCGGGACTGTACCTACTTCATTTGTGTGGATTTCTATCCATACCATCACGGGGGTTTTAGGGCATATCCCCTGACCTGGTTTGCACCGTTCACACTCCTAGTATAACATAAACTCAGCGCGAATTAGCTTGAGCGCCATTATTCCTGTCAATACTAAAAACCCCACACTGATACAAACTATGGGGTTTGTTGATATATAGATATATTACAGATACAAAATCAGTGAAATTCAGCGGTTATCATTACTTGAGCTAACTATATCTTACGTCTCTGCAATGCACTGCTTATGACCTCACATATTACATCACTCATGACTTGGTCAGTGATGTAACGGATGACATCACCGATGACAAGAAGAGTCCCCTCCAAACTCCCCAAGCACCAGAAGCAAGCACCCATCAAGGGATGTCAAAAACCCAGAGACCCACTTCCTGAATGGCCCAGCTGTCCTGAGATTGCCTCTCCAATTTGCCTGCTCCTGACCGTGAGGACCTCAAGTTGTATGACGCCGGCTTCCCTGTTTGCTCTGCACCCAGCCCCACCGGCCCGAGCACCAACCAACCAGCCCTGCTCCTGTGGTTCCCAGGCTCTTGCGACCTCCTCCTTCTAAGGAGACCCACTGGACTAACCTGTATGTCCCTCTGTGCAGTGCATTTTCAAGTGGCCCCATTCATCTTTGTGCACCAGCTTCCAAGACCTCATCACTCTGCTCATGGCTGATCTGGGACGCTCCCAAACTTCTCCTGCTGGAACTTTGGACCTGGTCTCGACATCGACCTAAAACAAGAAGATGAACTTCGTGAAAGCATTGCCTGAATTTCTATGCATTTTTCTGCTTTTTCCCCATTGTTTCCTATGGTGCATAATTGCACATAGAAGTGATATATTATCGAACTTTGCAAAATCATATCTCCTAAAGTACTTACTTTAGAACTGTGTTCTTGGTCTTAAAAATTATATGAAAATCGATATTATGTTTCCAAATTGGTCTCGTATTTATTCTTGAGTGTGAGTCTCATTTATTGACTCAGTGAATACAACAAATTCTTAGCACTACCCTCTGATAAGCATAACTGCTCTCCCACACTACCACAAAAAGAGAGTTAGTATTAGCTACCTGCACCTCTGTATAACCATGGGGGATTCCTGGACTCTCTACTTAGTGAACTTCATTTTAGAACACTGTACAGAAAGCCAGTTTCCTATATTATTTTTTTATGTCATTTTTTATCTTGTCCTAACCTGATTTGAAACACCAGTACAATACCTTAGTTTATCATACATGTGATAAAAATGCTAATCAGCAATAAACACTCTCAGATATTTAATATACAGTTCATTACATTCATACTCATGCAACACATCTTGGACTCTAAATCCTATGTTTTTGTACACAATATTTAAATAACCCGCTTCTGTTTTTCTTGGTTTAATTTCTTTTACAAACTAGTGTGACATTTGAAGAAGCAATCAAACACATACTGCAGCAATCTTGAAGGAGGTGTCTGCCCTCCTCTCTACCCCCACCGACCACGTGACCAGACCGGCTGACCGTACTATATTTTCCAGCAGCCCCAGAGTGGGAACCAGCTGGGATTAACTCTTCTCACGCCTCCCGATGCAAGAGTTAGGCCGCCTTTGGCTTCCACATGGCAGGAAGCCACCTTCTGCACTCTTGGAGGCGGTGTCTAAACCTCCTGTCTCCCGCCATCACCGCCATCACCTACTGCAGCAATCTAAAGCCATCTTCTGCACTCTTGAAGGAGGTGTATGCCCTCCTGTCTCCCGCCATTGCCTAAGACACACTCCCGACCACGCCGGCCAGGTGTGACCAGACCAGCTGACCGCACTACATTTTCAAACAGCCCCAGAGGCAGGGCCAGCTGGGATTACCTCTTCTTGTGCCTCCCTGCACAGGATTTAGGCAACCTGCGGCTCTGACATCGAGGACGCCTGCGGGCAGCACCCGGGCAAAGCCTAGGTCAAGGGCAGGCCCATCCATGCTCGTCTGAGCCTGGAGAAGGTTGGGCTGGGGCACCCCTATTTCACCTGACCCTAGCTGGTGGTACTATACCCCTCGTCCCTGAGCTGCCTTCTGTTCCTGTCCCCGTGCCACTTGCTGCCCATGTGCTACCTGCCATCCCTTTGCCACCTGCTGTCCCTGCGCCGCCTGCTGCCGTTGTGCCACCTGCACTAAGACCACCACCAGGACCACCAACGGAGGCTGCAGAATGAGCATGCAGTGGACGTGCACAGCGGGCATGCCGCCAATGCACCACCCGTTGTACAATGCCCAGGGCCAGGACTCCTGGCCCTCTCACCACCCGATGGTACACCGCCAAGGAACTCCTGGACCTGGGCCCTGGATGTCAAAAAAGCTGTGTCTCCTCTTCCCCACGATCCACCAAAGGACCCTTCACCTGCCGTCACTGCCACTTCTCCTGCGGCACAACCTATGGACAATCTTGCACCACTCCTGCCCACAAGACCACCCTGTGACCGCTCCATTGCATCCTGCTCAAAGCCCACTCACTCTGCAAACATACCACAGAAATCTGGTACACTATTACCACCCTCCACAGACATTGCCTTCATCACTGAAACACGGCTCAACCCCTCTTTGAACTCCTAAATCACCACTGCCACTCCCGAAGGGTATAGAATGATGGCCCATGACCGCGGCAACAAACAAGGTTGAGGCATCGCCATCATCTTCAGGGAAACCATCAGATGCATCATCACCAATGATGAGTTCCTCCTACTACAAACAGATGCGAAGACCACGATAAGGGGCACCCTCACTTACAGACCCCCAGGACCCCGAGCAACATTCTGCAACGCCATCCCCAACCTCATCGCTCTCTAGCAATTGACTAACACCACTACGTCCGACCTCAACTTCCACATTGATGACCCCCAACTACGCCAACTCCATCACCCTCCCGGAGAGCCTGAACAATATCGCCATCACCCAACGGGTCAACGAACCGATACACAAAGCCAGACGCACACGTGACCCCACCGTCACCTCCAGCGACAGAATCAAATTCAGCCACACCACAGAACTCACCTGAACTGACCACACCATCATTCACTTCACCATCACTGACATCCAGCACTCCATCACCAGGCAGCAGATCTCTTCCCATCGCAGCTGGAGCAAGGTCACAGAGACTCAGTGGTCACAGACCCTCACCACCTCCCAACCTGAGGCCTCAACAGACCTCAACCAGGCCGTCTAGAACTTTGCCACCTGTATCACCGACTCTGTCGCCCCACTTAAACCTACTAAAACCAACAAGAGCCCCAAACATGCCCCCTGGTACACCCCAGAACACAGAACCACCAAGCGCAACTGCCGCCAACTGGAGAAATTATGGTGCATCACCAAGAACCCTGCTGACAGAGCAGCTTACAAAACAGCCCTCAGCAACCATCACCGCCACATCAAGGAAGACAAGAAAGCAGCCATCAACACCACATCGACTCAGCTGCCAACAAAACAAAGGAACTCTTCAAAATAGTCAAATAAATCTCCAACCTGACAGCCACAGAGAACACCATCCACCCCTCACAAGAACTGTGAGACACCCTCTCAGACCACTTCCACAGCAAGATCACCAACATCTTCAACAATTTCAACATCCAACCCGCCACCATCAACCCTGACAAGCTCAACCAACCAGCAAACACACCCAAACCATCACCACCCAGTCACCGATCACCTCCCTGACCACCTCAGCCATCATGTCTTCCATCCACTCCGGGGCGCCCACCCACCCCTGCCCCACCACCTCAACTTCGCAACGAACCCAATCAGCACGCTACTCACCAGCATCCTCACCACCTATATTTTCACAGTAACTTTCCCAGACAGATGGAAACACGTAGGCATCAGACCCCTCCTAAAGAAAGCCTCTGCTGACCCCAACAAACTCAAAAATTATCGTCCGATTTTCCTGCTCCCCTACCCATCTAAAGTTCTCAAGAAAGCCATCAACCAGCAGCTGACCAAATTCTTGGAACAAAACCACCCACTGGATGTCTCTCAATCAAGATTTTGTGCCAAACCCAGCACTGAGACTGCATTAATTGCCGTCACAGATGGCATCAGAACACTCCTCGGCCGTGAAGAAATGGCTGCCCTGTTCCTCCTCAACCTCTCTATGACATTCGAAACAGTCTCCCACAACATCCTCATCAGCAGACTCCACAAAATAGGCATATGGCAAGGCACCCTCAAGTGGATTGCCTTCTTCCTTACAGGATGCACACAGAGCATCCGACAGCCTCCCTTCACCTCCTCACCCAAAAACATCATATGCGGAATACCACAAGGATCATCCCTCAGCCCCACCCTGTTCATCATCTACATGAACCCCTCACATACATTGTCAGATCCCACTGTCTCAATATAATCTCCTACGCAGACAACACTCAACTCATCCTCTCGCTCGCAGAGGATCCCACCAATGCCAAAACCAACTTCTGCAGTGCCATGACCAATGTAGCTGAATGGATGAGAGACAACTGCCACAAACTCAACCTCGACAAAACTGAAGTGCTGGTCTTCTGGAAAAACACCTCTGCATGGGACCACTGCTGGTGGTCTGCAGAACTCGGACCTACACCCACACTGACCGACCACACACGCAACCTCAGCATCATTCTTGACAGCCAACTGACCATGAAATGACAAGTTAATGCAGTCACCTCCTCCTGCTTCCACACACTGCACATGCTCTGCAGACAGAATCTTCAGATGGATCCCAACCAACACCAGTAAGTCCGTCACTCAGGCCCTCATCACCAGCTGCCTCAATTATGGCAACACCCTTTACACCGGCATCTCCATCCAGCTCCTCAGAAGACTACAGACCATACAAAACGCTGCAGCCAGACTCATCCTTGACCTCTCCAAACTAACCCACATCGCCCCCCACCTGAGAAACCTCCACTGGCTCCCCATCCAGAAAAGATGCCAGTTCAAGATCCTCATGCACGCCTACAAAACCCTCTATAAGCTAGGACCTGCCTACCTCAACTATATACTGAACTTCCACCAACCCGGTAGACACCAATGCTTCTCTTTACTCACCCTCGCACACACACCCCGCATACGCCGCACCCACAGCGGCAGCCACTCCTTCCCCTACATCGCAGCCAAGACCTGGAATTATCTCCAACTCCGTACAGCCTCCTCGCTGGCAGACTTCAGAAAGAGACTCAAGACCTGGCTGTTTGACAGAGACACAGCGCTCAGATACCCCTAGGAGTGACAGAGTTGCGCTCTACAACTGCTGATTAATTGATTGACTCTATTTTGACTTCCATTGGGATTTACCCTAAATCCCTGGTTGTGATCCTGTGTGCTGGTATGGGTGAATGGGGTGTGTGCTTAAACCTGAACCTGCTTTAGACGCCGCTCAACTCACTGTACTGGTGCTTCCGTATGCGTGCTCTCTGAAGTTCATGATTATAGCCACTGTGTAAGAGAAATTTAAAATGTGATTAGCAACGAGATTTAACATATATATACAAAAGTGTTAACAAAATTAAAAACAAGCGCCGCACCTGTTTAAACACAAATATCTCAAAAGCGACTGGACAGATTTACACCAAATCAGATGCATGCTCTCTGAGTAAAGTTCTAAGTTTATGCCATATTTGGTCTACATCTGTTCAGTGGTTTTTTTCTATATCTTGCAGCAAAATGTCCTTTGGGGAGCGAAAATATTAAATGACACACTTTTTATGTATTTATTTATTTATTCCACCCTTAACTTTTTTTTTCCGGTGGACAGATCTTTTTGGCACTTGCCATGCCTAAAGGTGGCTGATACAGTTGATAGACTTCCAAGTTTCATGCAAATCCTTCTCCGGGAGTCAAAGGTTTTAAGAAAATCTAAAAATGCCCTTTCAATGGAAAATGTGGCTGAACCATAACTACACAGTGGTAATCACCACTGTATAATATATTCATATGCAGATACACAGAGTGTAATCTGCTGTCTATTCCCATTGTTGAGTGTGCGGAGGGGCATGGCTGATGAGAAGCGAAGCCTCAAGTGAGTTATGATGCTATTTTTTACTATGCTAAAAAAGTAGCATACAACACTCTTTGTAGGGCTATTTGCTGAGAGGCAACATTCATTTAGGGAGACTTTCTAAATTTTGAAAAATGTACTTCCATTTAAGGCGTTAATGTGAATCTGTATCTGTATTTTCTTCTGAATGCACAAAGAGCATCCAAAGGTAATTATCTAATAGCTTTGGTGGCACAATAAAGTCTCCATTTTCCTCTGAACTGTAGCCTGTTCACTTTTCTTCCTTGTGTCTTTCTTTATCCTAATTCATCGAACTGGTGTATAATTAAATATGCAGGGCAAGGGTTACAAATCCTCACATGCATTCATTTTGTTTGTGAGACCAGATAATGAAGGCAGTCCAAGAAGAATCAGGACCTATTGACAGATATCTACTGGAGGGCTAGCTTTGATTGATTGCTTTGTTGCAAAGTGTTAAGCACAGTGAGGTTGAGTGAGTTGAATGTGCATATATTGGATAAGTTGTTCTAAATAATGTTTTCCACAAAGGCTGGCTGGGACGCACAGGTCTTGCCACTTAGGTCACACAGATCATATCACATTGTCTGAGGTCAAATAATACAGAATATTGTGTTTGCACACAAGAGAAGGACTACAGGCCAGTGGATAGAAATGTTTTACTTCACCAGAACCCCCTTCCGGAGCACTGTAACTGTACGACTTAAAGTAATTGAATGTGTTTTACTGGTCTGTCCTTCTATTGACCCTAGCCAGTAGCCCAGAAGGGGTCTCAGTAGGAGTTGCCTGGAATAATCCCAGTTTTTCACTCCCGCTGCCCTCCCCCCCCCGCGACACTACCATTACAGGGATAAGTGCTGTTTCCTGCATGTTATCCTCTATTGTTTTACATAGATATTGACCCCATCTGGGTTTCTGGGGTCCCCTTGTAATGATGCCCAGTAATGTAAAGTAGCCACTATTCCTATACAGCTATATTGGTGGATTATATAAAAACAAATGGCATTAGAGTATTATTTCCATAAACTAGGCAGCTATGTCTATCATATAAAATGCACAGACAATCATTGCCCTACTCTGTGCTAAAAAGCAGTGGTAAAGTTCTGTAACTGGTTCTATCCCGGTTTAAAAGCTGCTTTTGATTTATGAAAAAACCCCTATTTACTGGTGTAAAAATGCAAGCTGATTTTTTGATCAAGAACATAGAAGTCGACATTCTTTCTGCAACAGGTGAATTATATTCTTCACACGTGGGTAATCCCAGATACCATCATTTCCATGTGTGATATCTATTATCGTGGGGAAATGCACAAACAATGTAGTGCAATTCGATACTTACAGATAGGTTTAATGTGATTTCTGTGTCTGTTTTGTTAAAATTCGACTTCAAATAAAATGTTGCTTTTTTGTTTCATTTAATTTTTTTAACGAAAAAAGTTTCTACCATTCAAATTATAAGTCAATGTGTGGTTGCACATGGACGTCATTTAGGGGTCACAAGAAGTCACAGCTGCGACCCCTGGCTTGCTCCTTGCGACCCCTGGCACTGCCCTTGCGACCCCTGGCCTCACTCACAGGCAGCAAGCGCAATTGCAAGGACAGAATGTAAACAAGCATTGCTAAAGCCAATAAGTCTGGTGTTGGCAGCAAGCCTTTTGGCAATTCTTTAGTCATGGTTTTTGCAAAACTTTATTGTTTGGGGAGCAGCCGTACCATCATGAAATCTAAAAAAATAAGATTGGCCAAAGGGAGGAGTGTTTCTCTGGTCTCAGTAAAGTACACATCATGATGGTACACCCAGAATCAAAAGGACATACCTTGTGTGTGGATATGCTCCTTGTGAAAGGGCAGTATGCCGTGACTCATAGTGAAGTCAGTCAATGGCTGAAGTGGGCTAACATTGCCCCTTGATGCATGTTGGAATAGGTGAAAGAAAGATGTGAATAACCCAGTCACAGACTAATGGATGAAGTCTAGCTGAAAACCCTTATAAGCATCTATGTTATACACACTTTTAGCAAAATAAAAAGGTCTTGGCTAACACAGACCTAAAATAGTTATTGGTCTAACATTGGCTGCTAGCTTCACCATTGAGAAAGATGGCAAAAAAAGAAGGGAAGAAAAGAAGGGAAAAAGAAGAAAAAAGGAAAGAAGGCAGACAAAAAAGAAAGGGAGACAAAAATAGAAGGAAGGAAGACAAAAAAGGAAAGAAGGAAGCAAGAAAGGCAAAAAGGAAAGAAAAGAAGGCAAATAGAAAGAAGAAGGAAAGAAAAAAGGAAAGAATGCAAGAAAGAAGGAAACGAAGGAAGTAAGAAGGCAACAAAGAAAGAAAGAAAGCAAGAAAGAATGAATGAATGAAAAAAGTAATAAGGAAAGAATGCAAAAAGATAGGACACAGGAAAAAAGTGAAGAATGCACAAAATAAAGATGCAAAAAAGAAAAGAAAAAGAAAGACAAAAAAAACGAAACTATGCAAATAAGAGAGAAAAAAAGGAAGGAAGGAAAAAGTGAAAGAAGGCAAAAGAGAAAGAAAGAAGATAAGAAAGAAAAAAATAAGGAAAGGAGTAAGAAGGAACAAAAGAAAGAAAAAAGGAAAGACAGGAGGAAAGAAGGAAAGAAAAATGAAAGAAGGCAAAAAGAAAGAAAAACAAAACGAAAGAAACAATGAAAGAAGGCAAAAAAGAAAGAAAGGAAGAAAAGGAAGATGGAAAGAAGGAAAGAAAAAGGAAGCAGGTAAGAAAAAAAGAAAGAAAAAAGTAAAGAGTAAAAGAGAAGGAACAAAAGTAAGGGAAGAAAGCAAAAAAGAAAGAAAGAAGAAAAAAGGCAAAAAAGTAAGAAGGAAAGAAAGAGAGAAATCAAACAGGAAAGAAAGAATGAAAGAAAGAAAGAAAAGAAATAAGATGGAAAGAAGGAAGGAAAGAGCATACTCCGTATAAAATATTGGATACTAAAACCCAAATTACATTCCACCTATGTTGAAGTGAAACTGTTCCGAGTATGGTGCAAATTAAACTCCATAACATTTGTTTTTTTTCCTGGGCAAAGTTTAGTAAGGAATCATTGGTGAAACCTAATCCATGAACACAATATGGTATATTGTGAAATAGCACCAGTGCACTAAAAAAGGAATTTACAACAGAATAAGAAGATGAAAGGAACTGATAAAGCTAGACTGTGCCCTTTGCTCACTTCAAATGTGTACTACTATCACATCAGGCACCATTGGCACTAAAGGGAACTAGCTTGTGTGCCGATGTCCACCTTGTGAATGAGCAAATTGCAGCCCCTCAAAGTGACATTAACCAGAGGCTGAAGTAGGTTGGCCTATTTCCCCGTGCTATCTGATGTAGTGGGTGGAAGCAAAATGGGAATGACACAACAACAGACCAATGGGTAAAGAGAGGTAGCTGAACGCTCTTTAAAGTAAGTATAATATGGGAGACAGCAGTGTGGTTTGCACGGAGGCATGTGTGCTCTAACCGTTGCGCCTGAATCTGCTCAACGAAAAGCTTATAACAGCGAAGGGGGCCAGAAAAAAGCTTTTCTGAAGAGGCAATGCCTTCCTCATTACATGAGGACGCTGCAATGAGGATTTTCATGCTTTTTTGTTACTGTGAATCAGAGGAACTGACTCTGCCATTTCTCATCACCCTTGCATTGTCACAGCCTGCTTCCTTGAGAAGAATTGTGAGGAGGCGGGCTTTTCAGAGGTAACCACTCCCTTCAGCTTGCTCAACTCCCTCTTAAAGGGATTTTGAATCAATATTAATGCCAGGAAACTCTTTCTCTTGAAAAAATTAAAGGGGTTATCTCTTTCTGACAGAAACTGGTGCAGCAGCCATCAGTCACTACTATTAAAGCTGTCCATCTCATTTCTGCACTACAAATAGTGTTAAAACAGCATATCTGGGCAATATTCTTTTTTTATTTCAGCAGTGTCTGAGTCATAATATACTCAACTGGTATTTTTTTTACACTGACAATGAATATTAAATCAGCGTCAGCTCCCTCAAACAAACATAAGCAAGCCGCCTCACCACCGCCCATTAACCCTATTAGTGCCCATTGAAAATCAATCAGTGCCAAGCCATTTAATGACTTTTTGGAGTGTTTTGCTTGCACATGCTGCAGTTTGTCTAATTGTGATTGTCCAATTACAATGTTGGAAAACTATATATTTTTCTTTTCAGTACTTCCTGTACTATCAATTTATATAGAAGTATTCAGGTATTTCAATTGTTTCACGGGATCTAAATTTATAAGTTTAGTAGAATTGTTTCACAGTAGTAAAATGGATGTTTCAGAGAGTGCTGTTAGTAAAGATATGAAAATACACCTTTTGCTGCTTTTGACACCACTTGCGTACTACAAAATGGCCAACATGCTATTTTGTCTGTTGATATATTTCATATAATCATCTCAGTCTTGTTATTGGAGATATGTTCAACATCTCAAAACTTATTTTTTAAATTTTATGTACAGTAGTGATGCATATTTTGTTAATAGGTGCCGTAGGATTTCATGCATAGTCTTTTGAAGGTCACAGTTCTTGACCTTTGATCCTAAATGATAGCTCCTGGAAGTGTGCAAAGGACATATCTAAAGTTTTTGAATTTTTATCCTGTTACCTGTGGATCAATTTCTGCCAGTGTAGTGTGGACTTGACACGGAAAAACACTTTTTTTTCCTCGTTCAAATTGGTGGAGAAGTCATTACATTTGACCTTTGACCTCTAATGTCACTGTTATAAGAGTTTCATGGTCATTATCCATTACTATTAGATCATTTGTTACAAGTGAAGCATCACTGGAATCGTCATGATAGGTACTTACATCCTACTTGTTTAATGTGTTGGAGGGGTTATCCTTTTTGAACTTTGACCTCTAATTAAACTTAAGTGTTTCAAGGTTGTTATTGCACTACCCTTGGATCATTTGTTACAAGTGTTGCATTATTGGAATTGTCATGGTAAATACTTGCACTTTTTTTGGTTTAATTGGTGAGGGGGACCATGCCAGTTGACCTTTGACCTCTAATTACACTTTTCTAAGTCTTTCAGGGTCATCAATCGATTACCGTTAGATCATTTGTAGCAACTGAAGCATTATTGGAATCCTCATGATAAGTACTCGAATTCTCCTTAGTTGAAGTGTTGGAGGGGTCATGCTATTTGGCCTCTGACCTATAAGCACACATTTTCTAAGTGTTTCAAGGTCATTATTCAATTTCCATTGAATTATTTCTCACAAGTGTATTATTACTTGAATTGTCCTGAAAATGTGATGAATTGCCTTGGTTAAATTGGTAGTGGGGTCATGCCATTTGGTCTTTGGCCTCTAAAGACACACTATTTACATTTTGAAATAACTTTATTCTGTTATTGTTGGACACGTTTTTAAAAGGAAGTGTCATTGTAATTATCATAATGTGTTCTTTTATTGCTATGAGTTCTTGAATTTTACGTAGTCAACTTGGTGGAAGGGGTAATTCAATCTAAACTATGACAGTGTTTAAGTCTAAAAAATATCAGGGAATGAACATGACACCATGATTTTAGGTGTATAAAGAGAGTTGTACTATAAAATTCGGATAGAGGCCCTTTTCGATTATGTCGAATAACTTGGCAATAAGAGCAAAGTTTGAGAAAATTGAAGTTTTGTCAAAGTAACCCTTCAATGAAGAAATATTTAGCATGGCTAGATATATGTGAGGTGTGTGCAGTAGTATTATATTTAGACACAATCTTTTTTAATCACGCTATGCTGCTGGAATGCAAGTGTAAAGCTGCAGACCATTGTTAGTCTATGTCTAATTAAACAACAAGAAAGGAACAAGACACCATGAAATAAAGTATGCTGCGGGACAATCGCAGTGTCACATGTAGTTAAAGCCCTTTTCAATCATGTTTAACTGCTTGTCAGCAAGGGAAAAGCTGGATACAATGGAGAGACTAGTCACCAGTATTATCAACCATACACCACTGGTTCTCACTAAGGATTAAGCTGGAGATAGTAGAAGGTATATAACCAAAGAACTGTAATGTTATGCAGCATAAATGGGATTACATATATGATTAAAATAGCAAAAAGCTATTGCCCAAAAAAATAAAACACATGTACCAAGTCTAAAATTTATTTTTGTCATCTTTCCTATTAGCTGTAATTTGTTTATCTTCTCTGATGGATGAATAGGGGACTTGCCAGTAGGCCTCCTGAAAAAAAATGGATTGGTTTATCTACTAACCTGGGTCTCTTAAAGGACCGTAATTACTGGGATTTGTCACACCCTTCTCAGACCATGCGAGTCATGCCAGTGTGGCAATACCTTATTGTCACAAGAATGCTCCACATAGATGATAATGCCACTGCAAAGGTGAGGGGAGATGAAGGTTATGACCCATGCTATAATATCAGGATAGTACTTGATTCACTAAACCATGCTTTCAAGCAGAACTATGTGCCACAACAGGTGATTTGCGTTGACAAATTAATGATTGGCATGAAAAATAGGGTAGGTTACATTCAATACATGGCTAATAAATGGCTTGTCTATAAAGAGAGGGACAAGGGGCGAATGAAGGTACAGCATACACGCCCCCAATCACGTGAGTTCAATCAGAAATGTATGCAGTTCCTAAGAAAGGGAAGGGAGAGGTCGGAGGCACCTGAGGAGTCAGATCAGGGGATCTGATCCTTCAGGAGCAAGAGCCCTCACACACCCAAGGGGTGTCATGCAAAGGCCTCAATCTTAAACACATGTAAGGGCTTACCCTAGAGGGGAAACACTATATCCACACAGGGGTTAGCGAAGTTGCGCTCATTGGCATCGGGCCACCTCAGTGGCTGCACATTGTGTTGAATTTTGAGAGTTGCATGCAAGCTTAATAAATCACATGGCCAGCATTCTGAGCTTGGAGAGAGTTTTTCATATTACTAACTCTAGCACCCATGGTTTTCACAATTTTTCAACCGGCCCTGGCCCAGTCCATATTTTTGCTGCATCATCCTTTGTTTACTGATGTTGAAGGGTGCACTCTGATTGACTGAGGGCGAACGCATAGCCTACCTGCGCCCATCTGTATCTGGATCATGGCCAGCACCAGCCCCCCTGCCCATGTTCCCCATGGGTCTCTCTTTCACCTGACTACCCTAAATCCTATAAATATCTTGCTCTCCTCTGTAGACACATTTTAGACCCATCCCGTTTTGAGGACCCACTTTGCTGTAAAATGTGTAAAAGCAAGTTCAGACTCCCAGTTCAGCAGCCATTCTCTACTACTCAAGCCCATGGTCTCTATAAGAAATCACTAACTGATGGACTAATTAATGCATGCTAGCTCAGCAAGCATGCACAAGAGATCCATTTAGACTTTCTTTTCATCACAGAATCCTGGCTTAAAGAATGGTGTAACCCGGATATTGCCATAGCTCTTCCATCAGGGTATACCATCCTTAGGCAAGATAGAGATGGAAAACATAGAGGGGCCTTGCCATAATTTTCTGGGACACATTCCAATGCAGCAACTTCGACCTCAATTCGCTGAAGCGAAAAGTCAAGGATTCTGTTTTAAGATTAGTCCTACGCAATCCTTTGCAGGCTGTTTAACCTATCATCCTCCAGCCCATTGAGCTACTTTCTTAGCCTCCCTGAGAGAAATTTTGGCCCCTCTCTTACTTCAATTTGCCAACTTCTCTATCATTGGACATTTCAACTGCTATTTGGAGATTAGCAATAGCCCGGCCATTCTAACCTTACTGACACTCTGAATATTCATGGTCTTAATCATCTAGTAAGTTCTCCCACACATATCGCAGGACAAACCTTAGATGGGGTATGCTGTATCATTACGTGACACCCCCTCAGAATCCTGATTAACCCAGACAACCCCCTTACGTCTACTACTGCCATTGGCCCTCATACTCTACAGAAATAGGGCAAGATGATGCAGGACCCCAACCTATCCTACGGTCTTTCTACCTCTGCTCTGACTCCCAAAGGTAGTTTAACTGCAGATCTCACTTGTTTTAACAATTGGATTACCAACATTGCCAAGAAATTTGCCCCCATAACTTCTGTTAAGAAACATAAATCCCACCTCACTGCCCCGTGGTTCTCTCCAATTGTTGCAGAGCAACGCTTGCTCTATAAACAATTAGAACGCAAATGGAGGCAAGCATATAACTCAGAAGATCTGCTTAAATTTAAGACAGTGCAAAAAACTTATCATGCCCAGATTAAGGCGACTAAAAAAGCATACTTCGCGACCCAGATTGAAGAGGCCCGGTCCAATCCCAAAACCATTTGTAATATCTCCAAATCTTTTTTACAACCAAAGTCACTGGCCCTGGACATCCCCTCTTCTCAAATGCTATGTGATCAAATATCTTCCTTCTTTGAATTAAAGCTGTTCAATGTGGCTTCTCTTCCATTATGCCCCCCCTTGAGGAGGATGTCTTAGACACCCTCCCAGACGTAGGTGCCTGCAACCCTGGCACACTTTCAGGAAATTACACTGTCTCGGTCTTGATAGGCCATCCTCATCTGCAAATCAGGCTCCCCCAATGATCCTTATCCCCCTACCAGTCTTCATAAGGTCATTGACAATGTAAACCCTTATATTAATAAAATCCTCAACTTCTCATTATCCACGGCTGAGGTCCCCTCAGAATGGAAATTAGCAGTCGTGAAATCTCTGCAAACAAAATCTCTTGCAGATCCTTCTACACTATCCAACCTCTGCTTCATCTCATTCCTTCCTGCTTTCAGAAAAATGCTCGAAAAGTTTGATAATGCACAATTAACTTCCTTTTGGAAAATTCTAATATGCTGCACTCCCACCAATCCTTCTTCCGCCCCAAACACTCCACTGAGTCTGCCCTATTGGAAGTATCAGATACCATTAAATTTACCCTGGATGTGGGAAATAACGCTGTGTTGATTTTATTGGATTTCTCAGCAGCGTTTGACACCATCTCATATGCCATTCTTCTGCAGCGAATCAAGGACTGCAGCATCTCCCATGAAGCCCTAGGATGGATCAAATCTTTTCCTAACTGGTAGGAAACAAACAGTTACACTCAGACCTTTTTCCTCCTCAGAAAGACCAGTAGCATTGGGATTTCCACAGAGCTCATCACTTAGCCCTGTACTATTTAATATATATATGGTCCCTCTAATCTCCTTGATTGCTTCCTTTAGAATGGTCACTACATCATACATGGATGACACGCAGTTGATTCTTTCCCTGGACAAAGGTTCCTTTGGATCAGAACTTAACTAAAAAAACTGCCTCACCAAAGTTGTCAAGTGGCTGCAGTCAAACCATCTTAAATGCAACACAGACAAAAGTGAGATCCTGATAATTGGCAAATCAAATTTGTTTTCCCCTACTCAATGGTGGCCTAACACTGTACCCCCACCCCTTGCTACAGTAGAAGTGGCAAGAAACCTTAGAGTAAAATCTGATACCTCCTTGTCGTTCCGCCACCAAGCCCTTGCAGTGGTAGAAATGTGCTTTGAACCTAATTAAATCTATTAGAGAGTTGTTTAACCTTCTTCCACTAGCTGTGTGGAAAACTGGTGCTTTTGCTCTCATCACTTTCAGACGCAAATACTGTAATAGTCCCTACACAGGTGTATCGAAACATACCCTTCACAACTCCAGATGGTTCAACACGTGGCAGCCAGACTCGTGCTAAAACTATCTAAACGGAGTTCTGCCTCTGCTGCTCTAAACACTCTACACTGGCTACCAGTACAAAAAAGTATCCTTTTTAAGATTCTTACATTAATCTTTAGGGCATTCAAAGCCTCTGGACCAAAATACCTGACAGCTCGAGTCATACACTATACAACTGAAAGAACTTTGAGATCCACACATGTCAATCTCCTTTTAGACTGAAAACCCGAGGCGGTAAATCCTTCTCATTTCTCGGATCCAAGGCATGGAACTAAAAGCGTTGCATTTTATTGAATCAGAAGCTCCATTGAGAAAACACTTGAAGAACTGGATCTCCTTGGCTCCAGATGCACTCTGCCCCTCCTTTCTCTAGCCAGCCACTGTTTGTTCCTTCCTTTTCAGCTGAGCAGTCAGTTTCATTCTCCTGCGCACGGATGCTCCATTGTGAGTGACAGTGCGCTTTATAAGTCACAATTCATTCATCCATTAAAGGTGAACCCTGGTCAGATATCAACCGTGTAGACACAGAATATTTTAGATGGGGGAAGAGTCCATAGAGAATGACTGCAGTATTTGAACCAAACATCACTTCAAGGCATGCATGAGAAAAATGCATATAACAGATACACTCTCACTCATCATTAAATACCTGCTCACATGATTATTCAATATTGTATGTATGTTTAAACATCATCAAATGTGTACCAGTTATCGGTATGCACGAGTGTCCCATCACATAGACCACAGGCAACTATTCATACCATCTGATCCTTACTCAAGCCAAAAAACACCCACAAACTTTCAAACATCCATGCATGCCAATGGACAATCTTGCAGGTCATCGAACACCCTTGCACAATATCACGTTCCCACAAAAAGCACCTATACAACATGCACCTTTCCACATTCACAAACACATATGAACCATGCACATTAACTCACAGGGAACCTACCTGAGTGGGATGCACAATGGCAGAACTGATCATACAGAAAAAACAATGTATTATAAGCCAAAATATGCAAAGCGAAGCTACGTTAGCTGGGAATCATCTGTAATGACACAAAGCGTGATTTTGGATAAGACAACTTTTCATGGTGTATATCACCTATGCTTACAGTCAAACACCAATGTCCACAGACACATATTGATGAGCCAAGCCCCAAGCAAGAGTATTAGAAAAAGGTCACAATGAAGTATGAGATGTCTGCACATGCTGTCTTGTGCCTTTTTGACTCAATTATTGAAAGACTTTAGGGTCAGCCCTGGCAAGAACTTCCTCATCTTGAACAACAGAAACTGCATTACTACCTCGCACCCCTACCATTTACCAAATGCAAAAGTTCAGGAAGAACTAACCAGCAGACATTTGCCAATAAAGCCCTAACTGAATTCCTAAGGAGAGACCAAGAGTGGAAAATTGAAAAAGATAATAGTGAGAAAAGAACACAGAAAGAGCAGTAAGGCTGTTTAGGCCACTATAGGTAGAGGAGAGAGTGGAGCAGGAGCTGGTTAATTAGTGTGGTGCATGACTTACCTTGAGACTGTCTTCACCTGCTAATAAACCATCAGCACTCCCCAGATACCATAACAGTGCCAAACACTTTCACAGGGTGGCAACACAATCTCAGAACACTCAAACACACTCTTCCAGCACGCCAAAAACTCTAAAATGCCTCCAGGCTCCCTTCTCAGAATTCCAACCTATACTCTCACAAAGCACACAGGCTTTCTCAAAGTGAGGCAATACACTATCAAATTATCACAGACCTTTACAATGCTTCAGGAAAGCTAACAACTGCAGTAGATGCACTTACAACTGTCTCAACACTGTCAGACTCAACACCCAAGCAAACAATCACAAAGTACACAAGATTGCCTTATGCACCACCACCTGGCACTCTCTGAATACCCCCAAACACACGCAAAAGACCACGCACCAATCAGACACACTTTCACAATGAACCTGAACATAATCAAAACACCCCTCAGACATGCTCACATCACCCCCACTAATGCTAACAGTACTACAAGTCACTGTCACAATGTGGCTGTTCATCATGAAAATTCCCCTACAAACCATTAATCAGCCCCCAGTCACTCTCACATTGCCCCAGACTGAAAAAATAGAGCAGGTGACTGCACAACTCCCTCCATACGCCAACAGGCACCCCCACCAGCTGCACATCCTACATCCTAACATCATCTCAACTCTACCAGCACCCACACAAAGCCCAAGCACACACTTACTATATGGCCAGATGCTCTCCAAAAGACAATTAATCACAGACATGCACAGAAATCTCTTCAAATACTGAAGGGCATTCCCAGTGGTTACACAGCAGACACTATACTGCTACAAGTGACCTCTAACACCCTAGAAATGTCCTTAGATACCTTCATAAAGTACCCAAACATGTTCAACACACCCCTCAGACACACTCACAGACACTTTCACACACTCCAGACACCCTCATACTGCCTCCAAATACCAATGTAATGCCAAACACATACCCACAAAATATCCCTAAACGCAATCAAAATTGCTTCCAATATCCAGGCAACTCCACCATGAACCCTCACAATGCAGCAATACATTATCAAAATCCCCCTACACATGCTTCATATGCCCACGGATACATTCACAGTGCCAAAAAGACAGCAACAAAATTCCACACATACAGGCACATAGGTCCCTTCAGATACACCTACCAGCTGTCCAACAAACAGACAGCACACATTCTACCAAAACTCACTCAACCGGACACCCTCAAATGCACTACAAACTCCTTCACAATGTCCCTCTAATATCCTTCAATACCCCGAACACCCACACAATGCCATGAAAGGAAAATCTAACCACCCCTCAGAAAATTTGACAATGCACACAGATACCCTCTAAACTCCACAAGGCACCATCACAAGCCTATTGTAAAGCCTCAAAATGCCCATCCATGCCTTTCTCATTCCCCCAGATGCTTTCCCAAAGCCAACATAAAACATCCCACAGAATGTCTCAAATGTCCCTCCATAGACAACAAAGCAGCACCACACCCCAACCAAGAACATATGTCCTTCATACATGTTATCAATGCACTATGACACCTTCTCTGTGCCCCAATCATGCTCAAAATACCATCAGATGCACTCAAGAAATCACACATTCAAAAGGCAACTCTTACATGATCAAAAAACACCTCAGAGACTCTCCCAAAGCCAACAACAATACGCCCCACAGAAAGGCCCACAATCCCTTCTAGATACACCCAACAACTGCACAGTATTACAGAAAGCCATAGCTGTCCTGCAAATGTTATAAATATAGTTTGAAAACCAAGCAATTAATGTGCAGTAGTCAGCAGAGTGTTAACACATGTAAAAGCATTTCTTGAAGTTTAAATATAAACAGACACATGCATCAAGCTAAATTGGGCTTGCTAAAATAGCGAATCGCAAAAAAAGGCTGTTTGCGAGCGCAATTTAGTCCTTTCCAATGCAGCAACCCAAATACCGAAAAAAAGACAAAATCGCAAAAATAAGGAATAGCAAAAAAAGCGAAAGCCGATTTAGCGAATCCTTATCTGCGAGTACCCAAACAGCGATAGCAAATAGAGATTCGCAAACAAAGAGTCGCAAACCAATGCATGTAAATTCGCAAATAGCGATTTGCACGAAAATCGCTATTTAGCAAGTGCAGATTAAGGGGAATCTCAATCAGGTGGTAAACAGGAGAAAAAAATACACACAGGTGCAACCCCTCAGAAACCTATTTAAACCGACCCAGGAGGCCTCTGAACCTTTTCACTATGGCAGCGCTCTACGTGATGTCGAGGAGGATGAGGATCCATGCAGCAGCCCAGCGCAGAAGGAGAATACAGGAGTGGATTTTCAGAGTGCGCATCACATTGTTGGGACAAACAGAAGATGAAATCTACGACAAGTACAGGCTGAACGGTGCAATGATCCTTCACCTAATAGCAGAATTGGAACCCCTAATGCAGCGCCAGACCCGTAGGACCCATGCCATCCCCAATCATGTCCAGGTCCTATGTTGCCTGCACCTACTTGCATCAGGCAGTTTCCAGGGGGTAGTAGCTGTAGCTGGAGGGGTATCACATAGCTCCCTTTCACGTTTCTTCAAGTCCTTCCTGGACGCCATGATGACAAGGATCCACACCCACATCACCTTCCCCACAACCCAACAGGAATTGAACAAGACCAAACTGGACTTCTACCAGGTAGCACAGTTCCCTCATGTGATCGGTTGCATAGATTGAACGCATGTTCCCATTTGTCCCCCAGCAGATAATGAATACATTTTCAGGAACAGGAAATCCTATCATTCCATCAATGTACAAGTAGTGTGCAATGCAAACCATATCATAACAGACATTGTGGCGCAATACCCTGGAAGCACACATGACTCCTATATATTTCGACACAGTGGCATACACACCCGTCTGCTCGGGGGTGAATTTGGCGAAGGACATCTGCTTGGTAAACACATATACTTATTCCCCACACAAAATTACCAAATGGCAATGCTTAACTGTCGCTAACTCTTTGCTTACTACCCTGTAGGTGACAGCGCATACGCCGTGCGGAACTACATATTGACAGCATACCTCAACCCAACCACCCCACATGAGCAGAGGTACAATGCTGCACACAGCAGCACACGGAATGTAATTGAACGCACATTTGGACTGCTGAAAAGTCGCTTTTGCGTCCTCCACAAAACTGGCAGATCGTTGCAGTACTGGCCAGAGACCTGCTGCAGGATTGTGGCTGCATGTGCCATGTTGCATAATATTGCAACCAGGAGAGGCATACCCATTGAAGTGTCCGACAGTGAGTCTGAGGGGGACAACCAGCCACCGGCACAACTACGACAAGCGCATGGGGCAAGCTCAGCAGAAGGGCAAAGGAGAGGTGCAGAAATCACACAACATTATTTCTGAGGTATGTAATGATGAGACACGACACGTCATGATTGAACAGAAAAGTATTTACTACCATGAGACCATGTAGTAGTGTTTAGCCACACATAGAAGGTGCTAAGAAGCACAGTGATTGCATGCACAAAACTGCAAAATAACTTATTTCAGGACCTGGAACTCAGTCACTATTATGGTAATGTTCATGGTTACGTCACCATGGGCAAATAAAGATGGGCAAGTCAGTCTAGCGCTTCCTGCCACGCACCCCCAAACGCCTTTCGCTGCATCTGCGACATCACCCATGGGTGCACCGGAAGGTGTCGTGCTGCGGGTACTGCGACTCCTGCCAGTGGTGACTGGCACAGACAGGCTGCTATGGCTGGATGCCTCCTCACTCCCTTCTTTCCCCGTAACATTGCTGCCCCCAACAGTAGCAGCCTGGATCTGTTCAATGGCAGTGGTTACTTTTCCAAGGGCCCTGGCCACATCCCCACAACAATGGCCCATGTCAACTTGCATGGCCACGGACCGACGTGAGAGGAGTGCAGTGGTGTTGCAAAGGTTGTTGTTTGACCTGGTATAGGCAGCCAAGCACATCATGAACTGTCGATGCCTCCTCCTCTGAGTGTCGTGGCCCTCCTGCTAAAAGCGAAATCGATAAACAGCTTTATCGGTATTTGCGCGTCTCTGTTGTCATATCGCTATTTGCGATTGCGAAATTTACTGATTCAGTAAATATTCGCTAGGGGGGGTCATGCATTGCAGATAGCGATTCCTAAATAGCGATTCCTTAATAATCGCTATTTAGGAATCGCATATTCTGATTGTGATGCATGTGCCCCAAAATGCCTTGGAATGGATCTAGTCATCCTCAATGAGCGTCTAGACATTCATGATATTTTGATGAGGAGCTGCCATCCAAATAATAAGAAGAACAGCATTGTTTTTGGAAAAGATCACAAATCTTTATTACTAGTGCAAACCAAATTTCCTAAAAGTGAAAACACAGAAGCGCACTCAACGGTTGCACCTATGACTAGCATCTGGTTCCGGCAAATGAAATTGTAATTATTTTGCAAATGAAATAAAATCAACTAATTTGCAAATTACTCACACTGGTACCAGAATTACAAAACAGGTGACAGAAATTTTGCAAATGAATTGCTTGCATCTCATATGTAAAATGCCTTGTTATTATTCTTTCCTGTAATCTTGGCAAATATTTGAAAGCGTACATAGCCTACCTTGGTCTCCGGCATTTTTTGCTGAACAGCATGAGGCCCCACCTGGAGTAATCTGCTGGTCAGGCCAGACTGCGAGGCACGTGATTTCCAGTCTCTGGGCAGAAAAAAGTAACAGAATGGATCTCACTCACCAATTAGCTGTTTGAGCACATTTGGTAGCTCTTGTGCATGAGTGTGCAAAAAGAAGTATTGAGAGCTGCTCAAGGTACCGACAGGCACAATGCTCCAAATTTTTCAGCATATGTTCAATGGAGCTTTATTGTTGTTCCATCCAGCCAAGCAAAAGGAAACGCTGAGGTTGTGACATAAGTAAAAAAAAAAGTCTGTATTACTTGCAGACAATTTGCAGCAGGTAGTGCTGCACACCCTTCCTCTCCGTCCCCAGCTCTACAGTATCAAGCCTCAAGACTCACTACTACGGGGCCTCAGACAGGAACCAGCAGCCATCAGAGAATTTGCTAACCCCTAAGGCAGCCTCTTAGGAGATTGCTGCCTTTCTGCAACTCCAAAATGTATGCAGTGCCCCCTGCATTAAACGAGTATTAGGGTAAGCGTCCAGAGAAGTCATGTTGTACAACAGTGTGCATAGGCCCAATATCAATCACATTTTTCAAAAAATTTCTACTTACAGAAAGACACACATGTGAAAACAGACACACCTTTCCTGTCTTTCCTGTCACTGCTGTTACATCATTCTTTACCTGCCTCTATGTCACCGCCTTTCCCAACATACTAACAGATCAGTCTATAGTATGCAGGCTTGCGCTGCACTGCAAACCAATGGATTTAAATGTAATTCCTGCATTTTATAGAAAATGCCAATTAGGTGTGGGAGTTTGGTGGAGAAATGAAGGAAAGTATTGAAGTATGGGAGAAACTGATCATTTGTGGAGAGGGCACACACTGCAGACAAAACCCCACCCACTGAAGGGTAGAGCCTCAGGCCATTCAGATCGACCAAAACACTTTCAGTTGCAGCAGTGGGCCAATCTAATTGACCCGTGGAACTGAACGGGTTAAATCCAAGGTTACTGACTTACAGGACACCCCACTAAATGAGATCTTGGAAGAAATTCAGGCTATTTATATAAACCCAAATACCATCTGCTCGGATATTAAACATATTCAACGAGACATTGCCTCACTTTCTATCAAGGTAGCAGACAATGAGATCAAAATTTGTGATAATACTAAAGCCATTGCATCTATTACTCTGCTGGTACATCAGATTGCTCCCTTCCATACAGCTTTACTTGACTTAGAGAATAGAAACCGCCAATACAACTTACAAATCTTTAATGTCCCAGAGAATATTGAAGGACAAAGCGGTTGTCTCTTCTTTGAATCTATATTGCCTGAACTGCTTAATCCTAAAGGTTTCGAAATTGACAAAGCCCATCGTATTCCCTCTTAACGCAAGCCTCATCAAACGAAACCCAAAACATTATCTTTAAAGTTCTACGACATCATCTTCTTCTTAGCAGAAAGGCTGCAAGAGAAAATCAAACTCTTCTTATTGAGGGTAATAAAGTTTTTATTCATCAAGATATTGCAAAAGAGACAGTGAAAACTCATCAACAATTCATGGATCTACGGCCAATACTAAGAGATGCTGGATAGAAATATGGCCTTTTTGATCCTTCTACAATGCGTATATGGAAAAATTATGTCTCTAAGTCCTTCTCCTCCCACTCAGACTTGATACAATTCTTAGACCAACGTGATCCTATATTTATGGAATCACAACCTTCAGATGCTGTTGGCTAAATTTTATTCCCCCCTAATATTTGAAGTTATACTGATAACATAGCAGGTACATCTAGTGTGTTTAGTCTTTCTTTGTACCTCCATCTTTATTTTTCCAGTCGCTATGAGGTCTTGGTTGGTGACCTCCATTTATGTTGTCTGTCATGTTTGTCTTATTTTATATGGGCTACTTCCTTTCCACTCTCCTTTACTTCGCTCATGTTTCCTATCTCTCTGTAACTTTCTATGGCCCATCAACAAAAACTAATTGTTGTTTCTCCGAATGTTAAGGATTTACAACATCCAGTCAAAAAGTAACATTTTAGAATATTTAAAAGAAATTAATTCTGATGTTTGTTTTTTACAGGAAACCCATATTGATGATACAATTTTGCATTCCATGTCTAAGGGATGGGTGGGAGGTATAGTTTCGTCTCCCGCCACAGAACGCAAAAATGGAGTAGCTATTTTCTTCTCACGTAAATCTCATAGACAACTGTTAACTCATCATCATGAGTCTGAAGGTAGAATTGTTTCTGTGCAAGTTAACATGGAAAAACACATTCTAAACTTTGTTAACATTTATGCCCCCACATTAGATGACCATTCTTTTATGGAAAAGTTAAATTAGATAATAGTCCCCTATTGTCATAGGGGGCAATTTTAATCTTATACGTGACCCGTTATTGGATCTCTCCTCTACATTCAAATTCCAGCCTACTAATTCTTATCACCATTTGAAATATTTTTTTCTCTGTCACTAAACTGATTGATTTTTGGAGACTAGCATACCTTACAGACAAAGAATGTACCTTATTTTCTAATGCACTGTCTACTTTCTCTAGGATTGACTACCTCCTATCCTCTCGTCACTTATGCCACAAGATTACCAATTCCAGCATACAACCTATTACAATTTCTGACCATGCTTTATTCTCCTTCTCTCTGACCCTTTCAAAGTCCTGTCCTACCAAACGCAGAAGGAGAATGAATTCTGATATAGTTCTCAATTCACTTAATTAAAAAAAATTAGCTGCTAACATAAATGACTAGTATCTCAATAATTATCCTGAAGACACTTCCAAAGTTATCCATTCAGATTAACCCTGGGCGTAGTTCGCGTAGTCGCGCTACGCGAAGCTACGCGAAGACGTTAAAGCGCTACGCATAGCTACGCGAGCGTGCGTAGTTGCTTGTCGCGCCCGTTTGCGATGCATTTTTCTTCTTCGGGAACGCGTTGTGCGTGTTCGGGGATGCTGTTTGCATGCTCGGGGGATAGTATCTCGCGAACTTGCCCATGCGGTCGCCTATGGGTGCGGCCATCTTGTTTTTCACTTGTCCCGCCCGTTCGCGATGCCTTATTTCCTGTTCCGAGTCGCGTATAGCATGCTCGCGATGGGCATTTCATGTTTGGGAATGCGTCGTACGTGTTCGCGACGCTTTTTGCATGCTCGGGGAGAAATATCGCGCAAACTTACCCACGCGGTCGCGAAAGGGCGCGGCCATCTTGTTTTTCACTCTATGCTATGGTTCTGGGCCTGCTTTTCTATCCTTCCTCAATCTTTGCAATCCTTAGTTTTTTACACTGTTTTAAAATTTTTTTTTATTTATTATCTATCTCTCTCTGTGCCTAAGTCTATATTTTGCATTTATTTCTACTTTTTACTGTGTTTTTTTTACTTTTCTACTGTTTTATATTACTTTCTTCTTTAAGCTCATACTTCTTCCCCTAACTTTATTTTTTCCTTCTAACTTTTCTTTTCCGCCTCCTCCCACACACCCCAGAACCATGGCGAAGGGTAGCAGCAGCACTAACGGCTCCAAGGGCATGGCGCGTGCGCCCAAGAGCCGCCTGCCTTGCGGCAGACTGTGCCCCGCAGCGTTGCAAGCCCGGCAGCTTTTTAGCGAGGCGGAGGTGGCCGCCCTTGTTTTCTTTGTGCAGTGCCACCTCCCCTTGACCTTGGCAGCAGGCGGCAGGCCAGGCTCCGGGTACCCTACCCAGGAGCGTCACCGCCGGTGGGCGAAGGTGCGCCGGGCAGTGTTTCGCTGCTCACGGGTCCGGCGCACCCATAACCAGCTGGCCCACCGGTAGTCAGACATCCTGGACCGGGAGCAGGACCTGTTGGACCTGCTAGGTGTCGAGGTCGTGGGGCTTGGTGAGTAGCTAATAAATATAGTAGTATAAGTATTGTGTATAATTTTTTTACGAATAACAAGAATACTGCTGCTTACATTGCAGGTAAATTACGTTTCAAAATCTTCTGTGATTGTAGGACACAGGTGCTCGGCGCTACTCTTACTTGTTTGCAACTTCGCGCTCGCTTGGCAGGATTATTATGTAAGAGTTTACTTTAGGGAACTTAAGTTAGGTAATGTTATTGCTAGAGAGACTCTAGTCCTTCCTTTGTCCTCCTGTCAAATAGTGTTGGATGGATTGATAGTGATACTAGGTTTACTTAGTATTAGTTGATAATGTTTTAGCGGTCTGCGTTACGCATCCTCTGTCACTGAGTGCTACTTACCCCAGTCCTTAGTAGAACCTTTTGTAGTTTGTTTAGTGAGTGGTAGGCTTAGCAGTGTCAGTCAGTAGCAGAACATCAGACGCAACCAACCAACAATTTGGTGTATGCAGTATGCACAAATGTATGCATGTGTCCTCCATCTCATCTATGCATTTTTGAGGGCTAAAAAAAATGGAAATGCAGACTTAGTGAACAATTGGCCCGTCTGGAATAGGTGGGCTAGGTCACGTGGTACTTAGGCTTAGTTAGTGTTCTGGATTCGAATCAATCAGAATGGAACACTGGATTAGTGTTCATAAATAAGTAGATGGTCCGTGAATCCCGCAAGCCAGTAGTCGATCGGATTAGATAGGTCAATTTTATTGCAATTATTGTTTCCTAAAACGTTTTTTTAGCGTTTTTTTAGATAATTTATTTGTTTCACAGCAATCATTAATGTTTGTCTCTTTATTTATTATATCTTACATGATCACTGATCTGCAGCACCCAGGGGCAAGAAGACGAGGTCCGAGTCGGCGGGACAACCACCAGAGGACCGCTCCTCTACCGAGGGCCCTGCTGCTGGCCCCAGTAAGTCCTCCAGTGGTTAATATTAACAATTATATTTCCCTAACTTTTACTGCACCTTATTTTTTCCGAACTATTAATTCTGGTTCCACTTCCTAATTCTATTTTTTACAAAAGCTTCTTTGATCTTGACTTGACTATCTGTTTCTAAATTCTGGTTATCCCTGCCTCTAAGTTCTAACTGCCTCTGCTATGACTCTCTGTACTACTACTATTAGTCTGTCTGTAGCTAAGCTTGCCCAGTTTGCCACTCTTTATTTTACGGTTTTGAATAAAACTCAGATTGACCAATAGCTCTAGCCACTGAGTCCAGTCCTTTGGGTTGTCCTCTTCTAGTCTTCTTAATCTTGAGGCTTTGACAATTACCACCAACAAAATGCCCAACCAGATATTTGACTATTTTTGATAGGATATAGTACATACTACTACTGTTGTGGGGATTCTGCACAGCCACATACAGAACTATGCACAAGAAAATAGGATGTTGGTGATGGGAGGTTGGACCTTCCTCACACCTCAGTCAGAAGTGAACCCACAATCCCCTGACCAACTAGCTATAGTGTCTCATTAGGTCCCCGAACCCCCACCCGAAGATACCCAATGATTACACAACCCAGAACATAACACCCTTTCGCTCACTCACTCGTGTAAGTCCACCACCACCACACCAAATACCACAGAGTCTATGTGTAAGCTCAAATGCGATGCAGTGCGCGCAACGAAATTAGTTTTATTTATTTATATGTTTACTTACCTGTAATTGGCCGTAATCCATAGTTTACTACCCCCTACCCTGCCCCTCCCCATGTCACCGCCCGGCAGCACTCCCACCACCGACCGCTACTGACCTTATGTCGTCGTCCCATATATAAGCAATGATCATTGGATCAGATATATAATCTGCCTTTTTGTAGTAGCCAGGGCACTGTGAAAGTGAAATTGAGCAATTTCCCTTCATGTAACAGAGAGAGTATGGCCAGTGCCACCCGTAATAGAAAAATACGAGCTTCCCCACCTGCAGACAGTAGTAAATAAAACTAACGTGAGTCTGCGTCATGACTCGTATGTTTGACTTGGATGCAAGCATAGCTGACTGAGCTGGCATGCCGGCTACAACCAGGTTATGTAATTTCGCTAAACTAGAGATAAGAAGAAGAATGGTGTACTGTGTACTGGAGTCCATAGTGCTAGTATAATGCCTGAAACTCCCACAAATGTTAGAGGCCGAGGAAGTGGGAGGATAGATTATTACCACACATGTTATGTACTGTGCTTCTTGCTAGTGCTACTGTGCCACTATGTGTTGAATTAATTTTGTGTTACTGTTTTGCTAAGAGTATTGGTTACAACAATATTCTTTTTCTTTCTTGATATAGATACTCCTTCCCAAGAAAAACCATCCCGGAAGGAGTTGGCAGCTAGGGCCCGGCGCCGGAAACTGGAGGCCATCTGTGAAGAGTACCGGCGGCTGGTGGCTCAGGCGGAGGAGGAGGAGGAGGCGGCAGCAGCTGCAGCCTCCTCCGATACCCCGGGCCCCAGCCAGGCCCCACCTCCAGTGGAACGGCACCGCGTTCAGGCAGCCGCCCGCCACCGCAATTCATTATCGGCGAGTACTGCTGCCCCCCCTACCCTGGATGCCACTGCAGGGCATTTCGCCGCCAGATGCTCCTCCGGATTTCACGCCTAGAGGAGCAACTAGAGGAGCGTGTCAAGATCCTGGTGGACAAACACCTAAAAGCCGCCGAATATAAGAACTATAGGACCCTGTTGGATTGCCCCTTTTTTATTCCTTTTGTTGGTGGGTGGGAATTGGGCTTGGGGTTTCTGGACATTTTTTGGACTTTTTCGTTTTGGACATTGGTTGGGGTTAGGGAGAGGGGTGGGTCAGGTGTGGGATAGTTTATTTTTGTTAGGGTAATAAATTATATTTATACTTAAACTTACAATGTTAATGTTTTGTGGGGGTTACTGTTTTACGAATTTACGTCACATGGTTTCCTTGCTGCTGCAGGGCCGCAGCCAGTGTTTGATTTAAATAATCTGCCGATGATGTAACACAAACAGATAGATGCGGTACCCCTCACTGAGTTATTTGTCCTACTAGTACTGTCAGTCTCTCCCCCTAGTCCATTATACCTGCCACCAAACTTATCTTACCTGTGATTGATGATGATTAAGTTTGGCACAGCGATGGCTGCATGGTTTCCCAAGAGAATGGAGAAGATGCCATGGTTGTGGTGGTAGTAGTAGACACTGGCAGTAGCATTTGCAAAAAAAATAAAAAAGAGACAGTCACTTGCCTGAGAGCGACTGTGGGAGGAGTAGTAGAACGAAGTAAAGTACAGTACAGAAGAAGACTGCCAAACAAACAATATTGCAACTGCTAAAGTAAAATAAAACATAATGGTGGCGGGGACAGGCTAGTACAAGAAGTTACAAACTGTAGTTGGGTCGAGTGAGTCACTTAACTTAACACAATCGTAATTCGTAACCTTTACTGCTGTGTGGTAGGATGTTGATGATGAATCCAATCAATGCCGGCAATTAATTATGATGTATTAGGTGACGGTCCCTTTGGAAAAAAAATTGGCTTGCACATAGACTGAGCATGGGTGGGCAAGCAGAAGAAGATCCTCGCCCTGCCTTGAAATTGAATTAGTGTTGCTTTCACCACATCTGCCCCAGCAAGCGTGTGATCAATTGGTGTACATTTAATGTAGTCACATCACACCTCAATATAAATCACAGCCCGGGGAAGAGGGTTAGGGTTTGATGAATGGATGGGAAGGGGGTTTGGGGAAAGGTTTGACAAAGAAAAACAGTACGCATGGACACAACAAAAGCAAAGCGCAATCTTGGCAGACGACCATGATCTTATCCAATAAATCTGTAAAGGGAGAAAAAGGAAATGCATGCATGATGATGAAGATAACTTGATGGTTAATGAGTAGTACTTACTAACTACTACTAGACAATTAGACAGTACAGGGCAGCAGTATATTCTATGTAATTTGCCTTGCCTGTATGACCTCAGAGACCCAAATTCCATGTTGTACCGGGCTTACTTTTAAAGATAGCAAAGAAAATTAAAAAATAGTTGTAGGGATCAATTAGCAAACAAACAACAACACAACACACAGTCGTAATGATTGAAGAGAAAAAAGGAATCAAATTAATTAAAAGACGAATGATGAATGATACTAAAGTTACTGTATTATCCTGGTCAAATTGTGGAGTTGAATCTCGTCATTCCTCTTGGTCCTATCTTCCATGGAGGCTCCGCACATCAATCTTGGGTGCCACTGCCTGCCTGATGCGGATTGGTAAGGTAAGTGTGAGTTGTTTCTCCCAGTATAGCACAGGGTAAAGGCCAGCCTGTAAGTGTAGATGGAAAAACAAAAGGGGTATTGAAAAATCAATGAATAAAAAAAAAGCATCAATTACTGTGGAGTCCAAGAAAAGAAGAGAGAACACTTTCAGACTGAGGCGGCTTGGATATATTGTGTCTATTCTGTTTACAGCATTAAGCTACAACAACAACAGGACAGAACAGGCCCACCACAGCAGCAGCCCGTGACCCAACCTCCATTTACCTTAAATTTTGACAGAGCCAGACAAAAGGCATATACAGCAACCTAGCATTTTCAAAATTAAGTGACTAAATCAATGCGCCGCTGTCAGTCATATGACTACACTCGACTCCACCACTACATGGACATGTAGGTCTGCTGTGTTTACTTTCTTGTTGAATTGTTGTGTTTACCTTTTATGCCACTTCATGAAACGCAGTTATTCCTTCAATCATCTCCGATCCAACTGACTGACTGCGTGCAAAGATAGTATGGTCATCATCATGGTGTGGTACGTGTTGTCCAACTCCAACTCAGTCTGTAGTAGTGACTCCGATTAAGTCCATGTTCCATATTAAAAAATTTGCATTTGCAACAGATATTGGCCTGCACCTGCAGTAGTAGGAGTACAATTTGGTTATTAAACAACAAGAAGGGAAACATTGACTGTCACTTGAGTCACTTTCACTTTGTAGATTAACTAGTAGAGTTCGACTTCAAGCACAACATCAACACAACAAACAACAGCAATCGCCCAGAGTCAGCAAGCATCCAATGCATGCCATCATTACCTGTCTTGCTCTTCTCTTTGGCTGTCACATCATCATATGCCTAGTTCTGACAAGTGTGTGTTTTTTTTAACGAGGCAGTGGCCTCATTATTACTCCACATTCATTTTGAGTGTTAGTCGCTGTTTCGGTTTTCGTCTTATTCATCTGTGGCACTTTATCGCAGTTTAAGTTGCTTCACATGGTCAGCGCTGTGATGGGCCGCGGCCTGGGTAGCGGTCATTGCTGGTCAATTGAGTTTGCAGAAATGTCAGCAAGTTTCTTCGAAGAGTCTTGTCTTTCTCTGCCAAGTACCTTCTGTACTGACAGTGATGAGCTTTGGATGCCTGCTGAGGCTGTAGCCTTCTGACAGTGATGAGTTTACTTTTGGATGCCTGCCCAAGTTCTGACAGTGAAGAGTTGTGGATGCCTGCAGAGGCGGTAGCCTTCGGACAGTGATTAGTTTCGGCTCGGAAACAAAACGGAGGATAGCTATAGTCACGTTTCACTTCTTATGGAGGGACTGTTAAAGGCAACATTTCTTGTACTCCAATGTCTGGCTTGATGGAAATGTAATTAGGGCGAGTCAGGAAGATGAAGCAGGACTCTGAAGAGTGGACAGTTAAATGCACAGACGTGCAACTCCAATAGGGAAATAAAAAGAGAAGACGGTGGTGATGGATTTGTTGTGATTTGATTTGAACCAGAAAGACAGATACACAGACAAATAAAGGAAGGAAGAAAGTAACAATTTGAAAGCCTAGTTGTCAGGGAAGAGGAGC
This sequence comes from Calotriton arnoldi, assembly GCA_963921515.1. Taxonomy (NCBI): domain Eukaryota; kingdom Metazoa; phylum Chordata; class Amphibia; order Caudata; family Salamandridae; genus Calotriton; species Calotriton arnoldi. Next base: position 284,455 of record CAWUFW010007963.1, read on the forward strand.
TCGTCCTCAAACTCTGGTGGTTCGGACAGAAGTAGGTCCTGTAACCCACTACTTACGTCATCGAAGTCGCTCTCCTCTTCCTGCTGTAATTCACGTATTTTGTAATCCGGTGGTATAAAGTGCTGATTCATTTTGATCATGGTTAACCTCTCCACGCTTTTGGGCGAGAGACTGGTCCTTTTCAAAGTTACAATGGCACCAGCAGCACTGAAAACACGCTCAGAAGAGACACTTGCGACAGGGGAAGCCAGATACTTTATCGCCAGCCTGCTGAGCACTGTCCATTGGCTTCTTTTCCCATACCAATACACCAATGGGTTTCGATCCATGAAGACCTCTGTTGGGTCATCCAGATAGGCCTGGACCGTCCGCTCAATGTTCAGGGGTGCTCTGATGTGCTCGGCCTGTTTTGCCTTTGCATCAGCACTGGACTTACCATACCCCTGCCGTAGAAACCAATCAGTTGCCGGTTGTACTGTGGATGATCCTGTTCTTGCTGTTGTTGATGTTATTGGTAGTGTTGCTGTCGGTGACTACTGGGGGGCAAACGCACTGCCCTCAGGCTCCGAGTAGAACTTGACTCTGGATGCCCTGTAGTACTTGTTATGGCCTGGGGTGGGGGCCTGTAATTACCAGCCGTTCGTTTTCGAACTTAGTGGCTTCATCAGCTATCAAAGTTTTGTAGTTGGCAACATCCACTTCCGAAAAAGGAATTACTGCCTTACTGTTCAGAAATACTTTGTACCGTGGACCCAAAATTGTGGCAGTAATGTAATGTTGTTGTGACATAATGTTATTTTTAATCCTTGTATTTTCAGATAAGCGAGCGGCTAATGACTCCGCCAAATGATATGCGTCTTGTTTGTCATCCATACCTGCATACGTTTCAGACACCTCCTTCAGCTGTTGCTCTAGCATGTGCAACAATGGGATAGCTTGGCCCATAGTACAGTCCTCCCTGCTGACTTCACGTGTGAAGATCTCAAAAGGAAATAGCATCTCTGTCAGGCATTTAACGAGGTCCCATTGACCCATCTCAACGGTCATGCCTCTCACAGTAGGATCCCCTAATCTTTGCATGACATAAGCATTGAGTGGTATGTACTGCTCAAACAGACGATCAAGCATGTAATAAGTTGAGTTCCAACGTGTTGGCACCTCCTGGATGAGTGCTTTGACTGACATTTTATGCTCACGTTGAATGACCCTCAGCTGCTTCCGGGCTTTAAAAGAATGGCTGAAATGTGTGCATATTCTTCTGCAGGTGGCCAGTAAGTTGCTGACTTTGGATTCATTTTTCAGAAAGTCTTGAACAACAATGTTAATGCCGTGTGCCAAACACGGGACCCTGAAATAGCCACCATCGCCCATTGCCTTAACTACATTACTGCCATTGTCCGTGGCAACAAAACCAATCTTAAGCCCTCTTCGGCGCAGCCACTCAAAGACCTTGCTGTTAAACTCTTCCAAAATGTTTGCAGCAGTATGAGATTTCTCCATGGCAAACATGGCTACAGTTGCATGTTTGCGAGTGGCATGAAAAATCTCAGCAGCGTCAACACCAGCAGATATCTGTTCTCTAGCCCCCGCAAAAGAGATCCAGTGTGCAGTGATGCAGATGTAATCTGTGGCTTGGCAACTGGTCGACATGTCTGTTGTCAGGTGGATACTGTGAACAGCACTCTGCTTCAAGGCTTTTCCAAGCAATTCCAGCACGTCGTGATGTAGTGCTGGAACAGCAACTCTGGCAAAATAGTAGCGGCTGGGAACATGCCATTTTGGGCAGATGGCTGTCACAAATTCCAGAAAACCCACCCCTTCAACAACAGAAAAAGGGAGAAGGTCCAGTGCTAACATTTTAGCCAGCTTCGCATTGTACAAACGTGCTATTGGGTGGTTGCGTTCGTACTGCCCCTCCCCCCCAAACATGCTGATAATGGTAGGCTGCATGGTTTTCCTTTCTCTTAGGCTCAACAACGCACTTTTTTTCATTGCGGTCCTCCTTGCTGTCTCAGGCTGACTCTTACTCTTGTGCCACTGAGATGTTGCTGAAGATGTGGGCGACGTTAACACTGCACTGCTGGGGACAGGGAGACTTTGTGTACTACTACCAGAGAGAATGTCTCCCTGTCCTTCCTCTTCTACCGTGATCGGATCTTCTACTCCTTTATCCCCACCAACACCAATGGTTGCAGTTTTTATGCTGCGAAGGTGGTCCTCCCAGCTGATCAAGTGGTGTTTTTTCAGATGGGTTATTTGGCCTCCGGGACCATAGTTTCTACCAAGCTTACCACGACTAACAGAGGTATTACAAATGCAGCATATAGCAATGTTCTCCTCCTTTTTGCTAACCGTAAAGAAGTCCCAAACTGGGGAGCTTAACTTTTGCCTCCTGCTGGAGGTGCCACTTCCAATGCCGGATGAACTGGAGGGTGTGTGTTGAATTTGACTCTGTGCTGTACCACTACCTACTTCTACTGAGGTGGTGGTTGTGCTGGATGTAGGTCGCTGCCGGGCCTTTGCTAATGCAAATATGGAAGCAGTAGGTCATGTTGGTGTTACCTGTGGAGGTATGCATGCTACATCCCTCGCAGCGATTTTGGATAGGGTAATAATGTTGGTCTCCATCTCCTCCGGGCCGGGAGTGATGTTCGTGATGACTGGCTCATCATCATCATCCTGCTGTTCTACATCGACCTCCATAAGTGTAAGGGTTTCTGGAACCTTCCTTTTCCCTAGCTTGGTCTTGGGACGTGTCTCCCTCTCAGACTCAGTTTGTGGCTTCCAAGTGGCATCTAGATCATCAGAAGGCGGGCTTGGTGAAGAACTTGATGGACTACCCCTCCTTTTCCTTGCTGGAGATTTGGAAGACAATGGATCTTCTGAATGAGTGGCTTCTTCTTCTACCTCTGCATGAGGCTCAATTTCCTGAACTGCCCCTACTTCGGGAGGAACAACAACTACTATTGCGGGCGGTGGTTGCGGCTGTTGTTGTTGTTGACCACTTATCTGCTGTGTTTCCTCCTGCGTTGATTGGGTACTACTTTGAGATAGCGATAAGTTTATCTCAGGCTCAGCATCACTGCTTTCCACCATTAGGCTGGCTACCTCTTCCACACTCATGTGCTTGGGCCTGGGTTGGTGGGTTGGGCCCACTGATGCGGAGGTGCTGCCCCCAGCTTGCCCCCGGACACCGCTGCTGCAGGCGTAATTTTTTTCCCCCAAAAGGTATTGGGCGGCACACCAGACTTAAGTGTCACTTGAACTTCCTTCTTCTGTTCCTTCTTCTCAATAGCAACTTTCTTGGTACTGGAGGACCTGGTACCTGCTTTCTTTGGGCCCATCTTCTTCAGATGTCAGCAGCACTCAGTTGCACAAGTTGCAGAGATGTCTGGTCAGGTCACACGTCACGTTGTGTACAGCAGCAGGATGTGTGTATGGCAGTACAACGGGCAATGATGACACACCTCCTCCTCAGTCTTTTGTGCACCTAAAAGCAAAAAAGGCAGAAGAACATCAGTCAAACAATAGCACAAATCAAACTAATATAATATATAACTTAGTGTGAAGTTGTCTCAATTATTACATTTTAGAAACTCTGTGAACAACAACAGTGTAGCCATTTATGAGACTTTGACAACAAGGCCAGGGTTTTCCTGGTGTACTGTGTAGTGTGTACACTCAGGAAGAATAAGAATAGCAAAGAACAAAAACTAAAATGTAGTGGAGCCTGTTTGGCCTAAATGTGTGCATCACGTGGGATGGATGCAGCATCAGGGAGCTGCAGCTGGCAATGGGGATGGATTTGGAAGCAGTAAGACAAGAGGAACAATGGAAAGACACGCAGGCCTATGTGGCAAAAACAGCACACTACTAACTGGTCACTCACTCACTGGCACAAGGCACAAGGCACGGCAAACAATGAACTCAAGCAGGCCTATATGGCCAGACAAAGGATGCCTGATAAAACACACACAGCTTTAATGCAAAAACTAAAATCCACATGGCAAAACAGTTTGGAAAGTTAAACAATAACCACAACAACAACACATACACACGCAAAAAAGGCATTTATTTAACACACCCAAAAAGTGAAATAGACCCCCCCCAAAAACCCACATTTTGCAATTCAATACAATGCCATCATGCCCTAAAAGATGTTAAAATTCAACAGACAACACAGAAACAGTTTTTATGCACCCATGATGACTACCTCTGGGCCTACTGGCAGACTAGGCCGCAAGCTTGGAGGCCTATGGCAAAAGCACAGTGGCTGGTCCCACAAAATGGCCGCCACCACATGGCCAGGTCACCCACAACAACAAGAAAAGGAAGACAAGACAGACAATGCAGGCCTATAGCAAAAGCACAATGCCTGGCTTCACAAAATGGCCGCCACCCACATGGCCAGGCCACCCACAATAACAAGAAAGTGAAGACAAAGGACAGGACCAGGAAGTTGGAGACTCTGGGGAACTTCCTTCCTCTTTAAAAAAATTGTAAAAAAAAAAAGTGACTCCTTGCTCACAAAACTACATCTAAATGACAACCTGAGGAGTATTTTGAGCAAAATGAACAAAATCATCATTTTCGAGAAGGTTTTATGCTGCTCGAGAGATATTCTTCGCCAGATTGTAAATTCTGCGTGTTCGGCATCGCGATCGTCACAAAAAGTCGTTAACGCGCGCGCGAAAACGTATATTGAGCGCGCGAAGAAGATAAAAAGTGTAAGTCCGCGTTGTCGCGCAGTGCGGAGTTGCCCAAAGTCCGCGAGCTGAACGCCCAGGGTTACCTACTGGCTGAAAAGGCCTATTTATTTAACACACACCAAAAAACTGAAATACCACCCCAAAAACGCACATTTTGTAATTCAATCCAATGCCATCCATGCCATAAATGATGTTAAAATTCAACAGTCAACACAGAAACAGTTTTTAAGCACCCATGATGACTACCTCTGGGCCTACTGGCAGACTAGGCCACAAGCTGAAGCCTATGGCAAAAGCAAGCACACTGCCTTGCTCCACAAAATGGTCGCCACCCACATGGCCAGTCCACCCACAAATAATAACAAGAAAGTGAAGACAGACAATTAATGCAGGCCTATGGCAAAAGCACACTGCCTGGATGGCTCCACAAAATGGCCGCTAGCCACCCACAACAAAAAGAAATGGAAGACAGACAATGCAAGCCTATGGCAAAAGCACACTGCCTGCCTTCACAAAATGGCCGCCACCCACATGGCCAGGCCACAACAACAACAAGCATAAGCCAAGGGAAACAAAGAAAAGACATGCAGGCCTATATGGAAAAAGCAGCACACTACTACACTACCACCACAAAATGGCCCCAAGCCACATTGTCACTCACAGTCACAACAGGCCATGGAAAACAATGAACTCAAGCAGGCCTATAATATGACCAGACAAAGGAGGCCTGCTAAACAACACAGCTTTAATACAAAAATGCAAAAACGAAAATCCACAGGGCTACGAAAGGTTGGAAAGTTACACAACACGCACACACAAACATCCAACAAAGGTATTTATTTATTAACACACACCCACAAAGTGAAATACACCCCAAAGACCACATTTACCAATTCAATCCAATGCCATCCACGCCCTACATGATGTTTAAATTCAACAGACACCACAGAAACATGCACCCATGGGTACCTCTGGGCCTACTGGCTGAAATTCCAATCAAAGAAAAACAACTAGGCCCCTACTGAAACTACGGGCCACAACAATAAATTTTAAAAACGATGAAAATCCCCCAAAAATGTAGGTACAAACAAGCCCCAATCAAATAAACAAGTACACCAATTCTCCAACTTACTTGTAAAATCTCAAATCCAAAAGTCCTCAAATCCAATCCAATGATATGATGCAGCAGATAGACACAAAAAGTGATCCTTCCAGCTCCAAATCCAAATGAAAGTGAACAGCACATGGACAAAGCACTGGGAGGAGCCTGCTGGACAGGAACAGGAAGTTTGAGACTCAGGGGCACTTCCTTCCTCTTGAAAAAAAAGTAAAAAAAGAAAAAGGACTCCTTGCACAAAAAACTACAGCCAAATCACAATCTGAGGAGTTTTTTGGAGCAAAAGAATCATTTTCGAGAAGGTTTTATGATGCTCGAGAGATATTCTTCGCAAGATTGTAGTTTCTTCGTGTTCGGGATCGCGATCTTACCAACACTGCCACCGGAAGTCAGATCACGCGTCCGAATGACGTGTTCGCGTTCACACACTCTCGCGGGATCGGGGGGCCGGATTCCAAATCTTGTGTCGCACGCGAACGGATAGGAAATTGCGTCGGCGAACGCAGTATCACGGTAGGTCGTTACCGCGCGCGCGAGAACGCATATTGAGCGCGCGAAGAAGAAAAACTGCTACGCTACGCCGCAAATTGCGTAGTGCTCGGTAACTTCGCGCTCTACGCGAATCACGAAGTTACCGAAACTCCGCAAACTCCGCGAGCGTAGCGTAGTTCTCCGCCAGGGTTAATTGAGATGCATTTAAAGCATGTATTCGAGGAGCCACTGTATCTATTATGGCTCATGAAAATAAAAGCTTGTAAGCTCATCTTTCCACACTTGAGAGAAACAGATAGCTGATCTTGAAATACTTTTTATAAATTCAAGGGAAAAGAAATACAAATCTCAACTTTGGAATCTTAGATATGAATATAATAATTTGTTGAGTAAAAGAACACAGTTACTTATATCTAAGGCTCCCTGTTTTCCATTTTTACTGATTTTTAAAGATAAATACAGACAGAAAATCATTTATGTTCTTGTCTGTATTTATTTTTTAATGTGGATAAAAGGGGAAATTGGGTCCTTTTGAGTGATTCTAAATATACTTTGCCATGACTACCAGGCCAATAACTGCGTGGATTGATAGGTATGGGGGTTAAAAAAAAGGAATTTCAGTAAAGAGGTTGATACTGAAATGTGCATATTTTCATATAAGTGCTTTGGTTTATAATCTGTGGGTGTTCATATTACTGAAACTTGGCAGGCATTCAAGCATAACTGCGTATTTATTGGTTAAATAAATGTGGAAATATACCAGTTTCAGCTTTTTTTTCTTTCACAAAACCCATAATAAATATGGATAAATATAGATAAAGTTGACAAAAACAAATATGGATAAATACAGACAGAAATGTCAAAAAAATAAATACCATAAAACCAGGAGCCCTACTTATATCAAAAGAAAAATCAAACTTTCACTTGAACTCAAATAAATCTGTTAGACTTTTATCCAACTATTTACGGTTTTAAAAAAGACATAAATCAAATACTAGCCATTAAGAGGCAAGATGGTAGGTACCATGCTTCTTACTACAGAACAGATATCAAAGGAATGTTTATCTTTTTATATCTCTTGATATCATAAGCCTTCAGTCCTCCAAGATGAGCTTATTAATAAATTCCTTAGTTACCTCAAATTTCTGATGCAGATAGGCTCATTTTAGAAAATTGTATTGCTATTTACAAAATTAACATGACAATCAAATTGCTAAACTCTGATTAGTCAACTGGTCCAGATGGTATCCCTACTGAATGCTACAAATACTTTCAATCCCAACTCTCCCCTATCCTACTTTCACTAATCACTGATTTTCAAATTACTTCCAAAATGGATTGATCTTTCAATGAAGCCACCATCATTGTCCTTCCAAAACCAGATAAGGACCCTACTTTAGTTCCCATTTATCGTCCAATATCCCTCACTAACCACAATTACAAAATATATGCCAAAATCTTAACTAACAGACTAACACCTTTACTTACGTCAATTATACATCCTAATCAAGAAGGATTTATGAAAGGAAAATTGGCAGCACATAGCACTCATCCATTGTGCCACACTCTTTCTTCTGCTAGTGACTTCAAATATACAGTAGGCTTGTTGGCCTTAGATACGGAGAAAGCATTTGATAGATTAAATTGGCAATTTTTGTTCAAAACACTAGAAACCATTTATTTTGGAACTACATTCTTGAAAATGGTTAAAGTATTATACTCAGCGCCCCCCTGCTTCTATTTATATTAATGGAACCCTCTCTACTCCATTCAATTTATATAGAGGTAAGCACCAAGGATGTCCTCTATCCCCCCTTTCATTTCTGTTTGCCATTGAACCTCTCTTATGCTCTTTCCGGCTCATCCAGCAATAAACTGGAATTGTTCTAAAAAGTACTATGTTAAAAGTTTCTGCACATGTTCATCCTATTACTTCCCTACCTAATATTCTTGATATTATTCAACAGTATGTAAATATCTCTGGCTATTCTTTAAATATCAATAAAACTGTTTTTTCCATTAATCATTTTATGCAATTCTTTAATGACAGCATAAACCAATATCTTGTAGTCACCAGTGACACTAAAATATTTTGATATTACTTTTGCTAACTCCATCAAAAGTACAACTGAAATATATTGTTCCAAAATGTTTACTACCACAAAAGATAAATTAGATAAATGCTCAACCCTTTATTTAAATTGGTGGGGACATATTGAAGCACATACAGTGATTAGTACCACACAAATTCTTTACAATTTATCCATGTTACCACTTAGCCTACCTTCTATGTTCTTTACCAAGCTATACAAATTAATTACTAAGTTTATTTGGAACAATAAACCTGCCCATCTTAGCCTTAAAAGTCTACAAATTACAAAAAGAGAGGGAGGCGTTGGCTTACCTGACTTTATGAAGTACCATATGTCTTTTCTTATTGCACACAGCTCTTTATGGTTTCAAAATATTACTACAGCCATTGCCTTTACCTGCCTTTCTAACAGTGGGCAACAGCACGTTTGTTAAAATCTCACTCATTCTTGCAGCCTTTAAACTTGCCCTCCATCTTTTAATGAAAAATGTACTATTAATCTTAAATTTTCTAAAAAAGTTTAGCCCTAAACTCAAACCTAAACACATTTCTTCCTGGATCTCATGGCTTAACGTTGGTATTTTTTTATAATATTGACCTTTGTCAAGATAATATGCTCCATTCATTTGATGAGCTGAGCACCAAGTACCTCCTTCCTCAATCTGATTTTCCTAAATATGAATATGAAATATCATCCTTAATGCCTATTCTGATTTGCTACCTACTGCTAAAATATCTAATATGGAGTGTTAGCCAGACTGGACATATAGTTTCTAAAGTGTACAAAAAACTTACTACTCATCATTCTTCTTTTATGGTTCTGGATCAAAAATGGTCTTCAGACATGAATATACAACTTCCTACTATATAATGAAAGTTGATATGGTTATATAATGTTGATAGCTATCTTCCGGCCGCTCTCATGCAAACTAATATATATCTTTTTAGATCAATGCTTTTGGTCCCCAGTAAAAGTATTTCAGATAAAATTGTTAGATACACCAAATTGTTGGTACTGTAAAACTACTTCAGGTGATTTACAACATGTATTATAAAATTGTCCTGTCATTTTTATATTTTGGTCTGATGTTTGGAATATTATTACCCAGTTATTTAAAATCCGAGTACCTGTATGATTTCCTGTACTAATCTACAAATCTTAAACTTTTAAAATATGTTATCTCCTGGTGATTTCAAAAATGTTGACTTCATTTAATTCTTCTGTGATTAAATCAATTACTTCAAATTGAAAGGATGCAAAACTATTCTCTGTTAATGCTTAGTGGGAATGGATTATTTTCCTGAGACGTGGACATTCCTCATTAGTATGTACTCGTAACAACTGTTCTGTACTTATATCTACATTGGACTCATATTAACACCTGTAATGTAGTATAAGATGTATATTATTTTGTTTAATATTTCCTATAGTAGTCCTTCTTTGTTTCATTTTTTTGATAATTGGACTGTTTGAATAAGTTGATGTAAGTGGTTGTTCACATATTTCTACTGTATTTGCTCCCATCTTTCATTACTTACAGCTATGGAAATACTTTGTGTAAAATGCTAACTCAGTATCATACTTAAATGTAATAACATCAGATCTAAAAAGTGCTTAAATGTGCACTGTTTATTTTCTTCATCTCCAGCTGTGACCTGATGCATTAAACTCTTAGCCCTCTAATAAACACAACGCTGCAATACATACTTTCCAGAATAAAATTAAAAAATGAAATACAAAACATAAACATTTTTAATCTAGATGTTGCAGATTGTCATTATTTGCAGCATATTGAACAAAAGGTGTTTGAATAAGATACCATCTCTGTGCTTTCAATGAGTGATAATGTGTTATTACAATACTTCCTCAGAGGATTCAGTGTCAAAGATCATATTAATACACTTTGTGTGATGACATTGTGTCAAAAGACAGTTATGTGATGTCACTGTTGTTACCCCTGGCATTTTGGTGAATTGACGCACATGTGGTCATAGACCAGCTTGCTCCTCTGCTGCTCCTCAGTGAGCTCATGTGATAGGCTCCTCAAAGCCTGGGAGAAGATGTGGAATTCAGGCCAGAGCTGCCGACTTTGGAACTGAGGAATGTTCTATTACTTAGCGTTAATCTTCATTACTCCGGGTCCCGTTGTCCTCGTCCCATTCATTTACATATTGGAGATGACCATCTCCATGACAGAAAAAAAGACAGAAGAATGCTGGTACACTAACCCCGCCCTTCCCACTGGGAGTAGATATACCGGCCCAACCCAGCATTCTCCCTGAACCACCAAGCCCCGAACAGGAAGGCCGGCCGTCCGGGAGGGAGGGCGGGGCGTATGAATGGGACGAGGACAACGGGACCCGGAGTAATGAAGATTACCGGTAAGTAATAGAACATTACCCCCAGGTCCCTTATGTCCTCGTCCCATTTATTTACATATTGGAGGATACCAAAGCAGAAAAGCCGGCCTTCCCAAAAAAACAGAAGCCAACCCAGGAAACCACACCAAGGCAGCCACCGAAGGAAAGCCAAAAAGGCAGGACCGCCGAAAACCCCAGGCAGAGCACCCAGACAAGAGGGAGCCCCACCAAAGCAGGGGCGCAACCAACAAAACAATGGGAGACCAGCCAGACGAGGAGGCTGACAACCACAGAGGCCAAACCAGCCCACAGCAGGAACACCCCACAGCAAACAAGGGAAGCAGAGAGAACGGACACCACAACCCACCGAGGCAGCCAAGAAAAAAAACAGCGAGGAGGCCACCCAAAGAAGAAGACCAAAGGGTCAACAGGCCAGCAAGCCAAAACCGGGCAACAGGAAGCAACCAACACCCCGCGCCAAAGGGGCCCGAGAAAACAAAGCCCCAGCAAGAGAAGACCAAGGGCGCGCATGGGACAAAAAAAGGCCAAGAAGCCCACCAAGGGCAGGACCAAAACAGAAGAGGAGGGAAGCAAATGGCCAGGCCCATGCAACCCCCCCCCAAGCAACCAGCACGACCCAGCACCAGAGAGCCCAGAGGACAACAGCCCCTGGAACCACACAGAAGAGCACCAGGCCCCAGGAAAAAAAGAGACCAGCACCAACCACGACAGCCGACCAGCACCCAGCCCGGAAGGCGAGAAAGCCCAGGGACACGCCAAGATGGAAAGCCAAGGCACCGGGGAAAGAAAGGGGAACAAGAGGGAGCGCATGACCGAAAGAACACAGCCCCAGCAGAACACCCCAACAGCAAACCCGGGGAGACAGGAGCAGGAAGCCACAGCCCGGAGAAGCACACACTGACCACCCGAGAAGAGGCGCAACAGGCCCCAAACTGAACAGGGAGCCGAGCAAACAAGCCAGAGAACCCAAGACCAGATCAAGGGAACCACAAGGGAGCCAACTGCAGCAGCAGCAGACAAACCCAACCAAAGACCACCGAAAGAACAAGTCAGGCAGAGAGGAACCCAAACAGACCAGGCAGAAGGCAGGATCAACAACACACAGGCCAGCAAAGACCCGAGCCCAACAACCGGAGCCCCCAGGGGCCCGGAAGGAACCGGACAGGCCCAAACACCACAGCCAGGAAACACCAACCCCGAGGGGAAGGACTCCCAAAACCAGCCCGGCCACAGATGCAACAGAAGCCAGGGAGGAAGAAGAACAGGCAAACCAAACCCCAAGGCCCAGCACGCAGCAGGGGAAGGCAGAAGCAGGGGAGGAATTCCCATGGCAGAAACCGCAACAAAACTTTTGTACATAGAAAAGTCCATTCGCCAAGTGTATAGAACAAGTTAGCTTTATTCACGCTTAGTTCCAAGTTGAGTAGAAGATAAGAAAAGACAAGCCCCACCAGGAGCAGCCTCCCTGCCGCTCAGCCTGCCTGCCATCAACTGCCACTCCACACCAGCCAGGCACTCCAACATTCCATGAGGTCACCAGGCATTCTGACACTCACACTAGCTGAGCAGCAGAGAAGTCACGGCCAGGGAAAAGAGAGACGCAAGTCAAATATAACATATCCCCCTTCCTTAGGGAAACAAAACTGAAGTGAAGGAAAGGAAAACATTTACATTGCATTTTTAAGGACATTGAGATTGACCCCAAATAAAGACATAGAGATTAACCCCATCCCCTCCCTTGGGGAAAATATAGAAAAACGAGCATTGCAAGGGCAAGGCTCAAAACTAAGAGCATTGGGCACTAACCACCCAACAACATACCGTAATAGGGTACTGACCAGCCCACAACCTCAACACAACAGGGTACTCACCACCCTTGAAATCCAGAACTGGGACACCCACCGCCCCACAAGCACAACCCAACAGGGTACTCACCACCCTTGACCATAGGACTGGGGCACTCACCACCCCCAAAACCTCACATAGCAGGGTACACACCACCCTGTGAAACATAACTGGTGTACATACCGCCCCTCAACCTACACATAACAGGGTACACACAACCCTGTGGAACATAACTGAGGTACTCACCACCCTACGACCTGTCTTAACAGGGTACACACCATCTTGTGGAACATAATTGGGGTACTCAGCACCCCCAGTACTCACCACCTCACGACCTCTCATATCAGGGTACACGCCACCCTGTGAAACATAACTAGAGCACATACCGCCCCTCAACCTACACATAACAGGGTACACACCACCATGTGGAACATAACTGGGGTACTCACCACCCCACGACCTCTCATAACAGGGTACACACCACCCTGTGAGATCTAACTGGGGCACTATACTTCACCACTCTGCAACCACCTCCACCAAACAACAACACAGTGATGAAATGAAAAACAAAAACAAAACACATTTTAAGCATTAAGGGGCACATGCATCAAAGGTTTTTGCGATCGCAAACGGTGCGAATCGCAAAAATCGGCCGTTTGCGATCGCAAATTGGCCTTTGGAGATGCATGAAAGTGTTTCCTATGCGCAATTTAAGAATTCGCAATTAATTGCGAATTCCTAAATACGATTGCATTTAAGGAATCGCAATTTGCGATTCCTTAAATGCAATGCTAGAAGCACTTTCAAATAGCGATTTCGCTATTTGGGACCACAAATTACAGACAAATCAAACTTGTCTGTAATTTGCAAAACCTTCGAAAAATGCTCTAAAATGCATTTTTTAAGTTTTAGGTTACACACACACATGCCCATGGGGCATGTGTGTCTGTCAACATGGGTGCACATCACAATTTCAGGGGTGCAACAGGGTGTCATTTTGACACCCTGGCACCCTTGAAATTGCATTCTCAATTTGCGATTCTCTAATTGCGAATCGCTAATTGAGAATGTCTTCCCATTCATTCCTATGGGCCTCTAGGCCCATAGGAATTAATGGGAGGTATTCCTTAATTGCGACTCGCAATTAGCGAGTCGCAATTAAGGAATGTTTAGGAATCGCTATTTTTATAGCGATTCCTACATGCATAGGCTTTTGCGATTCCTTAATTGCGATTCCTTAATAATCGCAATTAAGGAATCGCAAAAGCCTACCTTGATGCATGTGCCCCTAAGAGCCCTGACCGCATAGCAGAGTAAAGATCTCGCTATAAAATCTTGAGCTCCGGTGAGCTGTCTCTCACCCAAGATCCTCACACAAAGTGAAGCACTTGTCCATAAGCTCCATGTAGCTATCGCTGTGGCGCAGTTCAAAAATAATGTGCTATGTTGTTAAGCAGACCCCCAACTGCAGGCAAGGTTCCATGACCTCCTGCCTCTCAAACAGAAGAATGCCACATTCCATTGCTCTTATTTTTAAAAACATATACACAGGCCACTGAGGTGCTCCTCGCAACCACGAAGCAGGTAAGCAATACATGCATTACCCGTCTCGTGCACTTTTAAAACAACTTGCAGCGCTGCGAAAAATAAAGTGTTAACATAAAAATTATTTTCACACTAAATTCACCACACAGTACCTCAGTAGACGGAGAAGGTATGCTCCAAGTCACCCAACACCTCAATCGTGGTACATTTCCAACCTCACACAGTCTGCGGCTTAAGAGGCATCTCCAGCCTCTACTCTATCAATCTATCAATCAGCACGGTGTGTAGGCTCTCCTCACACTGCCAAAACATCTCACCAGGGGTGTCCATCAGCTGTCCCAGAACAGCTAGCTGCTGGCAACTCTTGCGCACCACTCAGCACCGCTAAACCAAACCAGCAGGTCCTGTGGCAGGGACAGCTGGGCAAAACAACTCCTCCCATGTTCTTGTGGGCTCCTTCGGATTGTGCTCATAAAATCCTCTCTCTCAGACCTTCGGTGCTCCCAAATTCCTCGTAGTCTCCACACATACACCAGAGACAGCTCTAAGAAACGCTGTCGACTCTGCTCCACTCTGCTCCACTCTGAAGTGAAGGAAGGAAAAACATTTAGAGCATTGGGCACTAACCACCCACCTAAATTCCGTAATAGGGTACTAACCACCCAAGACAATGGCAATCAATACAACTGGGGCACTAACCACCCCACAACCTCAACACCACAGGGTACTCACCACCCTTGAAAGCCAGAACTGGGACACTCACCACCACACAACCTCAACGTAATAGGGTACTAACCACCCACCCCACAACCTACCCATAACAGGGCACACACAGCTGGGCAAAACAACTCCTCCCAAGTTCTTGTGGGCTCCTTCGGATTGTGCTCATAAAATCCTCTCTCTCAGACCTTCAGTGCTCCCAAATTCCTCGTTGTCTCCACACATACACCAGAGACAGCTCTAAGAAACGCTGTCGACTCTGCTCCACTCTACTCCACTCTGAAGTGAAGAAAAGGAAAGCGTTTACATGTGCTCCCAACTTTCTCGTAGTCTCCACACATGCACCAGCGACAGCTCTAAGAAACGCTTTCGACTCGGTTCCACTCTGAAGTGAAGGAAGGAAAAACATTTAGAGCATTGGGCACTAACCACCCACCTAAATTCCGTAATAGGGTACTATCCATCCAAGACAATGGCAATCAATAGAACTGGGGCACTAACCACCCCACAACCTCAACACCACAGGGTACTCACCACCCTTGAAAGCCAGAACTGGGACACTCACCACCACACAACCTCAACGTAATAGGGTACTAACCACCCACCCCACAACCTACCCATAACAGGGCACACACGCCACCCTGTAGCACATAACTGGGGCACCTTCCGTCCCAAGAAACTGGACTGGGGCACTCAACGCCCACAACTTCACACACCACCCCAAAACATTCTGGGGCACTCAACAGGGAACACACATCCCTATGAAGCACAGTGGCACCAAACACCTACAACACCATAAAGAGTACTAGCCATACTAGAAGAGTGAACTGGGGCACAGATCACCCAACCTCATTGTAATAGACTCTGCAACCATTTTGCAACAAACCCACACACCAATACACAAGAAATCAAGCATTACAATAAATAGCAATGGAAACAAACACAAGGAAAGTGTTATACTCCGGTGGACGATCTTCCACCCGAAGTCCGCATCAACGGTGTTCTCTTATCGTGATAGTTCCATGTTGATGTTGCCACCCGATCCACGGTGGCGCAGTGACATCCTCTTGGTTATCGTCCCCCATGGAGTGTGAATAGTAAACGACAATGTAGTGTGTCCCGCGATTCAGTTAAAAAAGTTTCCCACACAAAGCTACAATTGATCTTCGTTTTTTTTTTTTTTTAAA
This sequence comes from Calotriton arnoldi, assembly GCA_963921515.1. Lineage (NCBI taxonomy): Eukaryota > Metazoa > Chordata > Amphibia > Caudata > Salamandridae > Calotriton > Calotriton arnoldi. The sequence continues at coordinate 300,544 of CAWUFW010007963.1, forward strand.
AACCCTCCCAGATATCCACTGTGGAGTACGAGCCTGCTCTCCCACATGAAGATCGGAGATGTTGGTGCGCTCCTCACACGGTAAAGTGCTTGACTATTCTGCCTTTAACAGCGCATGCCTTGCCTGTTAGATCCTCTTACAACTCTCGACGCTTGGCTTGAGTTAAGAGCTCCCAGTTCCCCATGGCATCTCCTACCCCCGCAGTGCTCTCCTCACAGCGCTTCTTTCAACAACAGCTCACTGCCCGCTGCGCCGTCCTTAACACCTCTACTTTCCACCGCTTGCTCCCCGCAGTACTCTCCTTACCACTACGGCTTCCTCTGTGTCGAAAGCACGTCTCACTTTCCCTTAAGCTCCGACACCCGCTCCATGTCAATCACGCGTTGCCTCACTGAACGACTCCTCCAGCACCTTTTCTCTTCCTCCCACAACCTACAGGGTGTTCTGTGTGTCTCCTCTTTCAGCCAAGACACATCGTTTCGACCTTTCCCTGCACATCGCTCATGCAAAGATGCGTGGTTGGCAAAACAAGACGTTGTTGTGGAATCAGACAGGAGTAACCAGGGTGAACAAAAACGCAGATAGAATCAAAGTTGCCGCCAACCACAAAATGGCGGCACGCTCAGTGACGCTGCGCCGGATGGCTCGCAGCACGTCCATTCTGCAGAACGTCCCTTTCCAGTCTTGATATGCGTAGAGTCAAAAGCGTGACCGGTTCAAGAATGGAGGTGTCACAGGAGAGGTAAGGCTGCGCGCGCTATGCACAGCTCGAGAGCTGTTTGAATGACTCCCAGCGGCTCAACTGCCATTGCGCAGCAGCAACAACAAAATCCATAAAAACTCCCACACTCACTGAATAACACCCGGTCAGCAGTCTCCGCCCTTCCAAAAAATGCATAGGCTCTCCAACAGTGCCGTTTCAGTCTCAACTAGCCGTTCCTTGCAGTGCCTCTGGGGTGGCAAAAAAAAAATCATTCTCTCCTTACCAGTACGGCTTTTTTCTTCGTTTTTTTTTTTTTTTTATATGCGCAGCACTCCTTCTCATGCCTTACGCGCTCCTCAGTCTCACGGCGTCTCTTCCACGCCCGCAGCACTCTCCTCTCTGCGCTACTCACTCTGCGCTGTCTCTTACGCCTCCTCTCTGCACTGCTTGCTGCCCCGCCGTACTCTCCTTACCGCTGCGCCTTTCGTCTCTTTACGATGCAGTGTACTCCATGCTCCTAGTCACTCACGCTTTTCCTCTCTGCACGACTCCTCCGTCAGCTTTTCCCTTCTCACAGCTTGCAGGGTGTTCCGCGTGTCTCCTTCTCCTTTCAGTGGCAGCACTCCAAAAGCTCTTACCCTCAAGACAGAGGGAGACTCCTTCTTCATCAATGCTGTCTGTTCTCCAGACGGAGTGAGGGAACCTTGCTCTGCTTGACTCCGACACAGGGTACACTCTTGCTCAGAGTCAATCATGCGCCGACACACAGGCACCCCGAGCAGAAAACTCCAAACAAAGCTTGCTCACGCAAAGGCAATACTGTAGCTTCCATTAAGTCACCTTCGCCCCCTTTCAGCTAATTTCAAGGTGTCATTCTTCACTGGCAAACATGTAGGTATTAACCCCAAAGTCTTCCAGGTGACAGCTGTTTGCCAAAGCAGCAGTTTCTACTGCCAAAACAAAACCTGCTGTCTGACCATGACACTTCTCATGCAGGTTCAAAGTCCAAACGCCCAGGCTGCAGGCTGTCTAGCTGTTATTGGACACTGGTGGGGCGTTACTTTATTTTCGGTTGACAAGTTTCACAGTCCTTAATTAAGTCCTTAGTTCCTTTGCTCCCGTCTTCCTTCCTCAAAGCGTAGGTTCGTTTTAAATCGTCGCCAAAAATGTTGTACATAGAAAAGTCCATTCGCCAAGTGTATAGAACAAGTTAGCTTTATTCACGCTTAGTTCCAAGTTGAGTAGAAGATAAGAAAAGACAAGCCCCACCAGGAGCAGCCTCCCTGCCGCTCAGCCTGCCTGCCATCAACTGCCACTCCACACACCAGCCAGGCACTCCAACATTCCATGAGGTCACCAGGCATTCTGACACTCACACTAGCTGAGCAGCAGAGAAGTCACGGCCAGGGAAAAGAGAGACGCAAGTCAAATATAACAAAAACACAAGCAGCCGAGAAGCCAGAGCCGAAGCCACACAAACAGCCCTACCAGAAGGACCCGAAGGCCCAAAACACACCCGTGGATGGCCAAAGAGGGGAGGACCCCAACAGAGCACAGGCAAGCAAAGGCCAGAAGGGCGCAGAGAGACCCTGCACAGAAAACAGCGGAGCGTGCACGACCACAACCAACAAAGCAACAGCACAAAGATCCAGAACAGCAAGGGCCAAGAACACGGAAGACACCAGGCCCCAGCACCCCACATGGGAACAGAGACCCGAAGAGGCCACAGAAGAGAAGAACTGCCAGCAGCCACAAGGACAAAACCAGAAGGCAGAGAGCAAGCAGCCCCGGGGAGAGCACCACAGGTGAAGCCGGAAAGGACAGCTACCCAAAGGAAGCCCCCAGCACCGGCAACACCCGGGCGGACCCCACAACCAGGCACAAACCACGACCAACCCAGCCGAACCACCGAGAACAGAGGAGAGAAGGCGCAGGCAAGGAAGCAACGCAACAAGCCACCAGACCCCCTCAAAACAAGCTGCAGACCCCCAGAGGACCAGGGGACCAGCAGCCAGGCCCGCCTCCCAACCGACACTACCAGAGGCAGCAGGCAAGCAGGGAAGACAGTAGTGGGAGACAGACCAAAACAGGCTCAGCCGGAGCCAAGAGACCACAACGGCAGGAACACACCACACACGCAAGGACCAGAACCCGACCGCAGAGGGACCAGAGCAAGCGAGCAGCCGGGCAACCCCGAGCAGACAGCACCAGCACAACCAGGAGGACACCCCACCAGGACGCAACCAGGCACCCAAGTGCCAACAGGGAGGAAAGGCCGAAGGCAACCGGAGATCACAAGGAGGCACCGCCGGAGACCAAGCAGAGGCAGCCGCAAACCCGTAGACCAGGAGCGACCGGAAAACAGCCCCCGGAACAACAGGACCACGGGGGAAAAAAAAACGAGGCCCAACCCTGGCTAAAAGAAACAGGACCAGTCAGGGACAAGAACATGCCCCCCCCCCAGAGAATCAAGCCGGAGAAGAACACCGCAGGCCAGCAGAAGCACAGCCAAGGCCAACAGCACCCGGGAAACCAGTCAGGCACCAGGCATGGCCCACCCATCCCCAAAGACACAACCACCGCAGGAAGTGCACAGAGCTGGAAAGCGACCCGAAAGGAGCAAGGGCCAACACCAGAACCAGCCGCGAAACAGGAGGACACAGGCAACAGACAGAGCATCCAGCAGACAGGGAGCCACAGTAGGAGCAGCCACAGACCGAGCAGCACCACTGACAGAACCACGAGCCAGGAAAAGCCAGACCAGAGGCGAAGGGCGTGAGCATGACCCATCGAAGTAAGCCAAAGGCAAAAGGCATGCACAGGAGACAGAACAGAGCCCGCAAAGCCAAGGCCAGAAGACACGGAAGGGCAACACCTGAGAACCTAGCGGAGTGCAGCAGCCGGGGAACACAAGGACCAAGCCAAGGAAACCACAGAAGCCAGGAACAGTGCAATGAAAGTGCCAGAGCCCAGAGCAACAAAGACAGCCAAACCCAGCACGGAAGCGGCAAGCCGCTGAACACAGCACCACCCAGCCAGGCCACACGAAGCAGCCCAAAGGCAGAGGACAAGCCACCCACGCCACACGAAGCCAGAACCAACACTAGGAAGGAAGAGAAAGGCTCCGCGCACCCAGGAGGCCCCATGGCTAAACCCAGACACCCCAGGCTCTACAGGACCCAAACAAGGAGTACACACAGGGCGCATCAGGGGAAGCACGCAGCTACAGAAGCCACGGAGTGGAACCACACAGGACACAGGACCAGGCGCCAAGGCCCGAGCGAAGGACAAGATAACAGCACATCGCAGGAACAGCGAGGCAAAGAAGGATCAGCCAGGAACCCCAAGAACCAGACCGGCCAAGCCAAGGCACGCCCAGCGGGCACAGCGGAACACCCCGACAGGGACCGCCAGCCGGTAACAAACCAGCACCAAACAACAGGGCAGCGTCACCCGAAGAACAGGACAGGCTCCAATGCATGACACCAAAATGCAGCGCAGGAAACACACTGGAAAAACGAGACCACAAGGCAGAAAGGACACCGCCCTTACCAACAGACCCGCACAGTGAGGCCTGTCGCAAAGAGAAACAGAAGCAAAGGGGACAAAGGCGGAAGAAACGCGCAGCAGGGTACCAGAGCAGAAAGCACGCAACCCAGGGAACACCAGAAGCCCAGGAAGCGGCAGCGACCCTGAGGCGCGAACAACGCCCCCCGCCCCAGCACCAAGTCCATCCAAAGTGCAACAGCAGACCACAAGCTGCACAGATGGACACATACACATAGAAACATACATGACAGCATCAGTTGGCACGAGGTGAAACGAGGCAATCCAGACCCACACCCCACCCCCGGCAGACAGCCAACACAGGCAGGGAAACACAAGAGAGTGAAACCCAGACCAATGAAAAAGAGTATGTGATCACAACCACCAGGCCACAGTGACTCCGCAAGGCAGGATGAGAAGGACACCAAAAGTAGAAGAACCCCTGCAACCTGGAAAAAAACATCAGGCAAGAAATGGCCACAAATCCAAGCATGGCACACACAGTATGTTAGACCCCCATGTGTATAACAAAGGAATCGGCAAAGCGCAAGGCCACCCAAATAATCTGGCACTGAACAACAGATGTATTACCGTCACCCAACTCCAAGGTACACATGTGAACAACCGCAGAAGGAGGAAAGGACGAGCGCACCCACCAGGAGTCGAACCCCAGACCATGAGGTCAACACAGGCCCATGCTGCGGAAGCATTAGTCCACCATGCCACCAGACCCAGCTTCTGAGGGAGAAATGAAAGACCACAAGGGAATACGTCCCAGGCCCCCTGTGGGCCGCCGTAGGCAAGAGGAAAAATAAACCGCTATGCGGTGCTCACCACGGGGGTAGTCAAACTCCAACACACAAAGACTGACCCCCAACCACCAGCCCAGACGCCAACCAACAACGAGCGCCGAGTCAACAGAGGCAAAACCAGGAGCAACCGGCACCCGCAGGCGTCCACGCAGCGTCCAGGGAGGAAAGCCGAACCTTACAGCTACAACCGGCATCCAGGAACACCAGGGGCCTCACCAAGACCGGCCCGAGGTGCCCCAAACAGCAGCAGCAGCGCGTCTCCCTGACTGGCCCAGCCACAGGAAGACGCGGCCTTCAACCCAGAACAGACCGGGAGGAGCGGCGCCCCAGCCACAAAGGACCGGCCGCCCAACAACGCGGCTCCCGGCAAGCCCGGCAGGCCAGGAGACCGCGGAACAGGATGTCGAGAAGCCCAGCAGCTCAACGAGACAATGAGGAAGACTTCAGGGGCGTAGAGGACAGCCCAGCAGCCCAACGAGACATCCCAGAAGCGTACAGCAGGTAAGAGCAAACTTCACATCCCTTTCTGTCGGAAGACAGAAAAAAAGAACAGGGAGAATGCTGGGTTGGGCCGGTATATATACTCCCAGTGGGAGGGGCGGGGTTAGTGTACCAGCATTCTTCTGTCTTTTTTTCTGTCATGGAGATGGTCATCTCCAATATGTAAATGAATGGGACGAGGACATAAGGGACCTGGGGCTAATGGAGTTCTGACTTCAGGTCAACATCCTGTGATTCTGTGCAAATCAGTTAATCTCCCTGTCCCGAAAAAAAAAAAAACTGACTGTGTGTGATGTAACTGGTATTTTTTTTATATATATTTTTTTTATTGAACAGAAATAAATAACATAATACCAACAAAGGCAAATAAACAGATGAATATATAATACAATACCTTAATTGCAGACAACAGAGCTAAAGTGGCATAGCGCATAGTACGTTTTTCATAGGGAACCAGTTAGCAGCATTCACTAATTTTTTACCCGAGAAGTTTAGATGAATCAATTTTGCAACAATAAACGCTAAAATGTTGCTGTGCCTAAGTAAACTTTTCAATTAAAGTAAGGAGGAAAGCACACCTTGCTCCTAGCCATAAAATCAACTCTTGCCAATGGTTTCACCTTCTAACCTGCACATTACGATCTAAAACTGTGAAGAGCATCTATACATAGCATTCTAAATATTTCATACAGAAAGCAATCTGATAGCGTACATGTTGATAGCCTAAAAACATCGAGTTGAGTCATAAAAGTATTGCCTCTTCTTATGATCCTAGATCCCAATGCACAATCTGCAGATAGCATTCATAAAATATCATTATACAATTTCATACAAAGCCGGTTGACCACCAGAGCATCGATCCTTTGAAAGTGCAGTCGTGCTATTTTACAAAAATTCATTACAAAATCTATTTCAAAGGCGAGTAGGTGCATATTACCTGGACCAACCTTAAGAAATCATTAATGGAAATATCTCATGTTGGGCTATGCTTAATGGCATGATAGAATGGGACATTCTATTAGATGACTATGTCTCTGAAGGGGTTACAATGATCTCTAAATGGTGCCATATGGGCAGAAACCTCTTCACACCCCCTCCCTCTTTGCAAATGCCTCTTTGAACCTCTTAGTCTGTACCATTTTTACCTTTTAGTCCTGTACAGTTAGAAACAAACGTTCTCCATTTTGTAAGAATCAGAGTGCGCGCTATCGTCAGTGCAATTCATATAAAAAACTGCTCCCCGTTCAATCGCGGACTCTCCTTGGAAGCTCCGAACAACACTAAACTTCTGTAGTTATCCTGATCCGTACAGCCTGGTTAATAGCAGAAAAAAGCCCTTCCCAAATTTGCCGCAATTTCGAGCATGTATAAAACGTATAAAGCCAATCCCCAGCACCTTCTTGCTGACAACAAAAGAATAGGTCAGAAACAGTCGGATACATTTTGTGAAGGGTCGCAGGGTTACAGTACACCATGCATTGGGACAGGAAGGACATTCTTTTATAATTTGTCGCCCTGAGAGACTTATACCCTATCTCTGAAATGGTCTGCCAGTCACTTTCAGTTAATTCTACATTGTGTTTGTTCCATAACTTTGCCCAGAAAGCTATAAATGTAATCCTGAGTCAGATGATTGCGCAACAACCTATGCCAATTACCCACTCCCATTGGCTTGCTTTTTACAAGTGCACGAACAACCAGAAGAGCCTCTTGGGCCGTGTCCTGCATATTAACTTCCAAAAAGTGAATTATCTGATGAAACCTTAAAAAAACGTTTGCCTTGTTCCCTTTATTGGAAAAAGCTCCTCCCATGAAATAGATTTGCCCCTTAACAAGAAGTCACCCAACTCTTTTAAACCCAAGGAATTCCAAAACCGCGACTCCACACTATATGTAGTCAGCCCTACATACTGGCCCTCTTGCGAATTTAAGATATAAGTAACCCGTTGGAATCTGGTAAAATTTTCACAGGGCTTTCAACTGATCACCTAACCCATAAAGTGTCTTATACCTGGTATTCTTGGGCAGTTTTTTCTTTTTATGAATGCTGGTGAACTAATTGCAGATTCCTTCACCATTTTGCTTAAGAAGAAATTGTCCAATACACCTCTACCTCCTGAGAAGCTTGCCAATATATCTAGCACTGCTGTTTGATAGTATGTCTGCATATGGGGGAGTGCCAAACATATATGCTTCTATAATGCTGCAGGAAGATCTGAGCGACTTCATCCTGCTCTGCTGCAATCGTACTAGTGGCTGGATTCTCAATTTTCCTGATTGTTGATTTGTCCTGCTAAAGGCGAGTGGACTAGGTTTAGAATTTACCAATATGTTGATTCTCCTCATAAATCTGCAGCTGATAAGCCTTCGCATGGTTTATTTCCTGTAGAATACAAAAACTCTAAGATTTTGTTTTGCCCTTCCTAATGGATCCTTCGGGAAGCCCCATACTTGTTTCCCCCCTACTGGGCCTTTGAGCATTAAACATTGCTATTTGTAGTTCCGCTATTTGCTGGGCATGCACCTTATTTTGATTTGCTTTAAAAGCAATGATACGTCCTCGTGCTGTAGCCTTAAAGACCTCCTGCACTGAGAATAGTGAGGCGGTACAGGCGGAGGCAAGATGGCGTCGGAGTAAGAAGCCTGTGAAACCGCTCTCTTACCTGGGCTTCACATATACTCCCGAAATCAACCCACGACAGGCGCGGCATGCGAGGAACCGTATGTGGTGGCAGGACTCACGATGCCCTGGGGTGTGTAGAGGCGGCGGCGATCTGTGGCGGACGTGGCTCGTGTAGCGGGAACGCCTGGCGGGAGCTCCGGAGTTGGGAGCGTCTGGCGCGGCTGTTACTGACGGCGGTCGCTGGAGGCGGGCGCGCATACGCTGCAACGTGGTCTCCGTGGAAACCCAGCGCGTCTCCGGAAGAGTTGCCAGTGTCAATGGCAACGCGAGTCAGAGGAAAGCGAGGAACGGTGGCTGCCACGGAGCGATCAAATGGGTTGGAGGTAAAAATGGATACACAGAGAGGTGATCGCCTTTCTCGAATGGATAAACAAAATAAGGTAATGCCTGTATCTGGAGAAAAAAGAAATATGACTGTACAGTCAAGGCATCAGGTCGGAAAAATAAACCCCCGGCGAAATAGCGAAAACTCAACCGGCTATTACCAGCTTATTTTTACCCAAGAGTGACTTGAAAGATGTAGGTCACAGGGGGAAAAAATACCCATAGAGAGCCCAGGTTTGGGAAATGAGCAAACTGAGGAGTCTGAGCAAATACCAAATGCCATTGAACAACCTGGGTTGAATCTGTCATTGGTGGGAAAGATACGGTTGACAGAGGGATTACAAGCGGAGGAAGGGGCTAATTATCAAGATGAGATAACGAAGCACTTATCAATTGAGCAAGAGCCAACTCAACTTAGTAATCTTGTCGATAAAGACACACTCCCAGATGTTTCAGACCCTCATGGTAATTTATTACCTCCCCAGCCGGTAGTAGTGCGAGGGCTTATTGAACAATGCGCACTAACATTAGATGTAACTGGGGAAAAGTTTTTTTCCCTTACTGATGAGTCCGAGCAATCAGACATTAGTACTGTTGATAGTGGGGAAGATGGTGATTTCTCGCATTCAGAAAATAGTAGCTCAGTAGAAAAACCAACAACTGCTAAAAAGAGACTCAAGAGAGTCTCGAGGATGCGTCGGAATACCTCTAAAGATCAGGAGAGAAGTGACGAGTTGAGATGGGATTACTCAGCCTCATCAATGATGTCTCAGGAGACTTTAGAGGTAGATAAAGAACCCTTAGGAGCTATAGGAGGCGAGCCAGAGCAAAACAAGAAGGATACTTCCCTTGACCCGTCACTTGCTCTTATTTTACAATCCCTGAGATCTTTTCAAGACGAGGTTAAGGCAGATAACCGACAAGCAAGACAGGCCACAAAAAAATTGCAAGGGTCTGTACGAAAAGTCGGGAAAATCTGCTCGGACATTGCAGAACGAATGAGTACGGTGGAGTCGCGGACGGAAGTATTGGAGAAGTCAGTCGAAAACCTCCAGGTACAGGCTACCTCTCAGGACAAAACCATAAAAGACGTGATGTGGAAGCTGGAGGATTACGAAAATCGGCAACGCCGGAATAACCTGCGGCTGCTTGGAGTCCCGGAGAATCTCGAAGGAAATGATACGAGGAAATTTGTGGTGAAGATGCTCAAAGAATCACTGCCTGAATTATCATCTTGGGACTGGGACAAAGAAGTGCAGAGGGCTCACCGATTCCCATTCTCTCAAGCTAAACATGCCACCGAATCAAAGTCATTACCTCGAGCTATTCTGGTTTTCTTCGGTAATTTCATACTAAGACAGGCGGTGTACGATTTAGCTCGACCCAACGCCAGGAAGCAGTGCGAGGGGTTTGCTTACTTTGCAAAACCAGATTTTGCTCATGCAACAGTGGAGCGTAGATGGCGACTTAGACAATTAATGACACCATTTCAAAAAGCGGGTGCACTAGTATTTCTGCAAAATCCGGCTAGACTCAAAGTGGTTTATAAGGGGCAAAATTTTAATTTCACTTCAGAAATTCAAGCCCAAAAAATGTTGGATGATATTGTGTTGGAATCTGGTGGATCTAAAAAATGAAAAGTTGGTTTTCATCCTCTAGGGAAAGGGGGAAAAAAAAAAAGGGGGGAAAAAAAATAATAATAATATAATATATGTGACATAGGTATGATGTACTGTAAGGGTAACTGTATGAGAGCGGTTAGAAAGGTGGATAACTTCTGATGTCCTCACACAGGCTCATGCCTGAGCCTGGCTGCCTAATAATTGGTGGAGGGTGGGGGGTGGGGGAGGGTGGGGGGGGAAGGGGGATTCTCAGATCAGGGATGAGTAGAAATGATGTAAATAGGAACCAATCTAAAAGAGATATAGATAGTGATATGAGAAATAAGAATACAAATTGTATAATTAAAGAAAAAACAGAAAGGTTTATATTGTGTGTTAGGATGGATAAGAAACAATATGGTTAGGTTAAAAATTCTTACCGTCAATATTTGTGGCCTTAATGACATTAAAAAAAGACAGAGAGTAGCTATCGGATTGCAATCAATAGGAGCAAATATTATTTGTGTACAGGAGACACACATTGAGGGATCACAAAGGCATTTGCTTAATACATTAGGGTACAGAATGATTACGGCCTCAACACAAGGAGTAAGGATGAGGGGGTGGCAATACTTGCGAAAGGGGAGAGACGCAATTTACCCGATCAGCATCTGATAAATATGGACGTTGGTCAATTACAGAATGTCGACATAGTGATGGCAGACAAATGACCCTATGTACAATATATGGCAATATTTGTGATGACCCGGAGGTGTTGGAATATATTTCTAATGAGCTCGCTCACTGGCCTCTCCCAGTAATAATTTGTGGCGATTTTAACCTAAACCTCCCACGCGACTGGTCAGTGGATCCAGGGTTTCAATACCGGGGCAGGAAGCCAAGAGTGTTTCAAGCTTTTAAAAATCTATGTGAGAGACATGGCTTGATTGATTGCTGGCAAATAGAACATACAGGTGATCCTGGGTTTACCTATTATTCCCATCCACATGCTAGACATGCTAGATTGGATTATGTTTTGGTTTCTAACACGTTAATCTCTAATTGCACAATAGAGAAATTACCAAGAGTTTTATCTGATCACAACCCTCTTGTTGTAAATATAGAACATGGAGAAATAAATCCCAATGTGAAAACTTGGACATTTCAAAGGGATCTATTGGTAAATGAGGAATATTGTAGACACATGACGACTTGGATACCGGGGTTTCTGGAAGATAATGTAAATAGTGCATCAATAGACATAGTGTGGGATACCCTAAAGGCTGGGATCAGAGGGGAGACGTTGCGATTTTCACTAAATGCCAATAAAAAAGCCAAACAAAAAATGACTGTTCTACAGGAAAAATTAAAGATTGCCGAGGAAGTATTGATAATGGCTGCACGAGAGGGACGGGAAGTTGAGAATGAATTGAGGGGTATTGCGATAGCTAAAAATGACATTATTAATATCCTAACGGAAAAAGCAATAGCTAAAGCAACAATGCACAAGGAAAATTTTTATGAACTTAGTGAACAGGTAGGACATCAGTTAGCAGTGCGTGCCAGAGAACAAAACACAGCCAATTTAATAAGGGCAATTAGAGATCCAGTATATGGGCTAAAGACCGACCTTAATGAAATAAGAATTGCGTTTCAACAATTTTATCAAAAACTATATGGGGAATCAAGTACACAACAGGGTGTAATTGAAGAATATATGGATCAGAATCCACCCCTAAGACTGGGGGTAGAGGATCAGGAAATATTGAATGATATACCACAGTGGGGGAAATTCTTCTTTCTATAAATAGTTTAGCTACAGGCAAAGCGGCGGGTATGGATGGGATTCCCTCAGAGTTTTATGTTAAATTTTCTACACAGTTAAAAACAATATTGTGTGATCTATTCACACATATTTTTCAGGGGGACGACCGCCAGGATCATGGTCATTAGCTAAGATCGTAGTATTTTTAAAAAAACACAAAGATCCTACAGAACTTGGGTCATATCGTCCTATCACCCTGATAAATGGAGATTCAAAAATCTACTCTAAATTATTAGCGACCCGTATGGCACCAATTATACATAAAATCGTATCGGTACGTCAGCATGGATTCATACCAGGGAGATCTACAACCGATCATGTTCAAAGGGTAATCTCTTTGTTTGACTGGACAGATGTTACAGGGGACCCTATGGCACTCATATTATTAGATGCCGAGAAGGCCTTCGATAGGGTCTCCTGGAAATATCTCTGGACGATAATGTCTAGAAGTGGTCTGGGGGAACCATTTATCAAAGCAGTACAAATGTTGTATGTTGATCCAGCAGCTGTTATAATGGTTAATGGAGTAGTGTCCGATAAGGTAGTTATCAGTAGAGGGACAAGGCAGGGGTGCCCGTGCTCTCCCCTCTTATTTGCGATGTATATAGACCCTTTTATTTGTAAACTCGAAAACAGTATATTAATATCGCCAATATGGGTACGAGATCAGCCTACTAAAACACTGGCATATGCGGATGACATCGCTCTCGTTACTAGTGACCCTATCAATGCAATTAGAGTCATAGAAGAGGAGGCCGAAGCGTTTGGAAGAGCATCCGGGTACAAACTGAACCAAGACAAAACACAGATTATACTCAATAGTAAACTTACGATGAGCGATGATCGGGTAATGGAGAAAGCTATCTATTTGGGGGTTAGTATAACGGCAAATCTACAGAGCTTAGTCAATAACAACCTCGAACCCTTAATACTTCGTACAAAAAAAGACATGATCAGGTTAAACAATCTACATTTGTCTATCGGGGGAGATGCAACCTGATTAAAATGCTTTTTTTGCCTAGATTTTTATATTTTTTCAGATCTATTTGTTTGGAATTTCCACCACAATTGTTTAAATCTATAGATAACATATTCTCCAGGTTTTTATGGGGATACAAGAGATCACGTCGGGCTATGAGATTTATCACCCTACCCAAGGATAGAGGGGGATTGGCGCTACCTAATTTTAAATTGTACTATTGGGCTACTACACTGAAATTTTGTGACAAATTACTATCAAGTAGGATCGATAATAGAATAAATAGTAGTATCCCAACACCACAAGAACTTTTACTGGGTGAAGAAACCAAAGGATACTTATGGCGTCACCTAAACGATAGCTACTTTAAAAAAGTTAAGTTCAAGACCATTTTTGGTATTCATAAGGTCTGGAATAATATACGTAAACTAATGAGTATTGGTCGGTTATCTCATTACACCCCAATTCATAAAAATAATAATCTTCCAGAGATATTCAGGGATGCCTGTATGGATAGATGGATACAGGGAGGGATTACACAATTAGGATGCTTTTATACCACCGTGGGGCTGAAGTCTTTTAGGGAATTACAGATGGACTATAAATTAGGCCATAGGGATTTCTTTAAATTTTTACAGGTTAGGGATTTTTTATGTAAAAAAGGGGAGGTGGGATAAAATTTCAAGTAATTCCAACTATGGAGAATATGGCCAAAAAAACAACAATAAGGATAGGGGCTATATATGAACAGATGAATACACATTATCCAGATGATATGGACAAATGTATGGCTAAATGGCAGACTAAATTAGGTGTACCTACTGATATACTTCTCCATTCTTATGAACTATTTCAGTCCCATATAATGTCTACAAAATTACAAGCTCAGTACTATAAAACCTTCTTTTCATTGTACTATACCCCAAATAAAATAGCTAAATGGGGGACGGGAAAAGGAACGTCATGTCCTAGGTGTAATCTATTTGAAGCTGATAGTGTACACATTTTTGCTACATGTGAAGTTTTAATGAAGTTGATTGATGATATATCGTGTTTTTTGTCAGAGATTTTCAAAGTTAGAGTCACAATTACAGTAGATGAAATAATTCTCGGTGTAGGCTGTATAAAACGTCCAAAATATATGCAAGGGCTGATTTTTGTATCAATGGCGGTCCTAAGGATGTGTGTCGCTTCAGCTTGGCTAGACCCAAATCCACCGGTATTTCATCAATGGAGATCGAGACTGCTGGCGACATGCAGTCTAGAGGTAGCCATATATAAAAGGAAGGGAAGGAATAAACGTAAACGAGGGTTAGCTATATGGAATTCGCTTATTCAATGGATGCAAAGACAGGCTGTGAGTGGATAAGCTGAATATAGATACTATGCGGTCAGGAGGATAGAGGCGTAAGGATTAGTAACAGATTGTGGGAATTAATTGTTATGAATTATTTAGTAATAAAAGAATTGAGATTTGTTTCATGATAATAATGAAATGTACAACAAATAGAAAGTTCCTATAGGATTTTTAATTCTTTGTATGTATCTGAGAAAGGGAGGGGGAGGGAGATGAAGCGGGAGGTATGTATTTGTCTTAAGAAAAACAATAAAGATTATTTAAAAAAAAAAGAGAATAGTGAGGCAATGTTTCTATTGATGAGAAAGTACTCAGCAAAGAAGCCTCTTATCTCCACCAACCACTCTTGGTTTGTCAGGAGAGACCTATCTAGCTGCCACCTAGACGTCTCTCTACTGTAAGTACCCAGAGCATCCACAATGAAAACCACAGTTTGATCGGAAAAAGCATTTGCCCAAGTATCTAACCCTACCCTTTTAACTGCCCGAAAAAAATAAAACAAATTCTAGTCAGGATGCAGTTTTGAAGTGATGTAATAAACAGATGCATTGTGATAAACCTGGGTGATCTGAATGCCAAGGATTTTTCAATTGAAAATCCTGTTTTAGACTATCTATTACTTTTTGGTTTTTTGATTTGAGCTGTTTCTTGGCTTTATTAGACATATCTAATGCCAGGTCCTGAATGCAATTGAATTCTCCCCCAAGGATCAAAGGGCCCACCGCCCCATTGTGATATTATGAATCTGTGATAATGCCTCGATACCGTCACTAACGGGGCCATAGTAATTAACCAAATTGAGGTGGGACCCCATAAACAAGAACTTTCAGCCAAAGCCATCAACCACGGGGATCACAAATTACTTCCTTAACAACCCAGGGCCAGATGTATGACCTTTTTTTGGGGTCGCAAAGGGGTTTTAGGTCTGTTTGCGACTGCAAAAAACGTGTGGGCCATGTACAAACCCTATTTTGCGAGTCGCAAACAATGTGCGACTCGCAAAATAGGTTTAGCGACTTGCTATTAGGAAGGGTTGTTCCAAGGGCGTCCCTTCCTAATAGAGACTCCAAAAACTATGTATGAATGTTTTGCGACCGCAATTGCGGTCGCAATACACTCACAGTTTACCACCCTTCTCAGAAGGGTGGTAAAGCACTCGCAAATGGGAAGGGGTCCCCAGGCGACCCCTTCCCCTTTGTGAATGCATGCGCAAATAATTTTTAAGGGCAGGCAGTGGTCCCAGGGACTACTGCCTGCCTTTAAAAAATAAAACGGAAAAGTTAAATTTTTATTTTTTAAATGCATCCAGTTTTTGGGAATATTGCTCTTAAGGTGAGTCTCTTGTAAAGAAATTACCTCAGGAGCAAAGGACATCAACCATCTCATTAAGCACCCATATTTATGTTTATTTAAAATGTCATATGCGTTGCAGGAAGTGATCTTAACCTTATGTACCATTGAATGAATAAAATATTAAAATGCCACTTCTGCTCTTCCTATTGCCACCTAAAAATACTTCACAGCGTGTTTTTTCTGCTCATTTTCACTGATCGTGCACCCTCCCCACCCTGTTTCCCACTGTTCAAAACACCCGTGGCCCCCTGCACTACCTAACCTAATGGGGGGGAATTGGCCGCACTACCCCCAACCCCACGCACCTAGAATGAGTGCCATGGCACTGCACCCAGTGGCGGCTCGCCCAGGGAGTGCTGCGAGGCGGTGAGGCGGGGGAGGGGCAGGGTGGGAGGGTAGTGGAGTCCGACATACGACGGACAGGAGTAAGGTAAGTAATTAAATAAATAATACAATTTACCTTGCGCGCGCTGCATCGCCGAGATGGCGATGCAGCGCACGCAAGGTAAATTGTTTTATTTATTTAATTACTTACCTTACTCCTGTCCGTCGTATGTCGGACTCCACTGCCCCTCCCCCGCCACACCCCACAGCACTCCCTCGGCGAGCCGCCACTGACTGCACCCTACTGCACTCGTGGTCCAGCTGAATTACCTTCTCCCCCCCCCCCCCACAAGTCAAAGCACTGAAAAGCCAGCAACAAAGGGAATGGAATTTAGAAAAGTAAAATCCAACATTAATTCGATATATTCTGCAGGAACTCCTGAGCCTCTGCTGTCCTACTGAAAAGATTAAATTGCCCCTTCACCCGCGCCTTCTATTTGGAATGTTGCACAATAGATGCCTGGGCACCCTGGGCTTTTAATAAGTCAATCATCCTTACAAACTCCCTTCTAGTCAAGCTGCAGAAACTGCCATGTCCGCAAAAATGCGACACTGGGGTATATCTGAGGTCAAGAAGATTGCTTCTCAATTGTCTTATTCAAGTACAATAGTCAGAAAAATTCACCAATATGGTGCGAGGATGTTTTGAACTTGAGAAACGCTGAGCCGGAACACGATGAGCCCTAGTGATCGTCAAATCTCCAGCAAACTCATGCAACACATTAGTTTTAATGAAACTGTCAATCCATTGAGGTACTTGAAGGCCTTCACTCCCCTTGCGTATGCCGACGATATGCAGATTAGAACGCCGCGTATAATTTTCCAACTCCTGGATCTTTGTTTCCAAGAAACCCTTTTTCTTTTCAATTTGACTTGCTTCCTTCTGCATAGCTGGCACTTTGTCTTCGAATTCAGATATTCTGCATTCGGCCTCTTTCAATCTCTCTGGGAGATGTATCATGTTCTCCTCTATCTTTGACAATCTCTCATGCAAAGCTGCAATCTCAAGGGTCTACGAGACCTTTAAATCCCTGATCTCGGGCACGATGGTATTGATCCAGCGCGATATTAGCAAACAGCATTCATACACAAAACACTCACTTGGGCCCATACATTCATAGTACGCTAATACTTACGCTGGGTTTTATCAGTTGTTACTCTTTATCAAAATCCCTACTAACAATTACCTCCTGAATGAAGAGTAATGACTTACCAATGAATCCTTTGCTAATTGGGAAATTTAAAATGAGTGACATTCATTATAGTACATAATCCTGAAATAACCACTGAGTCAAGAAGTTTTAAAATGTTTATCTAAAGATTTAGCAGAGTAAATTACAGAAAACACATGGTACTTAATCGCAATACCCAAGATTAAGCATAGAAATGATTATTGCTAATCAATGACGGTGTTTAAAGAAAAGGAGAGAATAGAGACAGCAGCGCAACTAAAGGTTGCATTATATTTACCTAAGTGCGAGAACCAAACCCCTTGGCCAAGGAGTTGGAAAGAATAGGACCCAGGAAGGATGAAGAGCAAAGACCTCCTCCAGGATCAGGACAGGACCGGTGACCTTTCTACAACGACGCCTGCGTCGTTCCCCTCTCTGATACTCGACTTCTCCTCGATTCTCCCGTGCCTTCCTTCTAATGGACTCCGCCGCCCCCTCCTCAGGACCTCTCTGGACAGCGATTCGGTCTGCAATCGATCAGCTTGGCAGTCTGGAGCTAAGAGCGCTCTGGCAGCATGGACGCCTGTTCTTCGTGAACGCATGCTCTCACTAATTAACTAATGCTATATTCTACTATACCCTTCTACGCCCATGTACCTCCCCTTAATGTTGCTAAAATATGGGGCCACTACCTCTGATTGGACAGGGACAGGGGGTGGATTGTCGCACCATATCGATTTGGCCTAAATTGTAAAGCCTATTGTCTTTAAATTCCCACCCCTTCAAATTAATACATTCGCTTTATTTCCCACCCGTCTCATGACAAATGTAAACCAATTTTCATAGACAATGTATCAATGTACAACAGGAAAGGCAAGAGTACAGCATCTTCGGCCATCGGGTCGCGGCCTTGGACGACGTCCAGATTGACTTCATTTGGCAGGCACACAGGACACATGCGCAGAACCATTTGCCTCTCGAGTTTCAGGTCACCAACCCAGGCCCAAGTTTACGAACTAATAAAAGTGCAAGAAGAAAATATTAAAATCACAAAATAAAATGTTTCACTGTATGCCCACTTTTTCTATTCTATTCCCATTTAATTATATATTCTAACCCGCGTTAGTAGCGTTAGGAAATGACAATTTAGTAATGACATGAGAGCAAGCTGAAGCATGTGAAAACATCAAACAGCCATTTTAATGCACACTGCGCAGAAGCAGAAGTTTCCCACCAAGCAAAGAAAGACGTCACACCATGTGATATGGTTGCGACATGCGCATTGAGTTTTCCCGCGCATAGCGGCCAGTTTGGATTACAGACAAGCGTTATTCATTAGTAAAACACATAGGCAAGCTTCCTTCTCTTTCGTGTCGCGAATGCAAAAGGTTAGTATTAACAATACAAGTTTTAATAAATTAATACTGTGAGGAGGATTGAATAGAAGCAAGTTTCATTTATGAAACCTTGCTCCATCAATCCCCTCTCTGATGGCGTTTCTGAGCCATCAAAACACTACCCTCAATCAGATGCCAACTTCTAGGAAATTACTTCATTCTCATCTTTACACTTTCGATTTTTACAATCTCCTTTTAATTTCTTGTATAATTCACTTCTCCACTCTTCAAGTTCGATTTCATCTACCTTTCGTTTCTTTCCTCTTCCTGTCACCTTATATGTTCCATTCTTTTTACAGGATTTGCACCATATTGTTATTGCCAAGATTATTATTGCTATCCCTGTCTAAGGGTACTAATATTTGACCTATAAGTCCTTTCCCTACATTAGCAAACCAGGTACCAATTGACGAGATACTATTTGTCAATCTTTCCCATACACTATCAACTTCCAGTGGTTTAAGTTCTTTCTCAAGTTTAGTTATATTCTGTATATATGTTCCAATTTCTGCACTCTTATCAGGAATATAAGTGCAACAATGTTTCATCTTCAATAATTTACAGACTCCGCCCTCTTTTGCCAATATAATATCAAGAGCAAGTCGATTTTGCATCACCATAGATCTAATCGCAACCATTTCCGCATTAATCATTAGAAAACCTCCAGCAGTATCCGTTGATAAACGATCAACTACTGTAGACAATTTACATATCTTCCTTGAGTTCAGAATTATTCCCACTGAAGGTATCAATGCACCAAATATATCACCTACAATTTCTGAAAAACTAGCTCTTTTACTACGTATTAATTCGCTATTGTTTTCATTGCTCCCAGTGTTTCTTTTTACGTGGTATATCTTTGGAAATACTATTCCAAAATAACAACTTCCATACCACCGTGCAGGAAGCCTAAAGTAAGCCTTATTCCCACACACATAATAGATTCCAGGAAAAACTGAATCTGTTCCTCCTTTGAGTCCCCAACCTCAAAGAACTAAAAAATTGTGTTCACATTCACTGGTACCGATGAAAACATTGTTATATTCAGTCTTTAATCTATGAAGACACATTTTTCCTGTCTTTACAAAATCCAGAGCCATAGCAGCTTGAGCCTTGCCAGGTGTGTAACTCCCTTCTTTCTCCGCCCAAGGTGGCAAATGAGCCATATGCTCAAAAGCTTTCTTTTGAAAATCTTGTCTTCTATCTTCTACTAAATTCAAAAATATCTTTTCTTCTTCAAGTAGAGAACATGTTAGATTGTGTCTATGTGCATGTGCTATGTCTATTGCCTTCATTGTTAAGAAAAATTCTCCCATAAACTGTGTGTCTTGACTACTAAGCACTGGGTTCATACTCTTGCGAATCGGAACCTCAGAAAATATCACATCTAAGTTTGAATAATAATACTGAAGTCTCCCTGTTCTATAAAATAAACTAGACAAAACACTACATGATATGCCATATGTCAGTGGTAAGTGATGGTATGTTAATCCTTCTGCTACTGATTCAGGTAACTTCATACAGACATAACAATTACTAACTTCCATTGTGTCTACATATTGAAACAATAACTTTGTGAAAACGTTTAAACTAGTGTCGTTATCAGTTATTTCATGATGAAACTCTGGTTCATTTTCTGCCATTAGTTCTACTCTATTGCCCTTCATGTTTGCTGTCCTCTCCTTAGTTTCATTATTAATCTTTTTATCCATTATCATAAGGTAAGGAACTGCTACAATCAGGACTAACCATACTATAAGCACCATCACTAGACTACATATGCATAATGCACAGCATCTTCTACAACATTTCTGTTTTGGTCTCCCGGCAACTCTATCGTCAGGCATTTTTCGACAAGGAAGATTGCTCCTCTTATCTTTTCTTCTTTTCTTTAGCTTATTCTTTTGCTTAGTCAGGGTGGTCTTGTTTCTTTTTCGTACGTCAGTTCTGCACTTGTTCCTTCACCACCACTGTCACTTGACTCTGAGCTTTCAAAATCTTCAAGAATGATGTAAGTCCAGTCAGGACCCTTGAATTTGTTATTCACAAGTTTCAGTCTTTTACTTTTTCTTTTCTCTGACTTTTTCTCTTGATCAGTTTGACTTCTTACTTCAGGTACTTGATCTGGATCTTCACTTCTGGTTGTTATGTGGTACTTTACTCTTTTAATGACACTCGGCCAATGATCTCCTTTTCTTGTTTTCTTTGCTTGCACTGTTTCTTTATCCTTGTCTTCAGAGATCTCGTTATTTTCACTGCTTAGTACTTCTTCGTTTTCTTCTATTACTGTTTCTTCTGTTTGCTCTTTTTCAGGTCTGATTGGTTTCTCTGCAACAGCTCCACTGTGAGTTTCCAATAAGGGATCTTGTTCTTGATTTATTTCTTCATGTTCTTGATTTTCATGATCTTTTTCTTCTGTGTATTTTTCTTGATCTAATTTGTTCTGATCAGGGCTTATTGCACTGTGAACTTCTGCAGCCTGACCGGATTCTTCTAGACCTGTCTGTCCCTGTTCAAAGTCTATTAGGTCTTCACTGTTTTGAGTCCAGTTTCCTTTCCCTATCTGACCTTGTTCAGGATTTCTTAATGTCTTTTCTTCTTGGTCCTGAACTGCTTCTTCTTCACCTATCTGATCTTCTTCAATTTCTTCCAATTTCGCTTGACTTCTTGTTCTGTGATATACTTCAGGAACTTCTACCACCGGTATCCAATCCTGACTTGTGCTCGGTTGTTCTTCTTCAGCTTCTCTGGAATCTCGAACCTGTGATCCTTCAACTGGGCAACCTTCAGCTTCTTCAGTGATTGGCGTTGTCTGAGGATTCTCTTCCTCGGGATCTGGTACTCTCTTGGTGTGACTTACATGAATCCAATTAGGAAATCCGGCACACTTCACTGCTGTATTCGTTGTCAGTATGACTTGACACGGTCTGCCCCATCTAGGTGATAGACATGTTTCTCTGGTGTGATTCTTCACTACCACCCAGTCACCAGGATTCAGATCATGTTCTTGCTCGGGCTGCCTGGAAACTGCGTCTTCTCCAACCTAATGAGAGACAGAACGCACTAGGTCAGCCAATCCCTTGCAATAGTCCAGAACCATATCATCAGATATATTCACCAGTTTGTTTGTGGGAACATGTGTTTGTCTCATTGCTCTTCCCATCATTATATCGTGGGGGCTCAATCCTGTGTTTCTGTCAGGTATACTTCTGAGTCCCATTAGAACAAGTGGCAATGCATCTGGCCATTCTAATGATGTGGATGCACACATTTTTCCCAATCTTGACTTTATAGTGCCATTCAATTGTTCAACCACTCCAGAAGCTTCTGGACGATATGCACAGTGCAGTTTCTGTTGGATTTGGAATGCTTCACAGATTAGTTTGATCACTTCACTGTTAAAATGTTTCCCTCTATCTGATTCCAAAGTTACTGGAAAACCAAACCTAGGAATGAGCTCTCGTAGCAACAGTTTCGCAACTGTAATGCTGTCATTTCTCATAGTAGGGTAAGCCTCCACCCATTTTGAAAACAGGCACACTATGACTAGTACATATTTCAGCCCTCTACATGGTGGTAACTGTATGAAATTAAACTGAAGTCTCATAAATGGACCCTCTGCCTTTCCAATTTTCCCAAATCCAATTACTGTCTTCCTCCCCGGATTATGCATCTGGCAAGTTAAACATCTCTGGCAAAGACTCTCTGCAACCGCCCTGAATTTAGGATTATACCAGTTTTGTCTGAAGAGCCTAATCATTGCATCTCTCCCTATGTGTGTGTCTCCATGATACATCCTAGCCATTTGTGAGAGTAAACAGTCTGGCATGACTGGTCTGCCATCAGCACTGATCCACACTTCATCATCTCCTCTTTGGGAACAACCCACTTTGATCCACAAATTCTTCTCACTTTCATCAACCTCATCTTGCAATTTCTTGACGTCATTCCAAGTTTCAGGTGGCATATACAATATAAGTTGGCAGCTGATTCCCATTCTTTCCACCCTCTTATTGACTGACATTCTGGTTTTGGCACAATGTTGAGCCACCAGATCTGCATATCTGTTGCCGACTACCACCCAGTCATCTCCTGACTGGTGTGCGGCACATTTCACCCCAGCCAATTCTTTTGGTGATTGTATTGCTTCTAGCAATTCCCTTACAAATTGTCCATTTTTAATGGGGGATCCTGAAGAAGTCATGAAATCCCTCTGCATCCATAGTTGGCCAAAATCATGCACAATCCCGTAACCATATTGGCTATCTGTAAATATGGTTACTCTCTGATTCCTCCCAATTTTGCATGCTTTTATCAACGCAATCAATTCAGCTACTTGTGCAGATTTGACTCCTGGTAAATAAGATGCTTCAACTATTCCAGTTAATTCACATACCGCATAGGCAGCAGTTAGTTTACCGTCTTCATGTCTTTGACATGAACCATCAACAAATAGCTCCCTGTCTGGCTTTTTAAGAGGTTGTTCCTCTATATCTGGGCGTGGTTTTGTGCATAATTCTGTAATTTGTATACAATCATGTTCATCGTCTTCATCATCTTTAATTCTCTCATGATATGGGTCTGGTAGTAAGGTTGCTGGATTTATTATAGTACACCTTACCATATTCACATTTTCAGCACCCATTATGATTCTTTCGTATTTAGTCAGCCGACTAGGAGTAAGATGCTGAGTTCGGGTTCTTGTCAAGAGAATCACAACCGCATGTGGAACATACACCTTTACAGGATGTCCCATCACAATTGACTCACTTTGTTCAATGCTCAAACAAGTAGCCGCCACTGCTTTTAAGCATCCTGGCAACGCGGCTGCTACTGGGTCCAATGTAGCAGAAAAATATGCTATAGGACGTCTTTCTAATCCATGTCTCTGAGTTAAGACAGAAAGTGCACAATTTTCTCTCTCATGACAGAACAATGCAAATTCTCTTTTATAATCAGGCATGCCTAAGGCAGGTGCTGAACATAGGGCATTTCTCAATTTTACAAAGGCTTCTACACTTTCATCCTCCCACTCAACAGGGTCCTTTGCTTTCTTTTCTGTCATGTTAATTAAGGGCTTAGCTAACATGGAAAATCCTGGTATCCATTGGCGACAGTAACCTACTATTCCTAGGAACATTCTCACTTGTCTTTGTGTTACAGGCATTTGCATTTTCTTTATTAAAGTTACCCTTTCAGCTGTTACTCTTCTTTTTCCCCTCTCAATTTGGTGTCCCAGATACTTAACAGCTGTTGTACAGAATTGCAATTTTTCAGGTGAGACTTTATGTCCTTCTTCTGCCAAAAGATTTAATAATGCTATGGAATCAACAACACAGTCCTCTCTGGTATTCGATGCCACCAATAAGCCGTCGATATATTGGACTAAGACTGAGCTTCCTGGCATCACTAATTTTTCAAGGCACTTTTTCAGTATCTGGTTGAAAAAAGAAGGACTTTCTGTGTACCCCTGAGGAACACGATTCCACACATAAACCTTGTTCTCAAATTTAAATGAGAAAAGATACTGGCTATCTGGATGTAATGGTATTGAAAAGAACGCTTGACACAAATCAATTACTGTGAACCATCCTGCACTCCAAGGGATCTGGTATAGAATTACTGCAGGATTTGGCACTATGGGACAACATGGTTCCACAATCTTATTTATTTTACTCAGGTCCTGAACAATTCTATATTTTCCACTAGGTTTCTTTAACCCCATTATAGGTGAATTACATGGGCTACTCATTACTTCTTTTAGGATATTTTGTTCTATCATTCGATTTATTTCGTCAATGACTCCTGCTTTTACTTCTGCACTCATTTTGTACTGTCTGGTATTTGGGGAAAATTGCACCTTCTTTTACAGTAATTTTAACTGGATCTATTTTAGCCATAAGTCCTACTTCCTTTCCGGTGAAATCCCATACTATGGGGTTTACTGTACCTTTTAATTCTTCTGGCAACTCATCTTTTGTTATTAACGAAAACATCTCGTCTACTTCTGTACCTTGTTTTGCAATCATAATTTTATATACATGAACTTCATCTGGTGTCTGAACTGCCACACCATCCGGTGTGCAGAAAATGGTACAATTCATCTTGCACAACAAATCCCTACCTAATAGGTTTACTGGACTAGAATCACACACTACAAAATGATGCATTTCTCTGAAATTTCCGATTTTAACTTCCATGGGTTCGGTAAGAGGTGTTCTAATCCGCTGATTAGCTACCCCCACTACTTGGATATCTTCACCAGAGAGAGGAAGGTCTGGAATGTCTGGTGTTCTCACAGTAGACCGGGTAGCACCAGTGTCCAAAAGGAAAGTAATATTATTACCTTTCACATTCCCTTCAACATATGGACCTGACTGATCTACCTGTAAGGATGCGCCAAGTATGCACTCCTTCTTCCCCTCTCCTAGGCACCGTCATGGACTGAATTGACAGAAATCGTCCTGCAAAAGAAATTGTGATGTCATATAATCATTCTTACCACTTCCTCCCTGATATCCGATGTCTGTACCATGCTTTGCTCTGCTTACATTACCCTGAATAGGTGCAGGTGGCAACTGACTCTGAGGATTTACACCCTGCTGTGAGTCATTCTGCGTCTGTGGATTTAAATTTTGATTTGGGCCATTATTATTCCGAATCTTTTTACATTCATCCTTCCAATGCCCCAATTTTCCGCATCCATGACAAGGAAATTTCTTTTTAGCTTCTTCTCTACTCATTCGTCCTCTAAATTTTCCACCATTTCCAGTTTCACCATTTGTTCCAGAATCTTTTCCTTGATTTTCACTCGGATTTTCCAAATGAATTCCCTGTTTCTCAGCCATTTTCACCTGAGCCCACATCACTTTTTCCTGCAATTTCTTGTGTCTATCCTCAATATCGTCTCCACAATATTTTGCATACTTCAAAATTTCATCAATGGGCTTTCCCTGCCAACACAGCATGTGTTGTTTAATCATCTGACAAATCTCTGGCTTCAAACCGTAAACAAATCGATACACAAACTGACTCATGTTCTTGTCTCCAATGTCCTCAAATCCACTATACTGTTTAAATACCTGCAATAGACGCTCATAGTAGGAATGTACTGATTCATTAGCTTCTTGGGTAGTTCGATCTATTTTTACCCAATCTGTTTCTTTCGGGGTATTTTCCCTTTCAGGTAAGTTATCACCTGCTGATACTTTTTCATTACATCATTTGACGGGGCACCTGTCTTCGGATCTCTAGGATATTCATCACTTGGCCAATCCACTGTGATTTTGCAATCTGTCCATAAATCGGCAGGTACCACTATATCAAACAACCCATCCAAATCCTTCAACAGTACCTTCGACACCTTCACAAACCTGTCAACCTGCTTGTACCATTCAATTGGTTTTTCTCTCAACTTTGGAAAATCATTCGTAAATGACAAAATATCCTGTCTGCTCCATGGAACATGTACATATCCTCCTCCCGCAACTTTTCGCATTGGATACATTTGATCTGCTTTCCCTGTTTCCTTCATCACATATTCAGATGCTGTTCTACTTGTTCGTGCTTCTTCCTTTTTCTTGGCCCACCTAGTTCTCCATTTATCTAGGTCTCCCCATTTTTGCAAAACTAACATTAATTCTCTTATTTGTAATCTTCTTCCAGAGGCATTCATATTTTCTAAATCTTTGTCTGAAAATTCTGCTCTATAGGGTTTCTGTAGTACCTTTGATCTCCCTATTTCTATTCCCATCTGTAGTGCTAAATTGGATAATTTTTCATGAAATAACCTTACATTTCTGGTGATACTCCTGCACAGGAACAATAATTCTTCTTCATCATAGGTATTTAAGCGTTCTAGTCCTACATTTCCTGCTATTATTTCTTCTAATTCGACTTTCAATTTATGAATGTCCATTATTTTCGGAGGTGTGCACTGTTTAACTGACCCTTGCACCCATCTTTCTAGATCTTCAGGTGTTACTATGGTGGCACTTTTTGCTCCCGATGAAGTTATTAAACTTACATCTTTTGAACATCCAGGTACATCTTTTCTGGGAGTGCTATTTACCGTACCTCGAATAGGCAAGTCCATGAGTGATATTGTGGATTCACAGTCACTAAATTGATCCTCAATTATAACTGGAGCTTCAGTTTTGGAATTATTCACAGGAGTAGGTGCAAGTATCGGTGGAGGACAGCTTCCCTGAGTACCATATAATGGAACTACTGGACCAATTGTTACAGGTATGGTCAATGAATCAGGATGTACTTTTATCTGAGTTATTTTCTGTATTAATTCTGTTCTGGTCTTTTCTAGGGCTTCTTTTTCTTTGTCATGAAGTATTCTACTCGGGGGGGATTCATGCATTACCTGTGGCACTAATGGAGTTTTTGGTGGTGCACTTGGGGTGCATCCACTTGTTCCTTCCTGATATGGTGGGGGGTTTCTTAACATTTCCTCCATAAATTCGTCTTCAGACTCCTCATTTCTCATTAAATGTTTTGTCTTTTCTGTGCATTTACTTCCTAATTTCTCCTCTGCTGAGAACAATGGATATAATCCTTCTGTTATCATTGCCCTTATCCATTGTTTCATCTGACCGTTCCTAGACTCATGTAGGTATCTGGGAAAAAATCCTGGATAACCCCTATTACTCCTAGATCGGTCCCGCTCAAATGCCTCAGTTTCCCATTCCTCTAGAGCTTCGTACTGAGTTAATCTAGGTCTGGGTTCTAAGTCATTCATCCTCAATCTCAAGTTTTGTAGAATTCGCCCATTGAACGTGCCATTCTCGGGAAACGATAGTATTCCATCATTTTTGGTATATTCTATCCAATTCTCCATCCATACACAAGTATGATAACCTCTCTCCATCATCATGAATGAAGTGGGCGTTTTAGCTGGTGGAATAATAATTCCTTCTCTAGTTTTGATTGGTTTGTCCTTTTTAAAATAATTCTTAATCTTTTGTAAAAATGACATTTTTCTCCTTTCTCCGTACATCTTGGGTAAGTACCGATGTATAAAATTATATTCTGCAAAGCCAAAATATCTCCTATCCTGACGAATTCCTGTTAAAGTCGGATCACGTTTTAACATGCAATCCTTATCCACTAAGAATTTCGCTTCTTTATTTTTGACCAATCAAATGTCTGCTATCTTTTATTTCTGAGCCAATCTTTGCGCGGCCTTTTGGCGACGTTTATCTGTCAACTCCTCCTTTACAATCTGCTCTTTCCTGTCCTTGCTGGTTTAACCAATCCCAGCGCGGCACCTGTGACGTCAGTACTACTCCTGACTACTGACCCCTCCTTTACAAGAGTCTTTCCACACCCGCTGATTCAACCAATCCCAGCGCTGTGTTTTGTGACGTCAGCTCCCTCTCCAGCAACTGACCCTCCCTTTACAAAAATTTACGCAAACTTATTTTCTCTACAATTCTTAATTTCAGTAACAACATAAAACATTCGCTATCGTGCCAGTTTCTCTAAACTAGAAAAGATAGTTTCCTCCACACTTTAGTAAAACCTTTCCGTTTACTAACATACACTACGAGTAAAACCCTTCCGTTTACTCTTCACACAAGCTCCAGAAATACCTGTTACTTCTCCAATGTTACCCTTTCTAGGTGATATAACATCAAATTTTCACCAGAGTACTCTTTTGCTATTACTCACACGCATAGAGTCCCTAACGAGTACTGAAAGTCCTGCTTAACTTTTCAGTACTATTTCTGCCTGGCAGATAATCTCACTGCAGTATGGCTTCCACTTACCATCCGCTATTCCTTTTACCCCAGGGTTTCTAGACAACATAAAACAAAACTTCGAATATACGGATGTTAGTTCATAAAAATAAAATTCTCATTACCCAATTAACAAAGAGTAACCATCCTCTGATTACCAGAAAACTGATCCAGCGCGATATTAGCAAACAGCATTCATACACAAAACACTCACTTGGGCCCATACATTCATACTACGCTAATACTTACGCTGGGTTTTATCAGTTGTTACTCTTTATCAAAATCCCTGCTACCAATTACCTCCTGAATGAAGAGTAATGACTTACCAATGAATCCTTTGCTAATTGGGAAATTTAAAATGAGTGACATTCATTATAGTACATAATCCTGAAATAACCACTGAGTCAAGAAGTTTTAAAATGTTTATCTAAAGATTTAGCAGAGTAAATTACAGAAAACACATGGTACTTAATCGCAATACCCAAGATTAAGCATAGAAATGATTATTGCTAATCAATGACGGTGTTTAAAGAAAAGGAGAGAATAGAGACAGCAGCGCAACTAAAGGTTGCATTATATTTACCTAAGTGCGAGAACCAAACCCCTTGGCCAAGGAGTTGGAAAGAATAGGACCCAGGAAGGATGAAGAGCAAAGACCTCCTCCAGGATCAGGCAGGACCGGTGACTTTTCTACAACGACGCCTGCGTCGTTCCCCTCTCTGATACTCGACTTCTCCTCGATTCTCCCGTGCCTTCCTTCTAATGGACTCCGCCGCCCCCTCCTCAGGACCTCTCTGGACAGCGATTCGGTCTGCAATCGATCAGCTTGGCAGTCTGGAGCTAAGAGCGCTCTGGCAGCATGGACGCCTGTTCTTCGTGAACGCATGCTCTCACTAATTAACTAATGCTATATTCTATTATACCCTTCTACGCCCATGTACCTCCCCTTAATGTTGCTAAAATATGGGGCCACTACCTCTGATTGGACAGGGACAGGGGGTGGATTGTCGCACCATATCGATTTGGCCTAAATTGTAAAGCCTATTGTCTTTAAATTCCCACCCCTTCAAATTAATACATTCGCTTTATTTCCCACCCGTCTCATGACAAATGTAAACCAATTTTCATAGACAATGTATCAATGTACAACAGGAAAGGCAAGAGTACAGCATCTTCGGCCATCGGGTCGCGGCCTTGGACAACGTCCAGATTGACTTAATTTGGCAGGCACACAGGACACATGCGCAGAACCATTTGCCTCTCGAGTTTCAGGTCACCAACCCAGGCCCAAGTTTACGAACTAATAAAAGTGCAAGAAGAAAATATTAAAATCACAAAATAAAATGTTTCACTGTATGTCCACTTTTTCTATTCTATTCCCATTTAATTATATATTCTAACCCGCGTTAGTAGCGTTAGGCAACGACAATTTAGTAATGACATGAGAGCAAGCTGAAGCATGTGAAAACATCAAACAGCCATTTTAATGCACACTGCGCAGAAGCAGAAGTTTCCCACCAAGCAAAGAAAGACGTCACACCATGTGATATGGTTGCGACATGCGCATTGAGTTTTCCCGCGCATAGCGGCCATTTTGGATTACAGACAAGCGTTATTCATTAGTAAAACACATAGGCAAGCTTCCTTCTCTTTCGTGTCGTGAATGCAAAAGGTTAGTATTAACAATATAAGTTTTAATAAATTAATACTGTGAGGAGGATTGAATACAAGCAAGTTTCATTTATGAAACCTTGCTCCATCAGTATTGAGCTTGGTTTTAACTGAACGGTCCTCTGTGAATGTCCCCCCCCTTGCTCTTGTTGTAGAACTTCTATCTTTTGCCCCCAATCTGACTCAGGAATGAGCTGGCCCTCATTACTACCAAATTTAAATATAGTTCCTGGGTTCGAATGAGGAGATGCCTTCAGTAATGGCGGAGATAGCAAAGCAGGGAAATCCATGACAGCTAAGTCCGAACTTGCTGCTAGCGGAAGTAGTACTGACTGTGCCTGTCCTTCCGATGCCAGCTCTCCTATCAAGGATTGATTTGGGACTGTTAAAGCAGATATAGATACTTTTCTTTTGAAAAACAGAGGTTTGGCTTGGTCAAGATCTCCCTCCGTGGCGCTCCATGTTGCTGTCTCATTGTGCAAGTCTGGCAATTCGGACCTTATAAAAGAGTGCTGCAAACCATTCCCTGGGAAATATATAATTGCGCTCTGATTATCAATGATTTTAACCCCTTCAAAATATCATACACAGTCCAGGGCAGCAGGCATATCCCAAATGTTCTGCCGCTAGTGCACTTCGCAATCTGGCCTCATCCCCCACATGGAAGTGGTTCACATCGGGGTCATGGATGCTGCGATGAGCCGCAGTGGTGAATCTCTTTGCCAGGGCTGAGCAGGAAGACGGCGCCTGCAGCCAGCATTGTAAACCCCTGGGACCACTCATTATTGAACCACCATCCGGTAAAGAATGAGGCAATCTGGCGGGAGGATCTTCTTCCACCCCCTGACTGCGGCGACCAAACTCCCATGACTTGAGGTGAACGCAGTTGGCCGCGAGGGGTCAAGTTGGGTTAGCACTCACTGTTGTGGCTTGGGGCTACCGTGTACGTGAATATATATCAAGTGGCAGGGGGTGCTATGATGCAAATTCAGGAAACACAGCAAGGCGTTTATTAACTACACCGATCTCTCTACTCCTTCATGGTGCAGAGCTACCAGAGAATGAAAAATGTGCAAGGCAAGGAATGTTACGGGCAATGCTGTTGCCTCGTGTACCCCCTCGCAGAGAACAAAGAGGCGTGTTAGGCAGGTAAAACCAGCTGCAGCTCATGGTAATCATAGTCTGCAGCTGAGGATGGATTCTAAAATGGCAGTGGCGCTCAGTGCCAATGCAACCAACAGTCAGAGTGGGAGCAAGAAGGAAGTAATGTAACTGGTAATCATGTAAAGCGTTCCAATGCCCCTGGGCCAAGTTTGCCCTGTATAAAACTGCAGAAAAAGTTTACAAAATTAATTTCTCAAAGATATAGCAGGTAGTGTGCTTATGGTTCACGTGAAACATAGCTTGACTCATAGCTCCTGGACTTGGATGGACCGATTTGCAATTTTGGCCATTTAAGGAATGCAAAACATCCTTTTCCTATGTACAAAGGGCCATACGTATCAAAAAAGAGTTTTGCAATTCTCAAATTGCGATTTTTTGAGAATCGCAATTAGAGAATCGCAAAATGCAATGTATGTAGGATTTTCTAAAAATTTTGCGAATCCTACATATTCCGTATTTGCGAATCACAAATTGAGATTCGCAAATAAGGAATACCTTCCCATTCATTCCTATGGGCTAGGAGGCCCATAGGAATGAATGGGAAGACATTCTCAATTTGCGATTACCAATTAGAGAATCGCAAATTGAGAATGCAATTTCAAGGTTGCAAGGGTGCCAAAAGGACACCCTCTTGCACCCCTGAAATATGCATGTGTGCACATTTTGCGCGCATACAAGCCCTAAGGGCATGTATGTGCGACATATGGCACTTTTAAAAAATCAAAAAAGTGCTTTGTAAAGAAAATTGCAAATTACCACCAACTTGAAGTTGGTGGTAATTTGCAATTCCTTAAGGCCAAATAGCAAATTTCTGGTGCTTCCAGAATTGCATTCAAGGAATCGCAATTTGCAATTCCTTAATTGCATTTGCAAAATAGAGAATCGCAAATTTTGCAATTCTCTATTTTGCGATGGCCTTTTGGGATGATACATCCCAAAAGGCTTTTTCCAATTCGCAAACAGGCCGATTCTGAGAATCTGCCCATTTGCAAACGGGAAAAAGGCTTGATACATATGGCCCAAAGCCCTTTAAGGAATCGCAAAATGCGATTTCTACTCACCAGATATCGCATTTTGCGATTCCCTAAATAGAAAATGCCAAATAGGGATTTTCTATTTGCGATTTCTTAGCACATGTACAAAGCTTTTCCTAAATGCAAAATGAGCATTTAGGAAATGCAATTACCATCGACTTAAAGTCGATGGTAACAATGTGCAATTTTTAAAAAGCACCCCAAGAGGCTTTTTTTAAAATGCAATAGATCCTACACATGCCCCTAGGGCATACATGTGCTCTAAATCTGCACCACAAGTTTTGGGATGCATTACGGGGGTCTTATGCCCATACCCATCATTGGTTTAGCATTTCCTAAATAGTGATTTCCTAATTGGAAATCTCTATTTAGGAAATGCAAAACTGGCCCATTGGTACGAATGGCATGGGATTTCTAAACTTTGATTTCCTAATAGCGATTCCTACAGAATAGGAATCGCTATTAGGAAATCAGTAATTTCATACACATCGTTTTGAATTTCCTAAATAGCGATTCCTGTGGGGTCGCTATTTAGAAAATGCATTTACATCTGGCCCAATGAGTGCATTGAAAAGCTTTGAAAACAGTACATAATCTGAAATATTGTATATACAATTGCCGAAATAAAACTAAAGCTACAGCTTAAGTTTCATAAGAATCTCTGCTGAAACATAAGGCATTGTAATGTCATTTTGAAATCATCGAATATCTACTAGAATAATTCCATTCTCTTAAAAAGAGAAAAAGCTGACGTTAGCATTATAGCTTGTTGACTAGATGCTTCCTATTATGTTCTTTTAATAATGTTGCTGTGATCCCATTTCTCTGAGCAGCACTTCAAATGAAAGTTGTATCAATTAAATTTGACCTAGAATGTGGTTTAGCAGCAACTACTCCTCATGTCTCCATTAATAGCAGGCGCGCTTTCAAAACTCGTGTAATTACAATGAACATTAGAAGAAGGAGCAGAGACTGAACATTTATTTAACGAGTTTTGTTGTTTGAATGCCGAGATCCCTCGGCTGTATCCTGTTAACCAAGCAAAGCTCTATTAAAAAAAATCCTTTTACTCGTTGGTGATGCAGGAGCCTCCTTTACTGGTTTTCTGAGATAGTGAAAGGTACTCAGGTTTTGGAGAAAGTGCTGCTCTGCGCTCTTGCAGGTAGTCAGCAGAACAAACCCAGCAAAACCATAAAGTAATTGGGCCTCATTAAGAATAGGGCCGGTGGCCCGCCAGCCTACCAGCAGAGGCTATGGCCTCCACTCCACTTGTTGAGGGCCACCGAAGAGTGGCCATCCAGTAGACAGAGATCCCACTGCCTTGAGGAGAGATTGAGAGTAGGTATGGGAAATGGAGCTGAGCTGCTGGCTCCAGCAAAGGTGCTGGAAATAGAGGTGTGAGGAGTGGGGTCTCAGTCCCCCCAAAATAACCACGCTGGAGTTTTGAAGGTGAATGAACATTAAACATGACTTTATATTTTGTTTTTATCTTGTCACATTTGCTGTGTGTTCAAAGACAAAGGTCAAATGTTAGTCTTCTGACAAATTGCTGCTTATTCTTGTAACATGCAAGTTACTTACTGCAAAGGGTGAGGAATAAGTAAAGTGAAATATTTGACAATCTTGCTGGTATGAAAGGAAAAGCTGTATAAAAACATAACATAACATGTGTATTTGTAAAGTGTCCATTCACCACAAGGGTATCTTAGTGCTGAATAACAGATGTTTATTGTTACCCAACTCAATGGTACTCATATACTCACATACACTATTAGGTAAATTAACGATGGCATTTGAGTATGAGCCAATGTTACCAGGTTCTGGGGGAGAAAGCACATGCATTTTAGCACCAGTTAGCAGTGGTGAAGTCCTAGAGCCAGCAAACACAAGTACAGAAAATGGGGGGGTGGGAGGGGCAGTTAAAAACTTGGGGGAAGACCACCCTAAAGCTGTCAGTTGTGAAAACCATACTTAGCTTTGTGGATAGTCCTTGTTGGACATGGCCCTTCTTAGGGAAATTTACCCCAAAACATTTAGCTTTTTCCTCCTAGTCTCTACCTACTCTCTCCGCGTGACCTTAGGAATCTGGTCACGTTCCCCCTGTATTGCAGAGGGAAGGTGCACGTGCCCACCTTGCCCGCATTAGGTAGGGGTGCGTACGCAATGGGTTTAGGTACCATACCTCCCTGTGCCCCATAAACAGAAACACCACATACACAGGGCGGATACAATACTAGCTAGTAGTGGGAAGTATCATGGAGTGTGCTACCCACCGGGTAGCCTGTCAACAATGTGTCTTGCCAGCCATGGCAGTCCCGTGGGGGGCCATTGCGCCCCTGCCTAGGTTGGCATCACTTACGCCTCAGCCAACCCTGAGTGGGCCATCCCACATCATGAGAGCACCCCCCAGGGAAGGAATGATGGACACAGGGGTGTAGGCTGAAGGCTGGGTGGGTACATATGGATGTTCCCTGTCCAGGAAGAGAGGAACCCCAAACATGGGGCTTCCCCTGCCTTGGAGTCCAGATCTTCCCATGGGATCCTCCTGCGGTATTGCCGATTCTCTTGTGTATCCTCAGAGCTCGGAGCATGTCCTCACTGTCCAGGCAGTGTGGAAGTGCGTGAGCCTTCCTACACAGGCTAGGAAGAGGTGCTGAGACTGTGGAATCTGAAATAAGAATAAGAAATAATACCACAGATACGATTCTCTGTCAGCACAGAAGATAGCAGAATTTATTGGAGACCAACAAACAATGCAAATACGTGCAGCACGGAGACAAACAGCATAGTCACTGAGTGTCCAAAGATGTGACGTTTCTGACAGCTTTTATAGGCCCAAACCACAAAAGGATGCAGCATCATAACATACGTAGCACAAATTAAGCATGGGCCACTTGCACAAGTAGCAAAGGCCTAGTTGGTGCTATACCATTTATGGTCCGAAATATACTGTTGCTGACCACGTGTCCCAAGTAGGCAGCTTCTCGGACTTTCCATTGTAATGCAATTAGCCACGTACCAGAAACATTTCGAAATGTGATATGCTGAAATATTTGTGTCTAAGCGTGCACCTTCCTCTGTTCTGTATCTTTCTTGAGCAAGCTGTGCGTTACAATAGCAGTTTACTGAGGCAAAATGGAAAAGTACAAGCATCTTGTGCAGTGAGTTTTTATGTCAACTTAACAGGGCCTAAAGCTTCAAGCATTTGGTATCATATAAGAAAGATGGCTTCAACATTGCCCCATCTGATACCAAATCATTACTTTGCATCCTTTCTGTGCATCATCTCCTCTCCTTCCTCACTTGGTCCATAGTCATGATTGTGACTTCTGTGTCTTTTGTGTCGTGTCATGCACTGTACACAGCTGGAAGTGAAAGCTTCGCAGCATGCTGGACAAACCTGGATCATTATGCACAAGGTGATCAAAGCCGTTATAATTATAATGATCACCTCCAATATCCATGATCCCCAGCTTCCTACCCATAGCATCAATTTCTCCCATATGCCTCCTGTGTGTATGTTGTGTGCTTCGTCTTTAACCTTGTCTATATTATGTATCGCGTTGTCTATATTGCCGCTGTTGTCAGGTATCCAAGAACAGCACACCTGGTGGATGGCATGGCATACTCCACCTTCCTTGGCCAGGATGATGTCTAATGCAACCCTGTTCTGTATTACTACTGCTCTCATGGCAGTGAGTTCTTCAGTGATGTTTCCCAGAGCTGCTACTTTTGAATCTGCAAGATCTTCAATCATCCTTGCTAACTGGTGTATCCGTATGGAGGTATATACTACCCCTACACCAGGCACTATGGCCCCTAGCCCTGTCATCAGGTCATCCTGCCATTCTGGTGTTCTCCTAACCCTTCCTGTCCGGTGCTCTTGGTGCTCAACCTGTACTAGGTCAGTGAAGTGTGTAATTTGAGGCAGGATGGAGGCAAGGTAGCAACTACCATACCATCCTAGGGGCAAATAGAAGTATGCCCATTGGCCACAGACAAAGAACAGTCCCTTGTAACCCACTAGTCCAGGTGAAGATCGCTGATCACTCTTCCTAATCCGTGATAGCTTTGTTGTGTGTGTGCAGTTACTCTCAAAAACGAAAATTGATGGTGTTACTGAATATTCTCCTTCTGAAATTCCTAGGGCTTTATCATTCCTTTCCTCGCATTCCCTTAATCCTTGCTTACCGTTTGCTAGTTCTGCAATGCTACACCCGAAGCTGCATTTCTTCCATTCTTCCCTTCCCTTCACTAGTTGTGATATTGTGAATGGTTGTTTGAGGGGGCGCACCTGCACAGCTGGATTTTTAGGGGCCATCCATTTATCATTCTGAATGCATGATGGTGCGATAAGCTGTTGTTTTACCCTAAATCCTGGTATTTTTACCTCAGCCCCTTTGTCCCAACCATCCCTGTTTTTCCACTCCTCATTCCTAGACGTTTTGTCAAATGTATTGAGCATTGCTTGATCTCTTTTTGTTGGTTGCATGTTCATGCATGGCACCCTCTGTGTCTTAGGCTTTGCAGTGACCAGTCCTACTGCAATCCCCTTCACAGAAACTGCAACAGCTATGGACATGTTATGCTGTGTGAAGAGCATATCGCGCATTAGGACACATCCCACATATTTAGAGACAGGTATGACATTGTAGCTCATGCTGTTTTCTGTGTTTGTTGGCAGATGTGTGCAAACATAACATCACGATATGTTCATAATGCGTATATACATTTTCAGCATTTCAACATATTTATTTCCTTGGTACTCATCCCATAATTCCCGTTCCTTTTCTCCTTTAATCTCAACCTCCCCCAGAATGTCTTGCTCTGTCATATTCATTTTCCTCTCTCCATATGTTACATTTGAGCCACTTCCATCTCCCACCTCGAAATTAAGGAACGGTATTTCAATATCTTTTGCATATATTATTATCAGTGCAGTCACTATTATCCCTGGGACTGGCGATAGTATTGCCAGTAGCACTGCTGGCCATTTTCTTTCCTCTCTTCTTGTCC
Source organism: Calotriton arnoldi (assembly GCA_963921515.1). Lineage (NCBI taxonomy): Eukaryota > Metazoa > Chordata > Amphibia > Caudata > Salamandridae > Calotriton > Calotriton arnoldi. The sequence goes on from CAWUFW010007963.1 coordinate 337,815, forward strand.
TTGGCATGGCTCAGATCTTGGTACTCTTTTCTATATGTCAAAGGGTACTCCCCTAACCTTGTTGTAGTCGTCTTGGGAATGGTCCCTAAATTTATTCTTCTTTCACTTGGACCTATGCTGTATAACTATGTTCTTTGGAAGTCCTCCTTACAGTTCACTGTTCAGTTAACATCTCTGATAAGACCAGATCCAATGTCCTCTATTGCGTAAAACACACAATCTAAAATGTCAAGGCATGTGTCTGCGATATCTTGTGCTGGTGCCTGATTTCCAAAAGTGGGGGCTGAAATGTCTTGCAAAATCAGGCTTCTTAATCCACTCAGTAGGGGGGGTTTGGCAGTTGCAGTACTTCGTTTACCTCTATTCCAGGGGACAATAGTTTTATACTAATTATTAGTTCTGACTCTTCCACTTTCACTTGTAGAGATCTGAGCCTTCCAGATCTTATTACTGGCATTTGTGATCAGATGAGGCTACTTAGGTTTTGGGTGTACTCTTGACAATGTTCATTTGAAGTTGGAAAGTTCTCCATATTCCTTTTCGAAGAGCTTTGTCTTTGGCATCTAACTAGCAGGTCCTGCACCCCTATTGATGTACTGGTGCAGGCTCCAGCAACACTAACTAGCAGGTCCTGCGCAGCAGCGCTGTATGAGAGCTTGTGTGCTTCAAATGTGTGCCGTTTGATTACACTAATCCCAGAAGAGTAACAGGGGTAAGAGGAACAATATTATTGGTATTTTAAAGGACATAAGGAGAAAAACGCAAATAGGAGGGATTGTACAGTATAGGGCAAATATTAATAAGTCTGCCAGCCAGTTCATTTTAGGGGGGCGGTAATAGTAAGGGACATCTTATCCGGTGGTAAGTAGTATTTGAGGGGTGCTAAGTTCGTTGTCAGGGAGGTAGCAGCGCCAAATGTCAGTCAGTCAGGTAGCGTCATAATACCCAAATAAAATGATAACCTGACAAGTACTGACAACACCCTACAATCCTAACTGAATTTGACCACAATGTATGAGAGGCACATGACAATAACACAATAGAAAAATGCAATGAAACCAACAATCATTGATGAAGGCAGGCATATTTTTCCATTCGGCCCTGTCCATAACCCCTCCTTTGTTGCACACACCCTCCTTTTACCCATTCCTCCTTTTTATGTTCCTCCACTTTTCCCTGAATGTGTATAGGGTCAAAATGTAATGAATCACTGCTAGCATTAGTGTCCTTGTTGTGGCTTATTATTTGTACCATTGCTAGCTGGCAGCCTGTTAGCGCTATCCTCTTTGCCTCCCCATCAATAAATGCGTTGCCTTTTGATACGTAGTATTTTGATGAAGTGTGTGCTGCACATTTTATGACAGCCACTGTTGATGGCAGTAACAATGTTTGGAGAAGGTCACTGATCAATTGTGCGTGTTGTATTTGTTGGCCTGCTGATGTGAGGAATCCCCTCATTGACCACAGTTGGCTGAAGTCATGGACCACCCCGAAGGCATACTGGCTGTCCGTGTATATGTTTGCCCTTTTTCCTTTAGCCAATGTACATGCCCTTGTTAGTGCCATGAGTTCGGCCGCCTGTGCGCTTTTGGCAGCCGTCAACCTTCCCCCTTCCAGTAGCTTGTCAGCGGTGCCCACTGCATAAGAGGCCTGCAGTGTCCCTTTGTCATCCCTCAGACATGACCCATCTACAAACAAATCCCCTTGGGCATCTGGCTGTGGTGTGTCTTTAAGTCTGGGCACACCTTCGTGTGCCTGTCTATAGCTAGTGCACAATCTTGAAATGCATCATCTGAGTCTAAATTATCCAGATCATGCTCTGTTGGCAACAGGCATGCTGGGTTCAAAGTAGTGCATCTCTTGATGACAATGTGTGGTGCTAATAGTATCAGCTCATACCTGGTGAGGCGTGCATTTGTTAGGTGCTGTGTCTTAGTAGATGTGAGTAGTGTGTCCACTGCATGGGGAACATGCAAAACCATGGTGTGTGCCAGCACTATATTTTCAGACTGTTCTACCGCCAGTGCTGCTGCCGCCACAGCTCGGAGGCAAGGCGGGAGAGCGGATGCTACTGGGTCTAGTGTAGCAGAATAGTAGGCCACTGGGCGGTAGAAGGATCTGTGCTTTTGATCTAATACCCCCAATGAGCACCCTCCCTTCTCATGGCAGAACAGGTGGAAGTCTTTGCTGTACTTTGGGAGGCCTAACGCTGGTGCTCCTCTTAGTTCACTTTTGAGCTTGTGGAATGCCGTGTCACAGTCGTGTGACCAAGGTACAAAGTCTGGGCCCTGTTTGTGTGTTAGTGCTTGTAATGGCTTGGCAATCAGGGAGAAGTTTGGGATCCAGTGCCGACAGTACCCCACCACCCCCAGGAACGCCCGGACCTCTTTTTGTGTTCATGGTCGGGGAAAGTGGGTGATGGTGGATATTCTGTCAGGGAGTAATTTCCTGGTCCCTTCGGACAGTTCGTGGCCTAAATATTTTACAGCAGTGAGGCAGAACTGTAATTTCTTGGGGGAGACCTTGTAACCTTTCAGCGCTAGATGGCGCAGGACGGCAACGGTGTCCTTTGCACAAGCCTCCCTTGAAGGTGAGGCCAGTAGTAAATCGTCTATGTACTGGATAAGTGTGGAGCCTTCCTTTAGTACCAGGGAGTCTAAATCTGTCTTTAATGCATTCATGAAGATGGAAGGGGACTCTGTATAGCCTTGTGGGAGCCTACACCAGCAAAACCTTCTGGATCTGAATGAGAAACTGAAAAGGGACTGGCTGTCAGGATGCAGGGGAATGGTGAAGAAGGCGGAGCTAAGATCCAACACTGTGAAGTGTGTTGCTGTTACTGGGATATTGGACAATATTGTTGCTGGGTTTGGGACCACTGGGAAGGAAGGTACCACTATTTTGTTCAATTCTCTTAGGTCTTGTGTGAAACGATATACAGGGGCCCCATCAGGGCCCTTGGAAGCCTTCTTTACAGGGAGTATGGGTGTGTTGCATTGGCTCAAGCGTATCTCCTTTATTATTCCCTGTTTCAGGAGGTCTTGTATTACTGGTGCTATGCCCTCCTCCCCTTCCTTGGAAATCTTGTACTGTGGCACTCTTGGGAGGGGGGCTCCTGGCTTCAATTTGATTCATACTGGTGGATAGTTTAACACCTGTTCTACATCATTGGCACTGGTAGCCCAGACTTGAGGTGGCACACAGTCGCGCAGCTCTGGGGGTATGACGGGGTCGGTGCATGTCATGAAAGTCTGCAACATCAAACCATTTGGCCTGCTCTCTAGAAAGACCCCTGTTGGTGAGCAGTGTATGGTGCATTGTAATTTACAGAGCAAGTCTCTTCCTACTAAGTTCACGGGCAGAATCTGCTAAGGATAAACTGATGGTTGACAGTTATGGTGCCTACGACTAGTTGTAGTGGCTGTGTGAGATATTCATCTATTGGTTATCCTGTCATGCCGACTGCCGTGACCTGTATTCCCGAAAGTGGCGCCTCGGGCATCTGAGACGCCTTTAGCATTGATCTTTGAGCTCCTGTGTTTATTAAGAATGGTACAATTTTGCCCAAAACTGTTCCCTCTACATATGGACCGGATTGATCCACTGCTATTGCTGGAGCTAATAGGCAGTCTTCCTCTTCCAGGCATACCTAGAACAAGTCTTGAGGCGGCGGTGGGAAGTCATTGTCCTGCTGCACCCACCCGTCCCTTCCTGTCCAGTCATGCTGTACTGGGGGCATGTCATTTGACACATACCCTTGCTGCTCATTATTCCTATATTCGGTACGCTGGGTGTTATGCTGGTATTGTTGTTGGCCCTGTTGGCCCTGTCCCCTATTCTGTGTCGGCCTATTTTCCCCATTTTTCTTTGTTAATATTGGGCAGTCTGCCTTCCAGTGGTTGGGGTCTTTGCAGTAGAAGCAAGCTGTCCCTGGTGGAGGTAGGGAAGCTGACCTGCCATTCTGTGGTCTTCCTGTGCCCCTCCCTCTCCCCCTGCCCCTGCCTCTTCCTTGCTGACTTGTGTAAAATCTCTCTTGTGCTACCATCAATCTTACTTTTTCTTTCTTTATTTTTTCTGCTTCCATTGTCTGCGCATTGGACTGATAATCAGAGCAGTATTTTGCTGCTGCCAACACCCTTTCAATTGGTTCCTGTTGCCAGCAGACAAAAGAGGTTTGTTGGTGTGCTTTAATAGGTGGTCTCAGACCTTGAACAAAGGTGGTGACAGATGCCGGCATTGCATCCCCCATTGGATTCTTTAGCCCGCTGTTCTGCTGGTAGACTTGCAGAAGGCGGTCAAAGTAGGAGTTCACACTCTCATCTTTTTCCTGTTTTGTATGTATTATTTTATTCCAATCTACCTTGTCTTCTGCAATTTTCTCTTTTAAATATTTCACTACTTCTTTGTATTTCTCATCAACCTCATCTCCTGGCACTCCTCCCTTCCCCTGTTTGGCTCCCTCTTCGGCCACTCTACCTATCTTTTGCAATCTTCCCATAGGTCCTTTGGCACAATGATATTGAATAAGGTATCAAAATCCCTCCATAACAATACTCCCAACACTGACATTCTATCTAACTCAGCATACCACTTCCTTGGTTCTTCTCTAAGTTTTGGGAAGTCTTTAGTGAAGCACATAATGTCTTGTCTGGACCATGGGACATGGACATATGCCAATTCATTGTCTTTACTGCCCAATGGAGGTGGTACCTCTCGCAGGGGCATAATGAGAGCTGGTGGTGCTGTTGTTATGGTCCTACTGGAAGGGGTGAGGGTCTGAACTACTTCTATCACGGCGAATGTCTGCAACAATTGCTTCCATTGTTGTATTTACTCCACTGCATATTCCAGTGCCTCTTTTATTTTGGCCTCACCCCATGTTTGTAGTTCTGAGTCTGTGAAACTGAATTTTGTTATGTCCCAGCCATACTGTGCAGGTAGTGGTGGGTCACCGGTAGCGTCGGTGGGGTGTTGCTTCTTGGCTTGTTGGACATATGCGTTGTGTGCTTGGGGGCCTTTGTCCATTAACTGTGCTTGTGAAAATGACAGTACTTTTACTAGGTATTGTCTGCTCTGATGTTCTGTAAAGGTGTCTACTGGTAGCGTTCCTTCCACCATCTGTTGTAATAAATTCTGGCATTTAATGATGTCTGATTTCAGCAGTTTTTTTTGTACTGTGGGTGAGCCGTGTGGGGATGAAGTAGCACTATTTGTTCTACTGAGACTGTCTCGCCTAGCCTGTGGTGGAGCCTGCTGAGTCCCTGCCAAAGCTTGCCCTATGGTGGTGATGTCGTGGGCTGTGTGGTGTGCATATGTGCAAGCGTCCCATATGAGGTCCTGCCACAGCGTAATTGTCAGCCTGTCATCTTCTGTTGTGTCATCGAATAGTTGCTTCCATTCACGATCTGTTAATCGTGGGGCTGGCATCTTTCTCTGCGCGCATTTGGTTAACAGCTGCTCTTTCTTATCACAATATTTTGAGGCAGCGTGGACCGCCTCCTTCCTCATTAGTTGCAAGACGACAACGTCTTGGACGGCGTCCAAGTCTATTTTGGCTGCGTCTGCGTTGAGAACTCTGAGTATTAAAGCTATAGCAGCTGTCTGCGGTTCTTGAGATAGCTCAGTGTGTTTTTCCGCGGGAGCGGAGGGTGAGACTGTGTCATCTGTTTTTGGAATGAGGGGTTGTCTTGTATCTTTTATTCGCCCCATTAAAAGGTCCTCGAGTACTGAATCCTCTTCTCCCTCTCCCTCCTTTTTGGCTTGTTTTTCACTATCAACAGGAATGCATGGGACCACCCCCACTACATCCAGTTGTGTTTTTCTCCAATTTTCACATATTGTTTGCTTTGCCATCTCATGTAGCACCTTGTTCTTAACGTCTAACAACTCCTCGTGAACTTTGGATTTCACGTCATTAGTTGCGCTCATATCACGCAGGACTAGATCCCACTGGTAAAATGATTCCCACTCAGCCGGCCTTATCTTTTTGCCTTTTAATTTTAACATTTGTCTCAAATATGACAACTTATTTATGTCGTACGTCCTGTGACACGGAAATTGTAAGTCCGGTCTCCTAACTGTCAGGTCATGCCATTTATGTGTAAATAGTATGGAACTGAGTCCTTGGCGTAGGGCCACATTGTATGCTGGGGAGTCTTTTGGTGGAGCTGGCTGGCTGCTATTTAAATTAGTTTTACTTAGAGGATTCCTCATGGTGATGTTTTGTGACGTGCAACCGCTAACCCTTGTTGCTCTGCGATGACAGTTCAGATATACCAGACAGAGGGAGGGTGGGGTGTCGCGCTATAATACAAACAGACAACACAATGGGTGAACGAACATTAACATGTGCTTTTCAGCCAGTCCCCAGCTTTTGCAGCAGCAGAGGAAGCCGTTCATCAGGCAAAAAAAACAGTTCAATTGATACTAGTTCACCAAAGCATTCACAAGTAGGAAAGAGAAAATGTCCTGGGTGCTTTGAAGCATTACTGGTGCTCCATGGACAGAACAAAAAGGTGACAGGAAAGTATTTAGAAGAAAGAGTAGTATTTCCGTCTCCTTGCAATCTCCCGTGGACCCGTAAATGGGCAGGAGGGAATTGAAGACCCTATGGACGGGGCCAAGAGGTCCAGTCATTCAAATAAACAGTGCAGCAGCGGTAAACTCTTTGTGCAGTTCAGACAAACACATAAAACAAAAAAGCAAATAAGCACCGATAGACCTATGGGTCTATCGGTGCAGGCGCCAGCAACATTTCGAAAGGAAACGTTGGTGCCTTTATGGTGTACCGTCAGAGGTTACCAGCACATGACGGTTGGCACATTTGAAGAAAACAGGTGTCTTTGGAAAGATGATACCCGGAGGCCTGGCCTGCTGTGCGCAGCAGGGAACTGCCTCTGGTATATCAATACTAGCTAGTAGTGGGAAGTATCACTGAGTGTGCTACCCACCGGGTAGCCTGCCAACAATGTATCTTGCCAGCCATGGCAGGCCTGTGGGGTGCCATTGCGCCCCTGCCTAGGTTGGCATCACTTACGCCTCAGCCAACTCTGAGTGGGCCATCCCACATCATGAGGGCACCCCCCAGGGAAGAAATGACAGACATAGGGGTGTAGGCTGAAGGCCGGGTGGGTACATATGGATGGTCCCTGTCCAGGAAGTGAGGAACCCCAAACATGGGGCTTCCCCTACCTTGGAGTTCGGATCTTCACATGGGATCCTCCTGCGGTATTGCCGATTCTCTTGTGTATCCTCAGAGCTCGGAGCATGTCCTCACTGTCCAGACAGTGTGGAAGTACGTGAGCCTTCCTACACAGGCTAGGAAGAAGCGCTGAGACAGAGTTCTAAAACATGGGCCGGTCTGCCAATGCAGACCTGGGAGTGTGCACTTGCACCAGTGGGGGAATAACTATGCGCCCAGCCTGCCATTACAGGCATGGGTGCGTGCACCTGCCCTTATGCTGTTTAGTAATACATGTCCAGCCTTCAGTTGCAGGCTTGAGGATGCGCCCTGGCACCTATGGCATTTTGTATGGGTGCCCAACATGCCATTGTGGGCTGGTGAGTGCATACCCGCAGCTACGGTGTTCTAACACCAGGGTCAGACATGCCATTGCAGGCCTGTGTCCGCACGCTTGCACCCATGGTGCTAGTGGCAAGGAGCCTGGTCCGTCGTCGCAGGCCAGGTGTACGCAATTACACCCGTAAGGGGGGTCAACCCTTGTCTGGCTGGCCCGGGCAGAGTGGTGTGCACACACTTGCACCTAAAGTGCTAGAGCCTGGGTAAGCCCATGTGCCCGGCATGTCATCTCAGACAGGTGTGTGCGCCCTGCCATCTATTGTGATTAAACTCATGAGCATACACCCTTTGCAGGCCACTGGATATGTGTACCCGCACTAATGGTGCCCATGATTGCGTGTACTGTCTGCCATCGCAGGCCTATGCATGCGCATTTGCACCCGTATTAGTAAACTTGTGCCAAGTCTGCTGTTGCATACTCGGGTGGGTGCACTTGAACCCTCGGTGCTGGGGACCAACCTGCCATTGCAAGTTTGTGTGCACTAGCTCACGTGCACCCAGGTAGGGAGGAATACCTGTATGTGTTTTCACTACCTATGAGGCTTGCTCTTCCCGTAGATTAACATGGGGAAGTGGTCGACATTACTTCGGGATGCAATAGTGGATTGCAGTGGAGCAGCCTCATAATGTTTCCTATCAATGGATTGCCATGCCAAACCCTTTCCTGTCGTAAAGGGGGTTTTGGCATAACCCAGTTAGAAATGCCACTTATAGAATATTTACATTTCAATGCTCTAAGGGGCATATGTACAAGGAAGTGGTGGAGTGAGGCGTTAGCCGTCATGGCTTTACGCCTCCCTCCACCACTGCAGAAACGCAAGGCTGCACCATATTGACAACAATATGGTGCAGCCTTACGTTTCCCCCTGCGCTGGCGCTGCACTTGGCAGTGTAGCGCCAATGCAGGCACCCTTGCACCATAGTGCATGGCTGTCTGCATGCAGGGGCAAATTGTTTATGTACAGGAAGGTCCTCCTTCCTGCACATGAACAATCTTTAAATGGCATTTTTTTGTCACTTCTATGTGTGCTGCTTAATGCAGAACACATGGAAGTCACAAAATGTCATTTTTTTTAAAGACTGTTTGTGTGCAGGAAGGGGGACCTTCCTGTACATAAACAATCCAAGGCTTTTAGCTTTTTCCATGTGTGCTGCACAAGGCAGCACACATGGAAAAAGCAAAAACGAGGAGAAATAAAGCATTTCTCCTCGTTTCGCCAACTTATGACCTGGTTTTCCCTGGTCTTAATTTTGGTGCTGCTTCTTATTTACGCTGCCCTTGTAAATAGGGGGCAGCGTCAAAATGAATGGGTGTTGCAGGGGAACGCCCACCGCAACACCCACTGCCCACCCGTTTCACGCTAAGCATTGCGTGAACGGGGGACTTATTTACAAGGCAGCGTTAAGTGGCTTAACGCTGCCTGGTAAATAGGGCAAAAAGTGACGTTCCGGTGGCGATAGGGGCTTGTGTGCCATGGTGCCTGGCTCTGGTGGACCCAAGGGCTCAGGTGAGCTCATCTGTGCATTCCCCAGCGACAGTCATAAACCATGGGCATACCACTAGAATGACAGACCTCTGCCATTTGAGGTCCGAATGGGATAGATTGGAGGGAGAATTTTCACACTTGGCCTCTGGGGGCCGGATCATGGCCGGACAAAAGATTAAGATCTACATTATACTGCCCCATGGCAGACAGGCCTACAATTTAGGGAAGACATCTATGTCCTTCAATTCCCTGATTGATTGATGGTTCAAAGGGAAAGCACTTAAACCACCAGTTCAAAGACACACAACAGTATAACTACGGGTGCCATCCTTCAACAAAGGGTGAGATACGCCTCTGGGGACACGGGACTGGAGAACCTGGACTGTATGGTGCACACTGCCAGAGGACTCTGTAGTGCACATGGAGGATTACTGATATTGAAGGGGACTGCGTGCCCTTTCTGATTAGTGGCTGGCCTGGGCTGAAGAACTGCTGAAGTGTGACCCCCTGAACTGTGCTTGCAAAAGACCTGTCAGAAGCCCTCCTGTTCTCCCAGAGATCTCAGGGACATCAAACATCTCCCACGAGGGGCCTACACCATCTACCTGTGACATCTGGAGTGCGGTGCCCTTTCAAGTGCCCACATCAGCTATTGAATGCCAACCGGTAGCGCGGAGTGAGAGTGGAACTAAAACATGTGCAAGCAGACAGAATTGTCTAGTGCGGAGCTCCAGAAATCTTGCCTGCATCTAAGGCATCTGGTTCATGTACCACAGGGTCACTGACACTCATAGGCATCTTGTTGGTGGTGAGTGGATTCACCGGTTGATGACCCCGCATGGCCAGTTTTGTTGATCGTGCTGCATCTCTCTCGTGCAACACACCGACTGCATGCTCATTGCGTGCGGTGTCCGATTCACAGGGTGTGCAGCTCGGAGGTGAGGGTATACCCATAGTAGTGCCTCATTCTGCCTCATGTGGCTCTGCTGAACTTGCACCTGTGTGTGACCAGACTGTTCTGGTGCAACTTGTATCATAATGCACCGGTTGTTGTGCCTCATTTCAAGGGAGGCTCGGAATTTGCAACTCTTCGCTGTGTGACCGTGATTGCCTGGTGCAACACATCTCAATGTGCATCAGTCCTTGTGCCTCATTTACAGGGAGGTATAGAATTTCCAACTCTTCGTGTTTGACACCTGAAGTGTCTGGTGCGACCCATACCAACGCACACCAGATGCTGTGCCCGGATTGCCTTGGCACGACCATGATCAACGTGTACCAGTCGGGGTGCCTCCTCCTATCGAGAGGCTCCCGTGTGTTACACTCCATTCATCAGTTGTTCCCCTTTGACCCTCATCAAGATGGACCAACTGCCCTCCACCCCTGGCCCCTTCGAAGGCATCTTGGTGCCAGGTAGTAGTGAGAGAGATTGACTGGGTTGAAGCAACGCTTCCAAGGCAGTCGGAAGCGGGTCAAGAGACTGTGACACATGTGGGTGAACTTCCCGAGTGACTGATAAATTCCCCTTGTTTACGTCCACCTCATCTGTAACTTGCTACAAATCCGCATCTGCTTCCCGAGGACCCAGACTAAGTGTGACTTCGGCCTTGCTTGGACTAGATTCCAGGAGGAGGGGCTGATTATCTTCCATCCCGGGGTAAAGGACCCTCGTTATGAACTAGAAGGTGGAGGGAGGATGGGGCCAAGGAGTCTGCAGGGTGTTATCCTTTGACCTGCTGGGCACCAGTAGCACTACATTAGGGTGCTGAGTGTGTATGTGTGCGAGAGTGTTACGTACAGACTGTGCTGACACCTGTCACACCGTATAGCGGTGCAGAGTGAGTGTGTGAGTGGAAGTGATAGACGGCGGACCAACTGTGATTCATAACACTGGCCTGCGGTGCCACTTTGCACGTTGATTTCATTCCAAAACCACAATACATTTGACACTGGGTTTACCTGCATGGCTCTCACCCATGGTGCTGATAAAAAGTGTTCTAGTTTCTTGTATGAACATATTTTTCATATTGTTTTGACCTGGGGTGTACCCTATAACTGTGTGGGATTGTATTATCAGGATTGCTAGGGTGGGCCTGGGGTGGATAGCGTGCCGCACCGCATCAGGGTGCTCTCTCTCTCTGGGGGGGGTGGGGTAGATTAGGAATTGTCCACAGTGTGCATACTATTGATATCATGACAAAATGAGTGGGCCTAATACTTCCAGTAATATTTCCAAAGGTGTTTTAAGTCCAAAAGAACCTGATGTTTATGTTATAATGATTGAATGTGTGTTGAATACAAACGCTATTTTCCTACATCCTGTGTCTTGTTTGTGACACTCAGTGTATTTATCGCGAGTGACTACTGTGCCTTTGCTTTACACATTGCCTCTGAGATAAGACTGATTGCTCAGTGCCAAGCTACACAAGGGTGAGCACAGGTTATACAGCAAGTGTAATCACCTGCCCATGATAGGAGTGGTGGGTTCTGACTGGCTGGGGGCATCCCTTCAGCCAATCAGAAAGTGCTGGTTCCAACACTCCCAAAACATTTCAATGTATTATCACACTTAATTTACTCACTTACACTTGCTAACTGGTTTAGAGTTGGGTAATATGTGTATTAACCGTACATCTCCCGAAGAATAGTGGATATCCTGACCCCTCAACTAAGTATTCCTCCACCTCATTTACAGGGTAGACAAATTCTGCCCTCCTGATGGTGGGACATCCACTCGTTCACCCTTGAAATAATCATGTGTACAGAGAAAGAATCAAAGAATACAGTGGTAGATCTTTGCCCAATATCGAATTGCTGTTTTACCACAATTTTCAGTAGTGTCATCTTTTAGACCTATCAGCCTTAATGGTCTTCCCCCAAAATCTTTGCCTTCACCCCTATTATTTTTCCTGAATTTGTTTTGTTGGCCATAGTTTTCTGTGTACTTTACAACTGTGAACCAGTGCTAAAGTGAGTGTGTTCACTCCCTAAAACATGGTGCCATTGACTTACACATAATGTGCATAATTAGTTTTCTTATAAGTCCCTAGAAAAGTGAAAGACAAAGAAATGTCCCCAGCACACGTAAGGAGTAATACAGAAAATTAAAATGCACGTTGTGAGCATAAAATATACACAAGTAAGTGTATTACTCCTTACGTGTGCTGGGGACATTTCTTTGTCTAACCAATTGGCACAGGCCGATACCTTGGGGAGACTGGTGGTGCTCCTCACCTTTCAGCACCGTTATAAATACAAAACAATCTTACTGATCTGGATGGTATTTTCCTGAGTGGCGCCATTATTCCTATACTCCAAACCACTGCCCTTGATTTCTCCCTAGAAAAGTGGTATACCATATATCAAGGACTAGTAAATTAAATGATTTTAGCGGGTATGCATCACTTATTGTGCCACATACTTGGTAGCCCCTTAAAACACATTCCAGGCCTGCTGATGCAGCCGGTTAGCAGTTTTAAACTGCCAATTTGACTTGGCAAAATAACCCACTTGCCAGACCTAAAACTCCCTTTTTAGAATGCATAACTCACCCCTAAGGTAGGCCTTACACATCCCATAGGGCAGGGTGCAATGTATTTAAAAAGTTGGACATGTACTTTTGCGTTTTTAACTACTGTGAGGCCTACCGCTCCTATAGGATATCATTGGGTTATATTATTACATTTACTAAGTGCAAACGTTTGATTAGGAACAGGTAGGAAAGTCACGCTTGGTATCTGAGAAATTGTACTTTAAGATCCTCTTTAATGGTAAAGGCAGATTATTTTCAAATTTGGGCAACCCAATCTCCCTTTGTGGGCTTGGGTAACAAAGGTTATCAGGTCAAGGTGCCAACAGGAGGTTTTACATAACAAATCTGTGAATACTTTAGATGCTCTACTGTAGCATCATAAATGAATTATCACAAACATGTATTAAATCTAATCTAAAAAAATAAATGAATGTCAGCAAAGCTAGGTGTATTGCTTATTTCTGTGTTTATAACCATTCAAATATGATTTTAGGGTACAAACATTTCTTCAAGTACATTGATGACAGATGTCCAACAATTACATATAACACTTAATCCTAGTCGGCAATGTACCAAACCCATTTCATCAATATAGCAAAAACTGGCATATACATAGGGCCTTGATTGCATCCAATCATAATTAGTAAACAAAAGCAGGACAGAAAATGAGTAGTTGCATCGTTCTTTCGATCTTTCTTGTAGCGAATCTATAAGACCATCTTCAGGACATGACAGTCGTATGAAGACACAGGACCCTTTAATAAGCAGATCAATATGAAAAACTTGTTGATCTTGCTGCAGATGGCTAAATGAATCTATAAATATCTTTCCAAAAAACGAGTGTTATTTCAGACCTTAGTCCTATGCGGGGTACGAAGTATCACATCTAGTTTTAAACTCATCTGCTGCCGTAACTATCGGCAATCTTCCATGGCTTCTCCTTCAGTGATTAAGACTGATCGGGAACAAGTAGGAAAGTAATGCTTTGTGTCTGAGAAACTGTACTTTAAGATCTTCTTTAATGGTAATGTCGTATTTTAAGACACAATTCTGAAAATGTCACTTTTAGAAAGTTAGCATTTTCTTGCCCTATTTAGTGCGTGCAGCCTGTTCCTGGGTAGCACGACTAGGTGTAGTTGGCAGTTCGTCTTTGTATACAATTTCCAGACAGAATCATAATAGAGGGTTTGGAAATTGGCAGGATGGGCCATCTCTGACTTGATAGGGCGAGTGAAGCTGTTGTCTCATCAACAAATACTTTATTCGATTTTTATACACCCTCATAAGAAACCTTGACACATTAAAGCATTTTATGTGTTGCTAAAAGAGCAAGTATAAAATGGCAGGCCTAGCCTGATAAAAATCCATGGTTAAAAAAAGCAATTTTAAAAAGTTATATTGAAGAGTTTTAGATAAAGTGCATATGAGTGAAATGCGCAAAGCATCCCTTTTTTAAAGTTGGTCACAAGAACATATGGCAGTTCGGAATACCTGTACCAAATTCCCTCACGATAAAACAGCTGATGAAACATACCCAACCTGAAATATGTCAATAAATGACGCTGATGATTTAGCATTTCAAGGAGGACATATAGCTCTATCCCAGGTACAGTTTTTACCATAACAAATTTCTGGTACAATGTTTAGCCAAGGCTGAGGCTTCCCTCTCGGCTGCCACCCTGAGAAGAAAGGTCTGCTTCAACCACACAACTTCTTGTTTAATGATACTCAGCATATTAGAAAATAGCTCAGGTCACCCAAGAGGTCTAAAATTCTCCTTAATATAAGCCAGCCAGGGAATATTATCCATGTTGTCCAGCTTCATACAATCTGAGATGACTAGCATGTTAATTCTTCTTTTAGTCAGACAGCAGACCACAACAAAAGGGGTCGCAACCGAATCAGGTCAGCAATGTAGCTCATACCAAGCTCTTCATGTAAAAACCCGGTGGAAGTGCTTTGCCCAACCCCTAAAAGACCCCTGAAGAATTTATTCTCTATCACCACAATAGAGCCAAGATTTGCATAACCCCAGATCTCACAAGCAAAGGTGGAAATTCTAATACACTTGGCTTTACAGATCTACAATATATTTTTCATTGGCTTCTGACCAAAGGGTGAAGAGAAATCATTTACTTCTGCACACACCCTCTTAACGCATCCAGTATTCTTTTTATTAAGGGTTGCCAGCTAAGACCTGAATCTATTAAAACTCCTAAATAGGTAAAATTGTCAGCCCTGCTTAAGATCTGGCCCTGCATAGAGAAAGTAGCATTTTTCGTATTTCTCAGCCCCAGAACTTTCACATGTGACTTTTTTTAAATTAGTGAGTAGTTCCAGACTAACCATAAAATCAAGAAGGAGATCCAACAACCACTGCAGGCTTCTGGCAGTGTGGGTTAATAAACGCACATGATCTGTGTATAAAAGAGCCGGGAGCAGTTTACCACTGACTTTTGGGACATCTAGCCCCTGTTCAGAAAGTACCATCTCTAGGCGATTAACATATATATTGAAAAGAAAGGGGGCCAAAATACAGTCCTGCCAGATCCCCCTTCTGAGAGCAAAGTGCTTAGTGCATCCCCAGATACTGCCATATTGGACCTAGGCCGTCAACCCACAGTGAAGGCCCCTGAGAAAATCAACCAGACTCTATTACTCCCCCATGGACCTCAGTTCCACCCAGAGCTTATATCTGTTAACCTTATCAAAGGCAGGTCCATGAAGGCAAGATGAAAGGAACTCCATTAAGCCCTGGTATATTTATTGATAACAAGATGGAGACTGAGATTCTGCTCCACCGTGCCCTCCCTGACGAAACCCATATTGGATGTCATTCAATATATTGTGTTGCTCTGCCCAGAGAGTTAGTCTTTTCAATATGACTCTTCTTATAATCTTGACCTCAACATCAATTATAGAGATGGACCTGTAACAAGAAGGGTCATTCTTGTCCCCCTTCTTGAACACAGGTACTATAACAGAATGACGCCATGACTTAGGAAGGGAGCAACTGATAGCAGCATTATTGTGGAAAGTGAGGAGAGGGGCCCAGAGATCCACAGAGGATTTAAATAGGTCCCTGGAAACCCCATTTGCTTAGGGAGCCTTTTCTTCTGGCAAGGACACAATAGCATCTCTAATCTCCTCCCAACGAAGCGTCAATTTATCACCCCGAACTGGGGAAGAAAATGGAGAAGCTGAGTCATCCCCTGATATAAGGCTGTGAAATGGACCTTGCATGCCTGGACAGCTTGGTCCACCACCGGATTCACCTTAAAGAATGGATGGTTAATCACCTCCCAAAACAAGATGCTCATTCTTGGTGCTGACAGAGAAAAGGTCCTCCCACGATTCTATCTTTAATTCCAGCTTCCTATTTTTACTGTGGCTCTATAAATAGCCCTACACTCTCTTACCTCCCTCCTGTCTTGCGAATTTTTTTTTTTCACGGCTAAAAGTGCCCTTCATGTCTTGTTACTGTTATTATCAAACCAATGGCACGGGGCAGGGGAGACGGTCCTTGCGGGCCTTAGAAGGGTTGTATTAATGCAAGTACATATCTTACTGTACGCCTGAAAAAACTATGATGGGAGGCCTCTACATTCAAACAGGTTTGAAACTCAATAAAGCAGGACGTGTCTAGCTTGGTGTAAAAGTCTCGGGGATAATTTCATCGTCCAAGGCCCTTAAAGATAGGGGCATTATTAACAGACAGAATACTCTCTACACTCATGCGAATAACCAGATTATATTCGATAGCCAACTCATTTATCCGTTCACCCAGTAAATTGTGCTTGAGATGGACTTGATCCTGGAAACCACCCTCCTCCTGATCACCTCCCTCAAAAATATAACATCATCCAAAGGGGTGAAGATTAAAATCACCAAGGATCAACAAAGCTGTATAATTATTAGAGTGGGAAGAACAGAAGAAATGTAAGAAAGCGGTAAGTGAAACCAGAACATTCTCGGACTCCTTCCCATGAACCGCATTGTAAATATTGATACACAAAAGCCTAATATTGCTCTTAAAAGAGAGGAGGACTCTGAGTATATGGGGGAAGAACCTTCAATCTCTTCTATTTAATAAGCCGGATCTAATTTTACAAAGTTCACAAGTACCCCACTTGCTTTCCCACTGGGTGAGGCATTGATTGCGAAGGGAGCATAACCATCTATATGGATACCCCCTTGTATCCCAGGTCTCCTGATGGATATAATGTCATAAGAAGAAAGGAACTTTGACCAGTTGGGATCATCAGATTTCCCCTGCAAGCCTGCTATGTTCCAGCACATATCCTGAAGAACCCTGGAGGGGGTTGACCCAGTATTAGCAGCTCTGGTGTTGAGGTCCTTCCCCAGTCAGTCTTGATCATTCATTCCACTTAGGGGTTCCTAATGATTGGACAGGGCAAGATTCTGGCCATGGTTCCAAGCATGAACATTAGCAGGGGCCTTGAAACAACTTGACAAAAGACCCCCTGGTGAGACGACCCTGGGATCACGGATTTGTAAAAATAAACAAAGGCAGAACTGTGATACTACTAGGGACTACTGAGCCCACCCCAAGATTCGATAGCATGAAACCAGCCATTTGGTTGTTGCAAAAATTAACTACAATGCAGTCGCCCCTGAAGGATTTAGGAGCGCTGCCTATCCAGCCTACCCTATGTACCATAATTGTCTCATCAAATAGCATCTGTCTAGCTTCTGGAGGGGCCTCTCAGCAAGCCAATGAACAGCCTTGTTCTTGAGTTGCTGAAAATCCTCCTGGGCAGATTGCGATACAGGAGGAACATTGGCCAAAACTGAAACATAGGGGGTGCAAGCAGGAGGGAGATGCAAAATGGCAGTGGAAGGGGAGCAACCTGGGGAGCCCTTGTCAGAGCATTCTGAAAGAGCATGGAACCCCCTGCTCTGGGTGTGGCACGTGAGAAGCTATCCTAGACCCACCGCCTGGCACTGCACAATAGACTCTTCCTGAGGTGTGTTCACATGCTGTGGCGATGATACCTGAGGGTTTATGAGTAGTGCTTCCTGTAGCTGTTAAATCATCCACATTATCTGCACCAGAAGTGAGCCCTGCTGTAGTAAGGGAATGCTCACTCATGCATGGAACTATCTCGGGGCGGGCATATTTACCTGTGTGATATTATTCCGGGCATTCATTCTATGCAAGCTAATCTCAATCTGTTCCCTAAGGGACCCAACAGAGCTTGTCAAGGAGCTCTCCCTGTCTTCTAACACATCAAATCTATGGCTAACATTTTCAAGTGCCAATAAAATTCTCATTTTCAGGATCCTCGGGACATTCTGAGTAGCACACTCATTTACAGCAACCAGCTGCCCCCTTTTCGATTTCCTTAAATTACTTGAGCCTTGTTGAGAGTGAGGCAGGTAGATATGCCTTTAGATCTAGAACCGCCCATTGCAGCACTCCCTCCCGGTACCCCATGTGGTGCCAACTAAGCTTCAGCCTGAACTTGTAAGTCTTTCGGAGCACCCAGGGCTTCTGAGCCCGAGCCAACTACCTTGCTCCCACTGCTCGAGGATTCCTAGGTCATGCAGGGCAAACCAGCTCCTAGAGCTGTGGATTTAGGGTCCCCAACTGCATCCAGGCCCTGTCTTGAGTGACCTAATTGTTCTACCACAGACTAAGGGGTCGATTCCGATCTCGGCCGGAAGCGCACCGAATACGATTCGTCCGGAAAAAATACGAGCCGAACGCAGGTTTCCCGACCGATTCGAACAGTCGTCCGAGCGAGCAAGTACGATGCGCATTACTGCTAAAATTCCAAACGAGCCGTACGTACCCATTCCAGCTCCAGTTCTCCGAGCGAGCCGGATCCGTAAACGCCGATTCGAGTCGCACGGAAGTAAATACACAGCACCTTCCGGCCGGACTAGTATGATGCGCACTCCGTACGCGCCGAACTGGTCACTACGTCCGGCACGTCAGAGCATCCGGGAGAGCTGCACATAAGCTCCGATTCGCGCCACAAGACGATCCACGGCTACGAGATGAACAAGCCAGCTATGAGTACGATTCGAAGCCACGAGAAACCCGAACGAGACGAACCAACCATGAATCCCATCGCGCAGGTCCTATCAATACTGTACATCTATTACCGGAACCGGTACGGACGCGTACGGCGCAGACGGTAAGTCAGACACCCACTACACAAACAAACGACATGTACCCGACATATGTCACACACATAGGGATGCAGAAATGACGTACACTAGCAACAGCCAAACCATAGGGGCGGGATGGCTATCACCAATGACATACACACCCACAGGGGCCTGGATGCCTACCACTACCACCACCCCTACTCATGGGGGCCTGGATGCCTGTCACTACTACCATCCCCACTCATAGGGGGATGGATGCCTACCACTACCACCACCCCTACTCATGGGGGCCTGGATGCCTACCACCACCACCACCCCTACCCATGGGGGCCTGGATGCCTACCACTACCACCACCCCTACTCATGGGGGCCTGGATGCCTACCACTACCACCACCCCTACCCATGGGGGCTTGGATGCCTGTCACTACTACCATCCCCACTCATAGGGGGCTGGATGCCTACCTCTACCACCACCCCTACTCATGGGGGCCTGGATGCCTGTCACTACCACCACCCCTACTCATGGGGGGCTGGATGCCTACCAATACCACCACCCCTACCCATGGGGGCCTGGATGCCTACCACTACCACAACCCCTACTCATGGGGGCTGGATGCCTGTCACTACAACCATCCCCACTGATAGGGGGATGGATGCCTACCACTACCACTACCCCTACTCATGGGGGCCTGGATGCCTGTCACTACTACCATCCCCACTCATAGGGGGATGGATGCCTAGCACTACCACCACCCCTACTCATGGGGGCCTGGATGCCTGTCACTACTACCATCCCCACTCATAGGGGATGGATGCCTACCACTACCACCACCCCTACTCATGGGGGCCTGGATGCCTGTCACTACTACCATCCCCACTCATAGGGGATGGATGCCTACCACTACCACCACCCCTACTCATGGGGGCATGGATGCCTGTCACTACTACCATCCCCACTCATAGGGGGATGGATGCCTACCACTACCACCACCCCTACTCATGGGGGCCTGCATGCCTGTCACTACTACCATCCCCACTCATAGGGGGATGGATGCCTACCACTACCACCACCCCTACTCATGGGGGGCTGGATGCCTACCACTACCACCACTCCTACTCATGGGGGCCTGGATGCCTAGCACTACCACCACCCCTACTCATGGGGGCCTGGATGCCTGTCACTACTACCATCCCCACTCATGGGGGCCTGGATGTCTACCACTACTACCATCCCCACTCATAGGATGGGTAATGCATGACACAACCAGCATACTGCAACATAATGAATGTCAGCAAAAGACATCCCCCCAACATCATGACAAGAGTGTGTAGTCTGTGTCAAATGCCTACAACACTGAACATGACATTGAACATTTAATGTGACCCCCTATCACATGTGTCACACAAAAATGTGTGTGGCCTTCACAATGCAAGCAGACCATGACCACTGTGGCAATGGGGTCTAAACCCCCATCATCACAGTGACCAAAAGGTAAGTGTGGGGTCCATAGCTGAAGCACAGTTTTGACCATTGTGGCAATGGGGTCTAAACCCCCATCATCACAGTGACCAAAAGGTAAGTGTGGGGTCCATAGCTGAAGCACAGTTTTGAACATTGTGGCAATGGGGTCTAAACCCCCATCATCACAGTGACCAAAAGGTAAGTGTGGGGTCCATAGCTGAAGCACAGTTTTGACCATTGTGGCAATGGGGTCTAAACCCCCATCATCACAGTGACCAAAAGGTAAGTGTGGGGTCCATAGCTGAAGCACATTTTTGACCATTGTGGCAATGGGGTATAAACCCCCATCATCACAGTGACCAAAAGGTAAGTGTGGGGTCCATAGCTGAAGCACAGTTTTGAACATTGTGGCAATGGGGTCTAAACCCCCATCATCACAGTGACCAAAAGGTAAGTGTGGGGTCCATAGCTAAAGCACAGTTTTGAACATTGTGGCAATGGGGTCTAAACTCCCATCATCACAGTGACCAAAAGGTAAGTGTGGGGTCCATAGCTGAAGCACATTTTGAACATTGTGGCAATGGGGTCTAAACCCCCATCATCACAGTGACCAAAAGGTAAGTGTTGTCATGGAAAAAGCTGCAACTGCCAAACAGCATGGATGATTCCTGGTCACAGAACAACAAACACATCAGTGGCAAAGTAGTGGTTGTGTCCCATAGCAACATAGATTGGGTGAGGCAAACAGTGCAGTGCAAATAAAACATACCTTTGGCCATGTGCAGACAAACATCACCCATGGGGGCTGACATTGTCTCCATTTATCAATTACACAATGACAGAAGTGACCATCATAATGCAGACCCACATATCTGCACTAATGGACACACAAATGTAGATATCCTGTGGAGACTGTAGATGTTAGGTGAACAAATACCATACCATGGCAGCAATGGGACATACAAACCATGATTATTGTGCATTACTGATGACCTAGGAGTCCCAGGGACAGCAAGGTAAATCCTCCAAACAACATACAGGCAATGGCACACTAAAGATATCCCAATGCAGTGGTGCAGATGCACAAACACAAACAGGCAGCTTCACACTGCATATCAAACACAACAGGTGATGGGGGGGTGTGCCAACGTCCCCAGGCAACCACACAACACATGAGGAGGCCTGAATTCCAATTACACAGATGTGTATACAGTGCCATACAAAAGTAACTCATGGATCGGATTCCCCTATGTGGGCAATCAGGCATCATCAGATGAGAGGGAGCCCAAATTACACATGTCACACAAGCTTGTAGGAACAGCAACTAACACAGCAAGAGACAGACCCACCACAGCACTACCCCCAGGGACCCCACATTGTGGTGTCACTAGCCTGCATGATAATCCCACTGTGATGACAAAGGTAGATGTCGTTCACACTGTGAACCACAGCCATGTGTCCTGAGCAACAAACTACCATCACACCTACACAAGCACAAATCAATCAGCACGGCCTGTCAGCCAAGGCCAATATGGAGGTAGGGGTCTAGCCGTGCAACAACTCACATTTGCACACACTCAACACCACACACCTTGATCTCCACCAATGTGCAGCAGTGAAGCTCACATGGACTGGTGACATTGCACATTCACCCATGACAATCCCAGGGGTGGTGGTGGGAACTAAGGTGCAGAAACCCATCACACATGGCCAGTCAACAAGACCGTGAATGTTTGACACACTGCACAGTACGCGGTACATGGGCATTACGTGAAATCCACCCCAATCAATGGGATCCCGGCCACAGTCACACACCAATGAAGAAGCCAAGGTGACCCACAAAGAACACACGTAGACAACTTCCAACATTGCAGCTCTGACCCTGAGGAGTGGCAGCAGTCACACACACAACGTGTCACAATCACTGAAAGCTACCACAAACTGTAAATTACATGACTTGTGTAACCAACAAGTGCCAAGGGGAATACTGACTGTGTCCCATCTGCGTTTGCCCACATCCCCAGACCTGACAACAAAGACAACTAGGGATGACAACCTGATGAACATTACTTTGCCACGCACCCACATCCCGGAGAAACCAGGTCCAAGATGCTGGATGAACACAGGACAATTCAGCAAGCATCACAAACAGGAACATCCGTAGGGACACAGCCTGTGTAGGAAAAGGGAAGGGAACACACACAGACATGCTTACACAACACACAACACGGGCCCAGGCAATGTCACGGGATTACACACTGCCATGAGGGCACTCCACTCCTGTGGAAGGTCCGCTGTGCCAAACCTTGTCTGTGCACGACTCAAACATGTCAGCAGAACACTCGATCAGTGAGTCAACAATTACAACACACTGAAGGCTCTTCTCACATCAGCCTGGGTACGGGAGTGTCACTTCAGTCATCTGCATATACCCAAAACACGTGTCAAGCAAGTTGCACTGTATACACAGATGAGTCCTTCAACATTGATGTGCTAAACTGCATGTCCAGTGGAGATGGGCACACAGTCAGGGAAATAGAAACATTGAACAGTGGTAAGCCCACCAGATGTGCATCAGTGTAAGCCACATATGTTAATTTACAAATGCAAAACGTACATCCCTGTGTCAAATGCTGAACATTACACCCTCAGACTGCAGCAAAGGATGCTATAGATCCAGACTAGATTAGGACACATATCCCATGGACCACATGGAGTCCATCACAGCAACACTTCATTTTCCTGATCTGAACACTATTACAACTGCAAATGCATGATGATACTCATCTACATCATGTACATCAAAAGAAAAACCACAAGTAAACAAAAAGAGGCTTTATTCAGCAAATGTGAAACTAAAATTTGAAGTCCAAAAGAAACTAAGGCCAATGGCCAGTCCACATACACAGACCGAACAGGGTGATATGTGACAACTTGTCACCCATTGCTTGCCTGCACTGGTACGGACAGGGGACATCCCCCTCGGAGGGGCATACAAGGGGCAGGCCAGGCACCACAGGGACAGGATCTGGGGATGCCAGAAGGAGGCAGTGAAGGGGTGGTGGGTGCAGGAGTGTCACCGGCAACTGCAGTGGAGGTGTCTGACTCAGTGGGGGCCGGCACCACTGTAGGGCACAAGTCAGATGGTGTGGGTGCTGCAACCACTGCAGTGGGCCGGTCAGATGGAGTGGACTGGGTCCCCACTGCAGTGCCCAAGTCAGACGGGGTGGTTGTGGACTCCACTGCAGTGCACAACTCCAAGGGAGTGGAAGGGGGGGCAGATGAGGTGGGCAGGACAGAGGGTGGGGACCCGGTCTCCACACCAGTGGCACAAACAGGCAGAGCGTCTGGGTTGGGGTGGAAGAGCAAGTGGTAGGGGGGTAGGGCCTAAGCAGTTTGGGGATGCGGTATTGGTGTGTGGGGGAACCTGGGGCAGGGTGTGGCGGGGGAACCTGTGGAGTGGTGGCCTGGGGGATGGAGGAGAGAGACTGTGTGGTGGAGCTGCGTGGTGGTGGTGGTGGGGTCTTGCCCTTCCTGGTCCGGGGGGACTTTCTAATGGGGTCCTCAGTCTGCCTGTGCCTGGGGGAGGGTGTCCGGGTGTGAGGGGCACTCCCCTCTGTGTGTGGTAGTCACCTCTTCCGCCTGGACGTTGTGTCAGATGGATCTGTGGGGAAGAGGCCAAGCTCACAGAGGAAGAGCTTCTGGGAGGGGGGGTTGCAGGTGAGGCAAGGGAAGGGGTTTTGGAGGGAGAGGTATCTGAGGACTGCGGAGTGCTCGTGGATGCGTGTGTGTGTGTCTGGGCCCCATCCCCTGTGAGTGAGGTATCAGTCCCCTGACTGTGCGTGCGTGTGCGTCTGGATTTTGGCTTGTGTGTCTGTGTGCTGCTTGTGTCTGTGCTGGTGCGTGCCTGTGCCGGTGTGTGTGTGCTTGGGAGAGGTAGGGTGCTGGGGATTGTGGATGGGGCAGAGGTAGGAGGGGTGAGGTACTGTTGCAGGAGGGACACTGCTGCAGTCAGTGAGGAGGCCATGGACTGATTGGTCCGATGTAGGGCAGACATGCCAGATGGCATGCCCTCCATGAATGACACCAGTTGTGTCAACAGACCCGTGTGTGCATGGAGGACACTCATCATTGATGTCTGCCCTACATGGATCTGTTTCATCTATTACCGGAACCGGTACGGACGCGTACGGCGCAGACGGTAAGTCAGACACCCACTACACAAACAAACGACACGTACCCGACATATGTCACACACATAGGGATGCAGAAATGACGTACACTAGCAACAGCCAAACCATAGGGGCGGGATGGCTATCACCAATGACATACACACCCACAGGGGCCTGGATGCCTACCACTACCACCACCCCTACTCATGGGGGCCTGCATGCCTGTCACTACTACCATCCCCACTCATAGGGGGATGGATGCCTACCACTACCACCACCCCTACTCATGGGGGGCTGGATGCCTACCACTACCACCACTCCTACTCATGGGGGCCTGGATGCCTAGCACTACCACCACCCCTACTCATGGGGGCCTGGATGCCTGTCACTACTACCATCCCCACTCATGGGGGCCTGGATGTCTACCACTACTACCATCCCCACTCATAGGATGGGTAATGCATGACACAACCAGCATACTGCAACATAATGAATGTCAGCAAAAGACATCCCCCCAACATCATGACAAGAGTGTGTAGTCTGTGTCAAATGCCTACAACACTGAATCTGTTTCAGCAAGTCCACAGACTCCACACTCAGGGCAGCAGGGGGGACAGAGGCAGGGGGTGCGGTGCCTGGCATGAAGGAGACACGCTCCCCTACACGGGAGCCTCCACGGACATGTGGGATGGGAGCAGATGGGAGGGTGGAGATGGTGGTGGTGGCGGGGACAGACTTGCTCGATTTTGTCTCTGGTCTGCTGACACCCGCCTCCACAAGGGAGTCCTCACTGGAAGTGCTGTGTTCCTCAGCCGAGGTGGTCGTAGCTGAGGTCTCCTCAGTGTGGCTCCCCTCACCCTCCATGCCACTGGGTCCCTCGGTCTCCTCTGCAGTGGACCCAGTCTGGCTCAGCCGCTCCTCTTGGTCCGTGGAGCTGTCTCCTCCTGTGGCCGTGGATGTATCTGCAAACAATCAGGATAAACAGAGCAACATTAGTCACCTGTACTGACCACACACACCACAGTAAGTACAGCACATCACAGAGCAAGCCCTGCCATCATTTGCTAGACATTGCAATAAGTGCAGACACTGATTTGAAGAAGCCCATTGTCTGCCTGACAGTCATTCATGCCACTCATATCCTACCTGTCCATGCACCCATCTGTCTGGTGCCTGATGGATGCCACTAATCATATGTGCACACATGCACCACATACACTGTTGTTGGACATCCAAGAGAACATATGGAAATGTGTCACTCCAAACACATGCCATCTCCTGCCACTGACTCAGTACATGTGTCAGGAAAAGTGATGGGCAGAGTCTCTGTCGATATGCGGGTTTTGCTTCCATCACCAGACACAATGAGGTCCTCATGTCCTGATAGACAATGCGACAATGGTGTGCATGCAGGACATATCACACTACTGCTGGATCACCCTTTGCAAGTTGAATGTCATGGCACAGGCCGGTCTGGCAAGTCAGTCATAACTGTCTCCTGTCACAGGGGCAGTGCATACACACAACACCAGTCTGCACTGTGTCACAATCATGGAAGTTTTGGGAATGCAAGCCCTGTAGCTGACAGGTGCACATGTGCACCCCTGGCCACCCATATCATGAGGACTAAGATGATCCCACGTCATTCAAATGAGACATTTGAGTGACTGCAAACACAAATCCATACACATGAGCACTTCACCGTCTGATGAGAATGAACCAAAGCTGCCTGCACCTCAATGTTTCATACACCATTGTGCACAGTCAAGGGATCAGAGACCTATGCATTAACCAATGTGCAGATCCTATAGTCACAACTCAGATGGCTGGCCACCCCAAACTGTTAAACACTCCAGGAGTCCAAAAAGCAAGGCCACACCACGGTGACACACAGGCAGACACCTGAGTGCACTCTTCACAATGCCCAAGATGTATGCTGACACACGGGAGTGGGAGAACAGAGTGCCTTCGATGTCCGGAGTAGGCATTACAGTCCTGGTCCATGTGCAACATGGTATTACCCTGAACACTAGGCAGGTGGCTAAGCATGTGTCACACACATGATGTACATACTTCTGAGGCTCCTACCTTGGTCTCAGCTGCAGCATGGGTGTGTGGCACATACCCCAGACATGTGGTGAGTCACAGCAGCAATTGGAACACATATTAAAGCCATACCCAGAGTACATGTCAGATCACAGGCATTGTGTGAGCAATTGTACCACCCATGCAGCCCACAACAAAGTTCCTGTAACTGATGCTGTCCCCAACTTGAACCACAGGTAACTGCAAGTACACAGTACCCAAGTGGCCTAAGTCACAGACTGTAAGGGCCACACCTGTGTATCAGATGAGGAGGGGGCATGACACAAGTGAGGGACAAGAGTCCAGGACGACAAGACAGTCGTACTGTGGAAGTGGAACCAGGCTAAAGGAGTGCATAGAGCATGTTAGTCATAGTACACAGAAAAGGCTAGCACTTACCCCCTCCTTGCTACTGTCTGGCCTTCAGCTGCCCATCCAGGTCAGGGAAGACCACCGCCTGAATCTGGAGCATGTGGGGGGTCAGGGTCCGGTGTCCGCCCCTCCTGCGAGGAGGCGACAGCTTCAGCTGGACGCTTGCGATCCTCCGGGTCCAGCCACGAAGGTCCTGCCACCTCTTCTGGCAGTTGCGGATCCTGCGCCTGTAGACCCCCACAGATCGTACTGCCCGGGTGATGGTCAGCCAGATCTCCTGCTTCTGGTGGGCATCAACCTGTGAGGATGACAAAGTGAAAAGGCCATTACTACACATGCAACATATCCGTGCATCACACAGTTGGATATACATGTCTCAATCACAGGGGCATATGATGTACACAGGTAGTGCAACTATGGCTATGAACAGTTGTCCAGCAGTTACTAAATGGTATCATTGCCTGGGAAGTAAAACCTTGTTGGAATGCACTGTTACTGCACTATACCTGTTCAGTGCATGTAACTACACACTTTGGGGGGTGACAACTACTCAGTGAGCATGCTAGCCACTGGTGTACACACTGTAAGTCTTGCTAGTCAGACAACATGCACAATTAGTAAGGCAGTGGACAGCACACTCACCTGCTCCCCTGGTTTTCCATACAGCTTGCTGTACTGTGGAAGGAGTCTGTCCAGCAGGGCCTGGTTCTCCTCAGTGCTGAAGGCTGGGGCTCTATCCACAGTACGTGCCATTGCAGTAGCCAGAGGATGCAGAGACAGCAGCAGTGGTAGTGGCAGATGTCGTCCTGGAGCATGTAGTGCAGGCAAGTGAGCTCTCAGGGGAACAGCCAGCATTATATGTGTGCTGCAGAGGCAGATACTGTCCCGTGTGTTCAAAGTGATAGGTCCAAGTCGTTTGCATCTTCTGAATCTGGCCAATCCATGGAATTGCAGCACTTAAACACGCCTACAGCATCCTTCAAAATTTCAACTTGATGACACCCATGAATTTGCAACATTGTAGTGGGTGGCCAACTGAAATCACTGCATCCGACTCGTACAAGCTTCGAATAAGCGTCCGTTAACATGTCAGTCCATAGCCAATGCGTGCGCACGGATCGGTGCATTGCTGTACGACGCGTATTTCGAAACACAACACGCATCCGTCCACATCAAATGCAATGGCCAATGCGTGCCCACGGATCGGTCCCTTGCTGTACGACGCATATTTCGAAACACAACACGCATCCGTCCACATCATATGCAGTGGCCAATGCGTGGGCACGGATAGGTCCCTTGCTGTACGACGCGCATTTCGAAACACAACACGCATCCGTCCACATCATATGCAATGGCCAATGCGTGCGCACGGATCTGTCCATTGCTGTACGACACGTATTTCGAAACACAACACGCATCCGTCCACATCATATGCAATGGCCAAAGCGTGCACACGGATCGGTCCATTGCTGTACGACGCGTCCCTGTACAAGTCACTCGCATATGTCACCATGGTTGTCACTGGTGAATGTATGCCAGCCACAATTACTTGCCAGGGACTCAGGGGCACACCTACAACACCACAGCCTGTCCACACTGTATCCTAAGGCATGTAAGGCTGCATTACCTGTGTGTGTATGGGGGTCAACATGTGGTTTGTTGGGTGGCACTTGGGGGCAGCCACTCCCAGGCTGTGCACGTGTTCATGGGGACAGAATCCTTTGTGTGTTGTGCACATGACCACTGTGATGTGCAACTGTTCAGTTCAGAGCATGTGGCATGGTCACATTTCCAGGTTGTGTATGTGTATGTTATGTCACATACACCCTGAGTCCCATGTGGGATGGTATGTACGTCACAGGGTGACCCATTGCCACAATTGTGATGGCCCTCCACAGTCTATGTGCATGTTGTGTTTCAGATGTCTCTGATTCCATGTGCACAATGGGAGACAGTCTCCACATCCACGTTGTTTGTGCATCGACTTTGATGTTGTGCGTGTGTGTGTCACAGATGTCCATGTCTGTCCTGCAGAGGCAAAAGGGGCCACTACCTGTGGGAGTCATGGTTGTTTTGCTGACGTGTACATGATACGCCATGTAATGCCAGTGTCCATGTGGCAATACAGGGTCCCTGGGAATCTACCTGTCAAAGAGCTGTGATGCCTGGGGCACATCTGTCCTCACTTGTCACTGTGGTGTGTGTTTGGAACGTGACAGCAGTACATGGGTACTGTGACACAGCCTAATGATTTCCCATAGCACAACCTGGAACTTGTTGTCAACACATGTTGAACTGAGAAGTTAGATGATGGCCATGTAGGTGCCATATATGTCCATACAGAACGGCACACACATCAAGTACTTGTGTCTCGTAATGATGTATCATGTGATATTGAGTATGGTCAATGCCACATATGTGGGGTGACTGACAATCTTTCTTTCTCCACCTATGCATTGCAGGGCACCAGCTGTACATAGACCATTCCCTGACCTTGCAACCATGGTTGAACGTGACTGCATCTGACGGTACCGCTTCAACAGGCCACTGATTGAGGAATTGGCGGTGTGGTTGGCCCCACATTTGCAACCTGGCCGGCCATACCCTACAGCGCTGACCCCCAAGGTGAAGGTGATGGCAGCCCTACACTTCTTAGCCACCGGTACCTTTCAACACACTGTGGCGTCTGCTGGTGGGATGTCACAGACCATGTTCAGCCGTGTGCTACGCGATGTTTTGGAGGCGATGTTGAGATACCTGAACCAGTACATCTATTTCCCTAAACGTCAACAACTCACTGACGTCAAGAGTGACTTCTATGCCCTGGGGAGGATGCCACATGTCATCGGCTCCATTGATGGGACACATGTGGCTTTTGTACCATCACAGGCACATGAGCAGGCATACAGGAACAGGAAACATTACCATTCTATCAATGCTCTGGTGGTATGTCTTGCAGATATGAGCATCTCACATGTGTGTGCACGTTTTCCCGGTTCTGCACACGATGCCTATGTAATGAGGAGTAGTCGCATCCCGAGGATGATGTCACAGATGCAGAACCAGCGTGCCTGGCTTGTCGGTGTGTACTGACTTTGTACCATTGTGTGTGTTCTGCAATGTTGTATTCCACCCTCTTTTCCAACTCAGCTAATGTGCAATTGTCTGTATGTAGGTGACTCCGGATACCCCAACATGCCGTGGTTGCTGACACCCCTCAGGAACCCTGTGACACCAGCCCAGATGCGCTACAATGAGGCACATGGTCGGACCAGGAGAGTGATCGAGCGGACATTTGGTCTCCTGAAGAGCCGCTTTCGCTGCCTGGACAAGACAGGAGGGGCCCTCCCATATGCCCCTGCAAAGGTGTGCAAGATTGTCATCGTCTGCTGCATGCTACACAACCTGGCAGTGCGGAAGGAGTTGCCTCTCATCCTGGATGACGATGACCAACATCCGCCACCTGTGGAGGATCCTGGCCTGGGCCACGATGCCAGTGATGATGATGATGATGAGGGTGATGTCCGCACACAGCTCATCACCAACTTCTTCAGCTGAATGTGAGTATACAGAGATGTTATGTCAATGATTTGAGTTTGCATGATATGTGTTGGTGGTGCTCTGTTGCTGTTTGAGTGTGGCCATGTGCTACTTCACTGGATGCGTGCAGCGATGTGTCCTTACAGGTAGTCTGTACTCCCCAACAGTGTTGACATGCTAACTTGGTTTTGTGTAGGTATCTTGTGACATGTATTGGGCATGAGTATTGCAGTCCTGTCCTGTTCTTCAGTGCTTTTGACTGTGTGTCATTTCTGTCCTTCACAGGGTACTTTCAGAGTTGTTTGGTCAACTCGGATCCCCCGACACCATGATTCAACTTCCAGGGTGGAAGCAGTCGTTTCCCTACAGGTGATGTGCCACACCCCCCTGGACTTTATTTCTTCAACACTTGGTGACTGTGTGGCCACTGCCACGTGGGATTACCTTGCATCTGTAGTGGAAACAACATGTTGCAAATGTGTAATAAACCTGTGCTTCACTTTGGGATGTGCGTTGTCTGTGGTCACACATCTGACTGACATTTGCTTACTGCACCTGTGGGCTAGTTAACACAGACTCTGAATAGGTGTGGTGTCTGTGCATTCCACTGTATTTCCTGGCAACAGCAGTGTAGGCGATGAGTCAGATGGCCCTGATGTGTATGTGTTGTGTTGCCCTAGTGGTGTGTCTCCCTCATATGCGTCACGTCACCATGACTCACATGACGGTGTTGAACTTGCTGTAGCAGTTAGCATTAGGCCTGGGCGGTAAATTCCATTCCGCTCGCGGAATTTGCGGAATTTGGGTAATTTCGCGTTCCGCGGAGAATGCGAAATTTCCCAAAATTCCGCGATCTGCTGCTTTGCGGAATTTTTTGCTTGTACGCGCTTTCAAAATGCGTGTTCACGAGATATTTCTCCCCGAGCCCGCAAACAGCGTTCGCGAACAGGAAAAAAGCATTGCGAACGGGCGGAACAAGCAATTCCGCGTGTTCGCGGAACTTTTGCGTGCTCGCGGAGATTTTTTACCGTTTCGCGGAGCTTTGCGTAGCGCGACTACGCAAATTCCACCCACCCCTAGTTAGCATGCACAGTGTCATTTAGCAGATCATCATCTCTATGACAAAACCACGTTGGAATCACAACAGAGGCAAGTATGGTGTACTAGTGAGTTTATTTACATACATGTGTGAGGATAGTGCACAGGATGGTGGGTGGGTACATTGGGATTGGAATCCAAAGTTCACAGATGAGTTGGAAGTGTTGGTAGCAGAAATGTCCTGAGTAAAGTCCACAGTCATCTGATACATTAGTCCAACTTAAACTCCCCATGTCATGTGGGAGAGTTGGCTTGCATTCGACAGGGTGAACAGTTTGCACACAAAGGAGAATTTCCAGAACAGGTGTTGGGTTCCTGGGGGATGTACCTGGCCATCTGCCTCTCAGTTGTCCTTCCTCGGACGACCTCTCTTCTTTCTGGGGGGACCCTCACGTGCAGGCCGCTGCGGTGCAGAGGACTCTCCACCAGAGTCATCCTCCCTCCCTGTGGCAGTTGCAGTTGTTGCGGCACCAGATGTTGTGGGCACACAGGGAGGTGTGGACATGTTGGTGCTAATCTGACGGAGGCATGTCAATATGTCCCTCTGCACCGCTGTCAGTTCTTCCAATGTGTCCCACTTGGACTCCATGCCAGACATGTGTGTCTCCACACAGGACATGTGTGAGTCCAAGCGGGCATGATGGGCAGCCTGCTGCTGTTGAATGTCCTTGAGGATCCCCACTACCTGGCTGACCTCTCCGGTGCTATTCTGGTACGCATCAGCAATGCGTACCAGTTGTGGGTCATCATGCAGTCCAGACCCCTCTGCAAACAGCGACCTCTGCCTACCACCCCTCTCATCACCCCTGGCCACACATGCGGGACCTGCGGTGGCACGCACAGGTGACCCTAGACCCCCTTTGGGGTTGGTACTGGGGTTGTTGTCCGTTGCTTCACGGTGGGCCGTGGGTCCCTGTGCTGTTGTCATTCAGTGTCATTGGTCTGTCTGTGTCGGCGGGGGTGGTCTGTGTGTTGGCAGATGTTGGAGGAGTGGAGGCAGGGGGTGCAGATGGTGGTCCTGCTGGTGCTGCATGATGACTCACACCGGAGGGGCCAGGTAGGTCTTCGCCATCCGAGGAGGGCAGAGGCTGTTCCACACCAGAGAGCTCAGGGGCCACCGGAGCCTGGGACAGGGACTCCTCATCATCTGCTGCTGTGTCCCCATCATCACCTGTGTTTGGAAGAGACACACAATGTATGTTATGTTTCTACAGGCATCAATGGTTCATACACCTGACAGTTGTGACTGTACATCTGGATGCGGGCCTGTACATTGCATTGTCCTAAGTTGTCACAGTCAGAGGTTGATATTGGTGTAGCACATTGTCCTGCCTACCTGAAGCATTTCAATGTGAATGTTGAGGTGTGTGCATGACCAGTTCATGTATTGATTGGCTGTACATGGCCATTGCTACTCAAGGGCCATCACGTGCCTGACACAGGTGTGTCATCCTGGTCCACATTTGTCCTTTAACAGGGACATACGTGCAATTCCACTTAGGATATATTTCAAGATTGGGCCATGTGTGGTTGACTTTTTTGCCAGTCTTTGTGCGTCACATTGGTGTGTCTGGACAACATGGTCACAGTCCGGTATGCCTGGGATCTCTTGGGAGTATCTGTGTTGTTGTCTGGGTTCCTAGTTCACGTCTCATTTCATACAAGTGATGTTGTTAACGTAGCTAATGATGTTGTTGCTGAGTTTTGTACGTGCAAACGTGATTAATCTTGTCAATGTCATCCATGTTGATGAGGATTGGGCACGGCAGCTCTCTGGCTTTTCCATTGTCATGACAGTGATGGGCAGTGGTGTGTGTTGCAGTTCTGCTGCTGTGAGTAGCATGTCTCCTCAAATGCAGTCCAGGTTGGTGCTTGTGTCTACAGTGTCTATGACAGTGAGTGGTGTGTTGTGTGAAAGATGCATATGTTGCCGAACGATGTGGGAGTGGA
Source organism: Calotriton arnoldi (assembly GCA_963921515.1). Lineage (NCBI taxonomy): Eukaryota > Metazoa > Chordata > Amphibia > Caudata > Salamandridae > Calotriton > Calotriton arnoldi. The sequence goes on from CAWUFW010007963.1 coordinate 371,231, forward strand.
ATGCAGCTCACAACCGCAACTTGTGTGACTGACACCATGGTACAGTGTCTGGTATATTGGTGTGTCCATTGCATTCACTGTCAGGTGTCCCCTGTCAATGATGTCTCTGTGACTTCCTGTGTGTGTTTTGTGCTATGTAGTATGTCTGATTCTCCACAGTTGTCATCTGCAAGACACACCTTCACAGCCAGGCCAGGGGGCACCCATGGACACTGCATCCCCTGACAGTGTGTGTTAACATAGAGTTGCAATGGCTGTGAGTGTGTACGTGTTTGGGTTGGCCAGTGCATGAGTGTGAATTGCAGGCACATCATTTCTCATGCCCATGTGTCAGCCATCTTGCATGGGCTTTTACTTTGGGAGTGACAGGTCCCACCTGTGCAATGTGTTTTTGCAGAGTAGGTGTGTGTATGGCCAGCATTGGTGGTATTTGGTTGACATCCGGACCTCCTTCTACACCCAGCCCAGTTATCCCACCATGAAGCATGCCACCCTTGCAGTGGGTGCAGGTTAACTCTCAGGATGTCAGTCGGTGGTGTCCTGCTTTTGGTTGGTGCCCAGTTCCCAGCAGGGCCTGGTGCTCCCCACAACAGAGCACCATTGTCAGACATCTTTGAAGTGGCTTTTCACTCCCTGTGAGGTGTGCATGCTTCAGTGTGAGCTTGCCAGGCCATGCGGGTGGGGGATGTTGAGCTGTGACTACCCCTCCCATCATGCTATTGCCTACACCCCCCTTCCCAGCATGCCCATACTTCCTTCCTTTTGAGTCGACTTCACTGTGTGTGAGTGTGACAGCAATGGCAAGATGGGTCCTTCCATTGCAGGGAGTGCAAGTTGGTTGTCAGCATGTCAGTCAGTGGTGTCCTGCTGTTGGTTGGTGCCCAGTTCCCAGCAGGGCCTTGTGCTCCCCACAACAGATCACCATTGTCAGACATCTTTGAAGTGGCTTTTCACTCCCTGTGAGGTGTGCATGCTTCAGTGTGAGCTTGCTGGGCCATGTGGGTGGGGGATGTTGAGCTGTGACTACCACTCCCATCATGCTATTGCCTACACCCCCCCTTCCCAGCATGCCCATACTTCCTTCCTTTTGACTCTGCTTCCCTGTGGGGTGGGCTGGCTATGCTGACAGGATGGCTGACAGTGTTGTCCTGGCGTTTGTTTGGCTACAAGTCCCAAAAGTGTCCCTGTGCTTCACTCAGCATTACCCAGTGTGGTAGTTCTTTGTGGGATATTTAATTAGAGTGTGAGGCAATGCATTCTCCCAGGTGAGTTGTGTGGAGTTTGTGTTAAGGGGGTGTGTGAGAAAAGCTGCTGGTAACTATGGTCAGAGCTGGCACTCCTCCTTCCCACCCAGCCAGATATCCCACCATGGAACGTGCTTCCATTGCAGGGAATGCAAGTTGGCTTTCAGGATGTCAGGCAGTGGTGTCCTGCTGTTGGTTGGTGCACAGTTCCCAGCAGGGCCTTGTGCTCCCCACAGCAGTACCCAGCGTCAGCCATCTTGTCAGTTCTTTTCCACTCCCTGTGATGTGAGCATGGTTCAGAGTGGTGTTGATGGGCCAATTGTGAGGGTGACCAATATCTGTGACTACCACTCCCATCATGCTATTGCCTACACCCCCCTTCCCAGCATGCCCATACTTCCTTCCTTTTTAAGTCGACTTCACTGTGTGTGAGTGTGACAGCCATGGCAAGATGGCTGACAGTGTGGTCCTGTTGTTTGTTGGTGCACAGTTCCCAGCAGGGCCTTGTGCTCCCCACAGCTGAGTCCAGTGTCAGACATCTTGGAAGTGGCTTTTCACTCACTCTCTTGTAGAGCACGGTCCCCGGTGTGTTGTTTGGAGTTGATGGAAGTGGTGTGTGTGTAAGGGCCTGCTGGTAGCTGTAGTCGGAGCTGGCACTCCTCCTCCCCCCAGGCCAGACATCCCACCATGAAACGTGCTTCCATTGCAGGGAGTGCAAGTTGGTTGTCAGGATGTCAGTCAGTGGTGTCCTGCTGTTGGTTGGTGCCCAGTTCCCAGCAGGGCCTTGTGCTCCCCACAACAGATCACCATTGTCAGACATCTTTGAAGTGGCTTTTCACTCCCTGTGAGGTGTGCATGCTTCAGTGTGAGCTTGCTGGGCCATGTGGGTGGGGGATGTTGAGCTGTGACTACCACTCCCATCTTGCTATTGCTTACACCCCCTTCCCAGCATGCCCATACTTCCTTCCTTTTGAGTCGACTTCACTGTGTGTGAGTGTGACAGCAATGGCAAGATGGCTGACAGTGTGGTCCTGTTGTTTGTTGATTCCCAGTTCCCAGCAGGGCCTTGTGCTCCCCACAACAGATCACCATTGTCAGACATCTTTGAAGTGGCTTTTCACTGCCTGTGAGGTGTGCATGCTTCAGTGTGAGCTTGCTGGGCCATGTGGGTGGGGGATGTTGAGCTGTGACTACCACTCCCATCATGCTATTGCCTACACCCCCCTTCCCAGCATGCCCATACTTCCTTCCTTTTGACTCTGCTTCCCTGTGGGGTAGTGTGCCTGTGCTGACAGGATGGCTGACAGTATTGTCCTGGTGTTTGTTTGGCTACAAGTCCCAAAAGTGTCCCTGTGCTTCACACTGCATTACCCAGTGTGGTAGTTCTTTGTGGGTTATTGAATTATAGTGTGAGGCAATGCATTCTCCCAGGTGAGTTGTGTGGAGTTTGTGTTAAGGGGGTGTGTGAGAAAAGCTGCTGGTAACTATGGTCAGAGCTGTCAGTCCTCCTTCCCACCCAGCCAGATATCCCACCATGGAACGTGCTTCCATTGCAGGGAGTGCAAGTTGGCTTTCAGGATGTCAGGCAGTGGTGTCCTGCTGTTGGTTGGTGCACAGTTCCCAGCAGGGCCTTGTGCTCCCCACAGCAGTACCCAGTGTCAGCCATCTTGTCAGTTCTTTTCCACCCCCTGTGATGTGAGCATGGTTCAGAGTGGTGTTGATGGGCCAATTGTGAGGGTGACCAATATCTGTGACTACAACTCCCATCATGCTATTGGCTACACTCACTTCACCAGCATAAACACAATTCCTTCCTTTCAGTGAGCTTCCCTGTGAGGTGGTGTTCTAGTGGTGGCAAAATGTCTGACAGTGTTTGTTGGTTAGATTTGTGCCACTGCCTTGCTCTATTTGTTGTTAGGTTTGTACATGTCATGACACAGTTACATATCACTATGAGATGGCAGGTATTGTGTTTGTCTGACTAACATACACATCTTGGGCTGATTATCTTTTGGTTACTGTGGCTTTGCTAACGGTGCATGGTTTCACTATCCCCTTGACAGTGATGTGTGTGTATTGTCACACAATATTGGGAATATTGGTTGTGTACTCACCAGGCTCTGGGATGTTTGATAGTCCATGTACGCACTCTGGTGGTAGGATGGCCCGCACCTTCTCCTCCCAGGACCTGAGGTATACTGGTTTGGCAGGAGGGCCACTGCCGGTGCGATGCCTCAAGGCGTAATCCTTCTTGAGTAGGTCCTTGACCCTCCTGCGCACATCATACCACCTGTTCTGGATGTCTTCCTTTGTGCGCAAACATGGTGATTGTGCGTTCACCCTGTCGACGATCCTCTCCCACATCTTGGTTTTCTGTGACATGGGGGTCTGTTGGACCAATGTACCAAACAACTGTGGCTCTACCCTGAGGATTTCATCTAACAGGACTTCCAATTCACTGTCTAGGAACTTTGGATTCTTCTTTGGGGGCATGGTGATGGGTGGTGGTGGGGATTGATGTGTGTGTGAGTGTGCAAGTGAGGGTGGGTGAGTGTCAGTTTTGCTGGGTGTATGTGAGGGTGCTATTTGGGAGGTGCTCATGGTGTGTGGCTTGTGTGATGGATGAGTTGTGAGTGTGTCTGTGGTTGCTGTCTGATGGTGTTCTGTGCTGGCAGGTCTGTTGAATTTGCAAAGGATCATGGTAGGGATTTGTGGCCTTTATATGGGTGGAGTTGTGGGTGTGTCTTTGTTCCATGTTTTTTTTCCCCTGTATTTATTGACTTTGTCATTGCTTGTTTGGCCCTTTTTTTTATTTTTTCCTTTGTAGTTTTTAGGCATGTAGGAGACGTTCTTCTGACCGAGTAGGATGCTGCAGTTGTCTCGTGCAAGCTTTTCCGAGTCTTTCACGCTGTCTTTCTGCTGGGTTTCATGTGCGGCGTACGCGTTGGTCGCGGAGTATTGGGTTACTTCGGCTCCCTGTTTTGTATGCGTGTCGGTCGTACGGCTTGAGCTCCGTGCGACTCGGTCTGGTTTTACACGCATTTCATCGTACTGCGCGGTTCGGAGTTCGCGGGTACATTTCTGTCGGGTTCATTCCTGGTGCGTGTCGGTCGGTTCGATTTGCGTCGATTTTCCGGCCGGATAGCTGGTTTCCGTGCGGTTTGGTCGTTCGGCTTGTGTTCCGTACGAGTCAGTCGTAATCCACATGCATTGCATCGTACTACGCGGATCGGGCAGCGCCGGTACGTGTCGGTCGGAATACATTCCCGTACCGAGTCGGTCGGTACGTTTTCCGGCCTGAATCGGAATCGGCCCCTAAATCTCTTTGGCGAGGGCACCCACGTCATTATTTAAAAAAGATAAATTCAAGCTGTTTATTCTTGGGCATTTATCAATAGTGTTCTTAGCTTCTACTTTTCTTCTCTCCATGGTGCAAGAAGAGATAAGTCTACTAACTGGTGTATAATTTCCATAGAATGGAGTAAACAGGGTTATCCTGGACCGGCAGGTAGCAGACCCAATGAAAACCAATAGCAAACTCATACAATATTGGTCAAAGTACTTTGTCTAGATAGATGAAGCTTAATGCTAGAGACCTTCTGAAGAAGAACAAAAACCAAGAGGGGTGGCCCAGCCTCTTTCAGGCTCGGACAGATGTAGGTGGGTCTGCCCTTGGCCCGGGCTTTGTCCCGGGGTGGTCCGTACACGGCCCATGCCGTGGAATGTCAGGAAGTGATTTATAGCACTAGCAGCGAGAACTGGAGGTGTACTTGCCCCTCCTCTAGGGCAGCAGTGGTGGTTGGGGCCTGGAGTCCCACCGCACAACAGCAGTCCAACAAGCAATGAAGCTTCCAGCACCGCGGGATACCAAGAAGCACTTTATAGCACTAGCGGCGGGAACCAGTGGTGTCCTTGCACCTCCTCTAGCGCAGCAATGGCGGCTGGGACCTGGAGTCTGCCTGTGCAGTAGCAGCACAACAAGCACTGAGTTGTCACCTACCACAGTTGCACTTCAAAGGCACTGGCTTAGCTCATACATAAGGGACTTCCCACCAGCCTATTCACCCCTGGACAGACTATGAGCAGGGCAGGGAGGCAGGAACTTCAAAATACCTCTGTAGCTTCTTCCATTTCAAAGTAGGCATCAGTTATAAATGTTGGACCCTTAGACCCATTCTTCAAGTCACTTCTGGACCTCTGGAAGACTTAGAAGAATGCCTGCTCTGCAGCAAAAAGGACTGCTCTGCTGCCCTGCTTCCTGAGTAAGAAGGATAGGACCTGCATCTTGAATCCAGGACTATCAGACTGACTACGAAGGCTAGATTCCTAGCCTCATGATCAGAGCTTCAGGGACAGAAAAGGCTCCAACCATCTTGAACTCTGCACCTGGATTCTGCTTGCTGTGAGTCTTAATTCTCCAGGTGGTGCCTTTCCAGTACTGACCCTTGGAAGTGGGGATAAAGGTGCTCTGCCTGCACAGCTGTGGTCCCCATCAGAAATGAAGCAGCGTGACACAACTTGCCCTTCAGCCCTCACAGCTTCTCATCAGAACTGACACAGTGTAATGCAACTTGACACAGACCTCACATCACCACTTTTGCTGCTTCTTATCAGAACAGACACAGAGCGATGTACCCCGAAGCAGGACCTTCCATTACTCCTCGGAACGGCCATTGTGCAGTGCAACGCCCCGCAACAAGATCATAAGGTATAATTCGCATTGGGCCTAACCTAGTCCCGGTATCTGGCCCATGCTCCATCACGGTTGGCCTTGTGACCTTGTTTGGGTCTGGTCACAAACAGATAAACACAGTTGGCGCTTCGTGCTTTTAAGCACTTAATTTAGCTGCATGTTTAAAATTGCATAGCTCTGGTTCTACTAATTTGATTTTTGAAGTTTTGGTGTCAAACAGTTTATGAAAATTTACTAAATTGCGATGGGATTCTTTTGGTGTTGTGTCTTCACTTGATTACTTTTTGTGTGTCGCATAAATACTTGGACAAATTGCTTCCAAGTTAAGCCTGACTTCTTTTGTGACAAGCTATCGATGATGTCTTGATGATTTGGACTGGTGGGGAAAACCTATTACAGGACTTTTGCATTTTTTTTTAACCAAAACCAATGCAATATTGTGTTCACATATCAGTACAATAAAAATTAGATTTCTTTCCTTGATTTGAAACTAAATGTAAAAAATGGCAAAGTCATGTCTGCCTATATAGGAAGCCAACAGCATGTAACTCGATTCTACATGCACAGTCGTCATATCCCAAATCTCAGGTCCACTCGATCCCCTTTGGAGAACTAACACGTATAAGACAAAACTGTAGTGAGGAGACAGTGTTTAAAGCAGAAATGAATGAAGCAATAAGGAGATTTACTGCCAGAGGACACGTCTCAGAAACTACTAATAGGGCTAAAAATAGGATACTACACACAGATCGCAAGCAACTTCTGAAAAACAAAGTGAGAGCAATGAGCAATAAGAATCAAATAGTTTCAGTAATTACACCCTACAACTAAAGGACTCATGTGCTATATTATATCTTTTGCAAAACTGGCACATTTTGAAGGTAGACTCCACCCTGAATAAGGTCATTTCAGACAAACCTAGGTTTATTTATAAAAGAGGCAAGACAATATGTAACATACTGTGTCCTAGCTTCTACAACCCCCAAAAATAGCAGCAAGTCTAGGTATGGCTCTGTTCTCCACCCACAGATTTTTATAAATGTGGCCACTGTAATGTTTGCCCATACACACTAGATAAGATCAAACAATTCAAATATAATACTGCTATGCAGTATAGGATAGAAGCCATCATGAACTGTAACACAAAATTTGTTGTAAATTGCATATTATGTGTTTGCAAAAGTATTTATATTAGAAGTATTATAAGGCCGCTGAAAGAAAGGATTCAAGAACACATCCGTGCTATTAGAAATGGCAATAGTAACTATTCTTTAGCTGTCCATTTCAATACACATCATGGTACAGCAGAAATACCTCAGATTAGATTCCATGGAGTGGGAGTGGCCAAGGAACATCCGAGATGTGGTGATAGGACACACATGTTGTGAAAACTTGAAGCAGCATGGATCACGAAACTTAGGTCGGTTGACTTTGGCCTAAATATAGACATGGAACTATTTGTATTTCTAAAAGATTGAACTTATAAAATACCATACTGGTGTTTAGTCATTTAATAATATATTCTGAGAGAAATATGTTGCAATCATTCTCTGAACCAGGGTAGTATGCTAGTCACGCTTGATGTTGAAGCAGTTTGGTACAAAAACGTATGTGTAATTATAGAGATCTTAAATGTAAATGTACATTGATGATTTATGTTGGTTTATTCTTCATTAAGTTTGCAGTTACATGCCTCTCTTTCGTTTGTTTACTCTATACCGCTGTCATCATGTCTGATCTCAACATGAGGCAAATATGTAAATACATGTAAAATAGAAGAATTATACAAGACTGTATCTGTATGATATAATACCATGTCTAACATTATCTCAACACATCAATATGTAGCTCCGTTCCTACTTTTTATGTCTTTCTCCTTTTCGTGGGTGCTAATTTGCATACTGGCCGTGGCTTTCTTTCTTTCTCTGTATATCTTTTTTTTCAGTGTGACATCACGTCCCTTGACACAGGTATGAATTTTTATATGGTCTCTAAGTTCGTACATTCCTTTTTTGAGCAGTTTACAAGATTTGGATTGTTTCCAATACACTCGGTTTAATAGAGAATATATTCTCTAACCATTTCAAAATGGCACTCATAGTTGGGGATTCGGTCGTCCGATGCAGACCGATCTCTATGTCCGCTTCTCACGTGCTTTGCTTTAACTTTAAATAGTTGAAGTCCTGCGACACATTGTACACATACACATTGGGAGATCACAGAAGCCACTACGGGTGAGTTCTGCGCTACATAATTTTATTTGAGCCACGTTATTGGTGGCGTATCTTTGATTACAGGAAGATATTCTGAACTTATCACTCTCTAACTAAGGTCTGTGATATACTTTACAGGCACTTGTCTCCCCATCTGGCTAACTTTAGCCCGGGTCTACGAAGTCCCCAATGTACTGATGCAGCGGTAATTTCACGGTAATTTCTCAATGCAAAACCTCATTTACCTCTATTTACCGCTGTAAAGATGTTGGACCCTTGACACCATGTTTTACCTTCAGGAGACTTTATATAAACATGAAAAATCAAAAATGCAATTAATATTTAAGCCAATAAAGAGAGTTGTGAGTATTTTAAAGGGTTTTATTTTCTAGTTAATAGTTAAAGTTCTCTGACCCTTTATTCATTAGTCAAATATCAATCAGGTTACAGAATTGAAAATAGGAAAAATAGAATTAATACAAAACATATTATAGGTTGCATACAAAAACATTCCATAAAGGAAGAGAATGAGGAATCAAATGTCAATCAGAGTTCTTTAAAGAGTTCAGGAAATATAATTCAAGAGTGAATTATGCAAGGCTAATCAATAATTAATAATTGGCAAAAATCTCCCATAAAGAGAAATAAATGCATAAGACAAATAAATCTTTTCAAAACTAATTAATTAGTCAAAGCATGAACTTAAACGTTTTAGCATCAAAATCTAATCCTGTTCTATCCAGCTCCACTCTCTGCCCTGGTCTGTTCATCTGTCCTCTCTGTGTTCACAGAGAGACGCTGCTCCTGAAAAGGCCCCTCCTTCACAGACCACAGAGGAATGTGATCTACCTTGCCAAAAATATGACGTGCAAGGCTAGCCTATGCCCCCCACCTCCCTCTATCTCTCCTCGGACGCAATCTGCTCTCAGACTGCACCCGCTAAAGCTTCTAAAAAAAAACTTTAAAAAACCCACAAAGCCCCCTAAAGAGGTCATATTTATACTCTAATTCTTGGCTGACTATACTAATAAGGTTGCAATTTTCAGTAAAGCTTGCACCCTGATTGGATAGCTTAGATGACGAGGGTCTCACCATCCTGTTCTCATTGGCAAATCCAACCCACACCAGTTTTAACAAAGAAGCCTTAATGATTAACACAATTATATGTTTTAGCAACATTTACTAGGAAAAATGTTTCAGTCTATTTTCTCCTTCCTGTCATATCGCACGCAGGAAGGACACATTCCACAAACACTGGTACATTGGCAGGGTAACAAGAATGTACAGTTCATGGTGGCCTTGAACCAGGTCTTCACTTGAGGCACTTGGCAGTATGTAGCTGGTATAATCTGCGCATGCGTTTTTCAGCACGATTCTCAGCCATGCTGGATTCTTAGGCAGCCATTTAATGGTGGGCCCAAAAACAAAATAAACACAAAAAGAGTATTAATTTTCAAATGAAAACCATTATGTTTTACCTTCCACATACTAATACCCTGTATAAATGATACCTTGCAAAAGCTATTAATGTAAAGCAGCTTTTCTTATTATTTGTGCACAACATGCAAACATATGTGCAATGTACAACATAGCATAAAACATGCACTAGTGTAAATTTTGATAGCGCACACAGTTAATACATACTCATAGCAACATGCTCTAATGTTTTAGATAGCTTTTCATGCAAATGCTTTGCCCCCGTGTAGTGATGGTGCATGGTTAATTAATACACATTATAAAAAGATGTGTTATGAACTGAATATGTATTGTCTAAATATGCAACAAAGCCAAAGTCTCTTGAGACAGGAACAGGGAGTGTAGATTATAAGGGAAAGGAAACTGGGAAGAGAGAACACATTCCATGATTCAAAGCTAAAGAGGCCACTGAAATCACGAGTTTTCTCTACACTGCAAAAACACATGTTAATTCAGCACAAGCATTTCAGACTGAAAGCATTTATGACCAAACCTCATTTTATATTTTTCACTGCATGCACCAAAAGTGCCACTTTAAAAAAAAAAAACTTTGGACTAGGCATGTGCCATGTGTTTTCACTTGCACCAAAATTTGTGTGCCATTTTAAATGCAGTCTGTCTGAAACATAAAAATAAAGCAATGCTTAATTTGAGAAATCTAGCTCTATCAACTCCCCTTTGATGATAACAAATCATGATACCTCAAATGATTTGTAGATCATCACACTTATTTATTTTCACAAGTGACATTTTTATTGCAAAAGCTGAGCATATAACAATTTTACTTCTATTACCTAAGGCAAACACAAGTCTTGTCTGTAATCAGATCATATATAGCCAAGCTCAAAGTTTAGTGCAGAGTTCTGTAAGTAGCTTCTTGGAACTGTTAGTCTTCTCTAAAATAAGTAACTAAAATAATAAAAGGAAAATTCAACAGGACAGTTCTCTTTTCTATTTTCTTTTCTTCTTTTCTTCTTTTTCTTTCATCATTCAAAGATTCTTTCTTTCAGCTCTTGACAATTCTCAGTTATTGTTTCAGCCTTTCTTTTTCTCTTTGTCACCAGCTTGCCATCAGGGTGGCTCATACAGTTCATTCAAAGTGGCATTCTGTACTTTTTCCATGCATTTTGACCACTCAGGTGCTGAGAAACTCTGACAGAGCACCATCAATTCCTTGCACTTTTTCAATCCAAGCCTTTCACTTTTATTTTCACTTTGATCAGATTCAGATGTTTCAGCTATAGGTGCAAATGATTTTTCAAAGGACCACTCCAGACGTTTTGGATACCCTTTCAGCCAGCTTTTTCCTACCTCCACTCTTAGGCCCACAGCACTAATTTCTTCTTCAGAGGCTGCATCTGACTCTTTCACCCTTTGGACACCGCTTTCATCTGAGTCAGTTTCCACTTTTTGCTTTTCCAGTGCCACTTCAGTTTTCTCTAGTGCTGCTTCAGACTCTGTGTGTTCCCTTACAGCTTGACTGACCCTCTTCTGTGGACTTTTGACCACTGCTGGCATCTCTTCTTGAAGAGGAGCTGTTTTATCAGGGGGACACAGGACCATACGTATGTTAGAGGCATGCACCCAATTTGGAAGGCCACCACATTTCACAACAGTCTTTTCCAGGATCCTTTGGAACAGGCCTTTCCCTTTCACAGCATCACTCAGATCAAAGTCGTTGCACCATCCATTATGCAGATCTTGTGTAGCAGCTGCAATCTGGTGAGAAACTGCACGCTCCACATCAGCCAGACCTTCACAGCAATGGCTAGTGTTTTCATCAGTGTTTTTCACAAGTGCATTTGCATGTTCATTTTCAAGCCACTTTGGTGATGCTGAAACACAGTCTTTTGCAAAGTGTGACTCTGTGCTGTCTTTGTGTTGCTTTATTAGGCTTGAAACTTCAGGCTGATGGCTACAATCGAATCTTTGTCCAATCTGTTGTTCTGCACTCATCATCTTTGAAACCTCATTATGATCTGATTTCAGAGAAACTGGCAATCTATACCTGGGCATCAGTTTTTGCAATAACACATTTGCTACTATGCAGTTGTCACTTTTCTCAATATAAACAATTCTGATACAACCCTGTTGTTCTGCTTCTGAAACAATTTCTTGAGCCTCTATTAATTCACCTGTGAAGATTCCATTGAATGTATATGCTAACAGAACACAATTTTGTGCAACTGAATTAGCATTTCTCTCTCCCATGACAATAGTGACTCCCATTTGAGCAGCTATACTGCATGTTATGGTAAGGGCAATCAATTTCGAATTTTGGGCTGAGGTAACTACTGAAAGCCATGAAGCTTTGACAACATAATGTATAAGGAGCACAGCATGTGCTGCTTTTAATGTGTCATTGTTACCTTTCAAACATGGGCCATCTACAGAATGGACATTGTTGGGCTGAATCAGACGTTCATCCTTAAAGTATGATCTGGCTTTATGCATATTTTCATGACATCTAGACACTCATATTCAGTTTCATTGATGTTGGGATCAAAGGTCATTGGGAAATACATCACAGACCCTTGAACACATTCATGTTTTTGAACAGGCACTGAGAGAGCGCAGCCCTCCCTCTCACTGCAAATTGGTGTATTTTCTTTTAAATAAACTTGCATTCCTAGTGCCGGTGCGCAACACTTTTTCTCTTTCAACTCTAGGAATGCTTTTGTGCAATTGTTGTCCAATGGAAGCGGATCAGACACATCCTTGTGTGTCAGACTCAGTAAAGGCTTAGCCACTAGGGAAAGGTTTAGTAACCACTCTCTACAGCAGCCAACCATTCCCAAAAATTTCCTGACTTCTTTCTGAATTTGAGGTGGATTTATCTGGTGAATTATTTCCACTCTCTTTGGTGACACCTTTCTACCTCCCTTTCCAATTATGTGTCCCAGACATTCATTTTCTTTTTGACAGTACTCCTGACTATTCTCATGTAATGGCACTGTGACATGAACCTGACAAAAATCAATAACAGTAAGCCATTCTTCAACACATGGAATGTGAAAAAATATATTGGCTGGATTCGGTACCACAGGACAACATGGAAAAGTTATGCTATTAATCTCCTGCACTAATCTGTTCTTTTCATTTAGTTTCTGTGAACCTGTGATCAGAAAGTTACATAAACTTCCAATCAATTCCATCAAAAATACTTTACTCACTTTATCTCCAATTATGGGTAAAATTTCTGCAACTGATGGTATTCTTGAATACATGTCATCTGGTTCTAATTTGAATAAGACATGGTCTGCACATTTTATTAATCTGACATCCTTCTCTGTGAACTCTCTTATTTCTGTGTTTATTATTTCTTTCAAATCAGAAGGTAATTTTTCAACTGTCTTTTCTGAAAACAATGCTACAGCTGTCTCTTGTTGGGCCATTTTAAAATGTGCATCCTCATCAGGAATCTGAAAATGAACATCATCTGGTGTACAGTAATCTGTGCTGTTTAATTTGCAAAATAATTGTTTTCCTGCTAGGCCTGAGTCACAAACGACAACTTGGTAATTTTCCTCAAATGGGCCTATTTTTGGTGCAAATTCTTCTAAAACTGGGTTTGTAATTTCTCCTTTTAAAATTCCTACAACTAAGTCTGGATCTTCCACTACTTTCACAATGGACTTGGTAAATTCAGAATTGTTAGGGTTAAAACTCTCATTTTCAAATATAGCAACCTGTTGAACTGGGTTCTGATTTTGTTTCTGGAAAGAATTCACATTTGCTCTGGACAACTTATTTAAATTAATTTTAGCATTTTCCATATTTAGTGGGAGCATCTGAGCTTGAAAAACTCCTGCCATTGGTACCTGTTTCTGAACTGATATTTGCATTTGCTTGGCTGACACATCTTGCACCTGCATTTCTCTCTGTTTTTGCACATTTCCAACTGCTGCATCATGTTTAAATTTAATTTTCTTCTTCCAATGCTCAAATCTGTTATAAAGATGGCAAAAGGACACCTTTTCCAGCAGTACAACATCCATACCTGAATTTGCACAGACCAAAACACCTTTACTTCCATCCTGTGTTCTTTTAATCTGTACCCAATCAACATCCTTTGCTGGCACTCTGCCCTTCAGGAAAGTAATCACTGCTACGTTTTTCTCAATAACAACAGAAAATGATGGTGCATTCATGCAAACCCTTATCATTGTCTCCTCACCTGGCCTTTGCACAACAACTTTAGATTCTAACCACAATTCAGTCTGCATGGCAATGTCAAAGAACATTTCCAAATTAATGCACAACTCCTTTAAAATTTCAACAAATCCATCAACTTGTGGGTACCACAGCATAAGTTTGTCTCTCAATTGTGGGAATGTGTTCAGAAATGCTGCAAGTTCATCTTTGTTGCGTGGCACATGAACATGCACTTCTCCCACCTTTTCTCTCAATGAGTAAGCAAAAGCTTCTCCCTCATCCTGTTTATTATTTTCCCTAACAAGGTCTGGTGGTTTCTTTTTCTTCTCATGTTTTCTTGCCCACTTGTCTCCTAATTTCTCAAACCCATTGCATTTGAAATTATATTTTATTTCTGCAATGTGCAATTGCATTCCTGAAGAACACATTTTCTCATTTGCTTCATTATTCATATGTACCCTGAAGTTTTTCTGAAATGGAAAACTTCCTGAAACATGAATTTCATATTTTTGAGCCAAATCAGTCAGTCTATCATGTATAGTTACTGCACTTGTAGCTGTTTCCTTACTCAGGGAAATTAATACTTTTTCCTGACACTGGTTCACATTTTCATGATTTGAACAGCAGGGACTGTTAATTTCTTCATGTTCAAATGTTGAATTGAAAACACTAAGGGGCCGATTCCGATCTCGGCCGGTAGGGCTCCGAATCGGATTCGGCTTAACCGGATCCGATTCGGAGCCCTATTTCCCGACCGATTCGTACGCGCGTCCGGGCGAGCGAGTACGATGCGAATTCGCCGACCGACTTGTCCGGGCGTCCCGACCGCTCCGACCGACTCGTTCCCGGGTCGAACCGCACCGACCGACTCGCTCGGACTCGACTCGCACCGCGCAATGGAGACGTTCCCCGGCCGGGTAAGTACAATGCGCGCCGCGAGCAGTCCGACCGAGCCGCGCACTCCGGCTCGAAAGAGCAGTCGGAGCCGTACTTTGGGGGTCCGTGTCGGACCCCCCTGTACGCGTAGCCGCGCGAGTCGCACACAGGGGGGACCCATGGGTCCCCCTTATGGGTCCCCCTTACCTGTGCGTGTACGGCGCGAGTCGCTTCACCGCGTACCCGCTGTAGGGGTTGCCCTTGTCCGCCTCGCACCCATTGAGTCAATGGGAGCCCGCGTACGCGTTGTACGACCGGCTCCCATTGACTTCAATGGGAGTCCGACCGACTCGAGTCCGATGGCATACGTGCGCATCGTACTCGTTCGGTCGGGCTGCCAGAGTCCGATTCGGTCGGAAATCTCTCCGGGTCCGGCTCGGTCGGAGAGATTTCCAGCCCGAATCGGAATCGGCCCCTAAGCTGTTTCTCTTTTCCATGGTCTGGGTTAATTTGGTCCCCCATGCTCTCTATCTTTTTCATCACTGCTGCTTCCTCACAGCAGGTTTGAGAAATCCCATCTTCAAATATATTCATTTTACCCTGGGCTATTGGTGTTGTAAAGACTATTTCTCCCCCACCTTTCAGTGCTTGGACTGTCTGGGGTAATTTCAGTTCAATAATCTGTGAATTCTGAGTTTCTGAAATAAACCCTGCCATAATTACTCCTTCTGCAGCTCTTTGAACCTTTTGAGTAGGCCATATTAATTGGGGCAGTCACAATTTTTCTAGGCATTGCCTGTGCATCTGTAGTTTGTGATATCTGGACTGAATCAGTCACATTTAAAGCAGTAACACCTGGAGGTATCACTGTCAGTGCTGAATCAACAGGTAGTGGGTCAATCTGAAATGTCTGCACAGTTCTCTCAATCTGTGTTTCTCTCTTCACAGAAACAGTAGCCACTGTAGTACTTACTAGTACACTATTTTCAGTATTTTTAATGGGAACCACATAAAGTGGCGGACACTCAGTTAACAATGCATCCATTATTTCATCCCCTGAATCATTATTTATTTGAAGCTTTTTATCATCATTAATTCCCTTCTCCTGCATCTGGTGCTTTACCTTTTTATCCTCACTTGCTTTGTCTCTTGCTGTCTTTTCCCACATGCTTAAAGCCTCAAATTGTGCAGCTCTAGATGGTGTCTTTATTTCACATAACACTTCCCTTAATTTGTCAATAATTTGCAATTCAAAAGTACCATCTTTTGAAACCTCAAAGGACCTTCTTTTTCAGTAATCTTGCACCATTGGTGAACCCACATACATGAATTTTGTCCCAAATTGGTAGACATAAAATGCACGGGTGTTCCTTCAGGAGCATCACCAATTAAAAACAAATTTTTCACTTTACCTCCCAACAGTTTCTTTAAACCTTCAAACATTTTCATTCCTGCAATAGTTCAATGCAATTTCTTTTCTTCAATGCTGTCAGTTTCAATTTCAGTCAGTTCAGCTCCTACTACTGACCCTCCACAAAATCTTACTGCAATATTTTTCTGAGTTTTCTTAATAAAAATTCTGTTAGTAACAACATAAAAACATTCGCTACTCTGTCTGCTCCACTAAACAAAGGATAGATTTCTTTTCACTGCAAGTAACACATTCCGCTTACTCTTCACAAAGTAAGAACTTCTGTTTACTCTTCAAACACTGCGAGTAAATCCCTTCCGCTTACCCTTCACTCAAGCTCAGAAGAACCTGCTACTCCTTTGGTGTTACCCTTTCTAGGTGATATAACACCAAAGTTTCACCAGCGAACTCTTTTGCTATCAATCACTCTCACTTTTACACAGAAAATAGTCCCTAATTTAACACTGCCAGCCCTACCTAGCTTCTCAGTGTTATTCCAACAGACGAGTAACCTCACTGCAGTGTGGCTTCCATTTACCACCCGCTATTCCTTTCCCGGGAATTTCCAGGTATCACTCTACCTGTGCTTCCAGACAACATAAAACAAGACACTAACTTTTCATGTTAAGAACATATAATCAATAATTAAAAATTCTGTCCTATGAAATTACCAATATAATCAATAAAACCATCAAGTCAAAAATGAGCAAACTTTTCACCAACAGTCAAAACCCTTACTATTTTCAACACTTCAAAAATACATCCTAGCACATTAACAACATTTCACAACCCTATTGATACTCACACCACTCCAGCAATCGCCTTCTTGCATCACCTTCCAGTACTGCTTTGCCAGTCTTCAGGTTCTGAGCATTGGAGTCAGGAATCAGGACTTGGACATTTATCTAACTTGGGCAATTATTTTCTAGAACTAATTTTCACAGATCAACTTTCCTCCTAAGGTCAATGGACCATTAGTCAAATAGTTGATGGTGATATTAATAATCCTTAATCACCAAACTAATTGATAATAACCTTCCTCTTGCTACCAGAAACTGATGCAGCGGTAATTTCACGGTAATTTCTCAATGCAAAACCTCATTTACCTCTATTTACCGCTGTAAAGATGTTGGGCCCTTGACACCATGTTTTACCTTCAGGAGACTTTATATAAACATGAAAAATCAAAAATGCAATTAATATTTAAGCCAATAAAGAGAGTTGTGAGTATTTTAAAGGGTTTTATTTTCTAGTTAATAGTTAAAGTTCTCTGACCCTTTATTCATTAGTCAAATATCAATCAGGTTACAGAATTGAAAATAGGAAAAATAGAATTAATACAAAACATATTATAGGTTGCATACAAAAACATTCCATAAAGGAAGAGAATGAGGAATCAAATGTCAATCAGAGTTCTTTAAAGAGTTCAGGAAATATAATTCAAGAGTGAATTATGCAAGGCTAATCAATAATTCATAATTGGCAAAAATCTCCCATAAAGAGAAATAAATGCATAAGACAAATACATCTTTTCAAAACTAATTAATTAGTCAAAGCATGAATTTAAAAGTTTTAGCATCAAAATCTAATCCTGTTCTATCCAGCTCCACTCTCTGCCCTGGTCTGTTCATCTGTCCTCTCTGTGTTCACAGAGAGACGCTGCTCCTGAAAAGGCCCCTCCTTCACAGACCACAGAGGAATGTGATCTACCTTGCCAAAAATATGACGTGCAAGGCTAGCCTATGCCCCCCACCTCCCTCTATCTCTCCTCGGATGCAATCTGCTCTCAGACTGCACCCGCTAAAGCTTCTAAAGCCTCTAAAAAAAACCTAAAAAAACCCACAAAGCCCCCTAAAGAGGTCATATTTATACTCTAATTCTTGGCTGACTATACTAATAAGGTTGCAATTTTCAGTAAAGCTTGCACCCTGATTGGATAGCTTAGATGACGAGGGTCTCACCATCCTGTTCTCATTGACAAATCCAACCCACACCAGTTTTAACAAAGAAGCCTTAATGATTAATACAATTATATGTTTTAGCAACATTTACTAGGAAAAATATTTCAGTCTATTTCCTCCTTCCTGTCATATCGCACGCAGGAAGGACACATTCCACAAACACTGCTACATTGGCAGGGTAACAAGAATGTACAGTTCATGGTGGCCTTGAACCAGGTCTTCACTTGAGGCACTTGGCAGTATGTAGCTGGTATAATCTGCGCATGCGTTTTTCAGCACGATTCTCAGCCATGCTGGATTCTTAGGCAGCCATTTAATGGTGGGCCCAAAAACAAAATAAACACAAAAAGAGTATTAATTTTCAAATGAAACCCATTATGTTTTACCTTCCACATACTAATACCCTGTATAAATGATACCTTGCAAAAGCTGTTAATGTAAAGCAGCTTTTCTTATTATTTGTGCACAACATGCAAAAATATGTGCAATGTACAACATAGCATAAAACATGCACTAGTGTAAATTTTGAAAGCGCACACAGTTAATACATACTCATAGCAACATGCTCTAATGTTTTAGATAGCTTTTCATGCCAATGCTTTGCCCCCGTGTAGTGATGGTGCATGGTTAATTAATACACATTATAAAAAGATGTGTTATGAGCTGAATATATATTGTCTAAATATGCAACAAAGCCAAAGTCTCTTGAGACAGGAACAGGGAGTGTAGATTATAAGGGAAAGGAAACTGGGAAGAGAGAACACATTCCATGATTCAAAGCCAAAGAGGCCACTGAAATCACGAGTTTTCTCTACACTGCAAAAACACATGTTAATTCAGCACAAGCATTTCAGACTGAAAGCATTTATGACCAAACCTCATTTTATATTTTTCACTGCATGCACCAAAAGTGCCACTTTAAAAAAAAAAAAAACTTTGGACTAGGCATGTGCCATGTGTTTTCACTTGCACCAAAATTGGTGTGCCATTTTAAATGCAGTCTGTCTGAAACATAAAAATAAAGCAATGCTTAATTTGAGAAATCTAGCTCTATCAGTACTTTTGTGGGAAACGCTACCATTACACTAGGTACGTGCTGAACAATTATACTTAAATCCAGCACGACTGCATAGTGTGCCTTTTTAATAACCCTACTTAACAATATAATCCGAGTTTTACTTGGTTCCCTGCCAAGAGTAGTGTGTTTTAGTACATGCCGTCTTGGCTATAAATACATTTAAAAAGTTTGTTCTGTTCTGTTTATTGCTGACGATTCTTGGTGGAAAGTTAGATGGCATCCTGATCATGTTCGGGATGCTCTGGGGCGCCACTGACATAGAGATATTACAATATCTCTACTTAAATATATCTATTTCGATCTCCTCCGAAGCTTTGCATATATTAAGTCTGATCATAATATTTCAATATTCTTTTGTTGCTTTACTGAACGAAAGCTTGACATTTTGCTATCTTGAATTTTTTGATTCTCCTGATCTCTTGCGTTTACTTTTTGCATTGTTACAGAATAATTGACCGAGAGGTCTTAGGGAAAGAAGACCTAATCGCTTTGGATAGATCTAGTCCTTGGGCTCCAAGGACTCCTTTGTGGCACTGCGATACGATGTGCTTCTAGTTACTTTGCTTTATTTCAGAAGATTTATGAGGTAATCTCCATTCTGGATCACGCTCTTTTCACAGAGAGGTGTATACATTCTGGTTTTTCCTTTTGGCTCTTCTGTCCCTTTGAACACCATATGGTTGTATGCGACAAGAAAATTCTTATCACTGTTGGAAGGGATACATTTTAATTCCAATTGGTTTTGGTCCCTTTCTCTGCTGTTTTTTCCTCATGTGGTTTCCTTAGTTTATTTGCTTTTTTCTGGAAATTCTTTCGCTGCGAATCAAGGACATGATATTTATGCATCTGCACATGGAAAGAACCTTCCTAAGCATGTCCCAATATGTCTTTCCATGCACTTTTCGTGTTTCAGTTTCTGATGTTTTTAAAAAAAATAGGATGATAATTAAAAATGTTTCTGAAGTGTTCATTTCAAACATGTGACAAATGTCTTTTAAATTGACAGCCTTGAAAGTGTCGTCCTTTCGACGAAACACGTATCGGCTGTTCTTTACCATCTGATACTGACCTGCTTGCCAAAAAAACTTTGGATTTTCTGAAATTTAAATGTTGGATCTGCTACATTGACAGACCAAAAACACAATACTTGTGTAGTGCTCTGGATTTTGTTAATAATTCGTCAATATATGAAATTTCTGTTTTTTCATATATTTATTTACACTACTGAAGTGGCGTAGGGCTTGTCCATTGTAGCACACGTTACTGCTGTATTATATGTACTTGCCATAGATTGTGAGTGGATTTTTTAGCAGTCTGTTATTACCACTGCCATCTCGTATCTTTAAATCTAGAACTCCGCACCTGGATTTGGCTTACTGTGAGTCTTAATTCTCCAAGTGGTGCCTTTCCAGTACTGACCCTTGGAAGTGGGGATAAAGGTGCTCTGCCTGCACAGCTGTGGTCCCCATCAGAACTGAAGCAGCGTGACACAACTTGCACTTCAGCCCTCACAGCTCCTCATCAGAACTGATGCAGTGTAATGCAACTTGACACAGGCCTCACATCACCACTTTTGCAGCTCCACATCGGAACTGGCACAGAGCGATGCCCCTCAGCGCAGGACCTTGCATCGCTGCTCGGAACCGCCATTGTGCAGTGCTACGCCCCGCATCAAGGTCGTAAGGTATAATTTTCATTGGGTCTAACCTAGTCCCGGTATCTGGCCCACGCTCCATCACAGTTGGCCTTAACTTGTGACCTTGTCCGGGTCTGGCGCAAGCAGATAAACACAGTTGGCGCTTAGTGCTTTTAAGCACTTAATTTAGCTGCATGTTTAAAATTGCATAGCTCCGGTTCTACTAATTGGATTTTTGAAGTTTTGGTGTCAAATAGTTTATGAAAATGTACTAAATTGGGGTGGGAGTCTTTCGGTGTTGTGTTTTCACTTTATTACTGTTTGTGTGTTGCGTAAATACTTGACAAATTGCTTCCAAGTTAAGCCTGACTTCTTTTGTGACAAGCTACCAGAGGGTTAAGCACAGGTTAATTTAGTAGCTTTACTGGTCAACCTTGACAGGGATTGTGACTGTTGGTTGAGAAGGGCTCACAACAATTCAATTTCTCACACGTCTCCTCTGTGACATGCCACCATATCCAATTTCTGAATTGGGTACCCCAGATTTGGGTATACAGTATCCATTACCCGCAATGGTGTTGGCAAACCAACATTCTAACACAAGCATGGTGACATTGACCCGATGGAGAGTTTAGCCCCCGTGGTGGCCAATGCGTAACCAACGAAATCCACCGCCAGGAAAAGAACCCTGCCAGAACATTCCGAATCATTAAATGTGGTGAAATTGTGTCCATCAATGTGCCCAAGGTGTTTCTTAAACCAGCAGTCTCCATTAGTGGCACAATCTCCTGTGGTAATTGCTAAAGCTAGGGGGCATATTAGCAAGACCCACGTTAAAATTATCGCCGTTTTAGCGGCAGGAAACTGCCGCTAAAACGGCGATAATGGGCTTGCTAATATGCGTTATAGAATTCCAATAGAAGCCCAGGTTAGATGTGCAGGACATCTAACCTGGGCTTCTATTGGAATTCCATAACGCATATTAGCAAGCCCATTATCGCCGTTTTAACGGCGATAATTTTAACGTGCGTCTTGCTAATATGCCCCTAGGTTTTTAAAATACACAGTACCCGATATTTAAATGAGGTGAAGTGGAAAGGATTCCTCCACCAGAGAATATATCTTCCAAGAAAGAAAAAAGGTAAAGCGTATATCAACCTCTTTAACACATTAACTCTAATGGAGTTTTTGTCTTGCAGAAATTCTTTAGGTATAAATAGGATGGAGCATGAGCACTCATTAAATCATATATTTGCATAGATTTCCACATATTCCCTAGGAATTTATGAAGGGCATCAAAGGCAGTAATCTGTGCAAATCATAGGACGAAATATGTGATGTGTAGATTGCTAGTTTTTAAAATGTTCCTAGTGAATTAGTTGCTTAGTGAGTGTAGCAGGCATTACTAGGTAGCACCCCAACTCTGGTAATTGTTGCAGCGTTATTTTAATACTAAAAACTGAACCTGGATAAACTATTATTTCTCTTTTTTGTTTGAAAACAATGAGCGTAATAAAAATCTTACACATAGCTGCAGCAGTGACATTTGAATTTGCTCCCCTAATCTATCACAGTTTGCCATTCCTAGGGAGCTGGGCATTAAATCCCGCTTGACATTGAATCCAATAGTTTACGGAGATAGATGTTCTGCATTTGAGTGGGTAGTTCTACATGAACTTTCCAGCAACAGTGAAATGTCAGTAAATAGCACCTGTGCATATACTTTGTTATATAAAGAATGCACCGCTGAAAACTTAACAAAATGTCATGAAATGATAATTGTGCTGTTAATACAAAACTGAGTCTTTTCCTAGTCTGCTGCCTCGGACTCCTTCCTCTCCAGGATGGGATGCTGCTGCGTAACAATCCTGGTATTGAATCTCTTCTTGTGTGTTTAGTTCACCACAGAAGCGGTTGTACAATGCCAATCACAGCATTATCACCTTCCCACCATACCTGATAGAAAAAAAAAGTGCATTGTTTAGTTTGACTTCCTGCAGAAGCTTATGCAGCAAAACAGAGCGTCCTTTAACCTATTCTTTCTGTCTGGTATACCTTTTTTAGAGGAAATAGTGTGCCCAGGGCCATTCTATTTTTATCAGTGACCTTCTGTGTGAGTTTGCATAGCAAGCAATAGTCCAAATTAAGCTACTGCTTGCATCAGGCCCTAAGGAATAAAGAATACACGGGAATTCCAGAAAGGTCTTGCTATGTACTGTAGATCTTACTTTGTTTCAGGGATCTTAAAGAAATGAAAAGCCTGGCAGAAAAAGGTACTCTTGTATACATGTGGGCATATTTACAAGTCCCTTGGGCCACTGGTGTGTCACTTTTTGTGACGCACCGCTGGCGCAATCTCCTGCCCCATATTTACAAGGACATATAAAGCTTCCCTGCGTGGCTTTTCCTGTCCTTGTAAATATGGCCCCTTCTCACGCAACACTCTGCATGAAAGGGGCGTGACATGGGTGTTGCTGTGGGTGTTCCCACGCAACACCCGTGTATTCTGCTACATTTCCAGATTTACGAGAATTCATGAATCTGGAAATGCTTCAGAATACTACGCCACCCCAGGGGTGGCATAGCGGGGCACATTGACGAGAAATGTCTACATTTCTCCTCGTTTTTTCCTCTTTCTAGGAGAGCTGCATCCTGCAGCACACATAGGAAGAGGAAATCACCTCTTTTTATTTTTTTTGTTATTGTTTTTGTGCAGAAAGGTACCCCTTCCTGCACTGAAGCAATCTCCCTGCAACGCAGGCAAACTTGCACCATGGCGCAAGGGTGCCTGCGTGGCGCATGGCAGCCGATTATGCACCAGCACAGGGGAGCACACAGGGATGTGTCATATTGTTGTAAATATGAGGTATCCTTGTGTTTTGGAAGTGCAGCAGTGTTGCGCAGCCAAAAGGCTTGCGGTGCCAAGCTGCTGCACTTTCTTGTAAATAAGCTCACTGGTTCTGACATGGATTGTAACGCAGACTCTTCATGTGTGGGCTACAGTTTTACAGAACTTTCATACACCTCTAGTGTAATCCAAACACATTATATCTGTGAAGGAGGGGAAAAAAATGAAAAATCATTTCCATCCCAGTAATTCTACCCAGGACTGTAAATTTCCCAATGCCCCAGGTGATTTCAGTATGGGCCCATGCTTTATATGATCACAGTAATTACCACATCATAATTTATGAAATGCCAATGCTGTCACAGGCCTGTGTCCCATCTTTCTCCTCCCCAGTCACTTCAGTGCTCCCTCCCCACTCCAGCTGTCTTGTTTTCCTTTGGAAGTGATTAATAACACTTATTTACAAGGGGAACATGTTGTAAATGAACCATACAAAGGAACAAAAGGCAGTACTGATGGAGATTACAAACTCAAGCAAGCACTTTGCAACAATATTCAGTTATATTGTGACATTTTCAAGACACTTTATTTTGCAGTGTAAAATCTTTAACTCTCTCCCATCTCTCCTCTAATAGGTAGCAGTATCTAATTGAAGAATAAAGCAAGGAAGACAGAAGGGGAGAACAGAGAAAGACAAACTTTAAAAAAAGGATTGAACAAAGTTAAAAACAAAAAGAAGAAAGATAAAAGGACAGAGGGTTTATGTTGAACTGCTTCTCGTATCTGTAATTAACAGAATTATAGATGAGTAACAGGGAATTATGGGGATGTTTTTCACTGAGGGGTTCTGAGTGACATCAAATAAACAATGAGAGTGAAGCTCGAGCTATCTATGATGTCACTCAGAACCTGGAGGTGAAAAACATCCCTGTAATTCACGTTTTACCCATCTATAATGTTATGTTATGTATGCCCCTCCCCCAACAATCTGTCTCTGCTTTCAGCTACAAGGCAGGGTCAGAGGAGAAATGGGGCAGCCATAAATACCATGGCATCTGTTCTGTATCCAGGTTCCCAAAGATGAAAAAAAGTATCTGCCATCCTTGATCAACCCCCACCACCTTTCCTGCCTTCCTTCCCCCTCCTGCAGCTGTGCTTTCAGCTTTCATTTAAAGCAGAGATGCAATGCTGCTCTGGTAGGCTCTCAGAGAGCCCTGCCAGCCCTCTATGACATCAAAGGAGTGGGTGACTGTTGTAAAGTCATCCTGTGCCCTGGGCACCCCCCAACTTTTTGCTGACTGGAACTGGTGGTAACTGACTCTGACTGACCCTGGGCTCTGTCTAACTAGGCCCAGGGCCAGTGCCAAGCTGAAAGGAACACATTAGAATACAGTTAAGACACCCAACATACACTAGGGTACACTATGGGATGGTGGGGTACCCCTGTAATTGGCATGACCTACCCCATAAGCCCCTAGCATATAATAGGGCAGGGGATTGAAACTACCTAGAAGTCCCCAGTATCCTGGGGCATGGCAGTTTAGAGGCCAGCAGCTTTTCTGCACTTGCATGGGTGCAATGCTGAAGCCTGGGGTCAGTTTAAAAGCAGCCCTGGGTGCCAGGACTGCTTTTAAAAAGCAAATTGTGCCCAAATTCGACTTTGGGGTTTGGGGCACTTAAAAATGGAAAACCTACAATGTTTTGGCATATAAGGGGCCCCCAGGGTCTTCCCTAGGTATCACAGGGGTGGGGGGTCAGTTATCTATAATGTACACCCTTATAAAATGAGTTTTTATATGCCTGGGTAAAGTGAAATTTCACATTTCACTCCCCACATTGTGTTAAAGTGCTGCCCAAATTCGACTTTGAGGCTAGGAGCACAGGGAATTGAGGATCTGCAATATTTTTACAGATTCAGAACCCCTAAAGTCTCCCCTAGTTGCACAAGCGTTGGGGGTCCTGTAGAAATTAGGGAAATACTTATAAAATATGTTTTTATAAGCCCTGGTGCTAGAAAACTGGCCCAAGTCATTTTTCCAATTGCAAATCCCCAGTTACATAGGCTAACATTGCAGGAAGATATTAAATAATAACTCCTGATAGAAAAGAGCTAGAGCTACCATTCAAAGACTTCTCAGAATGGTAATGCTAAATCCAACAATATTATATTGTTGAATTTCTCCTAAAGTGTACATACAAGAAGTTATAAGACTTTCTTATTTGTAAGTCCAAATTCAGCCTTCCACTGGTCTGCCCTGATTGGTCAGAGTTAAGGGGATTAGCCAGACTGCTTTGAAGAGGTGATAAAGATCCCCTGGGGTTACCAACTGTCCTGGGAGGGCAGTGTGCTGGTCTATAGGAATGCCAGGCCAGGGGGTGGAGTCGTAAACCATGATCTTCAAAGGCAGAGGGGAGGCCTGGGTTTCAGTTTCACTCTGACACTCTTGACCCAGAGTCAGGGCTAGGCTTAAGGAAGGTATGTGCAGATGGTAGGGGGAGAGGCCAGGGAGATAAGCCATCCCAGGGGGTGTGTTTAGCCAGCTCTTGCCTCTCTGCTGGAAATTCAGCCATTATGGATTTGGAAGATTTGATGCACTCTGGGACAAAATGATGCCACACTCTACAGGAAGTGGTCATCACCTTGGGGAGTTACCCTGCTCTCATTGGTCAAGAATGACCTGCTGCTTGACCCAGAGAATTTTGAATAAGTATCTGAGAGGGGCAGAGCCCTCCAGATCTGCTGCTTGAAACTTACTGAAGCAAGAAGTGCCCTGCTGAGAAGATTTTGCTGTGCAAAGATTTCTAAGGCCTGACCTCTGAAAACTGCACCATCTGAAACTGCAGCCCTGTGGATTACCTTGCTGGAAAAGAACTAAAGAGTGGACTCCCTGAAAGCTACAGGTTAAAAGAGCTCAACTGGAACATCACCAACTAAATCTGCACCTTGGGGAACTACCAGTGGATTTGTATGGGTGACGTCCCAGTGGATTGTGGGAACTGAAGTCCTCAACTTTCAAAGACCATCTTGGAGCTTCCAGACCCTTGGAGTGAGTTTGAGACACTTTGGACCCTTTGAGGAACTTCAGGAAGAAGTTCAAGAAGTTTGGAGAACTTTGGAGGAACTTTGAAAAAAAGCTCCATAGAGGGACCGACTCAACCTGGTCAGCCAAGCCGCCTGCCTTCAACCGCGAGCCGGCCAAGCCCACCAGGTTCGTCCCGCTAAAAGCTCCATCGCATCGACTTCCAGAGATTGACCGGGACTAGAGAAAATCTGAAGCCGGCGAACCCTCACCGGATCCGGCTACATGAGGAGCATCGAGAGACCCCGCGAGAAAAAGCTCCAGAAAAGCTTCTAAGTCTGCTCGTAGAAAAGCCGACCGGGAGCAACCGCGAGAGCCAAGCCGCCTGTCTTCCATCGCGTGTCGGCCTGGATTTCTGGATTGCCCCGCTGAAGCGATCTTGAGAAATTTTCTAAGTCCGCTCCAGGGAAGTTTACCGGGACCTCGTCACAAGTCAAGCCGGTGAACCCTCACCGGATCCAGACTGGCTGGGAGCTTCGAGGGGCCTCGCGAGAAAAAGCTCCAGAAAAGTTTCTAAGTGTGAAGGTAGAAACTGCGACCGGGACCTGCCGCAAGCTGTAGCCGCCTAGGGATCCATCGCGGTGGCCTGAAACTTTGACTTTGCCCCGGTCTCTCGCAAGCAGGTATCCCAATATGGTGCTATAAACTTCTAAGTGCTATATTTTATTATATCTTTGAAAATTCATATCTCCGGTTCCCTACATTGGATTTTTGTCGTTTTGGTGTCATTTTAAAGATAAAAATATTTCCTATGTTTATAAATTGATGTTGGATTTTTATTATGTGTTGTGTCTTAATTATTTACTGAATTGGTGTTTTTAAATGCTTTACATACCTGTCTTTGAAGTTAAGCCTGTCTGCTCGCAGCCACGATACCAAGGGTTGAGCATAGGAATAATTTTCTGAGACCTATGCTGAGTCCTATCATGTGTTAGTGGCCTTATTGCCAGTGGCAGACCTACATTTGCCCCTACCAATAACCCACTTTCCAACAGTGACCACTTTTATTATCAACTGTTGTGATATCATAGCAGTGAGTTTTGACATTCAGAATCTGAAATAAACAATAGAGGCTCTCTATGAGACCTATACATAAGATAGGAAATAACTTTTACCTACGTACCAAAACCGATCTCTTTTGTGTTGACGTGCTGTTAAGTTTACAATGTAAAAAGTGCAGCCCCAGAAATTGGTTAAATTGGATCTATACGCAACTTTAATACCCTCAGCCACAGAAGCCATGTTAATTTTACTGATTAACCTCTCTCTGTATCTGCCTTTCCTGCCACAAAATAGCAAGAAATACAAAAGAATTTTGAAACCACATAGGTTAGAAAGGTAATTTTAACCCCTTCCGTGCGCCGGTCGGCCGGGAGCCGTCCGACGTCACAGTGGGCATGTGCGCAGGACGGCTCCCGGCCGTCCTAGCACCCACCCATGGGGGAAGCGCTGGCGCTCCCCCCGTGGAACACCCATCCACGTGCCCCCACCGGGGAAGGCAGGGGAAGCCCTTCCCCAGCCCCCCCTCCACGTCATCAATGACATCAGCGCGCGAGGCGCGCTGACGTCATTAGAGGATTCCCGATGAGCGCGCCGGAGAGAAGAGGAGGTAAGTTTCTCCTCGTGGGAGGGGGGGATTTAAACAATAGAGGCATCGGGGGAAAGGAAAGGGTTTTCCTTTCCCCTGATGCCTCTTTTGTGCATTCCTGCTGCACGATCGTGCGATCGTGCAGCAGGAATGCCCCTAGACCCAGGGATTTACATTTTTTTTAAATTGTGAAATTGGTTTACTGTTTGGGGGAGCGGCCCCTTAGGCAAGGGTCGCTCCCCTTATGGGGGCAATGTTTATTGGCTTTGTCTTCCCCCCTGGGGGGGCAGATTTCGGCATAATTTTTTTAAAAGTGGCCCACTGGACCCCCAGGGAATACTTTTTGGAGAGTGACCCCTTGGGCAAGGGTCGCTCTCCTTTGGGGGCTATGTCTCGCCATATTTGGCCCACTAGACCACCAGGGATTTGTTTGTGGGGAGTGGCCCCTTGGGCAAGGGTCGCTCCCCTTATGGGGGAAATGTTTTTTGGCTTTGTCTGCCCCCCTGGGGGGCAGATTTTGCCATTTTTTATTTACAGTGGCCCACTGGACCACCAGGGAATACTTTGTGTGGAGTGGCCCCTTGGGCAAGGGTCACTCCCCTTTGGGGGCTATGTTTTTGGCTGTCTGCCCCCATGGGGGGGCAGATCTCGCCTTTTTTTTTATCTAGGGCCCACTAGGCCACCAGGGATTTTTTGGGGGGAGAGTGACCCCTTGGGCAAGGGTCGCTCTCATTTGGTGGCTGTGTCTCGCCATATTTGCCCACTAGACCACCAGGGATTTGTTTGTGGGGAGTGGCCCCTTGGGCAAGGGTCACTCCCCTTTGGGGAGCATTAATGTGGCCGTTTCTGCACCCCTGGGGGGCAGATCAGCATATTTTTTTTTGTATGGCCACTAGTGGGGAGTGGCCCCTTGGGCAAGGGTCGCTCTCCTTTGGGGAGCATTAATTTGGCCATTTCTGCCCCCCTGAGGGGCAGATTGGCTGATTTCTTTTTGTATGGCCACTATGCCACCAGGGTTATTTTTTTTTTATGTTGGGGAGCGGCCCCTTGGACAAGGGTCGCTCCCCTTTATGGGAGGATGATTGTGGCCATTTCTGTCCTCTTTGGGTGGCAGATTAGCAGTATGTTTTTTAGGCCCATCTGCCCCCAAGGGGGGCAGAAGCCACTAGACAACAGGGGTTTTTAAATTTTTGTGTTTGGGAGTGGCCTCAAGGGCAAGGGTTGTGCCCCTTTTACGGGGTTGAATATTTTATTTATACTCTTAGGCCCACCTACCCCTTAGCTTAGCTGGTGGATTGTGTGTGGACTGGTGCATTATTTGCATATGTGATTGTAATGGTTTTTTTCCTCCTTTTTATTCTAGTGTAAAGCTTTTGATTCCTGTTTGCGGTTTCGGCAGTGGTTGTTCTGCAGTTTTGCGTATTTGCATTTTTTTGGTAAGAAAAACATTTTTGTTGTATTTACTCCAAATGAGCATTATTGTCATGCATGAATGATTTTCTTTGTTGGTGGTGTCATAATGGCAGCATATTTAGTTAGTGGTTTGAGCATGAAATTTTTTGCGATGTGTTTTGCATTGTCTTATGTGTAATTTTCTTTTTTTTTTCTTTTTAGTGGGATATTCTTGATCCTTACTGTGTCTGTGCAGAGTAGGTGGTGGTGAGTCTAGCTGCTTCTGGCAAGTGAGTGGTATAGTGTTGGAGTATATAGGTCTTTGCGATAAAGCTACATTTTGTTTATTTCTTTTTTTACAAAGGGTTTGTTGTTGTTGACTTGTTTGACAAGTTACCTTTATTAGTAAGCATTATGGCTAGCCGTAGAATTACTGCTCAGCAGGTGGTTGGTATGCTTCTTGAATCTTCCTCTGAGCAGGATTATGACACTGACAGTGCGTCTGAGGGAGAGGAGGGAGGGGAAGATTCAGGCAGTGAGTTTTCTCTCCACATGGAATCATCGGATGATGAAGCTACTCTCAGTGCAGATGAAGCTACTCTCAGTGCGGATGAAGTGCCTGTTTTAGAGGTGGACACTGATGTGTCGATGGTGCAGCAAGAGACATTGGTATTGCAGCCTGAGGCTGCAAGGCTTCCTACTGGAAGTGCTGTACTCTGGGTTGATCCAAACATGGTGCAGCCGGTGTTGCCTGCCTTTAGTGTGGATGCAGGGTGTAGAGTGGATTGTGAACATTTTTTGCCTATACAGTTTTTTCAGTTGTTTATGGATG
Source organism: Calotriton arnoldi (assembly GCA_963921515.1). Classification (NCBI taxonomy): domain Eukaryota; kingdom Metazoa; phylum Chordata; class Amphibia; order Caudata; family Salamandridae; genus Calotriton; species Calotriton arnoldi. The sequence goes on from CAWUFW010007963.1 coordinate 401,714, forward strand.
ATGTATTTTTGGCTGAGATTGTTGAGCAGACTAATTTGTATGCTGAACAGTTTTTGAGGGACAACAGTGCCAGACTTAGGCCCCACTCTAGAGCAAACCGGTGGACTCCCACAAATCTGGAAGAGATGAAGAAGTTTTTGGGTTTGACTTTTTTGATGGGCTTGATAAGGAAGCCGTCCATGGCTTCATATTGGTCTACCAGTCCCTTGATGGCAACGGCCATATTTCCTGCAATTATGAGTCATGATCGGTATTTACTTTTGCTTCGAATGCTGCATTTAGTTGATAATACTTTGGCGTTGCCACGAGATAACCCTGACTGTGACCGTTTTTTTAAGATTTGGCCTGATCTTGATCACTTTGTAGATCGATTTTCAGAGATCTATACTCCAGGGAAAGAAATAGCTATTGATGAGTCTTTGGTCCTGTTCAAGGGCCGTTTGGTTTTTAGGCAGTACATTCCTAGCAAAAGGGCACGTTATGGAATTAAACTGTATATGTTGTCTGAGAGTAGGACAGGATATGTCTTTAAATTCCGGGTGTACACTGGTAGGGATTCCACTATTGACCCCCCTGGTTGTCTGTCCACTTTTTGAGTTTCAGAGAAAATTGTGTGGGATCTTGCTAGAGGACTGTTTAACAGAGGCCACCATTTGTACCTTGATAACTTCTACACTGCTGTGCAATTGTTTAAGGAATTGTTCAAAGTGGACACTTTTGCTTATGGCACAATCCGCTCTAACTGTAAAGGTTATCCAAAAGAGCTTGTTTGCAAAAAACTTGAGAGGGGACAGTGCAGTTCCTTGCATTGTGATGATCTACTAGCTGTGAAATTTGTGGACAGGAGGGATGTGTACATGCTGACTACCATCCATGATGAGAGTACTTCACCTGTGGCTGTTTGGGGTCAGATTGCTGAAGTACGCAAACCTGTGTGCATTTTAGACTACAATAAGCACATGGGTGGTGTTGATAGAGTAGATCAGAGTTTGGAACCTTACACTGCTATTCGTAAGGCTTACATTTGGTATAAGAAGTTGGCCATCCATCTCTTCAATTTAGCAACTTTCAATGCTTTTGTTGTGTACAAGGAGTGTTCTCCTGCGTCAAAGTTGACTTTTGTTCAGTTTCAGGAGTCTGTGATAGGCAGCCTTGTTGTTGTGGAACAGGCAAGTGTTCCTAGAGTTGGAGTGGTGGAGGATGTGGCTAGATTGAAAGATCGCCACTTTCCTGATTTCATTCCTCCCACGCCCAAAAAAACAATCCCTGTAAGAGATGTAGAGTCTGCTTGCGAAGAGGTGTGCGGAAGGAGAGTCGTATGCACTGTGCCGATTGTCCTTCTAATCCTGGGCTGTGTGTGCCCACATGTTTCAGATTGTATCACACTCAAAAGAGTTTTTGGGAGCAACCGTGAGTCTAATAGTGTACTGCCTGGTCTGTATGGTTTTATATAGTTGTTCAGTTTAACGTTTGGCAATAGAATGATGTCTTTAGTTATTGCTGTTGTTTTTGTAGTTATAGTTTTGTATTTAGTTGCAATTGGTTTGTGTTTTCTTTCTTGTTTAAAAAAAAATTATGACGTGCGTGGACTGGCGCTTGGCTGGCGGTGTGCGTGGACTGGCGCTTGGCTGGCGGTGAGTGGACTGGCACTTGGCTGGCGGTGTGCGCGGATTGGCGCTTGGCTGGCGGTGTGCGTGGATTGGCGCTTGGCTGGCGGTGTGTGTGGACTGGCGCTTGGCTGGCGGTGTGCGTGGACTGGCACTTGGCTGGTGGTGTGCGTGGACTGGTGCTTGGCTGGCAGTGAGTGGACTGGCGCTTGGCTGGCGGTGTGCGTGGATTGGCGCTTGGCTGGCGGTGTGCGTGGACTGGTGCTTGGCTGGTGGTGTGCGTGGACTGGCGCTTAGCTGGCGGTGTGCGTGGACTGGCGCTTGGCTGGCGGTGTGCGTGGACTGGCGCTTGGCTGGCGGTGTGCATGGATGGGTGCTTGGCTGGCGTTGTGTGAGTAGTGACTTGCTGCTGGTCACTACACACACTGCTAGCTAAACGCCACTCCACGCAATCCGTGAGCTGGTGTGGTTGATGTGTCAGGAATGTGGGCGTGTGAAAGTGATGGGCCCTTGACTGGTGCTCTCTACTGGTGTGAGTGTTGTAATGTGCTGGGCCCGTGGCTGGCAGTGTGAATGGTTTTGTATGTGTCACACGTATGAAAGGTGTATGAATGGCCTGTAAAGCGGTTGGTGCCTTGTCGTGGCTTTACAGCTCACGAGCTGTGAGTCAATGGTTCAGTTTCTCGTCCTTTCAATTATTAACAGTGCATTTCATTTTTGTGAAATCTCTGGTTAATACAACTGTATATACTGAACCATCACTCACCCTCGTGCCAAATCCAACCAGTATGTCTGTGTGCTTGAAGAATAGGTGGTTGTGCAGAAATATTTGTCTTTTCTGTCTTTCTCAAGCAGGGGGTACCTTGTCCCATATTGTGAATGTTGTAATGTGTTGGTTTCGTGTCTGGTGGTGTGAATGGTCTTGTGTGTATCACGTATTAAAGGTGTGTGAATGGCCTGTAAAGCGGTTGGGGCCTTGACGTGGCTTTACAGCTCACGAGCTGCGAGTCACTGGTTCAGTTTTTTGTCCTTTCAATTATTGACAGTGCATTTCATTTTTGTGAAATCTCTTGTTAATAAAATTTTATATACTGAACCATCACTCGCCCTCGTGCCAAATCCAACCAGTATGTGTGTGTGCTTGAGGAATAGATGGCTGTGCAGTAATCTTTGTCTTTTTAGTCTCTCTGCCAAGGTGTACATTCCATCTAAGAATAACCTACCAACTGTAGATATTGTTGTAAACAAAAAACCCATGGGAGTACATGGTGATGTCTCTCTTGTGGATCCCAACAAGTTATCTTACACACAATGTCCTGCAAACCTCAAAATGTGTCTGTCACATTTTCCTTGCATTATTGTGCCAAAATGTTCACGCTGCAGAAAGAAACAACAAATTTCCTACCCCCGCCTTTCTCCAAGTATCCCAATAGAAATGGTACCTCACTCGCGTGGATGGGTCAAGGACCCGTGACAGGCAAGGGCCCAAAACCTACTGAGGCGACATCAAAATTGCCTATCACAAAACGACCTGGTTTTGCAAGGGGGGTCACCTGGGTTTTTGGCCCTGTGCTCGGCGGCCATCTAGGGAAACCTACCAAACCCATACATTTCTGAAAACTAGACACCCGGGGGATTCCAGGGAGGTATGGCTTGCATGGATCCCCCAACGTTTTCTTACCCAGAATCCCCTGCAAACCTCACATTTAGCTGAAAAAATCACCTTTTCCAAACATTTTTGTGTGGGAAAGTTGTGGCATCACCGGGCTGACATAAATTTCCTACCACCCAGCGTTCCCCCGGGTCTCCCGATAAAAATGGTGCCTCACTCGTGTGGGAGGCCCAAGTACCCGCGACAGGCAAGGGCCCAAAACTTATTGAGGCGACATCAAAATTGCCTATCACAAAACGACCTGGTTTTGCAATGGGGTCACCTGGGTTTTTGGCCCCGTGCTCGGCGGCCAGCTAGGGAAACCTACCAAACCCACACATTTCTGAAAACTAGACACCCGGGGGATTCCAGGGAGGTATGGCTTGCGTTTCCCTAGGTGCCGGCAGAGCTAGGGTTCAAAAACTACAGCTAGGCACTTTGCAAAAAAAGGGTAATTTTTCAGTGTGAAAATGTGGTGTGTCCACCTTGCGTGTTGGGCCGTTTCCTGTCGCGGGCACTAGGCCTACCCACACAAGTGAGGTACCATTTTTCTCAGAAGACTTTGGGGAACGCGGGGTGGGTGGAATTTTGTGGATCCACGCAGATTCCAAAACTTTCCACCACAGAAATGTGAGGAAAATGTGTTTTAAAAAAAAAGAATTTTAGGTTTGCAAGGGATTCTGGGTAACAGAACCTGGGGAGAGCCAGTCAAGTCACCACATCCTGGATTCCCCTTGGTGTCTAGTTTTAAAAAATGTATAGGTTTGCTAGGTTTCCCTAGGTGCCGGCAGAGCTAGGGTTAAAAAACTACAGCTAGATACTTTGCAAAAAAAGGGTCATTTTTCACTGTGAAAATGTGGTGTGTCCACCTTGCGTTTTGGGCCGTTTCCTGTCGCTGGCACTAGGCCTACCCACACAAGTGAGGTACCATTTTTCTCGGAAGACTTTGGGGAACATGGGGTGGGTGGAATTTTGTGGATCCAGGCAGATTCCAGAACTTTCCACCACAGAAATGTGAGGAAAATGTGGTCTTTTTGACACTTTTTTAGGTTTGCAAGGGATTCTGGGTAACAGAACCTGGTGAGAGCCAGTCAAGTCACCCCATCCTGGATTCCCCTGGGTGTCTAGTTTTCAAAAATGTATAGGTTTGCTAGGTTTCCCTAGGTGCCGGCAGAGCTAGGGTTAAAAAACTACAGCTAGGCACTTTGCAAAAAAAGGGTAATTTTTCACTGTGAAAATGTGGTGTGTCCACCTTGCATTTTGGGCCGTTTCCTGTCGCTGGCACTAGGCCTACCCACACAAGTGAAGTACCATTTTTCTCGGAAGACTTTGGGGAACACAGGGTGCGTGGAATTTTGTGGATCCACGCAGATTCCAGAACTTTCCACCCAGAAATGTGAGGAAAATGTGTTTTTTTTTACAATTTTTAGGTTTGCAAGGGATTCTGGGTAACAGAACCTGGAGAGAGCCAGTCAAGTCACCCCATACTGGATTCCCCTGGGTGTCTAGTTTTCAAAAATGTATAGGTTTGCTAGGTTTCCATAGGTGCAGGCAAAGCTAGGGTTCAAAAACTACAGCTAGGCACTTTGCAAAAAAAGGGTCATTTTTCATTGTGAAAATGTGGTGTGTCCACTTTGCGTTTTGAGCCGTTTCCTGTCGTGGGCACAAGGCCTACCCACACAAGTGAGGTACCATTTTTATCGGGAGACTTAGGGTAATACAGAATTGTAGAGCAACTGTTATTACCTATTGACTTTCGATGCATTTCTGCCTTCCAAATGAATGACCTATAATTCTCATGCCAGTATGGGTACTCCCAATTTTGGAAATGTGCAAATATCTACTGTTTCTAAACTCTATATTTTGTTCCCATTTCAGAAATACATAGGTGTCTTTCATACCGATTTTTCCATGTATAAATTTTCCCAAAATAATTGCTATATACCCGGTACATAATAAAAAACCATTGCAAGATGCTGCTCAGTTATTGGCTCTGGGTTCATCGGGTTCTTGGTGAACCTACAAGTCCTATATATCCCCACAACCAGAAAGGTCCAGCAAATGTAACGGTATATTGCTTTCAAACAGCTGTCATAATTAGAAGAAGTTACAGGTGAAAACGTTGACACAAATGGTTGTTTTTTTCAACTAATTTTCAATTTTTCCTATATTTAACTGTTAGTTTCTATGAAGAAACCTTGAAGGATCTACACAAATGACCCCTTGCTGAATTCATAATTTTGTCTACTTTTCTAAAATGTATAGCTTTCCAGGATCCATTATTGCTTTCATACCCATTTATACCATTAACTGGAAAGAGGTTGAAAGCACAAAAAATAGCAAAAATAGGCTATGTCCCAGAAAAATGCCTAAACTGTGTAAAAAAGTTTGGTTTTCTGACAAAAGTCTGCTTGTCCCTGAAAGCTGGGACGATGGTGATTTCAGCACCACAACCCCTTTTTTGATACCATTTGCAGGGAAAACACCAGATGCTTTCATCTGGAGCCCTTTTTTCCATTTTTCCAAATAAAAACAAAATGTAGCTGTATTTTGGCTAATTTCTGGGTCTCCTCCAAGGGAATCCACAAACCCTGGGTACCTTTAAAGGACGCAAATTTGGCGAGGGTACCTTATGTGGTCAAAAAGTTACAGTGGCCTAAGCGCGAACTACCCCAAATAGCCAAAAAAAGGCTTAGCACAGGGGGGGAAAAGGCCTAGCAGTGAAGGGGTTAAAATACCTCACCGTCAAGGTGGATGAACCCCACAGTGTCCACTTCCCTACTTTCACCCTGCAACTGGGCTTCTATCTCCAGCACAATTCTTTTCTTCTGGCTTCATGTTTGAAAGACTTTATTAAGTTCATTGTATACTGCATACCTACAATACAATAAGATCATCAAAGATAATCAAAAGTACATATGCAGATTTAAACACTGTTAAGAAAAACCATAAAAGTCTTTGTAATTTTAAGTGGGTGGGAAAGAAAAGAAGGAGGAGGGGAAGAGGGGAGGGAGGGTGAAATGTAACTTGTATAACAAATCCTGAATGTTAATAAAAATAACAAGAAATTGCCTCTAGGTTAGCCTTATAAGATAAACATTATATCAATAAACATATCTTAAAATTACACTCGTATATAAGGAGGACAGAGAGAGAAATACATGGAGGGCGGAAATTTTCAGAAAGTACAGAGACTGTACCTGATATAACATTATCAACCTGGTTAAGATATGAGGTAAGAGGTGACCATAACATTTGTGTATTATGTGAAAATGTACATTGAATAGCATACATAGTGTCTAACTTATGATGAGAACACAGCAAATCCCACCATACTTTATAGGATAACTTATCTGATGATTTCCAATTTAATCTGGTAAAAAGCTATCGCTAACAGTATATCTAATAATTTATATTAGGGAAGGATGGAATAAGCAAATTAGAGAGTGTTCCTAAAAAAGAAAAATAATATTAAAGGGGCTATCTAAATTAAAAATCACCTTAATCTCTGCCCAAATTTTGTACCAAAATATACGGGTATTGGGTCAGTTGAATAAGATATGCATTAAATGCACATCAGGAGAGTCACAAGACCAACAGTTAGCAGGGGTATCAGTGGAGAATTTGGACACTGTAAGGGAGTAAAATATAGGCGGTGATATACAGAAAATAGAGACTGTGTAATACCAGCAGATTTCGAGATTTTATATATATGTGCCCATATCTTGTTCCAAAAAGGGATTGTCTAAGTGATTCCTAGATTTCTCTCCCATATAAGTTCAGACTTGGATTTAGTTCACGAGGGGTCAGGAAGGGAGAAATACTTATAAATGGCTGAGGCCCTAGGACCCGTTTTCAGAAATTCAGTGATGTCAGAAGAGAAGGGGACCTTCATCAAAGAGTTCTGTAGAGAGAAATAAACATCAAGAACCGCGTTCATCAATGATAAAAAATGGGTATAAAAGGACTTAGTACATTGATAAATAAGACAAAATTGAGGAAAAGAGATAGGGGAGTCATTATGAAAAAGTTGAGATATCCACATTAAGCCTTTTCCCTTCCAAGTACGCCAAAACAATGGCCTATTATTTATCTTAAGTAAGGAGTTATGCCAAATCGGCATTTCCAAAAACAGTGCTGCATCTAGAGTAAGTGGAAGAAAGGTGGATTTGAGCAGCGAAACCGTACCCATAATATAGGGGAGTAAAGAAATGACGTTTTAGCAGTAAGAGATAGGACCTCTTTAAAGCTGAAGGGAAGAAGAGAAATACACTCAATATCTAGCCATAAAGGGGAAAAGGACGAGGATAGATCATGAGTCCAGAGAGCCACTTGGCGCAAAGCGAAAGCTCTATGATAACCTTAGAAGTGAGGAAAATTAACCCCCCACCAATTTCTGCTTTTGTAAAGTGGCTAATGCTACTCTTGACTTTTTATGTTTCCAAAGAAATTTAAGGAGTAGCGTGTTAATTTTCTTGAAAAACTGTGTGGGAATATGAACTGTCAGCATAGAAAGAAGATACAACAGTAAGGGTGAGATCATCATTTTAATAGCGTCTAACCGACCCCACCATGATAAAGATAGAGGATTCCAAGAGGAGAGAATCTTATAGATTTTAACACTAATGGCCGTAAAATTAATTCTAACTGTGTTCGGGATGGAATTTGTGAACCATACCCCCAAGTACTTAATTTTCGCAGAAGTGGACCACTGATAACCAGTAAGAGAATAAGAATTGCTGAATGTGTATTTAGTAAGTGGGAGAATTTCCGTTTTATCTTTATTTATTATTAGCTGGGTCTGGTGGCTCAGTGGACTAATGCGTCCCTTGCAGGGGCCTGTGTTCGACCTCATGGTCACAGGTTCAAATCCCGGCGGGTCCACTCAGCCTTTCATCCATCTGCGGTCGATAAAATGAGTACCATTGAGTTGGGTAACAATGAACATCTGTTATTCAGCGCCAAGAGACCTCTGGGTGAACATGCGCTTTACAAATACACATGTTATGTTATGTTATTTATTCTATATCCAGAGACAGTAGAAAATAGAGAAATTTCTTGCAATAAAGAAGGAAGTGAATCCTCAGGAGAGGAAATAAATTAAAGAATATCATCTGCATAAGCAGAAAATGGTAGAGTTGGTCACCATAAGGAAAACCAAAGATAGAAGGATTGAGACATATCCGAGAAAGGAAGGGTTCTAGAGCTAAAACAAATAATAGAGGAGAAAGTGGGCAACCTTGCCTAACACCTCTATTTAGAGGGAAATATGAAGAAATCATGCCATTAACCATTACTGATGCCCAGGGCGCATGATATAGCAAAGAGATAAGAGCCATGCCGAAAAGAGAAGAAGTACAAGGCAGGGGGAGAGAATTAGGAAGACAATGATCATGGGTGAAACGATCCATGTAACAGTGCTTTGATTTTCACTGTTGCAACAAGAATGCCAGTTGTGAAAGAGGATTAATTTGTGATTCCAAGTATCCAGCAATTAAAGCTAAAATGTGGGCTTCTATGTCACATATCTTATTTTAATGCTATGCACCAGTCCATTGAACATCCACCAAGTTGCCCTTACCTTGTCTTTCCAACAATGGGATGGGCAGAGTGGTTAGACACTGAATTCCAAATAAAATACTATTTTTCAAAGACAAAAAAAGAATAGACAAATGCAAATTTAAATGGCTTGCTCAATCCTTGTATGCTTGTTCCAACTTATGTTTGATGCTGTTTGGCTAGTGGATGCTGGGCACTTGAGAGTTCGGTGGTTTTAATGTGCCCTAAATTCTGAGAGTTTAATATGTAATTCAAGTTTAGTTTGGCATCACAAGGGCTTACATTAGCTGAAAACAGCCAACCTTTGGGTCGAGTTCACTCTGTATGAAACTGCAAAAAAGAAGGTGTTCCAAACAGGAGACAGCAAAATATGCCTTACCCAGGCGCCCGAAAATCCTTAAAATAGTAATGTACGAATTGTCCTCTTATGCAATAAAATGAAAGCCTAACTGCCTCCACTCTATAGAAAACAATTAACGACCATTTATTTCTGAAAATATGAGTACACTCCGATCAACAAATAAGAGAATACAGTGGTGGCACTTTATAAAGTAGACTGTGAAAAAAATAATATTTTGTAAAGGACACAACAGCACTTTGACTCCAGCTACCAACAAGCCAGAAGAAGAGAGTGGGGGCGTGGCTTTGGCGCCACACAAGATGGCCGCTTGACTGGAGAGGTCTGCCGCACCAAGGACGAGTTGTGGACTTTTGGTCCGAAAACGGCAGAGCCTGCAGCGGAAACCGGGGGCGCAATGAGGAGCTGTTTTCTGAATTGAAGTGTGTTGCGCATCTCTTCTTTTCCCTGGCGCTGCGGCTGCTTCATGGAGCGTCCGCCATTTTGTCTATCTTAAACGCTTCTCCACAAGTAAGAGGTTTCAAGTGCAGCGCGCTAGACAAACTATTTTGGTCAGTTGTACATGATTCCTCCAAGATAATGAGGGCCACTACAACATTTGCTTCTGCTTTATTTTTTGGCTCAAATTACAGCTGGTTTCTTGAGCAACACAGCTGAGGAATGTATATATTTTAGGCTCTATGGCATTTTAATACTCTATGGCACTCTGAGGTGGTGTTTAATCGACGAAGGTGAAGTCAGAGGACACCTTATTACTAACTGGTTTGTGGTCTTTTAGAGGCAGCCATTTCGACTTTTTGCGCAATTTCTACAAGCATGATGTTCCCTTTTTGGATGCAATAAGTTTAAAACAAAATGTTTAGGACATATCCTTGTGGATACAAGAATAATTATAGCCCCAGCAGTAGGTTTCATCGAGGCTCAGCCTAGGGCTTATTATTAGCGCTTCACTGTGGACTGCATGTGGTGGAAGATATATAGTATTTTGTGCAGCACTTACTTGGTACAAGCGAAGTCAGAAATACACTTGTGTCATCACAATTTTGTTGTATGGACCCCCTTTTTTATGGGTAAATTGAGGAAACAACAATTTATATTTACCCCTAAAGGGCATTCTTCGAAGTCTGTATCTCACTCGTCAGCAGTGGTCCAGTCACCTGTTGTTGAGAAAATGGCTAACGTGGCCTCCACTCGTACTTCCTTGTTACAGTCTACCGTCAATAAGACCTCACCGCCTTCTTCTGCATCCAAGCGGTTGAAACATGATCCTCCCTCACCTGGCAAACCATCATCACCTATTTCCTTAAAGTTGTTGCTGGAGGAGATTTGGGCTTTGCGTCCTTTTGTAGAGGAAACTAATAACAGAAAGCAACTTCTAGATGATAAATGGTCATCAATGGAAAGTCGGGTGTCTGTGGTGGAGCAGCAACTTTTGGATGTCCAATTCGAAGCTCATAGAATTAACTCTTTGAAAAGGAAGTGCACAAGCTCCAGCAACACACAGAAGATTTGGAAAACCGAAATAGAAGGAACAACCTAAGCATTTATGGTCTGTCTGAAGCTTTGGAAGGAGATGACCCTGTCTCCTTTTTCTCTTCCATTTTACCAAAATGGCTGGACATGCCCTCCTCAACCATGTTCAATATTCAGAGAGCCCCCAGACTTGGACCTCCTCCTTCGCTGTCTACATCTTCTGTCAAGCCTAGAGGCGTTATTATCCTCTTTTTGAAGTTTACTGACTTGCTGTCAGTTCTCTCCGTAGCTAGGGCTAAGCGTCAAGTTTCCTGGTTGGGTCAAAGGGTGTTCCTCTCTCAAGATGTCTCTAATGCTACCGCAGCTAGAAGGAAGGAGTTTCTTAATCTCTGAGCTCCTCTTCATTCTCTTGGAGCCAGATATGGTATCTTTCATCCCTGCATTTTCAAAGTAACTTTTCAAAATAATACTGTGACGTTTGAAGATCCAGCGGAACTTAAGAAGTTTATACATTCCCATACTTTGAGTAATATGGACACAGCCGGTCCATCTAATGGTTGATCTATCTATCTTTGCTTGTTTTTTGTTCTAACTGTTGGACTTTCCAATAATATTGAGCTGTAGTTCTAGTTTTGAGATCCCTTAATATATCTCAGTTTGTAATTCTTCGAATGTTTTAATATATCTCAGACGGTAATTCTTCGTATGTTTTATTGTATTTGATATGTCTTATGTTGTTTTTTTTCTTTCTATCTCCTTGCAGATTCGTCTGATGTATTCAATATGTTCGGTCCATTTTTCCTAAGTGTTTTTTGGTCCTGTTGTGGCCTGGCATCCCATGCCCTCGAGCATGTCATCGTCTTATGTGTCGTCACCACCCATGTTCTATTTCGTTTTTGTCTTTTACAGGTATGTTCTTTCAATCGTCCTTTATGGGTGTGTACTGTCTTCTCTTTTGGCTTTTGTATTCTCCTCTTTATCTTTCTTTTTCTGTTCTTTGTTTCCTTTCATCCTTTCCCTTCCTCCTCTCCCTCTTGTTTCATTTCTGCATTGCTCTTTCTCTTCCTTGTATTATATGATGGAATGTTTTCTTTTTATTTTTTATATATATATATGCCTCATTGTTCCACAATGTTATTTTCTCTTTTTATTATTGTATATAATTCAGAGTAATCTCATGGAATATTAAAGGTTCCCTTAATCCGATCAAACGACAGAGAGTATTATCCCATTTGGTAAATCTAATCCGGATCTGGTTCTTCTCCAGGAAACCCACCTTACACAATCTGAAGCTCTTGAATGTAAGCGAGCCTGGTTTGGCTATGTGTTTGTTTCCCCATCGGTAAATAAGAAGAATGGGGTTGTAATATTGGGTAAAAAGCTCTTAATGTTAATTTGGTTTCTCAACAAATAGATGATATGGGTAGGTGGATTATAGTAAGCCTCATTATAGGCAAGATCCCCCTTATTATTATGAATGTTTATGCCCCAATGCAACCAGATAACGCTTTTTGGCCCTCCATTGCACACAAATTTACACAATTTCATGTCTCTTACTTTATTCTGGGAGTTGGCTGCAATCAAATAATGGACCCATTTTTAGATAGACAATCCTTAGTTAATTTTTCATCCTATAAAATGCATAAGCAATTTCAATCCGTTATTTACAAGGGAGCCTTAGTGGACTCTTGGAGATTGTCTCACCCAACTGACTGAGAATTTACCTTTTATTCTGCTTCTCATGGTTCACTTTCAAGGCTGGATCATATATTTCTTTCTAAGTCCCTGGCACAGTTTATCATACAGTCACATATTTCTCCAATTGTGCTCTCTGACCACGCTATGGTTATTACAGACTTGGATTTGGATCCTCCCCGTCCCCCTTTGCATCGATGGAAATTCAACAATTACTTACTACAGGATGCTCAGTTCTCTAGTTCATTTATCGACTTTGCTTCTGATTTCGTTTCCTTCAATGACAATACGGAAGTTACACCTCCCCTGCTCTGGGATACATTCAAGGCCTCGGCAAGATATTTCATCTTAAAGTATGTCTCTAAACAAAAGAAGACGCGATTAAAGGAACATACTAGTCTCCTTTCATCGATTAAATCTTTAGAAAGGAAGTATTTCTCCTCTAAACTGCCTACAGACCATAATGCCCTACTTAAAGCCAAATTGCAATTTAATTATATTTCTACTGAAGAAGCCTCTTCGGTGCTTCTGCGGAAAAATGCGTGTTATTACGGTGGAAGAAACAAAGCTGGCATGCTATTAGCAAATTATCTCAAAGGAAGAAAGGAACGACACATTATTGATTCTATTTCCACATCGTCTGGTAAGTCTACTACTAGCCATCAGACTATTTTAGAAGAATTCATTATGTTTTACAAATCTCTTTATATGCCTGAATCAACTCCTCCTTCGACTAACATTGCAGACTATTTACATCACACCTTTCATCCAGCTACTCCTGATTTGGACTTTGATTCTTTAGAGAATTACCTCTCTACTGAAGAAATTGTTACAGCCTTACGAGCACTTAATTTAGGGAAAACACCTGGTCCGGATGGTTTCTCAGCAGAATTCTATCTTCACTACTCCAACATCCTTCTTCCTTATCTATATCGCTTATTTAATCATTTTATTGCTTCCTCTTCTACTTCTAGCACTTTCCAAGAAGCTATAAAATGTCTTATTCATAAGAATGGTAAAGACCCTCGGGAATGTAAAGGTTATAGGCCTATTTCTTTATTGAATGTTGATTATAACATTGTTGCCAAGCTCTTAGGTTAGAATCCTTTCTTTCCCACCTTATAGGTAAAGTACAATCAGGGTTTATTAAGGGAAGGCTTATTTCGGATAATGCGAGATTGCGTCTAAATGTTCTCAGTAGAGCTCTCTCCTTTAAATCTTCTCTCGCGGCCATAACAATTGATGCTCTTTAAAACGGCATGTGTTTGGCCCTAAAATTATAGCTCTTATCTATTTGCTAGACAGTAACCACACTATGCTGAGTAAAGGAAATAGAACCAAGCAGAAGATAAACAGATCATGAAAAAGCACACTATAGCAAAAGAGGTGACTTAGAGGTGGAAGGGAGTTAGAGATGAGGTAGAAAAGTAGGTGAGGTAATTAAATATGTAAGATAAAGGAAGAAATGTAAGATAGCGGAGGGGAGATTCAGAAAGGTAGAAAGATGATGAGGTACAGTGCTGGACTACCCTTTTATTCCATCAGACATTTCCCCAGTTGGCTGAAGACAATCGAGGCTGTTTTTTGAAGCGAGTGGTCGCTACTTTACTTCTGACACTTTCTCTAGCTCTCCCATGTAATTACAGCAGACACAGTGGGTTTAGACGAGAGAAAGAAAAAGAGAGAGGAGAGAGAAAAGGAGTGAGAAAAATAAGAGGAAATAGGACTGGTTTGAATATTTTTGCGAGGTTGCTTTTTGTTCCCACTCCAACCCTCAAGAGGTAGGTAGAGAAAGAGAGGTAAGGAGATGGGTAAAGTTTTAGAGAGTGGTGGAGAGGTAGGTGGAGAGATAGGGAGCAGGAAATGTAATGTGAAAGATTGGTTGTGGTACATCAATGGATTAGACTGAGAGAGAGATAAGGTAGAAAGAAATGTGAAATAGAGAGTTAAAGGTAGAGAGAGGGAGAGATAGATAGATAGACATGTAGAGAGGTAAGGTAATGAGAGACATAGAAATATGTAAGCTAGAGAGTGAGTGGTAATGCACAGAGAGTGGGAAACAGGGGAGAACTATAGACCAACAGGCATTGTAAAGACCGTAATGAGACAGAGAAGAAGGTATAGATAGGAGTGAAAGCCAAAGGGTAGCTGTAGAATGAAAAGCAGTGAAGTTGAGAGACAGAGGTTATTATGAGTTGGGCAGAGCAGCATTCCCTGGTCCTTAGTAACCTTTTTCTCTTCCCCCTACCCTCCGTAAACTAATTCCTCAACCTCACACAGAAGCTCAGAGCAGGTGTAAAATGTGCATTAACCCTTGGAATAGGAATACCATGCAAAACTCTGCAAAGTAATTCCAGGTCTGGAGAGTTGTTCCCCATTCTAAAATGTATAACTTATATTAAGTGGAATTCCATGCAGGGATACCAGTAATTCTGGCTGTTGGGAATTTCTGCATGGAAAGGACGCCTAGCTCATCATGGAGGAGGTGTAATGAGATGTATGAAGAGAGAGGGGAAATAGAGAGGATGAGCATTTTAATATATTAGGAGGTGCAGATAGAGATGAGAGAGAGGAGGTAATGATAGGTAGAGAAAAAGAGGTCGAGGAAGATAGGTAGTGAGAAAGGTGTAAGGTAGTAAGAGGTGAGGTAGAGAAAAATGATGCAGAAAGAGATGAGGAGAGGTGAGGAACCAAACAAATAGTAAGGTAAATTTAGAGGTTAGATGGAGAGAGTTAGTGTTGCGGTACAGAGATGAGATAGTGAGAGTGATGTGAGTTAAGAAAATAAGGTATTAATAGAGTTGAGGCAGAAAGAGGTGAAGTATAGAGAAAGGGAGAGATAGATAGATATATATACATAGAGAGAGATATAGAATGTTTAGGTAATGTGAGAGATATGGTTGAGAATGTGGTGGAGACATGCTGAAAGGTGCGATGGAAACAGGGCAGTGAGGTGCAGAGAAAATGCTGAGGTATAGCAGAGGTAGATAAAATGGGTAGGGATGTAGAGGTAGGGACAGTGAATGAGAAAGGGAGAAAGAGGTGAGGTTGTGAGAGAGAGAGAGAGATAGAGAGGTAGATTAGTGTGGGGTGCTAGTAAAGAGATGAGGTAAAAAATAGTGCTGCACTCTTTGCCCTTTCCTTGAAATGGCTTAGTAGTCACCTCTGACAGCCCCACTTGTATCTTGCTCCATTGAAGGCTCTTTATATAACTGAATGCCTTTCCTTAATATTGCTCATAGAGGAGGTCATAGCCAGTGATAGGCCTAGGTGGCTTTGACCATGTCTTCTATAATAATCAAATGTCAAATTCGACCCAATTTTTGTGGCCCTAGTTGTTGCTTAATTTATGTCTTATCCCTGCAATCTTCCAAAAAATGATATTGACAGTAATACTTGTCTTTCTTCGTGTGATGTTTATATTTTGGTCTGTGTAATCTTCACAAAGGACCCAATTAATGCTTTTATTACAAGTGGCAGTATTCCCCCCAACCCGGAGATTTAGCTTTAGTGTATACTGCCTCGAGCTTTTGTAAGTAGGCTAGTGCCATCGGACCTAAGAATTCCAGGTCCAGAGACATTGGATCCGGTTTCAGCAAGTGTGGATATGCATCAGGTGAAACCGCTGCAGGGAGCAGTGCAGGGTTGGCAGACAGGAGCCCTGCCTGTCCCCCATCTCGCACCCTGCAGATCTGTGGGAGGAGCATGGAAGATTTACCCTGGCCTAATGCTGCCCAGCCTTGATCCAAGACCCTCGAATCCCACCCTGACTCCCTCTGAATTTTTCTGCCAGCTCTGAGCAGATGCAAAATGTCACCCCATTTTTTTCCCTGGAATAAGGAAAAAAACAACATAAATGGACCATGTGTCTATTCCCCATTCTGGAAACAAATTTTGTAACTGCATGATTTTTGTATAAGAATACCAGCCAGAATTTGAGATTCTTCCCCAGATATCTCAGCACCAAAACCCGGACAGCACATTTTGAGGGCCCTTGTGTAGAACGGAGTTAGATGTGGGGATGACTTGTGGCCACAAATTACATTTATGGCCCCTAATCTTGAATCTAAATCCAGATAATAGTATGAGTTAATCTCAAACGGAAGAATAGTCAGACAATCCCAGCTTTTCCAGGTTAAATTCTGCATAGAATTCCAAGTTTCATGTGGATTACATCTCCTATTTACCACATCTTTTGAGGAAGTGTTAAATGGGAGCTAGGGTGCTGAAGAAGGACTGGGAAGGGAAGAAGGGTTTAGGTAGTGTAGCAGGAGGCAGGGCAAGCTTTTAGATGTCAGGATGTGTGATCCATGCTGCACCCTTACCAAAGAAGGGGGTGGACGAGGGCCCGGGCTTGACTGAGATTGTAGCCTAAGCTGCTTGTGACATTAATGACCTTACTTTCAGGTTTGTAAAATTGGGCCCGGTGTTCTCACACTCAGGAAATCTGGAGTGTGTGAACACCTGTCCATTTGTATTCAGGCAGACTGTGGCCGCCACTCCATTAGAGTGGAGGAACACCGCCCCTGCCACTACCAGCAAATAGAATGATAAAACAGGTTTTAAACCCATTTTATTTAATCCCCTGGACCCGCCCCCAGGACTCTGACGAGTCTTGGGGGTGGATTGAGGTGATGACACTGGCAGTGGGGGAGTGGTGGGAACTCCCTTTACTGCACATGAGGGTTTGGCTGGTGTCTCAGGCCGGCCAAACCCTCATGCACAGTGAAGTTCTCTCCAGCCCCAGCTGCGTTGCTGGGGCTGGAGAGAGCAGGCACAGGCTCACAGTCTGCCTAGGAGCACAAGTTGCCGGTGCTCAGGCAAATCCTGATACTGTTTTCATGCAGCATCCTGATTAGCCGCAGTGCACTCTGGGAGCCTGTGCACAGAAGACGAAGCCTGGAGGAGTGCAATACTGCGGTGTTCAGGTAAGTTTAAAAAATATATATTTTGTTCCCAGAACCAACCCCCTACCTCATCCCTCCTCCTACCCGGCCCGCGCCACCACTTTGGCAGGGGCAGAGTTGCTACTGCAGGCAGACTGATATCCTACCCGGGGATACCCTTTGCCTGACTCTTAATTGGACCATTAGTATTTTATTTACATTTATTACATTGAAATAATTTTCACTGATGCAGGGATATGATTGCCTAATTTCAGCTGTGCAGGGGCTACTTTTACATACTGCAGTGGGCTTTTAGGTCACTCCCTCTTATATCACTTACTTATGGAGAGAGTTTACCTTTCTTTGGACCCTCTGTTCTACATTATTGAGACTTCACAACATATTCTGTGTCTCTTCCTGGTCCATTATCTCTGGTACCTCCTTGTTTGTTTAGTCTATATGTAATATTCTGTCAATTCAAAATGTTTATTTTGCAAGACCCAACTCGTGGCTGTTTTTGCCAATGATTTACTATTATGAGGGATTGTTATACCAACTGAAAGACCAGATTTTTTTAACATAAAAATTTAATTGCAAAAAATTTGATTATAACCTTTCTTCATGAATAACCCACCCAGGGCTACTGTGATGCCACAGGAGTTTTCCTTTTTTTATGAATAACCCCTCAGACCCCTCCGCCTCGAGGGAAGCTGTAATGCAACAGGATTGCATCCAGAGTGTACTTTTAATCCACCGAGCCTCACAATACCTGTAGAAATAATCACTTTTGAGAGTGACATTATGAGAGATGTTTCAGTCTTAAGCTAAAGAGGAGATACATCAAATACATTGTTTTGAGATCTGAGAGAGATTCTATTCTCTACCTTACAAACAATATTTATAAAACCAGCGGATTAGGGGGTAGGGTAGTGGTACAGGATACCACAAGGTATTGTGCTTAACTTCAGTCTCAGTTATCAGTAACAGAACACTACATCAAGGTGAGTGGAGATCCCACCCCAATGATTTGTGAAACTATTACACAGTTGACAAAGAGTGGTTTGAATTTGAGGTTTCTCAGGAAAAATGAGTACACATTTTTTAATGAGAAATATCCTAGGATCTTGACAATTTGTACTCTTCCTAAGGTGCACAAAAAAGCAGAAAATCTTCGTGGGAAGCCAAGCATCTCTGCATGAGGTTCTATACTTGAGCCATTGTGCCAATATGTTGATACTCATAAACCCATTTTTCCCTCTACAAAACCCTCCATTAAAGATACCAGTTTCGTAAAAAATTTGAGTATTTGTTGAGGGGGGTAACAATGCACCTCAAATAATCATCACAATTGTCAGGGTTAACCACAAAAGTCACACAAAAAACCTTTGCTTAACCCTCCAGTAGCTTGGCACGAAGCAGTCAGGCTTAAATTATAGCAATGTGTGAAGCATTTATGCAGCACTCAAGCGATTACACAGTGAAAACACAACTCAAAAGTTAGTCCCAAACCAATTTAGAAACATAGAAATCATTTAAATAAAATGACACTAACACACCAAAAACCCAATAAGTAGAACAAGAGATTGACATTTTTATAGTTTGAATAAAAAAATAATGTCAAGATGCACAAAGCTCCAATCAGCGTTATCTGGTCATGCGAAAATGAATCAACAGTTAGGCTGACTGCAATGCAGTGCAGATCAGATAAAGAGACAAGGTACGTCCCGGTAAAATGTTTACCATGTAACTCAGAAACATTTATTGCGGAAAAGTGGGAGTTGTTTGCAGGGAAAGCTGCTAGCTGGATCTTAAGCAGGGCTTGACAATGGCAGGTTGCTGACTAACAGGGTTCCTGTGTGGTTGTCAACGAAGCCAGGAAAGCTCCGAGTGCGGAAGTCCGTGCCCGGGGGTCCTCAATGTTGATTGTATGCTGCTCAGCATTGGTCCCAGGGAAGTCCTCTACATTCTCACTTGGAAAAATTTCTGAAAGTCAAATCTCAGCTATCAAACAAGCTATGGCCAACCGGCGATTCGAGGACGACTGTTGCGGCTTAGAGGGTGATCCTGGTCTCTGTTGGTTCTCCAGGCCGAAAGTTGGCAAAAAGTTTGGAAGTCCCACTTAATGCAGATTGGGGACAGGAGGAGTACTCTCTAACACCTGCCAAGGGTCCAGTGTCAGGGAGTGAAGGCAAGGCTGAGTGATTCCAGAGGTAACCCTTAGCAAGGAGACTAGGCAAGGTAATACCAGGCTACTCAAAGTGTAACTGAGGCCACTAAACAATGCAGGACAGGAGGCAGACAAGAACAAAATATTATCAAAGAAAGGGGTGGACTGTTAAATGAACAAGAGGCCTCTTGGTAGCTTAGGGAAAGCCCTTTAGACTGACACCAGAAGACTACTCTTAACAACAGTCATACAATGAAGTCATAGTGGGGCCTGCTGCATAACGACTGTTGTACTTAGTGCAAGTTGGACCAAGATAGACAAAACACTGAGACAGGTAAGACTCCAAATGAACTGGGCCCAACAACAGAAGTCTTTCCCTTACCTGATCGGAACGGAGACCAAGCCAGAGAGCACACTTTAAACGGATATGGACTGCAACAGACAGTGGACCTAATTTGGAGTGGAACAGAAAGCAAAGTGGAAAGAATAACCAGAATACAGGACAGACAAGTCAGCAATCATAAAAGGAAAGAAACAAGACAAGGAATTATGAACTGGGCTTCAAAAATCAAGAATAGAAATACAGAAATCAAGGGCAGGGTGTAGCCAACAGGCACTGGAACAAGTAATGCCATACTGGTACATGGAAACTGGAACTAGTATTCAGCGCAAAGAACTTTAGGATGTAAGCAACAGGCACTGGAACAAGTTATGCCCTGTTAGTACTTGGCATAAAAACAGGAATTCAGAACAAGGAGAGAACATAAATTCAGAACAAGGAAATAAGGGGAACCACAGCCAACTCAGTGAATAAGTGGTCAGAAACCCACAGGGAAAATACAGAAATCAGGATATCAGACTAGAAAGGAAGGTGAGATTGAGAAACAAGGGAAATATTTAAGCACAATGCTGCTCAGGGCAATAACAGGAAAACAGGACACTTCAAAAAGCAGTAGTAGGATTCAGGAACTCCTCTCAAGGTTTCAAGTGTTAAACAGTGCAGGCATGTGGAGAAGAAAGCAGGAGCTCCGAACAACGGCAGTTGAAGCACAAGTTCTGAATGCAGAAGCCAGGCTTAAATCCCTCCTTTCAGCTCACAGGCACACAGGGTGATTGGAATTCAGAACAGGTGTGAGCAGGCTGGAGCACAGGGCAGGTGAGAACATTCAACATCCCTCTTCCATCTCCCTGCCTGAAGGAATGCAGAGGTTCGAGGAAGCAACCAGCAGGCAGAACGGAAATCCAGAGGGGAACATGGATCTGATCTAGTTTCGTAATATGACTAGAATTCATGCAAATCAGCACATGGGCATGCTAGAAGAGATAAGACAGAGTTCCAAGTATAATATGATTGACCAAAGCTCTCCTCTCCAGCTCTCATGTTAAGGTAAGGCATACAAGTACCATAATGCATTAGTGGCTGACAATTAACAGCCCCAAAGCCATCCTGCTCAAGGAAGAAAAAACACCTCCCCACACTCAAGCGTTTTGCCCACTGCCTGGGAAAAATCCACATCTCACCATAGGGGAGCCATCAGCAGTCATGTGACACTGGACACTAGCAGAAAGGCCCTTTTGGCCTTAGGGAGGAAAATGAAAACTTTCTAAAAGCGTTATTTCGGAAATAGTATTATAAAGTTCAACTTGACCATTACATTAGATATTAAATTACCACTAAAATGAGTCCTTGAAATAGTTTTCTAGCTGGTCCCAAACCAAATGTATCACTAATTAAATGCAATAGTGTACACCAGTCTTAACCTATGGGAGAGCCAGCAGTGCCACTGTAAAAAATGACTTTGGAGGTTTTTTACTGTCAGGAAATACAAAGCATTAAATACACATGTCCTATTTTTAAATACCATGCTCTGTGCTCTATGGGCATTTCAGGTCTATGTTAGGGGTGGCTTATAAGTATTAGTAAGAAAGATTTAGGCTCGTTAAAGGTTTATTTTGCTAAGTCGAAAGAGCAGTGTAAACTGCACACCCAGGCTGCTGTGGCAGGCCTGGAGACATGTTTTACAGGGTTACTGCAGTGGATGTCAGTATGAGTGCTGCAGACCACTAATAGCAATGTGAACAGGCTTTTGTCCAAATCTAGTAAATCTTTAAAAGGAACAGTTGAAACAACAACACATATATGCCAAAATAAACCCTTTTCTGATAATATAATCTTATGGTGTAGATACACTGATTGAGTCCTCTTAAATTGGCATTGTGACAAGAATAGTCTAAATTCTTTTCATGAGTGGTTGAATTCTAGGTCAAAAGACATTCAGTTTATTCTCTCCTGTGATTATGGTGAAATCGCCTTCCTTGACATAATCATCAATATTTATGAGAACAAACTATATAACACATTATTTCACAAACCAGCAGAATGGAACATTCTATTGAGCTATATTAGTCATCAACTCTAAAGTCTCAGAGACAACTTACCATCCGGCCAATTTTTGCGGGTAAGTAGAAAGAAAAATGATTTGTTTTTTCATTCAGATATGTTGATTAGAAAATATCACAAAGGGGGTATCCTCCAAGTTTACTCAAACAATGAAGAAAAAAGGGTCTTTTTTTTCAAAGAGAACACTTCTTCACCACAAAATATACAAGGAGGAAAGAATGGTGCGCATGAGCACCTACAGAGTTGCTAGTAATGAAATTAAGAAAATTGTAAACAGACATTGGAATATGGTACATGAGGTGCTACATCTTTCTAACAAACATTTGTTAGCTTTCAAGTGTGGCAAAAATATACAAGATAAGGTGGTCAGAGCATCTCTGCCATGTGGAAGCCCCTGACGTGTTTTAAATTCATTGGGTATCCTCTCCTCCTCCCACCTGTGGGTCATTTTTAATGTATAATGTCTTGAGTGCAAAGTTAGTTAGGAGACAAAATCATTTCACCATGGTCACATTAAATGAACCTTCACAATTATCTCAACTGCATTGCCTCTACCATAGTTTATTGCTTGTACTCCTTAAGAGCTACTATGGGTATGTTATTGAAGGTATACGTGACTAACAGTTTGGGAGGTCAGTGTGGGTGGGGGGAGTGGAGTCTGGAATTGTTTTTAATTTATATATAGATATATAATAGAATTATATATTCGGCTCGCACCGAAACTCGTTGGCGTTAGTGCTTCTGTCCAAGTATCTACAATAAAAAAAAGTTTTCAACTGAACCGGAGTGCTGGAGGTTTCTTTCCGATCTCGAGGGAAACTGACCTGTTCATTCTATACAACACGCGGCGGAACGTTGTTCTTCCAGGCACCACCGGCATTCTGGCTGCCACAAGGAAACACGCCGAAACCAGTGGATATATATATATATTTTTTTTTCACTGAAAAAACCACAGGTTTCAGGGACGTTATAGTTAGTTGGACATTTCACTCATACAATACCAGAGAAATTCGGCCGTTATAGTAAGTTGAGCTAACTATAACTCGCGCCCCCGCAATGCACTGCTGATGACGTCACATATTACATCATTCATGACATGGTCAGTGACATCACTGATGACATCACTGATGACATCTCAAATGACATCACTGATGACATCACTAATGACATCATCCAGTGACTGTGTGTTTCTGTAAAGTTTAAATATGTTTTATATATATAAATGCCAAGGTGTATTGAAGAATGAGTGGGTGTATGAGTGACTGAATGGATGATTTAGTAGGTGTGTGACTGACTGTATAAGTGAGTGATTAAACGTGTCTTACTGAATGCATGGGTTAGTGACTAAACTTTGTGAATGTCTGTATCAGTCTGTTAGTTGGTGTGTAAGTGGCTGCTTGGGTTGGTGAGTAGCTATATGAGTGTCTATATGGGTTATTGATTGGTTGTCTGAGTATCTGTATGGGTGCCTGAGTGTCTGTGTGGGTGGGTGGGGAGTGTGTGACTCTGCATAGATGTGTGAGTGGGTGATTCACTGGGTGTATGGGTTCAAGAGTGCATCTGTGAAGGGCTGGGTGGGTGAGTGTGTGTATGGGTGTGTTGGTGAGTGAATGGATGTCTCAGTGGTACATCTGTGAGTAACTACATATGTGAAAGGCAGTATATGTGAGTGTTGGAGTATATAAATGACTATATGTGAGAGTGAGTGATTGTGAGAGTGGCTCAATGGATGAGTGTGTGCTTGTCTCAGTGATTGTATAAGAGACTAAGTATGTGTTAGTATCTGTATGAATAAGTGAGGTGGTGTGTGTATAACTGTATAGGTGAGTAAATGGGAGTGTGATTGATTCTTTGCATGACTGACTAGGTGTGTGAGTAGCTCTATGGATGAGTGGCGGTGTGTGAGTGTCTGTATAGGTGTATGAGTGCATATGATAGTGCTGAATTGATGAGTGACTGCATGTATGAGTGACTGTATGGGTGAATGAGTGGATGTGTGTGTGTGTAGACCTAGGAATCAGTGAGTGGGTATGTAGTAACTGGTATTGGTGTGTCTATGGTTTCGAAAATGGTAGTCTGTATTTTAGAGTGGGTGTATCAAAGGTTATATTAGGGTGTGAGGAGGTGCATCAGATTATCACATGGTTGATGTCATCAGTGATGCCATTTGAGATGTCATCAGTGATGTCACTGACCATGTCATGAATGATGCTATATGTGACGTCATCAGCAGTGCATTGCGGGGGCGTGAGTTATAGTTAGCTCAACTAACTGCAATGGCCGAATTTCTCTGGTTTTGTATGAGTGAAATGTCCAACTAACTATAACGTCCCTGAAACCTGTGGTTTTTTCAGTGAATTTCTAAGGTTTTTTTAAATGCTAATTTCTAACTATATCGTCCCTGAAACCTATGGTTTTTTCAGTGAATTTCAAAGATATTTTAAATGCTAATTTCTAACTATGCCTACAGAGGTAGGACATGTGCAGAAAGAGGAAGAAAAGCACAGAAAGACGCAAGAGAAATGCAGAAAGAGGCAACAGATGTCCAGAAAGATGAAGAAAGGTGCAGAAAGAAGCAAGAGATATGCAGAAAGAACCAACAGAGGGGCAGAAAGAGGCCTTGTTGCAAAGTCATCCTGTGCCCCCAACTTTTTGCTGACTGGTACTAACTGACTCTGACTAACCAGGCCTGGAGCCAGTGCTATGCTGAAAGACACTTAGAATACAGTGAAAACACCTACATACACTAGGGTACACTATGGGTTGGGGTACCTCTGTGATTGGCATGACCTCCCCTGTAAGGCCCTAGTATATAATAGGGCAGTGGGGTTAAAACTACCTCTAAGTGGGAGGTGCAGAAAGAGGCAAGAGAAGTGTAGAAAGAAGCAACAGAGGTGCAGCAAGAGGCAATAGAGGTGCAGAAAGAGGGAACAGGGGTGCAGAAAGAGGTAAGAGGGATACAGAAATTTGCAAGAGAGGTACAGAAAGAAGCAAGAGCAGTGCAGAAAGAAGCAAGAGAGGTGGAGAAATAGGGAAGAGGGTGCAGAAAGAAAAAAGAGGGATACAGAAATTTGCAAAAGAGGTGCAGAAAGAAGCAAGAGCAGTGCAGAAAGAACTAACAGGTGTAAAAAGAGGCAAGAGGGGTGCAGAAAGAGGTAGGAGAGGTGCACAAAGAGGCAAGAGAGGTACAGAAAGGCAGGAGGGGTGCAAAAAAAGGAAGAGAAGAGCAGAAAGAAGCAACAGAGGTGCAGCAAGAGGCAATAGAGGTGCAGAAAGAGGGAACAGGGGTGCAGAAAGAGGTAAGAGGGATACAGAAATTTGCAAGAGAGGTACAGAAAGAAGCAAGAGCAGTGCAGAAAGAAGCAAGAGAGGTGGAGAAATAGGGAAGAGGGTGCAGACCCCTCTAGGCAAGAGAGTTACAGAAACAGGCAGGAGGGGTACAAAAAAAGGAAGAGAAGTGCAGAAAGAAGCAACAGATGTGCTGAAAGAGGCTCAAAGGGTGCAGAAAGAGGCAAGAAAAGTGCAGAAAGAAGCAACAGAGGTACAGAAAGAGGCAAGAGAGGTGCAGAAACAGACAGGAAAGGTGCAGAAAGAGGGAACAGGGGTGCAAAAAGAGGCAAGAGAGGTGCAGAAAGAGGGAAGAGGGGTGCAGAAAGAGGCAAGAGGAGTGCAGAAAGAAGCAACAGAGGTGTAGAAAGATGCAAGAGAGGTGCAGAAACAAGCAAGAAAAGTGCAGAAAGAGGCAAGAGAATTGCTGAAAGAAGCAACAGAGGTGTAGAAAGAAGCAAGAGAAGTGCAGAAAGAGGCAAGTGAGGTGCAGAAAGAATCAAGAGGTGTGCAGAATGAACCAACAGAGGTGCAAAAAGAGGCAAGAGGGCTGCAGAAAAAGGTAGGAGAGGTGCACAAAGAGGCAAGAGAGGTACAGAAAGAGGCAGGAGGGGTGCAGAAAGAAGGAAGAGAAGTGCAGAAAGAAGCAACCGCGGTACAGAAAGAGGCAAGGGGGTGCAGAAACAGGCAGGGAAGGTGCAAAAAGAGGGAACAGGGTTGCAGAAAGAGGCAAGAGAGGTGCAGAAAGAGAAAAGAGGGGTGCAGAAAGAGGCAAGAAGGGTGCAGAAAGAAGCAAGTGAGGTACAGAAAGAGGCAACAGAGGTGCAGAAAGATGCAAGAGAGGTGCAGAAACAAGCAGAAGTGCAGAAAGAGGCAAGAGAATAGCTGAAAGAAGCAACAGAGGTGTGGAAAGAAGCAAGAGAAGTGCAGAAAGAGGCAAGTGAGGTGCAGAAAGAGGCAAGAGGGGTGCAGAAATGTGCAAGAGAGTAGCAGATAGAAGCAAGAGCAGTGCAGAAAGAAGCAAGAGAGGTGGAGAAATAGGGAAGAGGGTGCAGAAAGAGGCAAGAGGGATACCGAATCTTGCAAAAGAGGTGCAGAAAGAAGCAAGAGCAGTGCAGAAAGAACTAACAGGTGCAAAAAGAGGCAAGAGGGGTGCAGAAAGAGATAGGAGAGGTGCACAAAGAGGCAAGAGAGGTACAGAAACAGGCAGGAGGGGTACAAAAAAAGGAAGAGAAGTGCAGAAAGAAGCAACAGATGTGCTGAAAGAGGCTCGAAGTGTGCAGAAAGAGGCAAGAAAAGTGCAGAAAGAAGCAAGAGAGGTACAGAAAGAGGCAAGAGAGGTGCAGAAACAGACGGGAAAGGTGCAGAAAGAGGGAACAGGGGTGCAAAAAGAGGCAAGAGAGGTGCAGAAAGAGGGAAGAGGGGTGCAAAAAGAGGCAAGAGGAGTGCAGAAAGAAGCAAGTGAGGTGCAGAAAGAAGCAACAGAGGTGCAGAAAGATGCAAGAGAGGTGCAGAAACATGCAAGAGAAGTGCAGAAAGAGGCAAGAGAATTGCTGAAAGAAGCAACAGAGGTGTAGAAAGAAGCAAGAGAAGTGCAGAAAGAGGCAAGTGGAGTGCAGAAAGAAGCAAGAGCAGTGCAGAATAAACCAACAGGTGCAAAAAGAGGCAAGTGGGGTGCAGAAAAAGGTAGGAGAGGTGCACAAAGAGGCAAGAGAGGTACAGAAAGAGGCAGGAGGGGTGCAGAAAGAAGGAAGAGAAGTGCAGAAATAAGCAACAGGGTTTCAGAAAGAGGCAAGAGAGGTGCAGAAACAGGCAGGGAAGGTACAACAAGAGGGAACAGGGGTACAGAAAGAGGCAAGAGAGGTGCAGAAAGAGAAAAGAGGGGTGCAGAAAGAGGCAAGAGGGGTGCAGAAAGAAGCAAGTGAGGTACAGAAAGAGGCAACAGAGGTGCAGAAAGACGCAAGAGAGGCGCAGAAACAAGCAAGAGAAGTGCAGAAAGAGGCAAGAGAATTGCTGAAAGAAGCAACAGAGGTGTGGAAAGAAGCAAGAGAAGTGCAGAAAGAGGCAAGTGAGGTGCAGAAAGAGGCAAGAGAGGTGCAGAAAGAGGCAAGAGGGATGCAGAAATGTGCAAGAGAGTAGCAGATAGAAGCAAGAGCAGTGCAGAAAGAGCCAACAGAGGTGCTGAAAGAGGCACAAAGGGTGCAGAAAGAAGCAAGAGAAGTGCAGAAAGAAGCAACAGAGGTACAGAAAGAGGCAAGAGTGGTACAGAAAGAGGGAAGAGAGTTGTAGAAAGAGGCAAGAGAGTTGCACAAAGAAGGAAGAGCAGTGCAGAAAGAAGCTAGAGAGGTGGAGAAATAGGGAAGAGGGTGCAGAAAGAGGCAAGAGGGATACAGAAACTTGCAAAAGAGGTGCAGAAAGAAGCAAGAGCAGTGCAGAAAGAACTAACAGGTGCAAAACGAGGCAAGAGGGGTGCAGAAAGAGGTAGGAGAGGTGCACAAAGAGGCAAGAGAGGTACAGAAAGAGGCAGGAGGGGGCAAAAAAAAGGAAGAGAAGTGCAGAAAGAAGCAACAGAGGTGCTGAAAGAGGCTCAAAGGGTGCAGAAAGAGGCAAGAAAAGTGCAGAAAGAAGCAACAGAGGTACAGAAAGAGGCAAGAGAGGTGCAGAATCAGACAGGAAAGGTGCAAAAAGAGGGAACAGGGGTGCAAAAAGAGGCAAGAGAGGTGCAGAAAGAGGGAAGAGGGGTGCAAAAAGATGCAAGAGGAGTGCAGAAGGAAGCAAGTGAGGTGCAGAAAGAAGCAACAGAGGTGCAGAAAGACGCAAGAGAGGTGCAGAAACATGCAAGAGAAGTACAGAAAGAGGCAAGAGAATTGCTGAGAGAAGCAACAGAGGTGTAGAAAGAAGCAAGAGAAGTGCAGAAAGAGGCAAGTGAGGTGCAGAAAGAAGCAAGAGCAGTGCAGAATGAACCAACAGGTGCAAAAAGAGGCAAGAGGGGTGCAGAAAAAGGTAGGAGAAGTGCACAAAGAGGCAAGAGAGGTACAGAAAGAGGCAGGAGGGGTGCAGAAAGAGGGAAGAGGGGTGTAAAAAAAGGCAAGAGGAGTGCAGAAAGAAGCAAGTGAGATGCAGAAAGAAGCAACAGAGGTGCAGAAAGATGCAAGAGAGGTGCAGAAACATGCAAGAGAAGTGCAGAAAGAGGCAAGAGAATTGCTGAAAGAAGCAACAGAGGTGTAGAAAGAAGCAAGAGAAGTGCAGAAAGAGGCAAGTGAGGTGCAGAAAGAAGCAAGAGCAGTGCAGAATGAAGCAACAGAGGTGCAAAAAGAGGCAACAGGGGTGCAGAAAAAGGTAGGAGAGGTACACAAAGAGGCAAGAGAGGTACAGAAAGAGGCAGGAGGGGTGCAGAAAGAAGAAAGAGAAGTGCAGAAAGAAACAACAGAGGTACAGAAAGAGGCAAGAGAGGTGCAGAAACAGGCAGGTAAGGTGCAAAAAGAGGGAACAGGGGTGCAAAAAGAGGCAAGAGAGGTGCAGAAAGAGAAAAGAGGGGTGCAGAAAGAGGCAAGAGGGATGCAGAAAGAAGCAAGAGAGGTACAGAAAGAGGCAACAGAGGTGCAGAAAGACGCAAGAGAGGTGCAGAAACAAGCAAGAGAAGTGCAGAAAGAGGCAAGAGAATTGCTGAAAGAAGCATCAGAGGTGTGGAAAGTAGCAAGAGAAGTGCAGAAAGAGGCGAGTGAGGTGCAGAAAGAGGCAAGAGAGGTGCAGAAAGAGGCAAGAGGGGTGCAGAAATGTGCAAGAGAGTAGCAGATAGAAGCAAGAGCAGTGCAGAAAGAGCCAACAGAGGTGCTGAAAGAGGCACGAAGGGTGCAGAAAGAAGCAAGAGAAGTGCAGAAAGAAGCAACAGAGGTACAGAAAGAGGCAAGAGTGATACAGAAAGAGGGAAGCGAGGTGTAGAAAGAGGCAAGAGAGTTGCACAAAGAAGGAAGAGGGGTGCAGAAAGAGGCAAGAAGGGTGCAGAAAGAAGCAAGTGAGGTGCAGAAACAGGCAAGAGAGGTGCAGCAACAGGCAAGAGAAGTGCAGAAAGAGGCAAGAGAATTACAGAAAGAAGCAACAGAGGTGTAGAAAGAAGCAACAGAGGTGCAGAAAGAGACAAGGAGAGCAGAAAGAGGGAAGAGGAGTGCAGAAAGAGGCACAAGTGTTGCAGAAAGAAGGGACAGAGGTGCAGAAAGAGGCAAGAGAAGTGCAGAAAAAAGCAACAGAGATGCAGAAAGGGGGAGGAGGGCTGGAGAAGAGGCAAGAGGGGTGCAGAAAGAAGCAAGAGAGGTGCAGCAAGAAACAAAAGAAGTGCAGAAAGAAGCAACAGAGGTACAGAAAGAGGCAAGAGGAATGCAGAAAGAGGGGTGCAGAAGGAGGCACAAGGGTTGCAGAAAGAAGGGACAGAGGTGCAGAAAGAAGCAAGAGAAGTGCAGAAAGAAGCAACAGAGGTGCAGAAAGAGGGATGAGGGGTGGAAAAAGAGGCAAGAGAAGTGCAGAAAGAAGCAATAGAGATGCAGGAAGAGGGGTGGAGAAAGAGGCAAGAGGGAAGCAGAGAGAAGCAAGAGAGGTGCAGAAAGAAACAAAAGAAGTGCAGAAACAAGGAACAGATGTGCAGAAAGTGGCAAGAGGAGTGCAGAAAGAGAGAAGAGGGGTGCAGAAAGAGGCACAAGGGGTGGAGAAAGAGGCACGAGGGGTGCAGAAAGAAACAAAAGAAGTGAAGAAAGATGGAACGGAGGTGCAGAAATAGGCAAGAGAGGTGCAGAAAGAGGGACGAGGGGTGCAGAAAGAGGCAAAAGGGGTGCACAAAGAAGCAAGTGAGGTGCAGAAAGAGGCAACAGAGGTGCAGAAAGAAGCAAGGGAAGTGCAGAAAGAAGCAACAGAGGTGCAGAAAGAGGCAAGAGGGGTACTCCTTATTCGGCATACGAAGTAGTCAGGGGAGGGCCGTAAAGACTTGAACACTGAGTGCCACACACTCGGGAGAGGTCTGTAAACACGCAAAGCAGAGCACGCTCAGGGTACATGTGTAAGCAACACACACGCACACACACACAGTGCAGGACATGGCACACCCAGAGGCGAAAAGAGAGCTCTGAACACACACCAAAGCACTGCACACGTAGGGCAGAACACACACACACACACACACATCGCACACAGGCTCACAGGAGCAATGGTAAATACACACACAAGCACAGACAGTAATCATAACACTTCCATGGTGTTGTGTAGAGTATTTTCACACATGTGCGGCAAGGCATTTACTAAACACACACAGCACAAGGCATGGCAGACGCAGAGCCTCGCGAGCGCACACCCAGTCTGTCTCTCTCTGAGATACACAACACCACAAACCATGGCACGCAAAGGGTTTACATACAACAAGAGACATGTAACACTCAGGGACTGGCGGTGACGACCACGGACACACAAAGAGACTGGCAATCTTAGGAACAACACACTGCCAAGCCTCCTTTGAAAATACACACACACACTGCAAGGTATAGCACACCAATGAGTGACAGGAGAACTGCAAACACACACACCCACATTATGCTGCACTCAGGGCAGTAAGCACACACACATTATGCTGCACTCGGCTGTAAATACATCCACATTATGCTGCACTCAGGGCTGTAAACACACACATCCACATTATGCTGAACTCAGGGCTGTAAACACATCCACATTATGCTGCACTCAGGGCTGTAAACACCTACACCCACATTATGCTGCACTCAGAGCTGTAAACGCACACACGCATTATGCTGCACTCAGAGCTGTAAACACACACATATTATGCTGCACTCAGGGCTGTAAACAGACATTATGCTGCACTCAAGGTTGTAAAAACACACATGTTATGCTGCACTCGGGACTGTAAACACACACATACATTATGCTGCACTCAGGACTGTAAACATACACCCACATTATGCTGAACTCAGGGCTGTAAACATACACCCACATTATGCTGAACTCAGGGCTGTAAACATACATCCACAGATTATGCTGCACTCAGGGCTGTAAATAAACACACATTATGCTGCACTCAGGGCTGTAAATACACACACATTATGCTGCACTCGGGGCTGTAAACACACACATACATTATGCTGCACTCAGGACTGTAAACATACACCCACATTATGCTGAACTCAGGGCTGTAAACATACACCCACATTATGCTGAACTCAGGGCTGTAAACATACACCCACATTATGCTGAACTCAGGGCTGTTAACATGCACAGATTATGCAGCACTCAGGGCTGTAAACACACACATAATATGCTGCACTCAGGGCTGTAAATACACACACGTTATGCTGAACTCAGGGCTGTAAACATACACTCACATTATGCTGCACTCAGGACTGTAAACATACACCCACATTATGCTGAACTCAGGGCTGTAAACACACAAATTATGCTGCACTCAGGGCTGTAAACACACACACATTATGCTACAATCTGGGCTGTAAACACACACACAGTATGCTACAATCTGGGCTGTAAACACACACATACAATACAATACAAGGCCCTGGGAGAGCTGTAAGCGCACACTTCATGGCAGTGCACACCTTGCTACACACATTGTTACATTCACACAAACACACACTCTCTCTGTATGGCATGGGATAAGCTGAGTCTGACACCATCGGATTGCTGTAAGCACACACACACCCCTTCACACTCACTGCACAGAAACTCGTACGTGGCGGTTAAGGGTGTAAATACACACGCACACTGGAAGGCATGACATACACTGACTGGCCAGGGGGCACATAGGCACATGCACACACAAACGTACAACAAACAGATGCACATACTGCTAGGCGTGACAGTCACACTGCAAGGTGGAGGGGGGGTCAGTAAAAGCAAGCACACTGGAAGGCATGGCACGCACACACAGGTGCAGGGGTGGATGTAAACACACACGCACAGACACGAGCAGGACAGCCCTAAATACACACACACCTCAGTGCGGGTGGCACACCAGCGTCCAAAGACAGACAGACTCACAGCAGGACACGTCGGCGCACTTCCACAGACCCCGAAGACAGACAGATTGGGTCCCAGACATGAATCAAGCCTGCATTGGTGGTGAACATGCCTGTTCCGAGACAGGCTTATAGCAGAGAGCCTCACAGGCAGACAGACACAGGCGGATACAAACAGTGTGTAGACGCACTCAGTAACAGACACAGGCGGACTCGCGGCGAAACAGTGAGGCAGGCAGGCACACTCACTGGCAAGCACGCAGACACAGAGAGGCAGGCCGGGTCACAGGCACCTTTACAGGCAGACAGACAGACTCATTGCAAGCACCGAGACACAGTGACAGGTCCACAGGCACACACTAGGAGACACTCGCAGGCACACAGACAGACACATAGACAGACTCGTTGGATGCACCTAGATGCAGTCACTGCGTCTAAGAAAGGCAGGCCGGGTCACAGGCACCTTTACAGGCAGGCAGACAGACTCAATGCAAGCACTGCGATACAATGACAGGTCCATAGGCCCACACAAGGAGACACTCACAGACAGACACACAGACAGACTCGTTGGAAGCACCTAGATGCAGTCACAGCGTCTAAGAGAGGCAGGGCGGGTCACAGGCACCTTTACAGGCAGGCAGACAGACAGACTCTTTGCCAAGCACCAAGATACAGTGACAGGCCCACACTAGGAGACACTTGCAGACAGACACACAGACAGACTCATTGGAAGCACCTAGATGCAGTCACGGCATCTAAAGAGAGGCAGGCCGGGTCAGAGGTACACCTACTGGCAGACAGACAGACTCTTTGCCAAGCACCGAGACACAGGGACAGACCCACACTAGGAGACACTCAAAGACAGACACACAGACAGGCAGTGGAAGGATCACAGAGTTGCAGACAGGGTCACAGACAATCTGCTTCCCATAAAGACGGGGTGACAGAAAAGCATTCAGGCGGAGACTCTGGCTGCGAAGCATCCCAGACAGGGTGACAGACAGGGTGAAAGACAGGCAGACACTCAGCAGGCAGCCAGGTGCAGCCACAGGAAGACAAGACAGGCAGACAACCCCTACACAGAACGACATCCGGCAAACATACCCCAATGTGCAGAAAATGACGCGACACAGACCACACACGCCTGCCCACGCCCCGGAAGCAGAGCCATTCGGGGTAAATTCGGGGAGACAGCCAGAATCCTGTTGCATCGTAGGCTTTTTGGGGCGCACAAAACAATTCCACCTTCAGATGTGCAGCTGCCCTGCTTTATAACGACAGTAAAAAAAAGACTGTGTTTGCACAAAGACAGCATGCAAATAAAATATACCTCCCTCCCCACTACGTTCAGGTAGACACGTCTGTGTACGTGGAGAACGGAGAACAGAGGCGCAATAAAACACACACACCCATGCACAGAGCGAGCAGAACCCTGGAATGGGGACCCGGCATCAACCCCCTGCCAGCGGTCTGGAAACAGATGGGTCCTCGGTTCTCTGTGTCCTTATATATTTGAGCTACATCATGCAGGCAGATTTCTAGGGCATGGCTATTACATATATATGACCCGGGGAGGTGGCGGTCCCCGGGACTGCGGGGGGGGCATCGTGCCCCCGTACATTATGTATAAAGCCCCAGGGAGGTGGCGGTCCCTGGGGCTGCGGGGCCCCCGCGGGCCCCCGCTATATAATTCCGCATTGCGCCGTGACCTGGCCCACCTGGGGGCTTAACAATACCGAAGCGCGGGAGCCCGCGCTTCGGTTTTTTTGTTTTCTCGGCCGGATTCGCGCACCCAGCGCGAATTCGGTCGATTGTTTTTTGAAAAATGCTTTTTTGGGCCCTGAGCAGGCCTAGGGGGTCAGGGTGTTTCTACCCTGCCCCCTTTTCTTAATTTTTCACTTTTTTATTCCTTTTTCTTGTGACTGGGTTACCGAGTCACAAGATGGCTGCCAACACATTCTGCTTTGGAGTGTTGGCAGCCAATCAGAAGTCAGCTCGTGCTCGGGAGGAGTCGCGAATCCTCCTCGGTGCTCAGATATCGATATTTTTATTTTTAGAATTTCTCAGCGACTACTGAATGGATTTACACCGTTTAAAAAAAAGGTTGCTTTCTGAACCAAGAGCTACCTTTTTGCCAAATTTGGTGTAATTCCGGTCAGCAGTTCGGGCTGTAGCCTGTTCAAACATTTCCTAGGGAAATTAACATGGAGAAACGTGTTTGGAGACCCCCCTTTTTTCTCGGCCCACGCTTGACGAATCACCCCAAAACTTTCAAGACAGGAGCTGACCGGAGCGCCCCATTATTTTTAAAAATTTCGCGAAGATTAGTCAACCGGCGCCAAAGATATTGGCAAATCAACAAACGCTTTTCCTATGGATAATAGGTCCTACTCCTAACTATAACTACCTACTGGCGACCGCCATATATATATATATATAATAAATATACATATATATATATATATAATTGTGAGCTGCATTATTATACCCCGCACCTTGAGTTCAGGTCACACTCTACTGCCACTACAGTTGTGGCACCCTGTAGAAAGAATATCTCCTTGATATCCTGGAACATTCGGGGTCTATATGACCACCGCAAAGCACATAGAGTGCTCACCTATTTAGATCTGCAGATTATAGACATCGCATTCCTACAAGAAACACACCTCGCTACAAATCCAGTTCAGGACTATGCTCGCAAGTGGGGCTTCCAACGTTTTTCTCTTCATATAGTACATACTCACAAGGGGTCTGCATCTTGCTCCGCCCACATGTTGATTTTTGCCTACATTACCTTCATGCAGATGCTGAGGGGTAATTGCTGGTCCTGCTTGAATCTCTTGAAATGGTAAAGATGGCCCTTATAAATATATATGAGCCAAATATTGACTCTCCCCATTTCTTTCTAAATATCCTTGCTATGTTATGACATGCAGAAATTGACACAATACTATGGGGAAGAGACTTTAATCTGGTGTTAAAGCCAGATGTTGACAGCATGGGAGCGCAACGTTTTCTTCCTACAAACTCACTGTGAGTCCTTGATGAGGTTTCAAATCTCTGTGGGCTCCGCGATCTCTGGTGTCAACTACACCCCTCGAACAGAGACTACACACCACACATTACTTTTATGCACACAATTGCTCCTCTCAATTGGACTACTGGCTATCTACACCTGACCTGGGGGCATTGTTTACAGAAGATAGCCATCTACCTCGTCCTTTTCCGATCATTCTTCTGTTAATTTGCAGCTGTCTTTTCCGGGCTCTCACTTGTGTAGACCACGCAGACTCTCCCTTAGACCAAGACATCCGGGACGAGCTACATACGGCCATACTGGAATATTTGCAGCTTAACAAGGGTACAGTTGAGAAGTATGCTATGCTATTTGAGGCCTACAATGCCTTTATTAGAGGGGTGGTGATAGCTAAACAAGCAGAGTTTTTTTCTGGGATTTACGGAGACAACATGGGCTACTGGAGCAAAGGCTCAAAGACCTGGGACACTATGAGAAGGCCACACCTTTTTGTGCAAGAGTTCCGAGACC
This sequence comes from Calotriton arnoldi, assembly GCA_963921515.1. Lineage (NCBI taxonomy): Eukaryota > Metazoa > Chordata > Amphibia > Caudata > Salamandridae > Calotriton > Calotriton arnoldi. The sequence goes on from CAWUFW010007963.1 coordinate 437,410, forward strand.
TAGTGGACTGAGAGGTACATATTTTAGGCAAATATGCATTAACTCGCAATATGGCGAGGGGGAGCGGCCTGGCAAGACATTGTTGTGGCTCCGATGTCCCAATAGGTGGCAAGGGAACATCTATACTACTACATCCCAGGCAGGCACACCATTGGTAGACAACAATGACATTCTAGAAGACTATGTGACATATTGTAAGGCCTCTATGAAATGTGACTTGCAGACACTACTACTCTTATATCTATTTACATCGATGAGGAGGCCCTGCCCTGGTTTGGTTGGATTGCGGCCATCAATAATTTCTAGTCACCTGATATCGATGCTTTAGCGGGGCAAGGCACTGGGCTCCGATGGCCTATCAATCAACTATTACAAAGCATTGAAACATATGTTAGCACCCCACCTTATGGAGGTATACACAGAGGCACTTGCTGATTGTGTCCTTACACTAAACTTCGCATGAAACAGTAATTGCTGTCCTTCCCAAACCCTGTAGAGGCACCGTCTACTGAGATTCTAATAGACCCCTCTCATTATTGAACTGCAATTATAAAATCCTTGCGAAAGTGATTGTGACCAGGCTATCCCTATTGCTTGATAAAATAGTGCCCCCGGTGCAAACCAGCTTTGTCCCACACTGATCCACTTCCATTTATCCCCAACACAGTGTTCACTCCTCTACACCAACTTAAACTGGAGTTTGAGGCAGCAGCAATATTATTGGATGCCAAGAAGCATTTGACTCCCTGGAGTGACCATTCCTGATGAAGGTGCTCAGATGTTTTGGAATCCTTAAAGGATTTCAGGCCTTTATCCTTTTGCTCTATACCAAACCCATTGCATGGGTCACAGTCAATGATCTCACATCCCCACCCTTTCAAATACATAGGGGCATGCAGCAGGGCTGATTCCATTCTGCTTTACTTTTTATATTAGCCATGAACCTTTTGGCTTGCCACCTTCAGGAGTGAAACATGCACAGGGGTTTGTCGTTTAGCTTCAGTACACTCTTGCTATCCATGTATGCGGATGACATTTTGCTTTTTGTTAGACACCCAGATGTTAATGTCTCCCCATTGATTAGAGAAGTTTTTAGGTTTGGAAGGCAGTCTGGTGTTACCATCAACTGGAACAAAACAGATGTAGTTCCACTCACAGATAATACAGGATAGTGCCTGCTGAAATAGCCGATCCGATAGGTCACAGACTCGGTCAAATACTTGGGGATTATCCCACACAGGGAGGTGGAATCCAATATCTTTTAAAATTATGGTCCGGACATAGATACTTTACAACTCCAACTTGCCACCTGGGCAAAGTTTCCACTGACCCTGACCTGCAGAGTAGCGCAGGTTAAAATTGTAGTTTTACCTAAATTCCTCTATCTATTTCAAAATATCCCCATCCCATTTAACAAACAATTCTTTCATACTCTTCAGTCCCTCCTGGACAATTTTGTCTGGGCCAGGGGGGTCGCTCAAATGTGTTGGGATACACTGACCCTTCCGTGCAAGTGTGGAGGCTTTGAAGTTCCCAATTTTGAATTATATTGCTATGTGGCACAGTCTCACTACGTGACTTATTGGTCCCATCCAGATTCATGCTTCATCTACCTGAAACTTGAAGGCGGCATGGTCCAGGGCATACCCCTAACTTCTGTATTCCCGCAGAGGCCACCAAGGCCCCAAAGAGAGTTGAGAACAGTTGCTATGTGGAGCAGGGCATGGCACACACTGTGTCGAAGAGTGGGAGCCCCATTCCTGTACCCCCTTGTGATCCCTGTTCAAACAACTGCTAGCCGCTTCTTACTTTAGAAAGAACAGTGCAGACAACCCTACACAAAATGGCTTATTTGAGCTAGGCCACGTATATGTGGTGGGGCAATTCCTTACACTGCAACAATTCCAGGCTCATGGTAACCCCACAGCATTGGACATATTTTCTTTGCGAAATTACGCAAACCACAGTTCAAGAGAAAATCCCTACTTATCCTACAGAACCACTGGAGTTCCCCTGCTAATCCAACTAATAACTTTTACTGACACAACAAGATGGGTATCTCGATGATACGCCAGTGTGTCTCTGCATCGGGCTATATGGACCATACCAGGTAGGCAAGCATGGGATGAAGACCTCAACTTTTCTCTGATGGATTTCCAATGTAAATATTGCTGTGCGCAGACTTGTCAAGTATCCCTAAATTATCGCCACAAACTTTTGCACTTCAAATATCTACATAGGGCTTATAGTACACCAGCTCGCCAACACAGCATAGACCCATCCTGCCCTCATAACTGCATACGTTGCGGTGTGGAGCATGCTGGTTTCCTCCATATGGAATGAGAGTGCCCTTCTATTCAATTTTACTGGGAGGAGGTTCAAATAATGTTGGCTCAAATGACAGACCATCATCGTTCATCCCGCCCAGTTGTGATGCTTTTTAGGATATGTTAAGAACATACCAAAAGGGGTCAGATGTTTCTGAGCAATGGCTTTGCTTTTGACCAAACATAGGGTTTCGATGTACTGGGATGCCACAACATTCCTAAGGCGATTGACTGAATCAAAGACCTAACAGTCGCCAACGATCCAATAAAAACCTATGCATTGAGGCTCCCAATAACCTCCCGGGCAAAGGACATATGGGTCCCCCTTCGAACGTTTTTATCTACACAAGCCACGGGCAAACACAATCCTCACCATAGACAGGTAAATAAACCCATATCAGATATTAACACACTGACTACCACCACTACCTGTGAGTCGCGTTCATGCCTGCGCTGTGGGATCATGTGATTGGTGAATTGGGACAAGGAGAGGTTGGGCGGGCAAAGGGCGATAGACCTTATTGTGTTATGTGCTTTCCAGATTTGTGGGGAAAATACTGCCTGTGGACATGACAATATCTAGATGTGGGAATAATGTTTGGTTTATATTGCAATGTAGATCACTGTGGTCGAACTTTCGGATCTCCTGAACAGACATTACTGATATACTAAATGTACTGTGTTGTTTTGTTTGCCTTTAAATGTAAATAAAAAAAGACAACAATATTCATAATTGTAATTTTCACAGTCAGACATGAAGTATGGTGTCCCTGTAACCTTATTTATGTAGGTCAAACTACTCACAAGATGAAATCCAGAATATTCCAACAATCAGTCAAATCAAATGCAACACTGTAGGAGAACCCTTAGCCGCACACTTCAAGGAACATGAACACAACCAAAAAAAGTTGCGATGGCTAGTGTCAGGAAAAACAGCACTGTATGCATTACTTGTGGTCATAGTAGTAGAGAATTTGTCATGTGGTCCAATCAAGGTAGATGGACATAAGCATTAGAGACATTTTTGAGTCTAGGGGTCCCCCGTCCCCAGAGGTGTCCCGCCCTGTGCCCTCCCATCAGAGGGGCTGCACCATCGGAGGGGGCACTGCGGAGTGTGGCTGACAGGCGCAGAGCGCTTCACTCGTACCTGCTCTGTGTAGCACTTCCCGCAGGCTCGGCCTCCTCTGAGCGCTTCCAGGTCTCTGTCATAGAAAGGAAACAACCTGCATACACCTAAGTCCGATGATTGTTGTGGGAAAGCTATGACCAGGACCACTGGAATTATGTGGCAGGGTGGGACCGAAATATGCGGCAGGGTTAACTAAATATGCCGCGAGAAAAGGCAAATGAAACCGCATATTTAGTGGTAGTATTGATTATTATTTCTTTCTTTCTTGGTAACATTGGGCAAAATTCACCTCCTTGCCACCTGTTTCTCAATAAAAGCAGCAGCGTCTGAAAGGTACCAGTCACTTCTCAAAAGCCTGCTCCTGGGTAAAGCTGCACTATTGCACCCCCCCCCCCGCATCTACAGTCTGCACCCAAGGGGTCAGCTCACGTGTTCAACAACGGTGGATTCAGCTTTAAGTTGTCAGCCCTCAGTTTCAAAATGCAACTTTTGTAAAGCAAATAGTGGCTCCAAAAGGGAAACGTTTCAATATTTCACCCGAAGTTTTTTATTTTAATCTGACAGCTGTAGGTGTACTTATTTAAAAGTATATAAAGCTTTTAATATTCACGGACCGGGCTTTTGTTTTACTTGAAAAACTTTTAGTGAATGTTGTGCCTGCCAAATTGCTTTCCCTAGTAATCTTTGCCGCTATTTAATAGATCTTTCAAGAAAGTAGAACTTTGGCTAGATCAGCCTAAGAAAAGTGTAGCTAAATAATGATCTTTCGTTGAGACTCGTGCTCTGCTCCCATAGACATGCTAAGGATTTGCCACTTCTGTACACACGGGCTCGTGTCTGTTTACCCAGGACTGGCCCAGGGGTCATCTCCTTCAACCCTCTCCCCCTAATCTTAGCCTAGTGAAGTGCTCCTGCTCCTACCCCCTGCCCTTGGCCTCTCAGGGATGCTCCTGATCTTACCCCCTGCCGCTTTGTTAGTGTTTATAGGTCAGATCATATGTAACTCTCACTTCACACTTTGTGTCTGTGTAATTTACAACACTTACACATCTTCTTCACTGAACTATTTATCACTACTTTGAAGACGTCGCAGGCCGGCCTCTTCCTCTGATATTTACAATCTAACAAGCGGTCGAGAAGGCCCTTTATTGCAGTGAAATAGGTCTCGCATTTGAGAGAGTTTAAGCTATTAGTATAGTAAATGACGATGCCTTTTATTTGTTTTAAAACCCAAAACATAAATAAAAGGCATTGTCATTTATAATGCCAATAGCTCAAACTCACGTGAATGCGAGATCTATTGCATTGCAAATGCTTGTTTTTAATTGTTGCTTCCTGCCCTTTGCTACTTGTGGCACAAACCTACATCCACGCTTAATTTAAACAGCTGGGGATGTCTCTCCTCGCCAGGTATTCCTTGGCATCCTTGACATTTATGACTTCAGCGGCCTGCACATCAGAATTGTTGCCTCCCTGGAGTGCGAGTGTAACAGCCATGAGCACGCAGTGAGAGGGGTAGGGGGCAGGTGCGCTTTGTGCAACGGGTGTTGACTTTATGTGTTGCCCGCTTTTAAATGTTCCAGATAGCGCATGCTACTTGCCGTAAAGCACTGCAAAGCACTTGTCGGTGTAGTTAGCGTTATATAAATACCATTACAAAAGCTGTTCAGCTGTGTGCAGCAGCAGAAGTCTGTCTTTGCCATTATTATTCATCCATCATCGTCCTCATGTGGGAGACTGCCTGTTTCGGCCGTTTTATTCAAAATGAATAGAGTTGATTCCTGTGCACTTTCAGTGATGCCCGCTTTTAATCGTTGCCTCCCTGGAGTGCGAGTGTAACAGCCACAGGCACACAGTGAGAGGGGTAGGGGGCAGGCACCCTTCGTGCACCGGGCGTCGACTTTACGTGGTGCTCGCTTTTAAAGGTTTCAGATAGCGCATGCTACTCGCCGTGAAGTGCTGCAAACCACTCGTTGGTGTAGTTAACGCTATTTAAATACAATTACAAAAGCTGTTCAGCTGTGTGCATCAGCGGAACAGTTTCTTTGCCATTATTATTCACCCTTTATCGTCCTCATGTGGGAGACTGCCTGTTTTAGCGTTTTATTCAAAGTGAATAGGGCTTGTTACATACACCGTTTGATCTATAGAACAATGAGGCAAAACACTGAGCTTGCCGATTGACGTGTGAAAAATCAAGAGTAACGTTGTAGGTGAGCCACTACTTTGGTAGTAGAGTCTATACACCTATTCTTAAAAAAAAAATCAAACCAGCTGTCAAACATGTCAGTAGTAGCTTACCACATCCCAGCTAGCTTATGAATGATATTTATCATGACATGCATTGTCGCCAATAGATGTTTGTGGCATTTGATGAATAATACTTGTTGTGATAGGCATTTCCTTTGGCAAATAACTGTTTTGTTGCTGGGTAATACCTCGCATTTACTCCATCATCATACATTTATTATTTGTTAGTGATTAATACGACTACATGTGCAGAACACAACGCAAACGGAATTATCCCCTGCCAACTCAATAGAAGAAATTATATTGAACTCAGGAGGATAAAATGCTAGGTGTGCCTACTATAATAGAAATCTACGACATGCAGACTTTTGGTAAATGCTCTGTCAATGATGTACAATTTAGTACAATTCAAGGTTTCCATGTATGGCATTGTAGTTTGAAGTTGATTAACTTCTATTTGAAATAATCACTAACAAATACTTGCTTTTCCAGGGTTGTTAATGTTATATAAATCAACTAGAGTTTACCGAGTATATCACTAGTTTGTTCATCAAAATACTTCTGTCATCAATTGCTTCAGTTCCACCAATTGCCTAAGGGCATACTATGGTCAATACCCGATTGTGTTTTTACTGTATTATAACAGAAAACAACCAGAATGGATTCCGAAACATCACCATCTGGTTGTCAATCAATTTGCTTTTTTTTCACATTGTAAAGGCACAATAGCATGCACTTGGTTGAATGGTATGTGCTGGAAGAATGCAACGCATGTTTTGTGCTAGTAGCAGTATTATAATGTGGTCTTGTATTTCTTTGCCAAAAGAGTAAATAACTACCACCATGATATCACTCATATCATTTTTACAGCTTCTTAATAGCAGTGTTATTATCGTTGAAACTAGAATACATATTGCCATAACTAAAGAGCAAAAAACCATTTGGCCGAAGGCACACATATGCAAGAAACATGCAAGATATCTCCTGTGATTATAGAGCAGGTAGGGTAGTAAGATGCAGTCTGGGCCTTATGCAGACTCCCTGATTTACCTGGAAAATGTGTCTTAGCAGAAGAGGGTTACAATGTACATTGGCAACTTTAGCAGGGAAATTCATGTGTACTCTTATACTGTAACTATATACTTGTGATTAGTAACTGGTCACTTATACCAGTGTGATAGCAGTTCAAACAAGCATTTGCAATGCAATAGGTCTTGTATTTGCGAGAGTTTGAGCTATTGGCATTGTAAATGACAATGTCTTTTATTTATGTTTTCAAAACATGCAAGCAGTGTGTAAACACGCACTTTGTACTTATAGTCGTTGCTTACGAAAAGGAAGGCTGTCAGTAACAGCGCCTCTTTTACTGCCAGCCTTGCTTCTCGTAAGCAAGGACTATAGTACAAAGTGCGTGTTTATGCAAAGCTTGCAGGTTTTCAAAACATATAAATAAAGGCATTGTCATTTACAATGCTAATAGCTCAAACTCGCGCAAATGCGAGACCTATTGCATTGCAAATGCTTGTTTATTAATACTATTACTCCGACACTGCTGGCAGCCTTGCCACTAACTGAAGAGCCAGTCTGACACTCTTTTACAGACAAATGGACTAGTGCGCATGTGCCTGCCGTTGCATTTTTTGCAAGGCATTTTTTACCTTTCTTCAGCCCTGGCCCTCTGAGACCTGATAGGCATTAGGACCACCACCCCCCCTTTAAGCTTTAAGGTATGGCTGCCTCGCTGATTGAACACAGCTGTGTGCTTCCTGACGCTATGTGTCAATCAGTGAGGATGCATACCATCCTTTCCCATCACAGGGCAGGGTGTGATCAGCGAGACTGACTGATTACAACTCTCCCTGTGACAAGATGGAAATGGAGCAGGATTGAAATGAGGCTCCAAATACATGCACTGCATCATCATTGTTGGTTTCAGCAGTGCACACTGCTCTGCATGCACTAAGGGGCTTATTTATGAGTGCCCTCCGTCACTTTTGCAACACGTAAAGTGGTACATGCGTGACGTAGGACTCTCATAAAGATTTATGAAGCCACGCTGTAGTGTAGCTCCTATTTCCCTAATAGGCTCTGCGCATTGGAATAATATACCCTATAGGTTTGACATAGGACTGAGGTCGGTATGTCCCTATCGAGTATATTAAACTTAATTACTTGTGCCAGCTAGCTCAGAGGCCACTAGAAACTCCTTGACGACAAGAAGGGAGTAGTTTCTGGCAGCCGCAAAACATGACCACTTTGTTTCCCTTTAGAATCAGAACGTGTCCCAGAGTCAGATAACTATTTCACTCAGCTCAATCGTGCATGCTTAGTTTTCCTCAAAGTTACACAGAAAGAACAGACGGGCGTTTCAATAAAAGATTTATTGAACAGTCTTGTTTCTGGTGTAAGTAAAATGTGCTGTTACGATCACAAGACAGTATGCGAGATAAATAATGTACAGTGTGAGCAGTAGAAATAAATAATACTGCGATAGCATTATCTTTTAGTATATATGCATTTACATAAATGACACAGACTAAAAATGCGAGTACTCATACGATGCGTTTCTAACCTGGTTCTACCCCAATGTACCTAACCTAACCTAGGTGTAGGGAGAGGTATGAAGTAGGTGAAGTATTCCTTACTATGGTATACTAAGAGTATGTTAAGTCTAGTATGCCTAGTATGCCAAGAGTCCCTCTAGGTTCTAGTCAGCTCCATACCTGAAGAATGAGAGAGGTAGGAATCTCTTTGCCAGACTCGAACTCCAACACCCCGCGAGGGAAGTCAGATCACTGGAAGCTGGACTCTCTGCATGCAGGGATGACAGCGTCTTCTCAGTGCGTCAGGCTGGGAAACGGGCTCCTCTGAAGTCGAGGTCTCCTCTGATTTACATGGGCTAGGGAAGGTATATTTATACCTGAGAAGTACCTAAGAATGTTAGCATTGACGTGAGTCGGACAGCGGAAGACGTCATGAATGAACCCCTAAGGAATAATGGTTCATGCATAATATATGAGTCCTTGAAGAAATCAATAGTCCTGGGCTAGGGAAACTCCCGCAGCCTAAGGGTCTGTTCTTCATGAACTCGTGACGTTAGGGTGGACGGATGTCGGAGACCATGCCTGTATTTGGAGTGCACGGTTTAATGCCTAAATAAGGACTGGGATTTTATGCCTATATAAGGGCAGGGCGAATTGTGCCTATATAAGGACATGATACTGGAAAGCCCATTTATGGGCACCCTAAGAGGAATACAACACCCACTCCACTTTCGTGTGTACGATAATACTAAAATGCTAAACATTTAAAATGCTAAACATTAAATGGAGTACTGCATATTTAAAAAATATTTCTTAAAAGCATTAAAAAACATAGTAAAAAATGCAAAAGGTACTGTACATCTGAAGCAAATGCTTTTCATTTCAGGCATAAAGTTCGAAAATAAATGCAATTGGAATGAAATAAGCAGTAATATTTACATGTGACAGAAAATGATCGATAAGTTGTTCAAAAATCAAAGTCATTTCATGTCATGAAAATTATTGAAATGTTCTAGATACACTAGATGACTAAGTGTCCGTGGAAGTACCGCGAAGTCTGTACTATAAGGCTAGTTCTACTTTAAGCAGATTGAAGTGCCATTTTAGTTCGAAAAATGGGAAAAAGTTCAATTTTGGTAGAGTTCCAAGTTTTTTGAAAATGAAGGCCAAACTGCATCTCTGGAACACTGTATGCTGAATCAGAGTCAGTTTACGGGTCTGGTGTAAACATGAGATCATCTATTTCTATAGACAAAACATCATCCACTGAAGTTGGTGTCAGTTGGAACACCTCGTGTAGTAGATTAATTGCACAGAGATGTGAAGCATCGCTTCCAGCATAGGTTGCCGCAGCAATGTTCGCGTCCGTTGTTACCTGTGTGCCTGTAGATCTTTCTCGTACCTCAGCAGCAGCCGGAAGCGTCTGTGAGATCTCAATGAATGCTGACATCAGGATTGGTAGCTTCTGGGGACAACACAGAGCATGGGCCGTTATCGGGACCAGCAAAGTATCGACATCCGTTGGCGTTGCTGATGGAAATGTTAGACAGGTGTCCAACACGCATTCTTCACCGCATAGCAGGCATCGTAGAACAGGTAAGATGCAATCTTGCCAGATTGGTCTGAATGACAGGAACCACGTGGTATTCAGGTCCCGTAGAGGAGTCATGCCCAATAGCTGTACTATTCGCTCACAGCACTTTCGTTCAAGGAGAGCTTTCTCCATTTCGCTCGGAGTGATGTCTGCGGATAGGCTGGCCATAGCGCAATAGCAGGAAGAGAAATAGAATTCCGGCAACAAGTGCTAGAATTAATGGTATGCCACCAAATACCGAATGTGCAAAGTTCGGGATGATTCCGAGTATTGCCTGGAAAGGTGCTAACAGACCGGAGCAGATGCTCTTAAATACATGTACAATTCCGGTTGTATCAGACATGTTAAAGATACGTCCTATCATTTCCACGAAATGTATAGGGCAGTATGTACGTATTAAAGTCTGTATCTCAGCCGAAGTCCTTGCTACTTGTAGATCATAGGTTTCTTTGGCCGAGGTCAAAGGCACTGTTTTCTGTAAAAGCATGGCTTTCATTCTGCTCAAAGTATCAAATCTTATAAAAGAGACGTTCAGCGAAGGCCATAGAGGCGACTCCCTGACTGTGTCTATTGGGGCAAACAATACTTGCATACAGCAAGTGACCCTGGAGTTGACCGTTACTAGATATGGGATGCCTGGCAACATGCCGCAGCAACTCTGATCATTCAACATGAGGTAACTCCTATTAGAAAGTTGTCCAAACGTTGGATTAATCACAGCAGCTGGTGTACCCTGCTGATGGCAAGACAAATTTGCCACAGAACCATTACAAGCCCCGTGTAAAGAAATGTCCTGACATATAAGTGAACCGCTCAGTGCACGTTTACAGTGTGTACCGCTCAAAAACACTTCACGATCCCCACTCCAACATCTATATGTATACAGTAAATCCCAAGATGTCTTAATGTATTCCATACCCAACCTTTCATATTTGCCTGCTTGCATTTGTCTGAGGCAATACTGAAACTGAAAAGTAGTCACAGGTAATGTTATTTTGCCATGAATAAGCCATTCTGTAGCTGGTTTTTCTGCCACTGTGAATGGTAATTTTTCCAGTTTTTCAATGCTCAGCACTGTATACCTTGCTCCTCTTTGTGCCAATTCGATCTGTTTATCTGTTAGATTGTATTCTGCAAACAGAGCTGACGTGTTGATAAAACGCCAAGGCACATAGCCCGCTCGCAAAGATTGCAGCGTCCAGCTTAATAACACAATAGAACGTAATTGAGACTGACCTTGTTGTAACATCGCCAAATCTTGTTCTAGTATGTCGATAGCAGAGGATACAATGCCATCCAACGAATAAATTCTGGAGGACAAAGTTGTTAACCCATTGTCGACCACAGAGAGGGTTTTCTCTAAATTAATACGATCAAGTTCACGTATTCGTTCTGCGGCCTCCATCTGTGACACTTTCCATGCTTCATTATAGGCAGCATAAATGCCGGCATATATGAAACATTTTTGACGCGGTTTTCTTGGTCCAAGCAAGAATTCCCTAAGGTCTGCGTCCTCTTTAAGTAAGGATAAGTGTTGTTTCACATCCTGTAGTGTAGACTTATGCAGCCAATCGAGGCATAATTTTCCTACACTGTATGTTGTTACTACCCCCGGATGCTGTCTTTGGACGTATCTTGGGTCTGGCCTATTAATAGTAAAGCCCTGAGTTTTATTCAGGAATCTTTCCTGACAGTTATTCGTGTCTGTGGGCCAGATCAACCATTTTTTCCAATCAGGATTAGATCTGTTGAGTTGTAATATATTGTCAACTGTCACCACTGCCTGTGTATCGTTATCACTTGCAGGTGTTGGTACAGAAGGTGTTTTCAGATCTTGGCTAATCCAAGACAAGATGTTTGTTGGATGGTTTCATTCAAGAACATTATTTGTTCAGGGATGATACAGGCTCTAAATAATGCTTCTATCCCCTGCACTTGCCAATCTTTAGTACCCCAGACGGTTTTTGTGTCTATTGTGTCTTTCCATAAGTCGAAACCCTGTCTAGACAGTTGGGCAATAAATGCTGCAGAGTAAATCTGTTTTGTATTAGTTAACATAATTTTCAGTCCTGTTTTGTTTACATTCTTAAAGTAAAATGTTTCTGGGTCAGATGTATTGTAACCTGAAAAATATGGAAACTTACTAGCAAATGTTTTTGAACTACCTTTCGGAGGTGTAGGACAATGTTCCCATTGGTTAAACATAAACACATTTCTTGGATATGCAGATTTATGCAAATAATGATGACCATAGTGGTTATAACAATACAGTTGTTCATAGTCTGATGAACCCTCTAAAAATTCTTTTTTAGAAAATGCAGCAGATTTTTCTAAGTCAAACATTATGTCATTAACCGTCTCAAAGTCCCAATCATCTGAATAGGTACTGGACGTAATTAGATCACTTAGTGAAATTTTAAACAAATGTGGAATGTTCAATTGTTCCGTCGGGCCGAAGATATCAAAATCTGTTTTGTCCCACACTATACCATCCTGTATAGGAACGGCTGTGATGTTCACTGATGACAAGTCTCTTGCTTCATGATGGGAAGATTTATGAGGTTTCAAAAGTACGTTCACATCTTTTCCTTCAGTGTTCACATGGATGTATCTGCCACTTATAAGCACGCTTACAGTTGTAACCAAAGCCAGCCAGAGCAGGAAAACAAATAGTCCAGATATAATCCAGAGTTCAATCCATGGAGAAACCAAATAAGTCTTTTTCATAAAGTGAAGAAAGTCTTGTACTTGCTGCTTGAGTTTGAATGATGCTGGCGTCGTTTCAGGTTCACTCGGATCTTCTGAGAACGTATCAAAGTTAATGAAATAGCCAGAAGCAGTTCTGTCAATTGTTGGAATTGCATCAGGATTTGTAGAAATCACTGGAACCAGTTCATCACTTGCTACATTGGTGTAGACAGGTGTATTTGGACGAACTGTTACTTGGTGTTCAAGAGGGATGAGTTCCATAGCGTTATTGCTTAGTCCTCCATCTGTTACAGCTGAATTCTCGATTGTTATCAGTCTTTCAGTCTGAACCTCTTGGATAGTAGCGAGAGGAGTGCGTCTGCTACTAGGTCGGAGTCCACGAGGCCTACTGTTTAGTATTGGCCACATACTGTGGTTTGATGAGGTCGATGGACACAAATCTTTTCTCCTTTCTTCCAGCAAGGGGCGGCAGAAGTACTGTTCTTGTTCCTTGAACTGCTAGGACAGGTACTGGTTGTCTGTAGGAAGGTCCAAATTCCTTCTTGTCCGCAATTTTTTCTCTGACTAGATCCCCAACTTTTGGAATCCAGACAGGCCTTGCTGGGACCGCCGATTTTTCCCCAGTGGTGGTTGGCTGCAGGAATACGTTGCTTTGTTTCGTTCTTAACTCATTCAGTTCCTGAAAAACAGCCAAACGATCTTTGATATCAAACGGTTTATTTTCCACCACTGTGCCTACGTGTTCAAGGTCTGGTACCCACATTCTTGTCCCAAATAGGACCTCATATGGAGTGACCCCCCTAGAGAACTTCTTGGCAGATTGTTCAATGAGCGTTGGACCCCATTAAGGTGTTTGACCCACCCATCACCCGAACCTAATACCCTAGCTGTTATAGACTGCTTTATGTCCCAGTTTTTCCTTTCCACAACCGAATTTCCCTCAGGATGGAATGGAGAGGAGTACCGCAATGCAACGCCCAGACTGGCCATGGCTTCTTTGTAAGCCAGAGAGCTAAACGTAGGACCCTGGTCAGAATGTAGCGTGCCTATTGCGTATGTGCCGATAAAGACTCGTAAATCTTTTATAACAGTTCGAGCGTCAGCCGAGCGCTGAGGCCATATCCATAGGAACCTAGATTCAGTATTTGTGGGATTGCACTTGTCCAGTAGGACGCAGGCACGTAGATAGTCTAATGCTGTCTAACAGTGGTGTCTGTACTGGGTTGCCGCATTCGCAGCATGGTGTCTGGTGGCTCTCTCGCTGTAATTTACAGTCTAAGCAGTTGTTGATGAATATGTAAATTTCTTTATTCATTCCAGGCCACCAGTACATCTCTTTTAACGTCAAAATTGTTTTAGAGATCCCTTGATGTGACAGACCCTCCCCCAAATGTGTTTCATAAATCAAGGCTGCTCTACGTTCCATGTTTGGAATTACCCTATCCCCCACTCCAGGGATTCGAGCAAAAGGAACGTTGTTCGCATCAATTACATAAGAGTACTTGAGTGGAAACTTTTTTGGTAACGCTGCACTGCTGCCCTTGCTTGAAGCATTGACAGCCAACATTATCTCACCGTCTATTTTTGTTTTTGAACGAGTGATCGCAGCTACGGAAGCCATCTGAACAGCCCCCTTTGCGGCTTCACCAGCCAATGAATTCCCTGCAACGTGAACGCCATCACGTTGATGACTCAGTGTGTGGATCACGTGAGCCTTTGGTAGTTCATTTCAACTGAACTACTTGTTCCCAAAGCATTTTATGCTTTATTGTGCCACCTTTGGCATCTTTGAAACCATTTACAAGCCAGTTTTGTATATAGTCATTATACGACTGAACACAGTAAAAGGAATCGCACACTATTAGTGTGGGGAATTCTCGATCTGTACTTTCAAGTGCCAGTTTGAATGCTTGTAGTTCAGCTCGTTGAGCTGTACAATCTCCTAGAGACTGAGTTTTTGTGACCATGGGTCTGAAGATGCCATTTCGCATGCGACCTTTAACGATTGCACATGCTGCACTGTAAGCTTGCTTACTCCCTGTTGCGGGCTGTGCGGATCCGTCAGTGTAAATTATGAATTCGTACTGATCAAGAGGCAGAATCTCAGTGGGCAGAGGACATTCTTGTTCATATTGCAGGAATGCTTGTGTTTTTAAATCTGGATCAAAAACATATTCAACATCTGTTGCAGCAAGAGAATTAACCCACTGTATCCATCTTGGATGTAATGCTTTAGCATTTGGAATGCTTGCTTTTGTGACCGCTTCTAAAGCTGGTACCGATGTTATGACAATAATGCGTTTCCCTTGGGCTAAGGCTCTTTCTTTTGCTACAGCGGTTTGAACTGCTGTCAGAATTTTTTCAGTTGAACTGAAGCGCATTTCCGCTTGTGTGTACAAATGAGATTTGTATGCGATTGGTATTTTCTCACCCTCATTGAAGGTTAAGTAGGTGAATCCGCATTGACCCGACATTATTCGGATCACCAAATTTCGTTGACTTACACGTGTTTGTAAGTGATTTGTTGCTAACATGTTAGCCTGGAGTGAACGCAAGATTTCTGTGTGTTCATTTGTCCAATTTTTGATTGAAAAATAAGGTTTGATTAATGCGTAGAGAGGTTTAACCCTTTCTGCGTAATTTAGAATGTATGTTCTTCCAAAATTTAGGAAACCCAGGATGGATTGTAAGTTTTTTAGCGTTTTTGGAGGTTGGAGTAGCGCACATTTCTCTAGAAAGTTAGCTGGCAAGCTCTTGCCTTCACTTGAAAGCTCATATCCTAAAAATAGGACATTGAGATGGGCAATTCTGCACTTTTTAAAGTTAAATTTGTAGCCCTCAGCGGCGAAACCCAGTATAATGGTGCTCACCCTGTTCAAGTGTTTGTCCAGGTCATCGTCTGTCAGATAGATGTCATCGACATAGGACAATGCCTCATTGTCATAAATTTGTAGTAACTCCGTTACCCTCGCTGAGAATAACCCTGGGCTGTTCTTGAACCCTTGTGGGAGTCGACAAAAGTGACGCTGGTTCCCCATTATGGAGAATGCTGTTAAGTACCTGCTTTCAGGTGCTATGTTTTGACAAAAGAAACCATTTGAGATGTCTAATGTTGTTTTATATTTTTTACGCACAATGTTATTCATTAATGCTGTGCTATGTGCATTTTGCACTGCAAAAGTTTTAGAACAAGTGTTTAGGTGTCTGTAATCCAAAACTAGACGATATGTATTGTCTGGTTTGGAGACAGGAAACAAAGGATTGTTCATTGAGGAGGTGCATGTTTCAATCACCCCTTGATATTCAAGTTGATCTAAGATCTCCCTGACTTGTTTCTTAGCTTCTTGCTTTATTGGATACTGCCTTTGTGCAGTTGGTTCATGTTTCAGATGTATTTTATGGTGAGGTGAATCCTCATCCCATCCTACATGATTTTTATATAATGCTGGGGCCTGGGCCACTGCCCATTTCCTGGCATATGTATATTTTAGGTGTATTGGAATATGGTTGGAGAAGGCAGGCATAATAATGTCCTCGCCATGTGGGCACTCTCTGACAAATTGTGGTGGCCAGTCTTTTTCTGCTAGAAGTATGTCATAGCCCCTTGATAGTCTTTCCCAAAAAAGTGCTTTCACCTGTCTAGGTTTGTCTCCCTCCATCCGGAGTGTTATTTCATATAACTTTTGTGGAGTACTAACCCTGGTGTCTACAGTCTCAACTGTAATGTACTCATTCAAGTCCACTATCTCCAGAAGTTCCTTCAGGTTCTGGCGAGCTATTGTGACTTCTGCTGCACTGTCCAGCATTGTCTGAGCCCATTCTCCGTTCTTGAGTTGTGTTCTCAGTATTCTCGGCATGTCTGACCTTCAGACCTGCTAC
Organism: Calotriton arnoldi; assembly: GCA_963921515.1. Classification (NCBI taxonomy): domain Eukaryota; kingdom Metazoa; phylum Chordata; class Amphibia; order Caudata; family Salamandridae; genus Calotriton; species Calotriton arnoldi. Next base: position 453,841 of record CAWUFW010007963.1, read on the forward strand.
TTTCTTTTGGAGAATTGAGGTTTTGCTTTAGTTTTTGGAGCGTGTTTTTCGTCTTTCGATTTCACGCGTTCTTCTCTATGTTCTGATCGTCCTCTTCTTTCCGAAGTCTGTGATGAGATCTGAAAGGGACGAGAGGAACGTGTATCAGTATCTTGATACCTGTCAGGCTTTCTCAAATTATCCCTATTCCTGAGGTTATACCTCCTTTCAGAGGGCTCCTTTTGAGGAGACCTACCTCGGGATTGAGAACGTTTCTCATTTGAATTTTGTTTATTAGTCTCCCACCTCTTTTAGAAGATGTAGGAGTTTGTTTAATTGAGTCCTTCTCAGGACTTTCAGATAGCTTCGGCTTCACTGGTCTTCCACCCAAACTATCTCTGCCCAATTCTGCATAAGATTGTTCTATTATTCTGGGTAGCTCAGTTTGATGTTCTGTAACATCGAATTCCCTTATTTTTTGGCGGATCGCCACTGCTGCTGCCTCCCCTTTAATATTAGATAATATTATTGTTGAGACCTGGTCGAAATTTTTCAGTAATTTCATACCTAAAGTTAGAGCAGGCTCTGCCCCGTATTCGTTTTGAATTTGTTTCAGGACATCAGGTATTACCGCAATTGACGGAATGCCATGTGTTTTAGTATAGATGGCAGCAAAGACTGAGCCCCAAGTGGTGCAGTCTTCCAGTTGTGGTGTGATCCCCATCGGTAAACTGATTGTCAGTATTCTGTGTTTCTCATACGGGCTAGTATTTGGAAATACTGCTTCGATTTGAGTAATTTTTTGAGCTATCCAAAATGGAATTTGCTCACGTTTAGTGGGCATTTTACCCATGAATGCGTATAGAGTCTGTGGTGTAATTTTTAGTGTATTCCCCATGTGAGGAGTTTGATTTGGGAGTGTTAATGGTGGTTGGACTGTGAAAGTCCTCATGACATATTGGACCAATTGTCTGTAGATTTTTATTAACTCTGTGAGTTGAGTAAGTAATTCCTCGTCTGACATTTCTTCAATGTCAGGATGAGGTGTGTAGCCGGCTAGAATTGGCCATGTTGCTCCTGGTCTACCTAGTGGACCGAGCCTGGTAATGTTTCTGTGATGTTTTAGGGCGCCTTTAAACCAGAGCTGATGCTCCTGGTATGTTAACGGAATTTCAATATCCTCGAAAGGAATGTATTCCTCTGGTGGATCATCTTCTTTGTAGAAGTGAAACGTGTGTTACTGGATTGGATTCAGGAAATATTACCCATGAATAGAATACCTCTGTCTGAAAGGATTCGTGTGCCTCTATCACGAAAACTGCTCTACCTCCTCTTGGTGGTAGGCCGTGTTTTATGAGTTTTAGAGTGATGGCTCTTCTTAAGTTTGGAAGGATGTCTATAACACCCTCCTCGGTTTCAATAAAACCTGTAATGTTATAAGCTGTTACAGCTGGCTGATCCGCAGCTCCACCGTTTCCGGTCTCAGTGTCAGAGTCAGGCATTTTGTTGTTTGTAAAATGTAGAACAAGTTTCAAGGAAACAAAGATAAGGTGCACAATATTTTTGGAACACTGTATCCTTCAACGTTGAGCAAACCAAACAGCTAATATATAGGGTATCTCCCTATGTAGCTGTGGTGGATACTTAACCCTGCCCACTCCAGTCGTCTTTTGGAGTATATGGGTAGGGGTCTCTGAGAGAAAAAGCACGGCTGAGTTACTCAGTATCTAACGTTGAATTACCGCCTTACCAAACCGTTGGGCGCCATGTAGTGTAGCTCCTATTTCCCTAATAGGCTCTGCGCATTGGAATACTATACCCTATAGGTTTGACATAGGACTGAGGTCGGTATGTCCCTATCGAGTATATTAAACTTAATTACTTGTGCCAGCTAGCTCAGAGGCCACTAGAAACTCCTTGACGACAAGAAGGGAGTAGTTTCTGGCAGCCGCAAAACATGACCACTTTGTTTCCCTTTAGAATCAGAACGTGTCCCAGAGTCGTGGAAACAATAGATAACTATTTCACTCAGCTCAATCGTGCATGCTTAGTTTTCCTCAAAGTTACACAGAAAGAACAGACGGGCGTTTCAATAAAAGATTTATTGAACAGTCTTGTTTCTGGTGTAAGTAAAATGTGCTGTTATGATCACAAGACAGTATGCGAGATAAATAATGTACAGTGTGAGCAGTAGAAATAAATAATACTGCGATAGCATTATCTTTTAGTATATATGCATTTACATAAATGACACAGACTAAAAATGCGAGTACTCATACGATGCGTTTCTAACCTGGTTCTACCCCAATGTACCTAACCTAACCTAGGTGTAGGGAGAGGTATGAAGTAGGTGAAGTATTCCTTACTATGGTATACTAAGAGTATGATAAGTCTAGTATGCATAGTATGCCAAGAGTCCCTCTAGGTTCTAGTCAGCTCCATACCTGAAGAATGAGAGAGGTAGGAATCTCTTTGCCAGACTCGAACTCCAACACCCCGCGAGGGAAGTCAGATCACTGGAAGCTGGACTATCTGCGTGCAGGGATGACAGCGTCTTCTCAGTGCGTCAGGCCGGGAAACGGGCTCCTCTGAAGTCGAGGTCTCCTCTGATTTACAGGGGCTAGGGAAGGTATATTTATACCTGAGAAGTACCTAAGAATGTTAGCATTGACGTGAGTCGGACAGCGGAAGACGTCATGAATGAACCCCTAAGGAATAATGGTTCATGCATAATATATGAGTCCTTGAAGAAATCAATAGTCCTGGGCTAGGGAAACTCCCGCAGCCTAAGGGTCTGTTCTTCATGAACTCGTTGTGACGTTAGGGTGGACGGATGTCGGAGACCATGCCTGTATTTGGAGTGCACGGTTTAATGCCTAAATAAGGACTGGGATTTTATGCCTATATAAGGGCAGGGCGAATTGTGCCTATATAAGGACATGATACTGGAAAGCCCGTTTATGGACACCCTAAGAGGAATACAACAACGCAAAGCCACCCTGCATGGCTTTGAGTGACCTCATAAATCATGAGTAAGGCGACGCTGCGCAAATCGCCCGGGAGGCATTCCAAGGGCATTGTAGTGGGTTTTCCCACCCATCACCATGGAATTTGACACTGCCCCAAATTTTCAAAGTGATGTATACCTGGGGAAGCGTCAACTTTGTACTCCTCCCGAGGTGAGGCGTAACAATGAGAAATATGTTTATTTCTCCTAGTTTTTTCCTCTTTCCATGTATACACATATAAGAGGAAAACACCTCATAGGATTGTTTTTGTGCAGGAAGGTGCCCCTTTCTGCACAAAAACAATCACACCTGCAATGGAGGCACCCTTGCACCATGGTGCAAGGGTGCCTATTTTGGCGATGGGCTGCCAAAACGGTGCCAGCGCAGGCAGAAAGGACAGGAATGCGCTGTATTGCTTAAATACGCAAAATTCCTGCACTTTGACTTTCGCGTAGGGCAGCACAGCAAGGGGTCTTGCTGCACTGCCCTATGCCAAAATGCCATAAATGAGGCCCTAACTGTCTGCCTCAGCAGAAGGCTCAGGCTCGTCCTGTCACTCAATTGCCCTTCTTGCCACTCTTGCTGCTCCTACTCTTGCTCTTCAGCATGTCTGAAACTGACTATGTGCTGCTTCTCGCCTCTGGTCAATCAGAGCAGAGCACACGTGACCCAGTTCATGAGAATGCTTTCAGGTGAGGTAATGTCAAAATACATCTTGTAGTGCCTCAGGCTTTGTTGCAAACTTTTTGCAGCCCATCTCAGATTTCCTACACAGAGCTCGAGTTGGGCACATTTCGGTAATTAGCACAATGCACTAGATATAAGGAGGTTGTATTTCGCAATACCAAGTTAAACTAGTAGCTGGAATGTACCGTTTTTTATCTCAGTGTATGAAAGCTGTGTAGGAATGCGCTTCGTGTTATGCTTCTCCTCATTAGATAATATAAGCATTCAATGTTTTAGCCATTTTCACTACTGGAATGATATATATAGCAAAGACAAGGATGCGTTTGTGAGAGGAGGGGATGATCAGAGAGGTAGGAAATAAGAATGATTAAGAAAGAAAGAAGCCAGACTCAAAAGGAGAAAGAGTGGTTGAAGTCCCAGGTGAGTAAGAAGGGTGATTTGAGGACAAAAGAAACGATGGAAGGAAATGAGGGCCAACTGATGAAAAAGGAGTTGACTGAAAGAAGGAGCTGGTGTATATGTTACATGAAGGGAAAGGAGATCGGTATCTGAAACATATACCTGCAATATTCATGCAGCTGCCTAGGATGATGAAGAAATGATAAAACAAGCAGGGTTTCATTGAACTCACTCCATCATACATGTCAACAGACCCGATTTGGATGGTAGACATTCTGATTTTTTAAGCCAAAATGTCTTCTTTTTATCTGATTCCCACCTAAACTAGCCTCTCCTTCAATATATGTCAATGGGAAAATAGATTTCCCCACTTCCAGTTTTAATTAAAATATTGGCATGTATGCTCTTTGTGTTCAAAACTATTAACATGCTCATCTATAATAATGGCTGCTCTTCTGAATATATGTAATAATATGCCTCATCACTTTGAGTTGTCTCATTTTTCCTTCCTTGTGAGGAAACAGATAAAAAGAGAAGTTATGGCAGTGGCAGCCTGGTGATTCTCATTAATCTGAAGAGTCAAAGAGCTGGAGGGTTTACAGAACATGTACACTGATCCGGTAAGCAAGCATGTAGAGGCTTGATATGCAGGAAAATTGAGCAATTAAGGCATTATCCTATCAGTGCTTCTCTAGGTAGCATGTTGTCTTTCAAAAGAGACAACAATATTTTACAAATGTATCTATTCAGTCAAGGACTTGGGCTCACTTGCTACTCTCGCTGCCCTTTGCTGTTCCAGACAGTAGTTTACGCCTCACCACTTTCACAATTCACCAGCTGCCACCGGCTACAAGGACATACCAGTGACAGAATATGACATTTTCAAATGCCAAAATTATAACATGCCCTGACAACAACTTTACAAATGTTGGTTGTATCAACCAATATCACTGCTGATAATCTGTCAATATCGCTGCTGATCTGCAAGTTATGTGCAAAAGAGGTAGACCAATATGTAAAAAGACGTCTAAAAATAAAAATATTTGCTGATCATATAGGAATAGAAATTTAGATAGTTAAGAACATCTATTAGAAGTTACTAGGAGTAGCAGCTGCATCTCCTGCCTTACACTTTGTTCATTGACATTGCAACTCTTGATTTCAGTGGTAATGAAAGTAGTGTCTCAAAATTAACAGGGTGCGAAGAGCCCTATTTTGCTGCTGTGTTTTTACGTGTCATCCTTCCTTGACCTCATTGTAAAAAATTGGGTTGTTGGTTGACTGCGGTGTGAGCCTTGGTCAAGCAGCAACTACAATCCTTGCCAAAGTGAGGCACAATGCAACCCTAAAAAATTAACCTGTGCCCTAACCTCTGGTAGCTTGACACAGAGCAGTCAGGCTTAACTTAGAGGCAATGTGTAAAGTATTTGTGCATCAAACTAATCAGTTGATCTGTGCATTCCCTTTTAGTCAAAAATTATAGTGTAAATCGGTTAGGTGCTCATGGGGTATCACTCACTGATCCTGACTGTCCTCAAAAAATGCAAAACATGCACTGTACCCGAGCTGGTGCTGGTCTCTCCTCACACTCCTCTGAGTTCCAAATTTGGATTCTACTGTTTGTTTTATTCACAATATTAAATTTAGCAGTCACAAAAGTGACGCAAAACGATGCAAAATCTTTTTTTTGTAACTTACTTTCCAGCGCTAAACTTGTTTAGCGCTAAACATAACGTAAAAGTAATGTGAAGCAGCGCATTGCACTGCTTCGCGTTACATTGCGGCATGGGGGTGTACCAAGGTTGGTGCATGGGTGTTCCCATGCAACCACCCAAGGTTTCTCAAGCTAAACCCAATTTACTAAAAACAGTAGATTGGGTTTAGCGTGAGAAAACTGCACCCTTTTTAACTAGGCGCAAGGAAGGAGAAATGCTTTCATTTCTCCTTCCTTTTCCGACTTTGCATGCGTGCTGCACTGTGCAGCACGCATACAAAGTGGGAAAAGCTTTCCCTTGTGTCTAGCATAGTATTTTGTACAGGAAGGGTAACCTTCCTGTACAAAACCTATGCTGGACTCATTCACACACCCTAGCGCTGTGGCGCTAAGGTGTGTGCATGGCGCACAGCAGCTGTAATCAGTGCCAGCGCAAGGAAAAGGGGAGGAGATAGCCATATCTTTGAAGATATGGCGCTCTCCAGCTCCCTCCCTGTCGCGCAATGCAGCGCAGCCTCGCGGGGGGCTGCGCTGCCTTGCACAACTTTTTCGTATATCTCCCCCTTAATCTCTTCTTCGAAACAATGTGTTAAATGAAGTGCTCAACCAAAAATGTAATGAATAATTCTTTTTTTATTTCATCCTTTGACTTGAAGATTATTTAGGTTAAATTCCATAATTATTCATTCATAACAGAAAAGGTAATCCGAAATGCATTCCGGACCATAGGTCCTTCATGAGGAGGTCATTAAGTACTACAGAAAGAAAGAAAACTTATGTTCAAATGTGAATGCTCTCTATAAATGAAATAAAGTATACTGAATTTCATCATACATATGAAAATTTCAACATAGCATGTTATAACGAATCAACAATCATTGTGCGAGTGTCAAAATTCAATTGATATTGAAGAGCTATATCAGTGAATGTATATAAACATGTCTAATGTTAAAATTCAGTGTCCTGATTACCCATCTTATTCGTATGTAAATCATGCCCTAAATCACATAGTCAAGAATTCATCAAACAAAATGTTGCAAACATAATCGTTGTTCAAAATATTGTATTGAGAGTGTACAGGTTAAAACCATCGCTAAGATATATTTATGACCTCAGGTATGCTGACCAATTGCCTTATTAGTTCTCAATCACATTAGAGTTGAGTGTTTCCTTGTAAATTAACTTGAATACATACATGAGTTATATCCGTCTGTTAATATTCAAAAATTTCAAATGTATGCCTAAAACTGCGTATTTGATCAAATATCACTCCATCCATGACAACTCTATGACATGAGTACTTATAATAGCCTACGCTTTGTCAATGCGATAAAGGTAAACTGAACATAGTGGTGTCTCAATTTTAAAAAGTCATCATCCAAAGTTAGTCGGAAAATATACCTATGAAATAAACACCCTGCTCAAAAAATAAATACAAAGAGATGCTCATACCGTGCCCGTAATGGCATCCGGAAACAAAGGGGCATATTCTCAAGGACTTATCGCCGATTTATCGGCACTTTAGCGCTGCAAAAGTGGCGATAGATTTTTCGCCCTATTCTCAAGCTGGTGCAAACTGCCGATATCGCCAGTTTTCCAGCGATAGCTGCCGCAAAAAACATTGCCACGGATGAGAGCAACAACTAACGCTAATGATATGCAGAGTAGGCGTTCCCGTGCAAAAACACACGAAAACACCACTTCGCGATATTCTCAACGACCAGCCAGATTGGAGAAGCAATCCAAAAACAGGCGATAAGGCGCGTTAGCAGCAGGGATTTAACACCTGCCTATTACTGGTGCTAAGCAGGACGACAACCTGCAGTAGAAAGGGAGCCCAGCCCAGAGCCACATCTGAAGACCAACAGATGCCATGGAGCCAATGATCATGCAGCTTGGAGACCCAAGAGGGCCACAACACCCACCGCCCCCAGGACCCCCCCGGACCACCCCCCCTGACTACCACCTAGGCAGCACAGAAGAAGACAGCAGACGTTCCTAAAACGCACCAGCCTCAGACACTCAACGCCAGAGGATGCCATTGCCCACTACAGGCTCAAAAGGACAACCATCCTCCGCATCCTGACCCACATTGCCCACAGGCTAATGGTACCAACACAGCGGAGAACCAACATCCCTCCGCAGACAAAGCTGCTGGCTGTGCTGCACCTGTTGGCCTCTGGTACCTTCCAACCAACAACTGCTAGAGTCGGAGGAGTCTCACAGCCAGCCCTATCAAAGTTCCTCACACCTGTCTTGGATGCATGTCCACAAAAGCAACGGCGGGCCCCTGTATCCGCACCACACGCTAGTTACAATTCGTAGTGTTCCTGCGCAACCAACCCCAATGCCAGCCGTTGCTTGACGCCTATGTGCACCAGATCCAAGATTGTAGTCACTGAAATGGGGGTGCGCCAGGTCATGAAGTCCAGTAGTCAACAGTAGTGTAAAAACAGTTCTTTATTACAAATACATAAATCAACAATACGAAAAGCTCAGCCAACGTGTTCCATTCCCAACAGGGAACTTCATCAGGGCAACGTGTGGATTCAATTAACTGCATATGCTGCGGGAACTCCCCAATACAATTCCATGGTCCGAAAGTCAGTATTCAGAAACCTGTTGGATAAATGGTGACAATGGTCAAGCGTCCGTATAGTCACAAACGTAATCTGTCACAGTGTATTGCACTTGGACAAACCGGAATGCTAACAGGTATGATAAATCTTGCATAAAAAGACCGTAACAGAAGTTCGTGTGGTCGTAACCTTCGTAGGAAAGAAAAGGAAGGTTACGACCACACGAACTTCTGTTACGGTCTTATTATGCAGGATTTATCATACCTGTAAGCATCACGGTTTGTATCAGCTTGATACCCCTGCACCTTAACTTCCCCAGAATGCGCAGGAACAGCTGGAGACCAAGCAAGGGAACTACACCATAGCTGGCTTCCTGCATGTGTTGGGGGCAATTGACTGCACACATGTACTACTTGTGCCCCCTGCCGACACTGCACACAATAACCGCAACAGAAACCACATGCATTCCATCAATGTGCAGGCAAAAGTGGACCACCGGGGCCTGTTCACGAATGTCGTCGCAAACATCCCAGGCAGTGTGGAAGACCTTGGACATGTAGCTTTGTCCCCCCCCGTAAGCGTAAGCGGAGTGGGCTGGGCTGGCGTATGCCAGTCCAGCGTAGGGGTGTGAACAATGAGCCCGGGGCTCTGGGCGTGGTTCAGTTCTGGGCTGGACAAGAAAGTAACTAATGCGTGTGTCTCTGTTGTAGTGTTGGTGCCACCCGGACCGCAATCGGCAATGTTGCACCCTGTGACTCAAGTCCCACAACATGAGCAACATGGACGTAAGGGGGAATCACTGACCCTACATTCATCCATACTTTCATACTTGAATGATCATAGACATGACACATCTGTGTGAATTTGAATGTTTTATTCACATTCAGTGGAGTGTTGAAGCTGGAGCAGTACAGGGCCATGCAAACCCCACTTTACATTGTTGCCCCGTGGAGGGCCAGCCAGAGTCCTTTAGGGAATGACAAGTTCATCGGAAGAGGAAGAGTTCAGTCCGCAGTCTGATTGCTGTGTCATTGGTAACCAAACAGAATATGGCAGTCCATGTCGAGGTCCAAGGTGAGTGTCGCAGAGTGTATCGGGGGACAGTGGAAGGTGATGATGCAGAGGGCAGAACCAAGCAGAAACAGGCCATATGGCGGAGATGAATGCTACCGCTTCCTTCTTACCAATAAGGCAGACTCATCCGCATCTTCGTCCTCTGATGTTTCATGTGCCTCACATGTGGGTGGTGTTGTTTTGTCTGCATCACTGTGTGGCAGTGACACATCAGTGGCCGGAGGTGGATTGTCTGCAGCACTGCGTGTCACTGACACATCAGGGGGCGGAGATGTGGATGTAGAAGCAGCAGCAGCAGCATTCATCAGCGCCAGGCCTTGTGGCAGCAATGCCATGATGAGGGTCTGCAGGGCATGGAAGATCCCAGCTACATCTCTCTGGTGTGCAGCCGTGGCAGCCATTCTTTCCGCCTGCATCCGCTCCCTGTTCTCCGTGATCCTCCGCATGTGTCCCAACTCCCGGCTGACATCGCTGGAGCCACTCTGACTAGACAGTTGTCCTTGTCTCAGAGTCAGGATTCCAGGGATGTCAGCCATGAATCGTTGGAGAGCATGGAGCGGACTGTGGGTGTCCGTTAGGGACTGTAAGTGGTCCCTGATGGGACTTAGACACCCACGTATGGCATCTAGTTTGGCTGCCATGAGGTCGAACCCCACCGCACCTGATCAGCCATCTTCTCCTGGCATCCAAACACACGGCGTTGGAAGGCCATATGTTGTTCGTGGGGGTCCTGGGAGGCAGCCGGGGGGTGGGTGCTTCCTGCTGTGTGGTCTGTGCAGGGGGTGAGGTCTCCTCGATGCAGCTGGGCTGCCCTGCTTCTGGAGGTGAGGTGCCGAAGCTGTCCATGAGCTCTTGGAGGGCGTCGGTGTCGAAGGTGTGGAGGTCCTCTTCGTCATCAGTGAAGAGATGTTCAGTCTGCTCTGCAGGAGGTGTTGATTCTCCCTCTGCAATGTGAAGGGGAGATGCAGTTTAACATTGTGTTCACATGTATGTTGACGCATTGTACAAGTTTACATACAGACTGCATGACAATGTTCATTGTGACTGTTTGGGAGGAGCTGCCTATTTGATGCGGGACAGTGGACATTTCGACAACATCACGGATGTGTGTTTGTACTTGTACATTATCATCTCACATTTCCCTGCTATGCCAAATGTGATTGGCCAGTTTCTACACACAAGCGGCACCAGTTGTGTCCTCTGTTCTGTTGTGAACGTGTTGCAGTTTGTACCACATTGTTGTCAATGTTGATGTGCTCTGAATGTTATGTGTGTGTGCTGCATTTTGGGAGAGTCGCCCCTGCAGCTCTGATTTTGCTGCCCCTTATCCCTTTCAGGCAGTGTGCCTTTGACTTCTGTGCTTATACAGTGCTGAGATGTTGCATACTTGGGTAAATTGGGCTCTTGGGGGGAGTTGGGACTCTGGGGCATGGTTTGTCCGCAGATGTGTTGTTGACGTCAGGGGTTGTTTGTGCACGTGGATGTGTCAGAGTGTGACCTGCTCCTTTACGGATGTGGTCCACATTCAGCCACCTCAGTGTCGTGGCGTGCAACATGTCATGATATATTGACTGCAGCCATGCTATTCATCATGCAGTGTCACTTGCATTGTCAGTGTGGCTCACAGACACGCCGCTTTGCTGGGTTTGGCACATGTGCATGGGTTGGTTGTGAGATTGGTGATGTGTGGGAAGGGCCCCCTCTGGGCACATAGTCGACGGGGGCCTACTTGCTGTTTCTAGGTGTGCTGCAGTGTGCCACGGGGATCAGGGACATGATCCAGAGTCATTGTGGGTGTGCACTGTGCTATACTTAATTGTGCATGTGTGACATTGTGCCCATCTCCCCCTGTACCCCCAGTCCCTGGTCATTACTCACCCTGTTGCTGTTGTGTCAGGTCATGTTGAGCAGTGTCCGGTCCCCCAACTCCTGCAACCGTCTCTACACTGATGACTGTGGACACTATTTCCTCCATCTCATCCAGCTCCTCCTGTGGCGCTGGACTCCCACCTCCAGTCTGCATTGCTGCCCTCTGGTTGTTGCCGAGTTTCTGCTTGGTTTTGCGCTTCACATCATTCCAGCGCCTCTTGAGCTCTTCCATTGTCCTCCTCAGCACTCCGACTGCATTCACTTTGTCCACGATGGACTGCCATATTCCATTTTTTGTTGCCAATGACACAGTGGAGGTGACGAACAGTTGTTGATGGTGTTCTATCACCTCCGTTATCAGGATCCTGTTTTCCTGCGGACTGAACCGCGTCTTCCTCTTCTTCTTCTTCTTCTCCTTGCCCTTCCCTGACCCAGAGGTCCCAGGCTGGTCCTCCGTGGGGCTTGTGGGGTTCTGGTTGTCCTCTGTACTTGCTCCGGCTACCTCCATTGTGCTTCGCAGTTGTTTTGGTTTTGTTTGTGGTTTTTTTTTCTGCTTTTATAGTGATTTTTCCGGCCTGACGTGTGTGAATTGCAGGCCTGGCGCAGCTTATCGCTGATTTTTTTATCGCGGTTGGGCCCATCGCCACTTTTTTCAAGTTCGGCTTTAGATTTTTATCACCGTCCCGGTAATTGTTTCGCGGACATTTGACGCGTTATCGGGAAACTATCGCATGTTACCGCCATGTTGAGAATAAGATGTTGACACAGCGTTATTTTGCCGCGATAGACGGCCATATGAAAAATTGCGTTAACCTATTTTGGCGATGATTATCGCACATTCTTGAGAATATCCCCCTCAGTGTTTTTAGGCTTTCAATATCATATGGTATCCAGAATGAAAACCGGAGTGTTCATACATCGTTTTGTATAAATCTGTATTAAAGTATATGAGAATAAATTACTCCACTGTCGCAGGAAATTATCATGTGTCGATATGCTTTAAACAAAAGGAACTTACTGGCAAGATATTCAATGAATGCGCACGGTTCTCTGCTAGTGGAATGATTTAGGCGTCCGCTTTGTCCACCATTGCTGAGTTTTTTATAAATACAAGCCACGTGATTTAAAATTGAGAGACTAAACCATAATCAAATATAGAATGTGGTGAAGCGCAGGAAACACGGCCATCATGGTAATCTGAATGACCACCTGAGCAATTGAAAATGTATTGTGGAAGACTCAGAAAAGTAATAAACTGTACCCCAGGTGACGTGTTCTGATTAAAATACAGAAATATAAAATACTTTATAAGACTAAAGATCCTCACAACTTGTGTATGAGAAAATCAGCATGGCGTGACCAATTTCATCTAATAACCGTGATGCTCTTCATGGTGTCAGCTGTTTGATCTGTTGAATGAAATTTAAAAGTGGCGAGTGTCGTTTGTTCATGAGATCACCTTGTGGTGAACGGCGTTGTACATGTTATCTCCAAACCTCAATGACTCAGAGGATTGTTGTTATGGGTGCATTCCTGTCTAAATATGAATGACTACATTTTAACCCTCTTAACAAAAATAAAACTAACATGCCAAAATTAAATGCCAAAATTGTTCATCAGCTCGCCTCATGGTAAATGGCAGTGTAGATGTTATCTCTACGCCTCCGTGACTCGGTTGTTTGTGTTATGGGCGCATTACTGTCTAAATGGGAAATACTATACTTTAACATTCTTAACAAAAATAAACCTAACATGCCAAAATTAACCTTATTGCTTGACATTCTGTATCAACTATACCTAGTGAAACTTGTTAACATGAATGTCAATTCATATACCATGTGCCAATTCATATTTGCATTTCCATGCCAATACAGCACAAGAATAGTCATTGTGTGATAAGTTAAAGCATCATTATCATACCTGTCCACATTTAGGGGGATATTCACAATGAAGTGGCGGTGAGAGGCGTTAGCCTCCTTGGCTTAACGCCTCTCACCGCCACTTCGGAAACTCCAGGCTGCACCCTATTCACAAGAATGTGGTGCAGCCTGGCGTTTCCCCTGATGACTTAACGCCAAAGAGGCACCCTTGCACCAGAGCGCAAGGGTGTCTGCGAGCAGGGAGGTTTGTTAATGCACAGGAAGGTGTCCCTTCCTGTACATTAACAAACCGAACATGTAAGTTTGCTTTTTCCATGTGTGCTGCTACATGCAGCACACATGGAAAAGCAAAACGAGGAGAAATAAAGCTTTTCTCCTCGTTTAGCCACCTTAAGACCTGATTTTTCTAGGTCTTAAGTTTGGCGCTGCCACCTATTATCGCCGCCCTTGATAATAGGCGGTAGCGTCAAACTCAATGGGTGTTGTGGTTGTACACCCACCGCAAGCCCCCTTTAACGCTAAGTTTAGCGTGAAAGGGGCCCTATTCTCAAGGCAGCGTTAAGCCACTTAATGTGGCTTTAAGCCACGCATAGTGGGTTAACGCTGCCTTGGGAATAGGGCGCTGGCCCTATCGCCACGGGAACGTCAAAAAAAGTGACGTTCCCGTGGTGATAGGGGCTTGAGAATATGCCCCAATGTGTTATAGTCATTACATAATGCGTTAAAGTGTCATCAACATACTTATCAGCATTCAGTATGTCGTAGATTGAGGAATCGTCTGTCCATCTCTACTGTCTATGTGCACAGCCTGTGCAAAATCTGTTTGTTCAAATGAAATTTCAACGTGCTATCTTGACTTGTCATTGATACATGCTTGAAATCTTAATGTGGTTGATCATGGCGTTTCAAAGAATAATATAAATTAGGAATATTCAATGCGATCATTAAGACCAGATGGTATTAATGTATTCAAACATTTAACCCAATACAGTTCTCTTTTTAATAGGTTCTTTTGTTATCCACGTTCTTTCTGGTTTGTACTTGTTCTAGAATCGTGTATCTCAATTGGCTGATGTTGTGTCCAACATTGTTGAAATGTACTCCAATGGAAGATTTCTCATTTTTTAATCTGGTTTTACTCTTGTGTTCAGTCAATCTCGTTTTAATCTTACGTTCAGTTTTTCTCACGTAAGCAAGGCCGCATGGGCATTTCAACATGTATTCTACGTTCTTGGTTTCGCAAGTTGCGTTGGATCTTAATTTGAATCTGTTGGCTTTTGTTGGGTGATTTATCTCAGTACCACATTTTATATTATTACAATTGATGCAATTAAAACATGGTGTTGTTCCTTGGTATGCATGTCTCTGGTTATCATGAAAGTTACGCGCTTGCAATAGCTCCTTTAAATTTCTGGGCTGCTACTATGTGAACATTGGTGTGAGGTTGAATAAACCCTTAAAATCCTGTTGGGTCTGTACCATCGGCCAAAAGTTCAAGGTGATTTGCCAGATTTTAGCACTATTGATGGAATATTTGGAAATAAATATCATTCTTTTATTGATTTGTTGTGGTGATCTGCACTTTTGTAATACTTGGCAATTGTACTTATCAGCTCATTTCACAGCTTCATTTAGGATGTTGGTTAGGTAACTTTTCTTAGAGAACTTTTCATATATCATGAGACAGTCAAGTCTCATATGTTTCGTTGTCTGATGTTATCCTTTTTACCATTAGTAACTGCGAACACTGTTAATGCTTCTTCAAAGAAAATTGGTGAAAACCAGAGTAATGCAATAAGTTGTTGCGGTCAGTTGGTTTTACAAAGACATCCTTCAATATTGATTGTATTTTGACACTCACACACTGATTGTTGATTCATGATAACATGCTATGTTGAAATATTCATATGCAAGATGATATTCAGTACACTTTATTACATTGCTAGAGAGCATTAACATTTGAACATAAGTTTTCTTTCATTCCGCAGTACTTAATGACTTCCTGATGAAGGACTCATGGTCCAAAATGGATAGAGGATTATCACCTTTTCTGTTATAAATAAATATTTATGGAATTGAAACGAAATAATCTTCAAGTCAAAGGATGAAATAAAAAAAGAATGATTAATTACATTTTTGGTTCAGCAATTCAATTGATACATTATTTCAAAGAAGAGATTAAGACTGCTGAATTTAAGATTGTGAATAAAAGAAACAGTAGGATCCAGATTTGGAACTCAGAGGAGTGCAGGGGGAGGCACTGCACTAGCTCAGCTACAGTGCATGTTTTCCATAAAGTATTTGTGCAACACTTCAAACAGTCATAAAGTGAACAACACCACATTAAAAGGATCCCAGATCAAGTTAGGAAAATAGAAGTATTGTTAATAAATAAAACAAGACCAAATCAACAAACATCCAATAAGTACAACAGAAGAAATGCAATGTTAAAGATTTCAGTGAAAACAGCACCAAAAAGCACAAAGCACCAACTGTGGATATCTGGTCACATCAGACTGGGACAAAATCACAAATTCAGGCTGACCGCAATGGAGCACAGGCCAGTTACAGGGACCCAGTAAGAACCGCTAAACAAAGTACCTTAAATCCTGGTTTGCATAGCGTTGTTAGGATCCATGCTGAAGATGCGTTGTGCAGCCCAATCGATGCATTGGTTCTGAGGTGTGGTGAGGCTGCGATGCAAGGTCCTATGTCATAGTCGAGGATCCCGCCAATGAGGGTATGCAATGTGAAGTTTGGCGTTGATGATGCGTCACTCAGTCAGGATGATGCGTCGGTTCCAAGGTGCTGCAAGCCTGCAATGCACAGTCCAGCATCATCGTCGAGGCTGCGGACTGCTGAGGCGATGCGGATCTTTGCAACAGGTGCAATCCATGCAACGATGCATCGGTTCTGCTCAGGGTTGCCCCATGCTGCAGAGAAGATGTGTCAGTTCCGCCGGATACTCAGAGACTGGTAGGGCACATTAGGCACTCTTCCAAGGGTCCAAAACTAGGGAGGCACCATTTGGCAGGGTAGACTGACAGATGGCAGAGTCCAGGTGCTGGTGTTGATGTTTTTGGAGCCTTCTGTCCCTGAGGTTCAAGTCAGGAGGCCAGCCAACTAGCCCTTGGAGTCACTATGGTGGTCCTGGGTTCAACAGGTGCAGGTCCAGTCCTTCTCAGCCACGTAGAAGGGCAGCAGGCAGCAGGTCGGTAAAGCAGGGCAGTAGTCTTTCAGAGCAGCAGTCCAGCAGAGTGGCAATTCCTTCAGCAGCACAGCAGTCCTTCTGCCTAGTAGATTATCCACAGGTCCAGAAGTGTACTGAAGAGTTGGAGTCTTAGGTCAAATATTTATACCCAATACCTACTTTGAAGTTGGAGAAGCTTCTGGAGGTTTCACCTCCCTGAGGTGTCAGGCATCTCCTTCCTCCTTGTCCTGGCCCCAGCTTGTGTGGGGTCAAAATAGACTACTGACAGACCCTTTGTGAGAGTGCTCAGACAGGGCCTTTGTGATGTCCAAGTGTGGTAGGTGACAGCTCCTCCCCCTCGTTAATTCAGTGGCCCATGATGAGAACACCTAGCTTCCCTTTGTTTCACTGTCTCTGAGCAACACAAAGACCAACTGTCAGCTACACCTAGTCATGTGACCCGGGATCAGGCTGCAGGTACCAAATGGTTAGGACAAAAAATTTCAACTTTCTAAAAGTGGTATTTTCAGAATTGTGATTAAAAATCCAACGTTACCATTAAAGAGGCCTTTAAATGAAAATTATTTAGAATCCAAACTCGACCTGTCTACCTGGTCCCAATTGGAAGTTGCGGCTTATTAAATGTAATAAGGTAATTCCAATTTTATCCTATGGGAGAGGTAGGCCTTGCAGGAGAGAAAACCAAATTTAAGAGTTTTTCACTACCAGAAATGTAAAACTTAAAGGTACAAATTTGACTGTTTAAATACACTGTACCCTGCCCTGTGGGCTGTTTAGGGTCTACCCATAGCCCATTGTTGGCTTAAATGAATTAAAAGGGAAGGTTTGGGTCTGACAAAAGGTTTATTTTGCAAAGTCGAAATGGCAGTTTAAAACTGCACATACAGGCTGCACTGGCAGGCCTAAGACATGTTTAAAGTGCTACTTAAGTGGGTAACACAACAGCTGCTGCAGGCCCACTAGTGGCATTAAATTTACAGGCCCTATGCACAGATTGTGCCACCTTACTATGGAGTTACGAGTAAACTAAACATGCCGATTGGATGTAAACCAATTCTACCATTGTAGGAAAGTAGGATCTGCTTCTTATGGTTATCCCCACTTTTTGCTTCATGTGATACTGTTTTTAACTAGTCTGACTGGGATCCTGCTAATCAGGACCCCAGTCTATCTGCTTTCTCCCTAAAATGTTATGCCATGTACTTAGGTACACTCCAGATTGGATAATGGGGTACCCTTGTCAGTCCCTAGTATATGGTACCCATGTACCCAGGGCATAGGTACCCCAGAGGCCTCCCATGGGCTGAAGCATGTATTATGCCACCCATGAGAGGCCATGCAAAATGAAACTACAGGCCTGCCATTGCAGCCTGTGTAAGATGGTGCATGCACCTCTTACTTTAGATATAGGTTTCCTATATCTAAGGGTCACTGCACTTAAAACCTATAAGTCACCCCTATAGCAGGCCTTATCAATCCTGAAGGCAGGGTGCTTGGTTCTAAGTGAGAGGGTGCCCCTGCATGAGCAGGACACCCCTGCTGCCTACAGAGTCTATTCTCCCGGGTTGTCAGTGTATCAGTCATTTACGACATATAGAGTGTCATTATGCAACCGCGTAATGACCAACTCTAAAACGGCTGAAAGTAACTCTATTGTGTTTGCTATCAAACATTGTGGAATCATACCCCTACATCGGTAACTGGTGTGGGAGGTATGATTCCACTCCTCAGAAACGGGCTTTGTGAGGTCCCTGGTGTTCCCAGTACCAGCCTTCTAGTCCCGGGCAGCCCAAAATGGTTGATGCCGACCAGAGACACATTTCTGCCCTCCTGCTGCTGAGCAAAGCTCAAGCAGGGGAAGGCAGAAAAATAGGCATCCTATCACAGGGAGGTGTGACCACCTCCCAGACAGGATTTAGTGTATTAGGCCTGGGTGGGTGCGCTTGCCAGCGACTCAAAGTCTGCATGAGGGGCACATTTGGTGTCCCTGTGCATAGTCCAGTTCAAACCAGTCCTGGGAGCCATTGGCTCGTGCTCTGGCGCGAAACTGGACAAAGGACATGGGAGTAACTTCCCCCCTGTCCTGACCCTCTCCTGGGAGGGTCCCCATAATCTGTCCAACCCTCTCCCGTGGGTACAAAAGGGCTTACCTGGCTGTAGGACCCTAGATTCGACGTGGACAAGATTCTGAACCAGAAACCATGGAACTTCGACTGTCTGGACACTCTGGACTTCGCCGGTCTTCGTTTGGGCCCGACTTCATCTCCCTCTCAGTCTGAAGCATCATCTGTGCCCGTGCATCATACAGGCTCTGTGCAGGGCCTGTGGAGCATCAAGGGCAACTGAAGACATCTCCCTTGGAGTGAAGGAGTCACTCCCCTGCAACCGCAGGCACCACATCACGATTGACTGGTCTGCTGCTCCTGAGCTTCTACGGACTCTGAAGGCTCCAGCAACACAGGAGGTGGGTTTCCAAGTCTCCCGTGGTTTGAGCTGCCCTCTTACCTAGTTTGAGGTCAGAATCCCTCATGGGGGCTGCACTACCCGTACCCCTGTGCACCGCGCACTTTTGCAATTGCATATGCTTGTTGGCATTCCCAAAACAAGTGCACTGGGCTCCGAGTAGCCCTGACCTCTGGTACCATTTCCACCAAAGAACTCCAGCCTCCCCGCACCGAGTGCTCCGTGGGCTGCTGCTTTGTGAAACTGCTTGAGGTCCCCTCGAGACTCCTGTGCCTCTGGCCTGTGGGTCCTCTTGACTGTCAACACTGCTTTTCTTGGGCTCCCCTGGTTGCTCCAGGCCTGCCCTGACTCCCCTGTGTTTGGTGAGTCTCGTGGACCTTGCTGGTCCGAACCGTAACCTTTCTTGAACTTCCTCATGGGTTGCCACTGACCAGGTTTGTTGGTGCTCCAGCCGGACACCGACCACTCAGCACTCGACATCCTTTGTGGGACAGCTCACATCTGGCTCCTGGTTGTCCTCGATGTCTCCTGGTCCATGGGGCTGCAGAGTGAAGAACCCCCTCAACGCACCTGAAGCACCCGACATCGGTGGGCCTTCGTCTACCGAACCCCTGTTCACTCCTGAGTGACCCAGACTCTGTCCCCTCTGCTTTCAGGTACTCTTCATCCAGAATCCACCTTTCGATTCCAACGGACACTTTTTTTCTTTCCCAGCAGTGGCTCTTCTTTGAAGTCCTCCATAGAGATCGACGGCGGTTTCCGACGCCACTTCAGACCTATGCACCCGGCTTCCCTGGGATACGTAACTCTGGTACTACAGTATCCACGGGTGGGGTGGCTCTCCAACCTCCTAACTTCCACTGGGTTTCTTCGAAGTCCACTTAGAAGGGTCATTAAACTTTAAAACTGCAACCGCGACTCTCCCTTAGAATTGTACAGCACCCGCGGTCGTGTTCCTACACTGCACCCGTCCTCCGTGGGGTCCCTATTTACTTGAGTGGTTCCTTGGGGTCCCAGCAATTCTACATGCTCTAGATACTGTCTTGACTTGAGTCGTGGTTCTTATACCACTATTTTAGTATATGGTTTGGTCTCCCCCTGGAGCCCACTGTGTATTAGTGCTACTTACGATTGTTTCTGTGCTATAGTATTGTGTGCTTTGTGTTTATCTACGTGTAGCAGATACTGTGAAGTATTTAGAGTGTGTTATAATAATAAATACATATTTTTATAACTACTGTGTGGTTCTCCTTTCATTTAACCAATACAATAAGGTTGCATTCTGGTAAAGCAAGCTGCTTAACATTCCTTCAAGACTAAGCCTGAAGGCTACACTCCACACAGTGCTTAATTTGTAAAATATTAAGTGCCAGGGCTCTGACAAGGAGGCCACTGCAGCTTGCACCACCCATCGCCCTTGTCATCGCTGCCAAAACAACTACTAGACATGTCTCTGGCATACTAATGCGACAGTTCAGATTATTCCAGGTCCCCAAAGCTAAAGAAATGGCTGGGAAGGTAGGTATTAGCAATTTTAATGTATATTGTATTCCTAAACAACCCTTGTTCTGCTCATCTCTAAATTAGATGAGCAGCGCCACCATCTGGTAGACTGTTGTAAGTAAGGTGTTGACAATTAGGTGCCAGTGCCGAGCACAGGAAACCAATTAAGTGCCGGTGCTGAGCACCGGAAAGCACCGGCTCAAATTAAGCACTAACTCCACAGCTACCTCTTGGATAGCTTTCAAAGTTTATCTTTGACCTCTTAAATCACCATAAGGGTTGTTTGCACTGATACAGGGTGCCCACTTTAACTAGTGGACAGCCAATACCAGGCCAACTTCTCACAACCATGTTTTAAGGCGAGACCCCAAGCACTTTAGCATTGGTTAGCAGTGGTAACTTGTGCAGAGTCCTAAAAGCCAACACAAATGGGTTCAGAAAACAGGAGGGTGAAGTCCAACACTCACCAACTGCAAACAGAATGTTCTTAAGGGGTATTGAGTTGGCCAAGTGATCCATTCTGTGAATATATGGAGTGTTAAATGTTGCACAATGTCACCCACTTCCTCCAATATACATGACTTATTGTTGCAATTATGTCCCTCTAGAAGGTAAAAACTAACAAGAACCAAGGTTCAGAATAATTAAAATATTTGAAAGGTGTTTTGCCTAATAAGTCAATGAAGACAAATATGAGGATATTGAATGGGCTAGTCCTCCCTCATTTTAAAGGATTGCCAAACCAAGGGTTGAGACTATTGTTTAAGCATGATCCTACAAGTATTTTTACCAAACATTTTCAGTAATTGCTATCTGAGATCAAAATAATTAGTTACAAAGTTTTGTTTGAAATTATGCTGGTCACAGCCCCAGATGCTGGTTTCTGTTGGACCTGTAGACATGTTTAAGCTGGTTAGCTAAAAATTAAAGGATCTTTTTTAAATCCCTTAATATACCTGATCAAGGTCTACATATGAAGGGCCTCATGTTGTTTTGATAGTTGGACTGTTGACTTGTGACCTCTACTGTGGTGGTGTGAGGCTCTGAAATGTAGTGCACCATGTAAAAAGGTGTCTGACCTGCAATGTTAATTAGTCACCCTTTAGTATAAAGTGGGCACTAGGGTAAGGGGCCCTCAACACATTATGTCAGATATATGTAACCAGTGTACACCTAAAGGTTCAGCCACTAGGAACTTGATCTGACTCAGCCTGTCTTTTAAACACATGAAGGCCTGTTGGCAGATGAGACCCAGTCTAGGCTTGTTGTGGACTGATGCTAAGGCGTTATAATTCATTTGAATTCTAAAAGGAACATATTACTTTTGGCTAAAGTGTCTGAGTAGCAGATTTAGCAGCATTACTTTACACATAATTACTTCTGGTTAAAGGGTATGAGCTGCAGGTTTTACAGGATCACTTTATTTCGAAAATCTGTTAAAGTGTAACCCATGATTTGGATGTGATACAGAGGTCCGAAACATCTAATAATCCATATTCTGAAGGGCCCCACACCCAGATTTATGCTTGCATTCACCTTAAATGAGTTATTTCATGTAGCTGTGAATGAGGTATGCTTTTCTGACTGGCCCAGGTAAGTGAAGTTTGCTCTTGATTGTCTAAGGCTGGGTGGGGATGTTTACAGTGCTCCTAGGTGGCAGATCAAATATTCTGTAGATAACAGGTTTCAGGAGAGATGACCATTTGCTGATGGAGGAAGGGAGGAGTTTCACATGCTGACTGCTGCATGCATTTTATTTTATTTAGGTCAGGGCAAATTCACAACCAAGACAAAAGAGAGAAGGGAGACTCATGTTTCCAGTGCACCTCAAGGGGCCCTGATGAGGCTTGAGTGGGAAGCCGGATCCCTGGAGGGTAGAGAGGGACACAGCAGAGCTGCTTTGACCTTATTTCAGTGATTATCACTATTTTAACACACACCCTGCATGCTCTGTAGGGTTAGAACAGTCAGGGTGCTAACCTATATTAGTGTACATTATATATGGAGGTTGGATAAAGCAATATTAGCAACACCAACAATACCAACAATCAATCAATTAACCAGGGATTTGTAGAGCAGACTACTCACCCGTGAGGGTCTAAAGGCACTGGGGGATGGGGGGATTTTGGTCCTCTCCGGCTCATCCGAAGAGCCAGGTCTTGAGTCTCTTCCTGAATGCTTGCAGTGTGGGGGTTCATCTGATGCTGAGGGGGAGTTCGTTCCAGGTCTTGACCGCGATGTAGGAGAAGGATCTTCCTCCCGCTCTGTTTCTGTGGATGCATGGGATTTCGGCCTGGGCAAGGTCGGCGGAGCGGAGGTTCCTCTTGGGGGTGTAGAAGGAGATTCTTTCGTTGAGGTATTGGGGTCCAGTGTTGTGGAGTGCTTTGTAGGCACGTGTGAGTATCTTGAAAGTCACTTTTTGACGGGGAACCAGTGGAGGTCTTGTAGGTGCTGGATGATGTGGTCTTGTCGTGGGATGCTGAGGACGAGTCTGGCTGCAGCGTTCTGGACGGTCTGGAGTTTCTGGAGTAGAGATTTGTTGATTCCGGAGTAGAGTACGTTCCCATAGTCCAGTCTGCTGGTTGTGAGTACGTGGGTGATGGTCTTTCTGGATTTGGGGGGATCCATTTGAAAGTATGCGGAGGGTGTTGAAACACATGGAAGATACGGCGTTGATGTGTCAGTTCCTGGTGAGGGAGAAGTCTAGTATGATGCTGAGGTTGCGAGCGTGGTCCGTGGGAGGGTTGCAGAGGTGGGGGCCACCAGGTGTTGTCCCAAGCGGAGGGGGTGGATCTGAGGACGAGGGCTACTTGAGGAGGCGTTTGACTTCTGCGCTTTTCCAGTTGTCGGGGAAAAGGCCTGTTTTGAGGGTGCAGCAGATTGTGCGTCGTAGTACAGGTGCTATGGTGGCGGCAGCCCTGTGGAAGATGTGTGGAGGGCAGGGGTTGGTGGGAGCTCAAGAGTGTATGCTCCTCATGGTCTTTGCGGTGCTTCCGTGGTGACAGGGGCGCAGGTGATGATGTTCGGCTGGGTGGCGTTGCTGGTGGCAGATGTTGTGTCGGTGCCTTGGTTCTGTTCGTCGAACTTGTCATAGAGAGTCCTGATCTTGTGATGGAAGAAGGAGCCGAGTTTGTTGCAGAGGTCCTGGGAGGGGGGAATTTCAGAGGATTCGCTGGGGGGCTGGGTGAGTTCTTGTATGATGTTGAATAGTTCCTTTGAGTTGCTGGAGTTGGAGAGGATTCTGTCCTGGATGAAGTTCCTCTTCGTGGATCTGATGAGATTGTGGTGTTCTGTCATGGCGGTGCTGTAGGCGGTGTGTGCTTCTGAGGTTTTGCTGTTCCTCCATGCGTTCTCGAGTCATCGGCATGTGCGCTTGGATTCTCGGAGGTCCGTGGAGAACCAGGTAGCTTTCGTGGTGCATAGTCTGTCGGAGTTCTGGAGGGGGGCGAGCGTGTTTGCTCAGTCGGCGATCCATCTGATAAGTTCGTTGGCTGCAGAGTTGGCGTTGGTTGTGGTGGGTGGAGGAGTGTGGCTGAGGGTGGAGTTGAGGTGCTCTTCGGTGATCTTTCTCCAGTTTTCGCTTGGGGGCGTGATGTTGGCTTATGTACGGTGGGTTTCGAGAAGTAGAAGTGGACGCAGTGGTGGTCCGTCCAGAGGGGCTGCATTGTGTGACTGAAGTGAATGTGGTTTCCTCCTGCGAAGATAGGGTTGAGGGTGTGTTATGCTTTGTGAGTGGGGGTGGTGACAAGCTGCTTCATTCCGATGTTGGCAAGGTTGTCCAGGAGGCGGTGGAGTTGGGGGTTGCTGGGGTTGTCGAGGTGGAAGTTCAGGTGTCCGAGCAGTGCATAGTCCATGGAGGCTATGGTGTGGGGCACGATGAGGTCTGCAATGGTGTTGGAAAACGGGGCACGGGGTCCTGGAGGTCTTTAGATGAGAGTTCTGCATAGCGTCGTTCTGGGGTTGATCTGGATCTGGAAGTGGAGGTGTTCCATGGGGGGTGAGGCGTCGTTCGAGGTGGCGGTTGTGAGTCGGAGGGAGTTTTTGTGTGCGATGGTGAGGCCCCCCCCATGGTGGTTGGGGCAGTCCTTCCTTTGGATCTTGTACCCGTCGTAGATGGCAGTTGCGATGTTGGTGCAGAGATGGCATTGGTCCAGGTCTCTGTGAGGAAGGCGACGTCGGGTGAGAGGAGGTTCCAGATTTCAACTGCATATCAGTGTAGGGAGCACACGTTTGAGGAAGATGCAGCTGAGGGGTTTGGGTATGCTGGCGTCTGGTGGTTGGTGGTAGCAGTAGGGGTTCGGAGGTGGGTGAAGGTGCGTCAGCAGTGTTGGCAGGAGAAATGGCCTTGGGTGGCGTTCGGCATTGACAGCTGGCAGTTGTTGTTTCTTCCGGGGTTGAGTGCATGGAGGCTTGCTGAGTTGTAGCAGTGGGTGGTCGGAGGACCAGGGTCCCTGGCGCTGGTTGCTGTCGGGCCGCGGACAGGCGCAGAGGGGCTTGACTTTGGTGTGCCTTTGGGAAGGAAGAGCAGCTGGGAGGTGGGAGCGGGAACACGCAGGGGGGAGGGCTGCGGGGGCAGCAGTGGTGGGAAAGGGAGTGAAAAATGGCAAACAGCGAAGAACAGTGAAAATAGGCACAAAGAGACAAATAGACAATAAGGCACAAAAAAGGCACAAACTGCACAAACAAG
Organism: Calotriton arnoldi; assembly: GCA_963921515.1. Lineage (NCBI taxonomy): Eukaryota > Metazoa > Chordata > Amphibia > Caudata > Salamandridae > Calotriton > Calotriton arnoldi. Next base: position 478,894 of record CAWUFW010007963.1, read on the forward strand.
GCACAAAAAAGGCACAGACAGACAAAGGCAGAAAGACAAAGGCAGACAGACAAAGGCAGAAGACTACAGAGGGACTGGCAGAGTGGACCAGCAGAAGAGCAAGGCTCTCCCACTTGACCACCAGTGATGAGGCGCAGGAAGGAGCATGCGGGTGGAGGAGGGCCTCGAACACCTACCTGGAACCAGAGAGGTGCTGGGGGCAGCAGCACAATGACGGAGCTGCGTGAGGGGAGGGCAGTTTCCCTGACCAAGAGGTCAGAGGTCTGCTCACCCTGTCGGGCAGCGGTCGTCATTCAGTAGGGGGAGGGGAGGGAGAGCAGCTGGGAGGCGGGAGCGGGAACACGTGGCGGAGGGGCCGCATTGGCAGCAGCAGCAGAAAAGGCAGTGAAAAACAGCAAACAGGGAAGAACAGTGAAAAAAGGCACAAAGAGACAAATAGAAAATAAGGCACAAACTGCACAAATGAGGCACAAAAAAGACACAGACAGACAAAGGCAGAAGACTACTGAGAGGCTGGTAGAGTGGACCAGCAGAAGAGCAGGGCTCTCCCACTGGACCACCAGGGATGAGGTGCAGGCAGGAGCCTGCAGGTGGAGGAGGGCCTCGAACATCTACCTGAAACCGGAGAGGTGCTGGGGGCAGTGGCGCAACGACGGAGCTGTATGAGTGGAGAGAAGTTTCCCTGACCAAGAGGTCAGAGGTCTTTCTCCCAACAAGACAATTCTCCACCTACCTTCTATGCAGGGAGGATGAATTAGGAGATACTGATAATGTCAGGTGGCACTTCCTGTGTGGACCTACACTTTTGTGTGGCGTACTCCATAGAGGAGAAGTTCATATAGGTTGAATGAAGCACCATTTGCAACTGCACATCTTTTTCTCTGTGGTGAAATTTTTTTCTTTGTGAGTAAAGCCCATATCGCATACCCCTACAAATATTGGGGTGATCAACTACCTTTCCCAGCCTGGGAGGGCAGTTACTGCAGCCCTTGGAGACAATCTCTGACCATTTGCCAAACGAATCAAGATTTGTGAATGCCAACAAAACTCATTGTTTGTGGGCATTGTTAAAATTCCAAGAAAAACCATGCCTTGGAACATCCATTTCACATTCTGAGTGGGATTGAATACCGTACACCTAATAGGAGAAATCCTCAATGATAAATGCATTAAGCCTGCCACAAGATCCTTCGTGAATTCCTGCCAGGTGTGAAACAGGTGAATTTGGTCTTAAACATATGTTTGCGACTGGATTTACCTTTCTGAATAGGGGCCTAAATTTCCTGGCCACTTCTCAAGTCAAAAGAATGTGTATTGATAAACCAGAGGAAAAGTAACATTTTTTATCTTGATAAAAACGTATTTTCTGGAAGAGAATCAAAGCACGAATCAATATAAGAGTTTTCTATCAGATACTTCCACATCCTAAAACCTATTACATAAATATGAATGTTTACCAAACAGGTCAGAAAAAACATTTGAAGTCTCTGTGCTAGATGTGACAGAAAGGGAACAGGACAAGCCAGTTGAGATAAACGATAGGAAATTGACATTATCATACGATCCATGTTGAAAGTTGCACAGTGTCTGGCATTATATATACATGACTAAATCCTGAATATTCGAATTTAGATGGCCCCAAGCCTTTTCGGGCAAGTCATACCCAATTTACCAATGTGGTCGGAACTAGAACATAGGTGTAGCCCATTGAACCAAACATGCATTAGGGCTGACAGGAAAATATTAGCTTCAGTCCCCATGTAGGTATAACCTAGAGGTGTAGGCAAAGCAAGTAGCATATTCAAGAATTATCATCATCCTTACTGCTGTGATGGCATAATGGTTTTTGCAGTATTTTAGATCGATGCAGCATTGTGGGCTGATCACAGTAATAGTACTGACAACAATAGAGCAACTATCATGTTGTCTCCGAGAATGAGCAAGTGTGTTAGAGTGTGTGAAACACGGAATAACAGGTATAAGGTAGCAGGCATAAAAGGTCTGTAAAACAAGAACACTTTTGATCCCTGGCAAGTAGAAGGGTTGATATCTTACGTGAACAAATGCCAGAATCATCATTTGAATCATTTCAGTGTTTTCAATAAACAGTTTGCAGGCAAAAAGTCAGGGCCAGATGCGTCACTGGAAAGCACTCCTATTGATCTTAAACATTTTTTTGTATTACCAGGACCAGTAAAAAACACCCTTAGATAAATGTCAAAGACCTAGCCCACACAGAGAACAAACTGTGTTAGTAAAGCTTGCAGGGTTGGAAGGTCAGATGCAAGCAGCAAATCTTTGGCAATGGTAAATAATGAGAAGACCGTCTTCCTGAGAGGCTCCACAGGAGCAGAAACGTGCATAACAACACTCCTGCTAAGTACACTAGTAAACATTAGAGACTCCAGGGAACATGAGCACAGCAACCTAGCAGCTCGGAGAAGATGCCAGACGACTCTTCCAGGTGGCAGGCATTATCTCATACTGACTGAGACAACATTTACATGTATTTTCAGTACAGCAACTTCATGCATAGCCTCCTTTCTCCACCACATCCCAGTAAAAGAGGTCTCTGTGAGAAAAGATGTTCATTTCAGGTGCTATAAAAAATGGTATCCATAAGTTCCCTGTTCAAAAATGTTAAATAAGAATTTGGACAATGTTATGTTATGTTGTTATGTTCTGTTATGTCACTTTATGCTATGCTATGTTATGTTATGTGGGAACGCCTTCTCATGATAGCACTGGTGCTACATGTTTGCCAGCGCTATCAGTATGCAGAAGGCAGAGACAGTGAGCAAGACCCTAGACCTGGACGGCGACAGCAGTAACACCATGAATAGCTGGAAGGAGAAGCCACCTAATTCCCCTGATCGACTAAGGTTTGTGCCTGCAGATGACCCCCAGGACTAAAGGGTCTTTCCAGTGCCAGTGATGCTGGCCTCATTATGCCCCCTGAGGACCAGTTAGGAGAAGATGTGGACTCTACTATCCCCACAGATGCCCTACAGCGCAGCCAGGGTAGGAGACCATAGAGTTTGCGGATGGCACAGCAGAGGAGAAGGCTGGCACAGGAACCCAGTGAAACCAGCTGCCAGCAAGGTGCATCCCTTTGGAGACCAGGAGTCCTGCTGAAAATGCTCCCGGTGGCTAGGGCTCGCCACCAGGTATCAAATGAGCCCAAGGTCATTGAAATTGGCCAATTGAATCCGAGTTATGCAACCTTAAAGGATCTGACCTTTGATCCCAGCTCAAGAAACAGAGCGTGTGTGGTTCTGCTGCAATTTCTAAACATACTCCTATGGTAGACCAGTGCCTTGGAGTATGGATTATTCTTTATATTTAAAAATGCCCAGGGAGGGGGTGGGCCTGGGGCCCCCTCCTCGGAATCCTACTGAGTCTGGGGACCTCAGCCCCTAGGTCATTGCAAGGTTAGATGGGGACCAGGACCTCATCCCTGGGTCCCCAAAGACAAAGAAAGCGTTCCAGGACTCCATCCCTGGGACCCCAAAGACCAAGGAAGGGCTGCAGTCTGCAGCATTCCTACCACCCGTATGGATTGTGGGCATTAGAGAGAAAGAATGCTGACTCCTGGGTTGGTACAGCACTAAGTCAGCCAGGTGGGGAGCTGGCAGGGCAGTGCAAGAGTGGGCTCCTCGCTCTGCCCTTCATGTTAAGGGGCTGCAGGTACCCCAGGTGGGACTCGGACACTCCTCTAAAAGAAAATAACAAAAAGGAAAGAGACTTGACTTGAGACTGTACACCTAAACAAAGCAGCTGTAGTTGCTCCATAGGTATTCATGCTCCCAGCAACGAGTGCCCCATAATGACCTGCAAGAGCTTTTGTTTGCACTTCTCTTCTTCCATGTGGTGCCCCAAGGAGGCTCAGGGGCATCATTGTCAACTCCTCAAGGTGTTGTGTGAGGTGCAGGGAGTACAGAAGGAATTAAATAAAACACTCACCCTATGTCTCCTAGGTCACTGAATGCATGACCTGGGAAGACTTTTTCAATTTTTGTGAAGCACTTTCTGGGCTTGAGGTTTTGCTCTATAGCTCTTGCATGCAGGGACTCTTAGTGCTGGGTCTTCTTGTTGAATTTATTGTGGCCTAAAGTGATAAAAGAAAGACTTGGACACATTTCATGTTGGTCTACGATACTTCATTCAAAAGTGCTTTATTGACAATGATAGTTGAAAAGTGCAATGTTTTCTATTTCTAATAAGTGCATTTCAATGCTATTGGTTTTAATGTTGAATTCTAGCATGTGGTCATCCCACGACAAAGCCAATAGTTTTGCTTTATTTAAAATGATAACTCCTTAAATGGTGATGGTGTCTGGCGTAGGTGCGGTGTGGGTACTGCGATTTTGGGGGTCACGACATACTAGTGGTCAAATCTGATTTCAGAATCTCATCAAAGGCAAATCCATCTGCCCGGAGTATATATTTGTAAATAAAGCATAGTATGTAGTAGTGTGAGTTTAAAACATGTACATTTCTGTTATTTCAAAGAAAAAGCACTGACTGGACAATCATGTTTTAGATTCTGCTATTGTGTGTCAGACATTACTTGCCCACATCACCTCCCCTGAGTAGGCCTTCGACTGCTTTGCTTTGCTACACTGAGAGAGTCAAGTTCTAAAAGACTTACATCCTGCACAGCTAAAAATCCAATTTCTTACAGACAGCTTCTTTGCTGTTAATGCATGGCATATTTAAGCCTTGAGAAAATTAGCCAATCTGTTCACTGGAAGGATATAAAGTTTTTGATTATAGTTCTGAGAAAGGTAGTGGAATACAGCAGTCTGTCCTTAACCCAAGTATTAACTGTTTTGGGTCCTCAATATTAATGATTTTATCCCTCACTCTCTTGTCCTTTGCTTACCGAGCCAAAAGTTAACCTATCTTACTACCTTCTTCATATATTTGTTGTTTATATCTTGTAGCATCAGTGATTTATTATTCATGGAACAGGGATTGCTTTTCCAAGCTGAATTTGTCTGTTTAATTTAGAGATTTTGCCCCCTTTGTAACTTGTTTTTCTGCTAATTGCATTAAGGTAGCCTCCTCTAGGGCAGTTATAAACGTACTTCATTGCCTGCATAAATGACAACTTTAGGAAGAACTGTGTCAAATGGACACAACTGGGTATGCTGTGAAATACCAGCAGTTAGATAAACAAAGGCCACTCCAAAAGGAATTTGCAACACCATTGGCATGAGACAGGAACTGATAACCCTGGAATGTTCCCTGTGTTCAACAGGGAAGAGCTGGTAGAAAGCATCCTTCTATCACATCAGACTTTATAGACAAAGGTAACACCAAAGTAATATAGTAAAAACAAAAACACTAGTACTGAAGATAACCATCTTGTGTGTGGAAATGCTCCTTGTGAAAGAGCAAAATGCGGTCACTCAAAGTGAAGTTATCCAGAGGCTGAGGTGGGCTGACCCCCTACTCCATGCTGTATTCTGTAGTTGGCAGAAGAAAAATGTGAATGACACAACAACAGGTCTGTGGAATGTTGACAGTTGGCTGAACGCCCCTTTAAAAAACTATATCATACTTATATTTCTTTTTAAAGCAGGATGGCTCTTCTAGTTTGTTGTCAAATTCTTCTTGCTCCAATGCATGACCTTTGACTATCCAGCAGGAGAGTGGTTTATGATTTCCAAGAGTAGAATCAGAATTAGAATACATTTTATTGTTTAGTTAGTTAAAACCATAACAATATACCAATAGGACTAAATACATTACACCATTAAAATATACATTAAAATATACATATTAAAGGTTTTGGGTTGCAGCAGTGCCATAAATACACAGTTAGGGTATACAGGGTAAAACGTTATTCGGTGCATAAGATACTGGAAAAAAGACATGGAACATAGTCTCTAAAGTGCCATTGTGCTTCACCACTAACCGTCTTTTAATACTTTCTCGTATTTGATAAAAAACTTTACTAAGTGACAGTTAAGCTGTGGGTCATTTGGAACGAGACACTTTAGTATTGCAGTTCTACAGGTACGAATGCCTCTTGCGTTAAATAGATTTTTTAGCAATTGACGACGGTATAGACTTAGCACTGGGCAGATACATGTTAAATGAATAAAATCCTGTGTTGGAGATCCACAAAGGCTACATGCCTTTGGGCCCAGATACCTCCAGCTTGGTTGGTCTGCGTTAGACAGCAGCATTCCAAATCGTATTGCTAGCAGCTTAGTCTTTAAGTTAGAAGAGAAAGACAGACCAAAGTATGTTGCTGGTTGCGGTTTTGTGTACGATTGCAGGACCATTCATGCATGGGCTCGCCTGCTTAGCTTGGCTTTGTCTTCCGTTAATGAATGCTGCCTTGCCGCCTTCTTTAATATTTGTTGGAAAGAAGAGAATGTTAGGTTCTGCTGCCAAAGATCTACTGTGTTGGTAAGCTTTAAAGATGATTGTAGATACTTGGTGTTGGTCGGACTGGGGATCGTCTTGTAGTGCCTTCCAGAGTGCATTATTTGTTTAATAACAAATTTTATTAGGTTATTTCGTAATATGTAGGGGTCGTAGCCCCACATTGGCCACAGCGATGTAGGTTTAATTTGTATCAATAACCATATTTCTGACATATAACAATACCCACCAAACATGTAGGTGTCAAAAACGATAAACTTACAGACAGGTTCCGGTCTCCGAGTTCGTACAAGCGGTGCAATCATCATAGTGTGCCACATTAATATACTACTTACACATATTTTAAAAACTCTCATTGGGGATATACCGATACATAACAACATAACGAAACAATTTTCAGGGGTCCGACTCAGGCAGGGGGGGAAGGTTGATACCGCGATAATCCGCCCATCTAGTCCATATTTTGCGGTGTTTAGCGGGGCATCCACGGGCCTCGAAAACAGCAATCTCAGCCCCCATACATTTCTCTAGTTCAGCTTTCCATTTGCCCAGGGTCGGGGGTGATGTTGCCTTCCACATTTGGGCTATATCTCTTTTGGCCACAGCGAGAGCTAAAAACAAGAGGTGCTGCTTATACCTATTCCCCCCTATATCTTCTGTGAAGTGTAACAAGAAAAGGCGAGGGTCGAGCGGGAGATCCCAGGACAGCACCTCATGGAGACACAAGCGAATTCGGCGCCAAAACGGTTGTAACGCCGAGCAGCTCCAAACCGTGTGTAAGAAGGACCCCTCCTCCCCACCACACCTCAGGCATACAGGGGACTGAATAACCCCCATCCGCCATAGACGTACCCTAGTGTAATATGTGCGGTGTAGATATTTAAATTGGATAAGCCAAAAGCGCATGGACACCGCCGCACCCCTAGGGCTGGCGATGGCTTCGGCCCAATCATCGTCGGTGAGTTCAGGTATATCTGCTTGCCATGCAAGCCTTGTCTTGTCCATGTGGTGGGTGAATGGGCTGTCAGTGTCTGATAGACCTGTTTGATCTTGTGAGGTCCTAGATCCCCTGTAAGCAGTCGCCCCTCCAATGGTTGAAACTCAGGGAGGGATTCTAATGTGTGGATCTGGGGTCGCAGTGCGTGTCGGAGCTGAAGGAACTTATAGAATTGTGTTTTATGAAGATCGAACTCGGTCTGTAATTGCTGAAAAGATTTCATGGTGGTGCCGCGCATTACATCGCCAAGAGTCGAAATCCCGACACGGTCCCACCCTTTGAACCCCGGTAATGCTGATACGGAGCAGAGATATGTGCCCTGCCACAAGGGGGTCATTTGAGTAAGTGTCCCCTTCCAGCCCATCTGTCGGGTCTTAGCCTGCCAGAGCTGTATCACCACTCTGCCGGCCGGTGGTAGGTGATCGAGGCGAACCGTGCTGTATAATAAATGAAGGTCCGGGACCTGATCCATAGCAGCATGTTCCGCCAAATATGCTGGATCCGTGGGGGAGCAGTACCACCATTCGTTTATTACCATCACATGGGACGCTACATAATAGGCATAAACATCCGTTGCGGCGATCCCGCCGCAATATGTGGATTGTGTACATGTGCGGAGCGCCACTCTGACCGCCCCACCGTTCCACATTAATTTATTTTGTACGGCTGCTACTTGAGCAAACCATGTACGCGGAATGGGGTATGGGTAATTCTGGAGACGATATAAAATACGGGGCAATGACACCATTTTAAAAATGGCTGAGCGCCCGTACAGGGAGAGAGGGAGAGAGGACCACTATGCCAAGATATTTGAAGCCCTCTGTCGCCCGGGAAAGCTGCGATGCCCAGGTGTTGCGTCCCTGATGTCCGCACACTGGAAATAAAATAGATTTGGCGGGATTGGCATGGAGGCCCGAGGTACCCCCAAAAACCCTGAGGATTTCAAGTATACGAGGACCCGAGTTCCAGGGATCGGTCATGAAAAAGAGGACATCGTCCGCATACAAAGCTATGCGGTCCGAACGCGACTGGGACCAGTCGAACCCCCGAAGGACCGGATCACTCCGAACCCACGCCGCCAGAGGCTCTATCGCAAGAGCAAATAACAGCGGGGACAGGGGGCAACCCTGTCTGGTGCCCCGCTGGATAAAAAAAGGCTGTGAATGGTGTCCCGCAACGCGGACCGACGCCGTCAGCTCCGTATATAACAATCGCACGTAGGCCAAGAAATGAGGCCCCAAGTTTATTGCCTCAAGGAGCTGGAATAGATATACCCAACTCAGGGAGTCAAACACCTTATCTATGTCGGCAAGAAGCAAGGCAGCTGGCCGACCCAACGTCGGGGCTGCCTCCATGGCATTGTGTACCCGTCTGATATTATGTCGAGTAGCCCTATGTGGCATAAAGCCTGATTGATCTGGGTGGATCAAGTCACTGATGCAGCTGCGCAGGCGATCGGCCAACACCTTCCCCAGCAATTTTGGTTCAAAATTTATGAGGGAAATGGGGCGGTATGAGGAAGGGTCCTCCGGAGGCCGGCCCGGCTTATGAAACAGTACAATTTCCACGTGCCGCCAGTCCCTAGGCAAAATGGCAGACTCCACAGCCTCTTGGATTGTTGCCAATAGATGGGGCCCCAACGTGTGTATGTTCGGCCTGAGGAATTCCATTGGGAACCCGTTGGGCCCGGAAGCGCGGCCAGGATGAAGGGCATTGAGGGCCCCCGTGAGTTCTTCCGTGGTAATGGGAGCGTCCAGTTGTTCCCGGAGGTGATCGGGAAGTCGACGGGGAGGGATATCCACCAAGAATTCAGCGATCAGCTCCGGTGAAATTTGTTCATGCCTAGTGTAGAGGGCAGTAAAGTATCTGGCGAATTCCGCAGCGACACCCTGTGGTGTCGTGTGGAGGGAACCATCGGTACCGCAAATGCTGGGGACAACTGCCGGAGACGCATCCGCCCTGCAAAGTCTATGGAGCATCTTACTGGTCTTATCGCCCCATTGATAAATTCGATGTTGGGAAGCCTCCCATATCTCTTTCGCTTCACCCATGAGGTGCTGCCGAAGGTCCTGCTGCACCTGCAGCAGGTTTCGGCGAATAACTGGACGAGGGTCCGCATTGAGTTGTAAAGCCAGTGATGCTTGACGTGCCTCCAGAGCCTCCAACTGCTCCCGCCGCACCCGCTTTTCATTCGTGCGATAACTGATCTCGACCCCGCGAACCGTCGGTTTCAGGGCTTCCCATAGAGTAGTCCGAGAGGGAGCTGTAGGGCCGTTCTCCTCCACATAGGTATTAACTGCTGTGTGCAGCATATCCTGGTATGCCGGGTCCCGGAGGATCCGCCACCGGAAGGGGGGTTTACGGGAAAGAGTATGAAAATGTAATCGAAGCGGAGAGTGATCAGAAAGTCCCCAGGGCATATGAGTTATATGAGAGAATCTGTGCAGGTGTATCCGCGGAGTGAAGAAATAGTCTAGCCGCGATTGTGAGCCATGTACTGTGGAGAGATAGGTAAAATTAAGTTTGGAGGGATGATATTCGCGCCATATGTCAGCCCACCCCAAGGTACTGACCAGGGTATGTAACTTTGTCTGGCCTTGTAGGGGTGCACTGACCGGGCTGCGCTGACGATCCAGTGGACCCATGGTGTCATTCCAGTTGCCCCAACAATGTCAAATTCTCGTGTACCTCGCCCCATGTTGCGACTAGTTTGTCAATAAATGTAGTCCCTAGTGGAGGTGGCACGTATATACTGCCTAAGGTGACCCGCTCCCCTGATAACGTGCATGTGACAAAAAGGAATCTGCCACCCAAGTCTGCCTGATGTGTAATGTATTGGAATGGGACCCTACGATGGATGAGAATAGCCAACCCTCTGGATCCCCGGGCAAAACCAGCGTGATACACATGATAAAAGCCAAATCGAGCTAGACAGGGCGTCTTGGTGCCTAATAAATGGGTTTCTTGTAATAATAGGATATCGGCCCCATACCTTTTGGCCTGGCGTAAGATTGCACCCCGTTTCACCTTGTTGAGAAGGCCCCTGACGTTCCAAGATACCACGGTTAGATCCCCACCCGAAGTAGCCTCACCTGACACTAACACCCCTTAGGATAACAATCACATCAAAAGGAGGACGGAGAGCATTACCTGTCTGTGGAAAAAACATATTACTACAAACACAACAAAACCAAATTCCCTTAAAACCCCCCCACCCGACACTGCCAAGAAATAGGAGTATCTGTTGCGGTGTGTGACCTAGGAGACCCCCAACTGGGGGGCCCCCCGCCCCCACACCAATGGATCCCTTCCCTCCCTATAAACATACCCAACAAGGGGGGGCACTGAGTCTGTGGCCCTGCAGCCCCATGGCCATGCCCCACGCCCACCCAGCAGAGACTGAGAGTAAAAAGTTACTATATAGCCCAGCCCCCAAGTCAACTTGCAGTTAAGAGGAGAAAATCCCCCTTCCGGATCATCAAGGTGGCCGCTCCGAACTTGCTGATCTTCTGCTGGACCCAGAGCCACGCCGTTTCTTGGATTTATTGCGCCTCGGACGTTGAATGCGTGAGCTGCGAGAGGAGTCCGAGTCCAAGGCAGGTGGAGAGTTAGGTCTTAGTTGTGGGCGCTCATCAGTCCATGCAAAGACGGCCTCAGGGGTATCAAAGAAAAAGGACTTTGAGTTATAGATCACCCGCATTCTGGATGGATATAGCAACATGTATTGCAAGTTCAGCTCGCGTAGCCTGCACTTCGCAGCCGTAAAGGACTGGCGCTGTTGCTGAACCAGGCGCGTGTAATCCGGGAACATCATGATGGTGTGAGAGTCATACTGAAGGCCATCTTTGTGAGTTCTGGCAAACCGCAAGATCGCATCGCGGTGAGCGTAGTTCTGAATCTTGGCGATTACCGGCCTTGGGGCCGCCCCCGGTGGAGGTCTTTGCGTCAGGGCTCGGTGAGCCCGCTCACCTACAAAGGACGATGATAGAAGTACTGTGGCAAGATATCCGTGAGCTATTTGGTAATGAAGGCGGTCATTGATCCACTCTTGCATCCCTCCCGCAGGCCCACAAAGCGTAGATTGTTGCGCCATGCGCGTCCCTCCGCATCCTCCACTCTGGAGGCCAGCTCCTGCGACACCACGGTGAGCTTGTTCACTTTTTTTTGGAGGGAGGACACAGTGTCCTCCACCGCCGAGACCCGGGTTTCAGCTTCAGTAATCCGGTCCACTGCTTTGTGGAGATCTTGACGTAGGAAGGAGACCTCAGACCCTACCGCCCCTATCTTGGCATCGAGAGTGTCCCTTGCATGGTTGATAGCTGCCAGGAGGGCCGCATTGTTGGGTGCAGCAGCGCCACCATCTCCCCCGTGGCCCCCCCAGCGGGCGTCGTGAATTGGTCGATAGTGCCCTGCTTGGGGCCAGCGCCCCCGGGCCCCCCTTGCCCATCTCCGAGGGACCTGGACGCGGGGGACACAGTAACACGGCGGAGAGTCCGGCCCAGATCATTAGCCCAGCAGTGTCAAGTAACAATATGTCTCTACATAGCTCCCAAGGCACCTGCGTTGGTCAAATGATGATGTTGGCCCACCCCGTTGAGTACGCTATGGTGGCACACGCACTCCGATCTGCTCCCCACTGGGCGACGCCTCCAGCTGTAGAGACAGGCACCTTGCGGACCGCACCAATCAGGGGGACGCCGGGCTCGCTCACCGAAAAGGGAAAGGAGGACCAGCACGCAAGTCACTGTGCCACGATCAGCTCCAGGCCCACCCGCAGTACCTCGGGGCCCCACTCACAGCCCCCCCGGTGCCTCAATGATATCCAGGCCTGCCGGATCTTAAGGCTTGGCCAGTGCGTCTGGGGCAGGTCCAGCCGGGCCCAAGATTCCAAAGGGCACCGGCCTGAACTCCGCAGTACTCACAGAGGGGTTCGAAGGCCGCGGCGCGTATCACAGGTCGGCCCATCCGCGCCTCCGATCATGCAGGCAAATATCCAGGCAGAGTCCCGTAGCAACGGGGGGGGAAGGGCCGCAACGCCTCCACTCCAACCCAGGGTCTATTCCTTGTGTGGGGGCTCGATGTAAGCCGGCAATCACCCTCGGCACCCCCCAACAGACACACAGTCCGGCCACTATGGGAAGGGCCCAGCCCACGTCCCTCTCTCCGGGACGGCGTCAGCCAAACTCCAGCTCGGCCGCGTCGCGCAGATCGTCCTCCACAGGGGCCTACACATGGGCCCGGTCACAAAACAGGACAGCCAGTGGGGCCCCACAGATCATCACGGCCACACTCGGATCAGGTCACTCTCCCCACTGCAATTACAATTTGGGCGATCCGGGGCAGTCTTTGATGCGTTCCGGGGCACCGGTGTTCACCTCACTAACCTCATATCAGGGCGATGATGCCAAATGGTCGGAATAGGAGGGGAGGAAGGGCCAAGAGCAGCAGTCATCCAGGCAGTGCCGAACACGGGCGCGGGCCTCCCGCTCACCGCCCGAGGCCGCAGCCCGGCCCCAGCGCCGCCAACCACCAGCTGTGCGTGGTCCGATTCTCCAGGACCCAGCCGCGCCGTCAGGATCTGCAACACCGCACCCCGATGTCCTAGGGGGTGCCAGCCAGCCCACGAGTTCCCCCGGAAGGTCTCTGGCCTCCAGGACCTGAGTGGTGTCAATGGAGCCGCTCCACCACAAATGCAGCCCTACGCGGGAAAGATGGCGGCCGTGGAAAGAAGGGGGAGGGGCTGCGGCACCTCTTTGCCGGATCAAGCCCTCCGGTGTTAATCCTCCCGGGGGGGCACCAAGCGCACAGCAGCAGACCCCGGCGCTATCGCCTCCGGCCTCGGCAGAGGCAACCTCCCCGCAGCTGTGTCATGCAGGCCCCGGTCGGGCCGCCGCAGCGAGATCCGATCCCAGGCCGCCGGGCGGGGACGTCCGGGATCCGCAGCTACGGCGCAGCCACAGCCGTATCTGGAAAGTTTCGCACCACCAGGATGTAGAGGGAGCCGTTGCGACAAAGTAAGACGTCTCTGGGCAGGATTACGGTAGGATTAATGACAGATTATGGTGTGGATGGACGGAGCTCGCTCAGGCTACGTCCACCATGTTGGCTTGCCAAGCCACGCCCCCAGAGTGCATTATTATCCTGATTTTGTTGGTTACTTCAGATTTTATACCAGGTTTTTATTGTTATGTATCTTCTGTGTAGATACTGCTGTTGCAGCCCAAATTCTAGCCGGACCTGTGCCGGTGAGGAGTTGTGGGATAGGGAGAATACTGTTTTGTATGCCCGTGTTTGAAGGCTATCCAGGATCGCCGCATCTTTCCCATGCTGGATTTCACTTGCGTAGGCTACAGTTGGTAGAAGTTTCGCTTTAATTACCGCTAAAAGTGGAGTAAACGATGGGCCTTTTAGACTCTTTGATATTGAACAGAAAGCAAATATTAGGCCATTTCCCGTTTCAGTAAGGTCTCATTCTGCTTTTGAAAGGTTAAACGATTGTCCAAGTATACACCTAATTATTTGTAACTGCTAACCACTTCCAGTTTTGTGTTGCTGATTTCGAATGATGACTGTTTGTGGAGCGGTGGTTTATAATCGTGGCTTTAGTTTTTGTGGCGTCTATTTCTAACAAGTTGACCTTGGTGAAGTTCCCCAGTTTGTTGATCGCCCTTTGCAGGCCGAATCTTGTGTGACTTAGGAACACTATGTCATCAGCATAAGATAGATGCGTAATAGGTAGTGTGCCCAAGCGTGGAGGATGTGAGTTGGTCTCGTCTAGCCTTGGCGATAGGTCCGCCATAAAAAGGTTGAACAAGTGTGGCGCTAGGACGCAGCCTTGTTTTAGGTCCTCGCTCGTGTAGATTTTCCTGGTAAGCCTCTTTCCATCAGCTATTTTAACTTGCATCAACGTATTGGTGTATAGTTGCATTATAGGTCTCAGTATTGCTTCCGGAAGGCCCCACTGCTTCCACTTGTACCATAAGATGCCTCTGTTGACTCGGTCAAATGCCGCTTTAAAACCTATGAAACATAAATACAGATTTTTTCGCTGCTGTAAGCTCTTGTCTGCCAATAGGCCTAGGGCAAGGATGTTTGTAGTGGTACCAGTGCCCCTGTGGAATCTGGATTGGTTGACAGGGATTTTGTTGTTACTCTCGGACCAGCTTATTAAGTCTGCCAGGATCAATGAGGAGTAGTATTTTGCTTCAGCGTCTATTAAGACGATCAGTCGATAATTAGCTGGATCTGTTTGTTCCCCACCCTTCTGTACTGGATTGATTATTCAGCCTCTCAAGCTCTCCGGAAAACTGTTTGTGGTGCCCACCTCATGGAACAGTCGGAACATCTGGACCTCCCAAAAATTAGGGTCTTGTTTATAAATTGCTAGAGGTATGCCGTTTGGGTCTGGTGCCCCGTCTAATCTTCCCTTGGCTATGACCTTGGATATTTCTCCTTCAGAATACGGTATGAGTGATTGATCTATTGCCATAGTGCCCTTTGGGGTACTTCCTAGCTCTTTGGAAGTCATGACTGTTGTATATACTTGGTTGTTCTGCTTTTGTTGGCCTGTTAATTCTGTAGGTAATGTGTATTCTACTGGATTTGTTGGCCTCGACTGTGTTGTTGTGTTTTGGTCCTTAACAAGGGTTTAGTTTGGTATTTCCTGCACCTCGGTCCTTTTCTCAGCTACTATAGAGAAAGTGGTGATTAAGTGAATCGCCCAGGCTGAATCTGTGATGCAGGTGACATTTATTACCTTTAAAGATCTTACAAGGGAGTTTACTTGTTCCCAAAAGGCTCTAGCCTTTGATTGTTTGGCATTAAATAGAAGTTTGGACCAAAAGTTGTCCAATTGGGTTCTTTTGTCTTCCCAGATTTGTTTTTATACTGCTTCTTAAGTTTTTGTATTTGTTCCCATTTCATTTTAGGTATGTTGGCGCCCCTTGTGGATCTGATGGCACCTCTTAGCTTTTTTCTTAGGTTTCTGGCCGTTCTGCTCAGGAATCTTTGTTGGCCGCCCTTCGTGCTTTGGTGCGAGTTTGTTGTCAGGGCTTCCTGTAATAGGTTTGTTAGAAAGGTGTCCCAGGTTTCTATCACCGAGCTCTTCTGTAAATCATGAGTTGCTATCAGTTCCTTTACCCTCAAGGCTATTTGAGTGAGTGTATTGCTTGTCCATCTTAAACGTTTGAGGTTAATCGTTGTTGTTGACCCTATCTCAGTTGGTGCTTTCGTATGCCTTGGAAATGAGGTTATCAGTTCGAGATGCTGTCATGAATGGTCACTTTCAGTGGTATATATGATCCAAAATACCTTTGTTTGAGCAAGCAGCGGCAGGGTGACAATTGTGTAGTCTATTATGGAACAGGCGTTGGGGCCGTGATAAGTGCAGATCGGAGGTCTATCCTGTTCAGTTCTATATTTTAATACTCTCATCCCTAGATGTTCAAGGTCTGTCACTAATTTCTGGCCACCTAAGTCAGATCGTTTGAGAGTTCATTGGGCTTGAGATTGAACTACCCAAGTTGCATTAGCTGCTGTTATGTTGTCATCTTCCTCTGGGGTGTATATTAAATTTGAATTGAAATCGCCTGTTAATATTATTTCCCATGCAGGGTGTTCGAACCGGAGTTCTGCTATGGTAGCGACCAATGTTTTGAATAACGCTTTTTCGATCTCTTTTTTTGGATGTGCATAGACATTTCAAAGAGTAACAAATTCACTTCCATTATAACGCTGCAATCAGGGCTTTCATTCACATTATTGATATCATCCAAAATATTTACCTCCAAATGAACTGCATAGCAATATATTTACCTGAATCATTGTTATCTTATTGCACATTTCAGTAGAAGAACAAATGCAGCATTCTCCAAGACAGCATTTTCTTTGCCTGACTTTTGAAATATTATTAAACGTCACTAAGGTACTGTTGCACAAACCTATTTTGCAAAGCTGAGATACACAAAATAGGTGCATTTGTGACTGCAAAATAGATTTTTACTTTGTGGTAATCACATTTTAGGAGTCTGTCAAAATGTAATGGCTCTTAAAATGGCATTGCGAATTGGTATGAGATGTATCAATGTTATGCAACCATAATCAGATCGCCAATCAATGAAAACTTACTAACTCCCCAGTTAGTATTTGCCACTGTGCCAGGGCATATATTTAATAATACGGGAGGCACGCCTGGCCCCCTGAAGCCCCATGGACCACCACCTCCCGGGGCAAAACATGACACAAATGCGGGGTGGCCACGCTGCCGCCCCACAGTCCAGGGGACAGCCACCTCCCTGAGGCTAAATATAATATTAATGTAGGGGCTCTGGCCCCCGCAGCCCTGGGAGCCACTATCTCCCCAGGGCAAATGGTAAAAATTAAAGTGTGGGGTGAACGCCCCCCCCTCACAGCCTCGAAGACCTCCACCTCCCCGGTGTTGTGTTCTGTTAAGGAGGGGGGCTGCACAACCACCCTCCTGGAGCCAAAGATGGCCTTGGGGACTGCCACCCCCCAGGGCCACTCCTGCAATATCCTAGGCTATTTGCAATGGCTTGGCTGGAGCATTACCGCTCCTGCCAAGCCATAGCAAACTCTGCTCTGCTTTGAGTAAGCAAGAACATGTAAAACGCTCTTGCTTACTCGAAGCAGAGCAGAATTGCTTTTGGACATAGCGATCTGCATGTTCAGCAGCTCCCTCTGTCCTAAAGCAATGCCAACTTCCGCAGGACGTGGGGACTTGGCAGCAGTCTTCAATGTGAGAATATGGGTGCCCTGGACAAAGTGCACTCTCAAACAGGTATTTATTAGCAGAGAACAGCTTCAAAAAATCCCACAGCAGTACAATGCCGATGCGTTTCGGGCTTCACACCCTTTGTCAAAGGCATAATGTGTAAGGACGGCAACATTGCTTCCAAACACATCCCCATTTTTTAACTATCATCACACTCAGGTTAGTGAATGGCTTATGCCAAGGATTCTGGGTTTGGTAGTCCATGTGTTCCCCATGAGGGTCGCCCTGATCACACATAACCAGAAGTAGTTTCCCTGCTAGTATGAGTCACCAAAAAGTCATTCTCCATTGCTTTGACCCCTGCTGTTCCACATAATGCTGTCCAAATAAACACGCTGCTGGCCCGTTTTCCTCTCGCGGTGGTGCCACTTCACTTTTGTAACTATCATCATGCTCAGGTGAGCGACCGGCTTATGCCAAGGTTTCTGTGCATGTATCCATTGCTTTGACCCCTGCTGTTCCACATAAAGCTGCCCAAATATATATATATATATATATATATATATATATATATATATATATATATATATATATATTACCTACTGGCGGTTGCCAGTAGGTAGTTATAGTTAGGGCCTTGTTTCTATTCAAAAAGTGTTTTTTCTTTTGCCAATATCTTTGGCGCCGTTTGACGAATCTTCAAGAAATTTTCAAAACTAATGGGTCACTCGGGTCAGCTCCTGTCCTGAAAGTTTTAGGGTGATTCGTCCAGTGGGGGCCAAGAAAAAAGGGTGGTCCCAAAACACGTTTTCCCCATGGTAATTTCCATAGGAATTTTAGACAAAGCTACAGCCCGAATTGCTGAACGGAATTATACCAAATTTGGCAAAAAGGTAGGGCTTCCTACCAGAAAGTGTGCTTTTTTTTAAATGGTGTAAATCCGTTCAGTAGTTGCTGAGAAATTCAAAAATAAATATGTATATATCTGAGCACCGAGAAGTATTCGCGAACCCTCCCGAGCATGAGCTTCATTCTGATTGGCTGCCAACACTTCCTGGTAACCGAGTCACAAGAAAACAGTACAAAAAAAAATGAAAAACAAGAAAAGGGGGCAGGGTAGAAACACCCTGACCCCCTAGGCCTGCTCAGGGGTCCCAAAAGGACCCCCAGGGCCCAAAAAAGAATTAAAAAAAAAAGAAATTGGCCGAATTCGTGCTGGGTGCGCAAATCCGGCCGAAAAAAAAAAGAAATGAAGCGCGGGCTCCCGCGCTTCGTTTTCCTTAAGCCCCCGGGTGGGTCATGTCCCGGGGGCAATATGTAATTATTGAGCGGGGGCCCGTGATGGCCCCCGCAGCCCCGGGGACCGCCACCTCCTCGGGGCTATGCTAATTATATGCGGGGGCACGCGCCCCCCCCGCAGCCCCGGGGACCGCCACCTCCCCGGGGCTCTGATTGTTAAAAAAAAATGTGGGGGGGGGCTCGAGCCCCCCACACGGCCCCGGGAACCACCACCTCCCCGGGGCTGTGCAAATGATGGGAGGGGGGCCAAGGGGGGCCTCACGGCCCCCCTCCTGGAGCCCTCCTTGGCCCTGGGGACCGTCACCCCCCAGGGCCGGCTCCAGCAATGTCCCGGGGTGTCCATTGCCGTTTTGCCATTTTGCTGTTTGCTCCCGCCCTGCCATAGCAAACACTGCTTTGCTTCATGGAAGCGAGAGCAGGAAACCTGCTCTCGCTTCCAAGAAGCAAAGCTGAATTGCTTTTGGGCACAAGGGGAGCTGCATGTTAGCAGCTCCCCTTGCCCAAAAGCAATGCTGGCTCCCGCAGGAGGCGGGGAGCCGGCTGGGACCGTGGGGGCATTGGGGCTCCCCCCACGGTCCCCAACTTGAGGGCCAGCTCCATGGGATGGGGTCCCCGGGGCCAGAAGTGGCCCAGGAGGATGGCCACTTGACCCCCCTCCCCTTTATTTTATTTAATATGTTTGTTTAAAAAAAGGAAGGCCGGCCCCGGGGGATGGGGTCCACGGGGCCATAATTGGCCTTAGGAGGGGGTCACGTGGCCCCCCTCCCCCCAAAAAATCCAGGCGGCTCCGGGCGCACTGCTGCTCGGAGGATGAAGTCCAGGACACAAGAGGACCTCATCGCCCCACCACCAGTGCGCCAAGAGGCGCATTTGCAGAGTGGTGTAAAAAAGGGCGTGGCCTCGGACCACGTCTCTGCAATCCAGCTCTGTGGCACTTACTGGAGGTACCTGGTGGGCAAGTTGGCCTCCAGGGACCCTCAGTATTCAAGGGGAATTAATTCCCCAACTTGCAACGCGCCAGGGGGCGCGTTTGCAGAGTGGTGGAGAAAGGGGGCGTGGCCTAGCATGAGAAGTTAGCAATCCTGCTGTGTGGGACTTACTGGAGGTAATAGGAGGGGTAGTTGGCCCCCAAGGTTGACGTTGGGGGCTAACTACCCCTCCTGTTAGCTCCAGTAAATCCCACACAGTGGGATTGCTAAGAGGTGTTCGGAGGCCACGCTCACCTTTCTCCACCACTCTGCAAACGCGAATGCAATGTTATAGTTAGAAATTATCATCTAAAAAACCTTTGAAATTCACTGAAAAAACCACAGGTTTCAGGCACGTTATAGTTAGAAATTAGCATTTAAAAACCTTTGAAATTCACTGAAAAAAACATAGGTTTCAAGGACGTTATAGTTAGAAATTAGCATTTAAAAAAACCATAGAAATTCACGGAAAAAAAATAGGTTTCAGGGACGTTATAGTTAGTTGGACATTTCACTCGTACAAAACCAGAGAAATTCAGCCGTTATACTCAGTTGAGCTAACTATAACTCGGGCCCCCACAGTGCACTGCTGATGACGTCACATATTACATCATTCATGACATGGTCAGTGACATCACTGATGACATCACTGATGACATCTCAAATGACATCACTGATGACATCATCCACGTGCTAGTCTGATGCACCTCCTCACACCCTAATATAACCTTTGATACACCCACTCTAAAATACAGACTACCATTTTCGAAACCATAAACACACCAATACCAGTTAGTACATACCCACTCACTGATTCATAGGTCTACACACATCCACTCACTCACCGATACAGTCACTCATACACGCAGTCGCTCATCAATACAGCCTCTGATATATGCACTCATACACCCATACAGACACTCACATACTGCCACTCACCCATAGAGTTACTCACACACCTAGTCAGTCATGCAAAGAATCAATCACACTCCCATTTACTCACCTATACAGTTATACACACAGCACCTCACTTATTCATACAGATACTAACACATACTTACTCTCTTATACAATCACTGATACAAGCACACACTCATCCATACAGCCACTCTCACAATCACTCACTCTCAGATAGTCATTGATATACTCCAACACTCACATATACTGCCTTTCACATATGTAGTTACTCACACATGTACCACTGAGACATCCATTCACTCACCAACCAGTAGCGGCCGGTGGCGGAGTGCTGCCGGGCGCTGACGTGGGGCGGGGGAGGGGCAGGGTAGGGGTAGTAAACTACGGATTACGGCCCATTAGAGGTAAGTAAACATATAGATAAATAAAACGAATTTCGTTGCGCGCGCTGCATCGCATTTGGCAATGCAGCGCGCGCAACGAAATTCGTTTTATTTATTTATATGTTTACTTACCTCTATTCCGCCGTAATCCGTAGTTTACTACCCCCCACCCTGCCCCTCCCCTGCCCCACATCAGGGCCCGGCAGCACTCCCATCACTGGCCGCTACTGTCACCAACACACCCATACACACACTCACCCACACACACAGCCCTTCACACATGCAGTCTTGAGCCCATACACCCATTGAATCACCCACTCACACATCTATGCACAGAGTCACACACCCCCCACCCACCCACACAGACACTCAGTCACCCATACAGATACTCAGACAACCAATCAATAACCCATATAGACACTCATGTAGCTACTCACCAACCCATGCAGCCGCTTACACACCAACTGACAGACTATACAGACATTTACACAGTTTACTCACTAACCCATGCATTCAGTAAGACACGTTTAATCACTCACTTATACAGTCAGTCACGCACCTACTAAATCATCCATTCAGACATTCATACACCCACTCATACTTCAATACACCTTGGCATATATATATATATAAAACATATTTAAACTTTACAGAAACACACAGTCACTGGATGATGTCATCAGTGATGTCATCAGTGATGTAATTTGAGATGCCATCAGTGATGTCATCAGTGATGTCACTGACCATGTCATGAATGATGTAATATGTGACGTCATTGTACGAGTGAAATGTCCAACTAACTATAACGTCCCTGAAACCTATGGTTTTTTCAGTGAATATATTTATATATACAAAATATCTGCCTCCACACCTCCTTTTTGAAGAACGGACACGGACCCAAAATCAGTGCTTGCAAGTTTATTGACGTGAGCAGTCCGCCATTACGTGTTTTGCCCGCCTTCGGCCTTGATCACATGACAAGCTGCCTTTGCAGATCATTGGTTTTTAAAGTGACATGTGCATAAAATTATGCTTTGGACAGATAAATACGTACATGAATGTATATTGTCAACATTGTATAATATATCTAATAGTGCACTTGCACTGAGAATGCCAGTTGAAATCATGATGTAATTGCAGTAAAATACAGATAGTAAAACTGCTATCCATTAAATCCATTTCAACCGTTAGTTTAAAAAATTGTGTCACCTCCTAAACCTAAAATCATTTATAAAGTGCTTGGTGTTATGTGTGAAATACAATTATCTAAAAAATTATTACTATTATTGTTCTAGCAGCAGCGGAGAATGTCTGATGTAAACATTTTCATCATAATAATCATCAATTTGCAATGTTGAATTTGCTTTACATGTCTTCATACATCTGTTACTTAGTTCAGCGAGAGGGAGATAGCAGGGAGGAAAGACAGAAAATGGCCTGTATCGGTACTAATCCTCCAATATTTCTTCCATGTCTTTTTCATAGTCATAGCACTTGTTGCGTATTGTTGACTATGTCCTATACATGATAATTACATTAAAATATCATATTCATACACACATATATATATATAGAAAAGACATAAAAGGGACATAAAAGGATAAAATCACTTATCTGAAATCTCATGTATATACATATATCATTTTACAAACAGGTATATAGGTCTTCAGTGGTGTTTAGACCTCTAGGACTCTTTGTGTCTAGATCCAAAATGTACAGAGTCTCTAGTCTTCTGAGTTTTAGCTCTCTATTTCCTCCTCTTCTTAGAGTAGGGACTGAGTCAATAAGGAAGTATTTCAGGTCACTTGTTTTGTTTTTGTATCCTTCGTTAAAGTGCCTTGCTACAGGGTATGTAGGGTCTAAGTTCTTAATGGCCCTGATGTGTTGCAATATATGTTTGTGGGCTTGTAATTTTGTACTGCCCACATATTGCAGTCCACATGTGCACTGCAGTATGTATATGGCGTACTCTGTTTTACACGTAAGGTGTTTGTTTATTTTATTTTCTTCATCACAGGACGCAGTAGTATATGAGGTTCTGTTCACCCCGTGCTTGCACGCCTTGCAGCTTGTGCATTTGAAGAAACCCTTTCTTGCACTTAGTCATGAGGCCCCTTCTTCCACTTCTGGCTGCTCTTGACCAGAGCATCGCCCATGGATTTGGTTTTTCTGTAGGAAATGGAGAGTGTTTTTGGTAAAAGATGTCCTATTATTGGATCATCTAATACTAGGGGCCAGTTGCGTTTAAAAATACTCCTTAACTGTTTTTCCTGTTTGAAATAAGTTAGGATGATTCTGATAGGATCGCTATTGTGATCTACCCTTACACTGATTTCCTTCTCAGATACAGCGGTTTTGCCAAATAAATGTTCAGTTCTGCTTAGTTGATTGGATTTGGATATAGCTCTGTCTATTGTTTTGGGAGAGTAGCCTCTTTCTAAACATCTCATTTTGCTTGCTTGTTGTGTAAGTCTTAGCTCTTGCTCATCACTACATATTCGCCTTAGTCTCAACATCTCTCCATACGGTATGCTTTTTATTAAGTGGACAGGATGAGAACTAGTGGCATGAAGAACTATATTTCCTACTGTTGATTTTCGGTGTAATGATGTAACCAATTTATTATTGGTTATGCTGACTCTTACATCAAGGAAATAAACTGAATCTGAGCTAACAGTAGCTGTGAGATTCAGATTGATTTAGTTCTCATTTAATGAGGACACGAATTGTAAACCACTTTCCTCTGTTCCTCTCCACACCACAAATAGATCATCTATATATCATAGCCAAACTACAACATGATCTGCCATTACCTGATGGTAATCGCCTCTGAGGACCGAATAGCACTCGTTACTTAGCATGCGTTTAGTACGCATGCCATTAAAACGCGGTCGTTAGAACGACCGCGTTGTTAGTTCGCATACCTTTACTTCGCAATTCGGAACAACGAATTGCAGTAGGGGGCGCTGGATGTTGGAATAATATAATTTACTATTCCAACTCCAGTCTGTGTGGACACTAGGGAAGGTGTTGGATTTTAAATCCAACACCTTCTCCCCCCTAACGCAAGTCGTTGTTCCGACTTGCGTAGTAAAGGTTATGCGAACTAACAACGCGGTCGTTGTAATGACCGAGTTGTAATGGCATGCGAAGTATCGCATGCGAAGTAAACGCTGTTTACCCTGAGGACCAGCTCCTCCCACCAGCCCATGTGTAAACATGCATAGCTTGGGGAGAAGCTAGCCGCATGGCGAAACCACGTAGTTGTTGGTATATCTGATTTTGAAATAAAACAAATTATTTTCTAAGCAGAATGAAGTCATATTCACAAGCATTTTAGTGTGTTGTATCATACATGTCGGTCTATTATTAAGGAAACATTCTAGAGCTCGGATGCCGTCTTTGTGTTTTATACTTGTGTATAATGACGTGACATCCATAGACATCAGAATATAGTCCTCCTGCCAAGCCAGATTGTCTATTATTCGTAAAAAGTCACTTGTGTCCTTTATATAGGATGGGAGGCTTTTAACGTAATCCTGCAGAAAGTAATCAATATAACGCGATGTGTTTTCCAACAATACATCACATGCTGCAATTATCGGTCTCCCTGGTGGCTGGCTTTCATTTTTGTGAACTTTTGGCACAAAACAGATCACTGGCATGACAGGGCGCTCTTTCTTCAAGAATTTGTATTCATCCATGCTTAATAATCCGGCACTTTTCCAAGCCAATCATTTCATGTGAAGTTCATTGTATGTAGTTTTAACTGTTAGTGGGGAACTTCTTTTATAGCAAGCAGTGTCATTCAATTGGGATAAAGCCTCTTTCATGTAGTACTTCTTTGGCCAAAGGATGATGTTTCCTCCTTTGTCCGAGTTTCTAATTATGATTTCTTTGTTTTTTTGTAGTTTTGTCATGAGTTGGCTATATCTCCACTCCATGCTTGTGTTTTTATGTTTATATTTTTGTAGTATGGAGTTTAATTGCTTGATCTGTGCCACCACTTGTTCATTAGAAATATCCAATGAATCTCTTGGCATGATTGGATTAAAAGCTGATTTGTTTTTGAAGGGTGTAAGTGGTCTGGAGAACAATGTCTTTGTCATAGTCGCTTGTGAGGCTACTTCGTAGATGGAATCCTGGATGGAACTTTCCTTTTGTAAATCCTGTAAATCACAAAGCAGCGCCTGATCACTTGCAGTTAATTCCATGATGTTTGAGGAATGATCTTTGTCCCGCTCGCCTATTGCGATGTTATGAGTTTTCCGGAGCAGATGGTTCTTGCTCAATTTTAATTTGCGTATGAATTTAAGGACATCTGTCTGCATTTGTGCATAATTAAGACTACTTTCAGGGCAGTAGGTTAATCCTAGAGACAGGAGTTGTTGTTCAGCTTGTGTCAAATCAATTTTTGCTAGGTTGATTATAGTTTTGGTATCTGATTTTACTTTCTCCTCCAGCGTACATTGGTAGTTTTCTTGTTTTTTATGTTCCTTGTTGGACTTTCGTCTTTCCCGTCTTCTTTTGTTGCGCCTTTAGTGGTTTTGTTGCCTCTCGGGTGCAGGGTTTGCCTTCGGTCCTGATGTAAAAAATCTAATTCTTCCGCGAGGGTTAGTTTTTGGCAAGGCTGGTTGTCTTGATTCAATTCTGGTTCTGATTCGCTCTCCAACGCTGAACTTAGATCCGATGTCGATATGGTAATTGGACCTTTGTAATTGGAGGTGTTTTTCTTTTCCCCTTGTTTGGGGTTCCTCATTGAATCCTATTTACGAGAAAAGGTGAATATCTGCCCGTTTTCGTATTCAGCCTTGTCTCTTTGAAATTTGTATGCCTTTCTGTCCTTTATTTTGTCTTCCTTTTTTTGACTCTGCCCATCATTTCTTCCCGCATTTTGGAGACCTTTTGGGGTGGTTCCATTTCTGCTATTTCCTCCTCCAGTATATCTATTTGTTTCTGAAGGGCACACCGGTCAGTTTCCGCATATTTGACCAATATTTCCACCAGTTTTCTAGATGAATTTAGATTGCATTCAGCCCATTCAGCCATCATCTGGGGATTTGGATTCTCATAGCATTCAGTAAGACACGTTTAATCACTCACTTATACAGTCAGTCACGCACCTACTAAATCATCCATACAGACACTCATACACCCACTCATTCTTCAATACACCTTGGTATATATATATATAAAACATATCTAAAATTTACAGAAACACACAGTCACCGGATGATGTCATCAGTGATGTCATTTGAGATGTCATCAGTGATGTCATCAGTGATGTCACTGACCATGTCATGAGTGATGTAATATGTGACGTTATCAGCAGTGCATTGCAGGGGCGCGAGTTATAGTTACCTCAACTAACTATAACGGCCGAATTTCTCTGGTTTTGTACGAGTGAAATGTCCAACTAACTATAAAGTCCCTGAAACCTAGGGTTTTTCAGTGAATATATATATATATATATATATATATATATATATATATATATATATATATATATATATATATATATATATATATATATATATATATATATATATATATATATATATATATATATATATATATATGGAACAAGAAGAAAAAGTCCTAGGACAGTGCATAAACTCTAGGATTAAATAACTCTTAAGACATTACATAACCCTTGAATTGACCTTAGCCTTACACAAGGAGATAGCTTATTACCAGGACAAGTACTTCAGTGCGGAGATGGCCAGCTCTTATAAGAACAACTCACATGCGATTCAACCTGTGAATTCTGAACATCTCCACTTACAATACCACCATTCACTGTTTTAGAAAAAGTTGATACACTGCAAACCGCTCCACCATCCACAACCACAACTTTCTTCCAAAATTCTACAATCTTAGCTGAACGAAAATATCCTGAGTTTCTATTAGGTGCCCACTCTGTTTTTTGTTACAAAAATCAGTTCTCCCACATTCCATTTCCTCTTTTGGGCAGAATGTTTTTCATCAAAATTACTTTTTGACCTCTTCTGGTGGTCACTTACACTCTGTGTGGATTTCTCGTCCCATTGCTCAAGCCTGTCAAGACCATGCTTCTTATTCGTTAACCATATTGGGTCATGCTTGGAGCCTGACACTCTACCTTTGAGACACAGGAAAAGAGACATCCCTGTCACACTATTACGGGTACATCGATGCACCCAAAGATTTTCTTGAAACACCCCTTCGAGAAATACTCCTTTTTCAATAGCAGTCAATGCACACTGCTTCACCAACCTGTTCATGCGTTCCACCAGACCATTTGCCTGTTGTACACGAAGAGCAGTAAGCAATAGAGAGCTCATTTAAAAACTCTATCTCCTGCGATATGAACTGAACTCGATTATCAAAAGTAATGGTCTTAGGAATCCCCTTACAAATGAAAACATCACCAAAAACACCAAGACACTCCTTGTGTTAACGGAACTTACACAGCAAGCTGTAATAGTCTTCGAAGAATAATCCACTAACACCAATACAAACCTCTTCCTCTGCTGTAACATTTCAGAGGGACATCTTCCAATGCTCACTAGGTATTTCCACTTGTAATAATGGAGATGTCCTCAATAACTTGGACTTATCACTGCATGCACATTGTAAGCAATCCTTCACCAAAATTTCAGCCTGTCTGTCAAGCCCAGACCACCAATAATGCTCCCTCAATCTAGCTCTGGTTAGACTTCTGCCCAGATGCTCTTTGTGGGCTAAGTGTATGATCTTACTCTATAATACAGCAGGGCGAACTTCCAGGAAGGCCAAACTTTACCAATAAAACCAAATACCGTTTCCATACCTCATCCTTGGAAACCTCAGAATTTCACTCCTCTTTGGTCAAAGCTGTATCCTTGACCCTCAACACAGGAAGACCAGAATTTGTGAAAATTGTCTCACCTAGTGGAAGTCTGGACAAACAGTCTGCTGGAGCATTGTTTCCCACCTGGAAGATATTCTACTTGGAATAGAACTCCCAAAAATTTCAACCCATCATTTTATCCTATGATTAGTACCATCAATGTTTTTGCAAGAAAATATGTGAGAAAAAGGTCTATGGTCAATCCTCAATTCAAAAGGTAAGCCCCACAGGAAAATTTTAAGTGTTGAATTGTCCACAAACAGGCATCTGCTAAGCTAAAGAAAGACCTTGCTTGATCTTTATCAGTTGGCAATGGCTCCTTCACAATTGAATTATTGATTTTCAACTTAAGATGAATGCCATCCCAGACACACTATGGCCTAAATATGAGACTGAACCCACCCTGAACTAACATCTGTCTCTTTTGACTGTGTGTCTATTGTCTCTCAATCTGACCAGCACCAGTCTTAGTGCTCCATCATGGCTTTCTCTGTCCTTACCAGAAATCAAGATGGCATCCTGAAAAAGCATAGCACAGCCAATCCCTTTAAATACCTCCTTATCACTATCTGAAATGAAGCAACTGCAAAATATGTAAGTGCCCTTGAATCCTCATGAAGAAGCTCCTGATGGTAGGCAACCGAAAGGTCCATTACACTAAAGATACTGGCTCCATTCAACGTTGCCAAGGCCTCTGGTATATTGGGTATGGTTGAGGATCTACACATATATATTGGCTAAGATCTCTAAGATCCGTGCACATCCTTATTTTTTTACCATTGTCTTTGGAAGCCAATACCACAGGTGCTAGCCATTCCCACACTTCAATCTCTTCTATTCCATCCATACATAACAATCCGTTCAAATCATCGTGTAAGATTTGGATCATTACATTTGGCACCCTCCTGATCCTGTGCACAGCAGGCTTGGCATTCTTTTTCAAGATTATTTTATGCTTGAAATTCTTCAATAGGCCCAGTTCTTCTCTAAAAATGTCTCAAAAATCCTTCATTACATCATTATCATCACTTAAATTGGCAACTAGTAGTGCCTGATCAGGAGAGTTGGGATTGAGGTGAATACCAAGGTCACCTCTTTTGACCACATAGGTCTTTCTCACAGTCTCTCTATCTTTCACAGGCGAGCAAAATGGCCCTTTTAACACAATTCCTACATAAGAAGTGCATAACAAGTTGGGCAATGGGACAAATGATTAGGGCGACCATATTTAGGACACTACAATTTGGAGTCTGTGCCTTAGCTTACATTCACTTCATTTATTTCATTTCCCAGTCTTTGCATAGCTCTGTTATCACTGAGGTTTTCAACTTCATGTTTCCCACCCAAAACTCTTTTAACGAGGTAGGAGTGGAAAGATGCATTTCTTTAACCTAATACAAAGTATGTTTGATGCTTTCTATAATTTCTACGGCCTCCTTTAAAGAAGGATTTTTGGCGAATAGTTTTTCTTGCACTCACAGATCAATGGAGCAATGTACCAATTGGTCATGGATCAGCATATCAGTCAGTTCACCAAATTCAAAGGCCCACAAAAGACTCTTTCACTTGTGCTCTTGTGAAGAATTTGTGTCTCTCAATTATGATGTAAATGCGAGAACTAAAATTTTTCTCCAACATCACCACAAACATTCAGAACACATCTCTGGGTTCAGCGTTTCCATTACCAATAGCTATTTCATCCAGACCCTCGGAAATTTTTCAACCCTCAATTCTCAAATGTTAATGCAAAGCCCCTTGCTTCCCTGCTGGTGAAAATGTCTCCCCTCCAATAGCTATTAAGTAAGAGTCAAACAGGTGCTTGCACTTTATCCAAGGCAAAAATGGCTCCCCAGATTCAGATAGAAATTGAGGAGGTTGCAACATTCAAACTGAAGCCATGACTCCAAAAACCCTAAGGAAATAATAGAG
Source organism: Calotriton arnoldi (assembly GCA_963921515.1). Classification (NCBI taxonomy): domain Eukaryota; kingdom Metazoa; phylum Chordata; class Amphibia; order Caudata; family Salamandridae; genus Calotriton; species Calotriton arnoldi. Next base: position 508,388 of record CAWUFW010007963.1, read on the forward strand.
CAAAAATAAATAAATAAATTGAAAAATAAACTAACATAAAAAATTGAAGCAATAATTTAAATTAATAAACTAACACAAAAGATTAAAACAAGAACATACAAAGAGGAATCTCATTATTGAGCAGCATCATATCTCCACACAGCTGCTTGGTTTAGTAACTTCCCACAAGTTGCCAGCATGAGCAACATCTACACTTAAAGATTACTCAGCATGCTGATCTACCACTGCTAGGTTGTGCCCACCTAATGGTCTCGCAGGATATCTGTGGCCCAATAACATCAATTTTGACAGTTACCTTGAAATAATTATTCATTTCGGACAATAGCCTTAATCTTGAGGCGATTCTTCCACAAGCAGACGATGTTGGGTGGGGCAGCGTGGGGTCAAATTGTTGTGTGTGACCTATGACTCACATGAATGCGAAACAACCAGAAGCTTGCAGCTCAGCTTCTTTCTCACTACACTCCAAACGGGGCTGCAATATGGACCTCTGACAATTATCAATTACAGGGAAGAGACTTTCAGCTCACGGAAAGCGGAAGCGAGATTCAAAAATAAATGTGTACCATTCAAAGTATCACGGCCTAAGCAAGAGAATGGCCAACAGGACAAAATTCACTCATAAGCAAGGAAACGTGCCGACAACATGCCAACATTCACCCGCATCCACTTGTAATCCACAGTATTGGCCCCGTTCCATACAAATCCTTAGGAAAGTAGTGACAGTATCTTTTCCTGTCCACTGAAATTCCAGGGCATGTATAGACTTTAATGAAAGTTGCCAGTGACAACCTGTAATTACAGGTTGCTTAACACCAGCATTGCAAGTCATAAATTTGCCAGTCCAAGTGATTCCAAAAATGTATTGGTCATCAACATCTTGGCATAACTTTCAAGAGCCAGAGCAACCTCAACTTACTCCTGGCCACTCATTCCAATATCCAAGACAGAACACAACAGGCTCACTTTCTTTTTCGAGTTGCTGCATATGCACATATGACTGTTTTTGTCTGATCTTAATGCACAATTGTGATTCTGTTGTGTAGAGTTGGAGAAGACCCTGCTGTGCAAAGTCAACAAATTATCATAGATTAAATGCTGATACAACACATTAAGGTACAGTGCATATGAAATAACATGTGTAAGCATAAATACTTTGGGCCTCATTTATGGGTTTTTTGCCATAGGGCAGTACAGCAGGCCTTGCTGCTGCGCTGCCCTACGGCAAAAGAAAACGGCAGGAATGTGCTGTATTTATTAGTTGTGGCACATTCCTGTCCTTTTCCCCTGTGCCGGCACACAATGGGCTGCCGTGCACCAACGCAGGCATCTTTGCACCATGGTGCAAGGGTGCCTACGTTGCAGGGATGATTATGTTTGTGCAGGAAGGTTTTTTCCTTTTTCTATGTGTGCTGCAGAATTCAGCACACATAGAAAGACGAAAAATGAGGAGAAATAAAGATATTTTTCCTCGTTGTGCCTCCCTTATGCCTCCCCTGAGGAGGTGTAAGTTTTTGGCGCTGCTTCAGACTTACGATTTCTCATAAATCGAGGGGAGTGTCAAAAAGCCATGGATGTTGCTGGGAACGCCCCCAGCAACACCCATGGAACGCGTCTTTCACACTGTTTTCTGCGTGAAAGGGGCACATATTTATAAGGCCATGAAAAGCCACGTAATATGGCTTTACGTGGCCATATAAATATGCCAGTGGCACATTGCGCCACCGGAACCTTCCTGCACAAAAACAATCACAAGAGGCTTTTTCCTCTTTCTATGTGTGCTGCAAAATTCAGCACACATAGAAAGAGGAAAAACGAGGAGAAATAAAGATATTTCTCCTCGTTGTGCCTCCCTCACGCCTCCCCTGGGGAGGTGTAAGTTTTTGGCACTGCCTCAGACTTACGATTTCTCGTGAATAGGGGGCAGTGTCAATAAACCATGGATGTTGCTGGGAACGCCCCCAGCAACATCCACGGAACGCCCCTTTCACTCTGTTTTCTGCGTGAAAGGGGCACATATTTATAAGGCCATGAAAAGCCATGTAACGTGGCTTTATGTGGCCTTTTAAATATGCCCGTGGCACATTGCGCCACCGGAACGTCAAAAAAGTGAAGTTCCAGTGGCGCAATAGTACCGGTAGGGTCTCATAAATGAGGCCCACTGATTTAGTCTTTTTCTTTGCAGTGCTCCAGCACTTAGAGCATCCTGAATTTTAACTGAAGTTGTTTTGTCTAAAAACAAATTGTCTGTATTTCTACACTATCTTTTATTCTGAGGAAGACAATAGGGAAGACGTGACGCATTGAATAAACCACAACAAGATTTCTTGTAATTAAATATCTGAGGGCTACAAAAAGGAATTAAAGCTGAACAATTAAAAAAACAGAATACTTTCCTAGTGGATGTAGTATCTTAAACTAACTGTATCAAAATGAAAGATATTAAATCAACTATTCAAAGTACTATTCATAAAGTACTCAAAACTTCTAAGTAAAGCCACCAGGAGGGTTAGGACTGATGGATCATTCAAAGTGCCAACAATGATGAATCCACATAAAAAAGACTAGCTATTACTTTAAAAGCTAAGGGGTGCAGATATATCCGTTTTCTAATTACGCCAATGAGTGTAAAAAGACAGACAGTCTTAGACAGATTCGCCCTTATCGCCCAGAGGGTTAATCTTGACATTGAAACTTTCTTCTCTCCTTGTGATCAGCAGTACGACCCTGACAGGCGCATGTTTAATTGTCTAGTTGATCTCTCACCTCTATAGCCAGTGACATGAAATGACAATTGACAGGGAGCCTTTCTCCCGGCTTGCTACTTATTCAAAATTCAATAAGACATTATTCTGGAAGCTAGCAGGTAGAATCACTTTTTTGTTCAAAGTACTGAATACGTCCTCCGGGGATTTAATCATGCAGCATCTTATAAATGGAGGTCAAATAAGACCTTAAGCTGAAAAATAGCGTTTGTTTCATCGCATTTAATTTATTCTCTTTTGCGACAATGGTGGCGATACACATGGAGCGAAACGGCCCTGTCACTTCTTGAAGTTCAGAGCTCATAACGACCTTACTTTAGAGATGGTTCCTGCTGGTTTAACTGAGCTGAACCCTTGCCTCTCAGCAGAGACTGCATTTTCATAAATCCCGAGTCCAGTTCGTGCAGGATGCAGAACACAGGCATGGCTTGGTGACACCTTGATTACAGCCCAAGTTGTTGCTGAAATGGGCAGCTTTTACATTTTCAAAGCTATTCTGTATTCTCAATTTAGACGTTTAAATGGCAGTACACTGGCACACCACTGTGTCTTTTTGTTAAATGAAGTTCATATCGCCACTGGCTGAAGCAGAAATGATAGGAAAACAGGCGATGGCTTTTGATTGTAGGCCTAGTTTCTGCATCAAGTGCTTCTCAGTGAAATACATTTATGTTATGGTCTGTGCTTTTTCCCCCCTCAAAAGGCAGATTAACCTGAACAATAGAAGGAGGGTCGGGGAGACGCCTGACCTCTGTGTAAAAAAAACACCCTTGGGGATGAAGTTAGTATTGCCTTCTGAACCCCCCAAAAAACTGCAAAAGGAATGGAAATAACCGAATTCCTTGTTCCTCCAACTTTTCGTATCTTTTCTACCCCTCATAAGCTAAGCTTTTACTTGGCAACAGTACCAGTCACAAGGTTTGACATGACAACCTCCCAGCCTGCCCTAATGGCGCTTGAATCAATATTTATAAATTAAAGCATTATCCTCAGACCATTTGTTACACACATTTCTCAGAGACATATGCCGTCAAGAACATGCAAATGAGCCGATGGCTCACCCGGCTTCTGCTGTTAGCTCTGCTGCCGCAAGCTCTGCTCTCTAATTAGAGAAAGAAGACAGAGTTTCTCTGCTGTAATTCTGTGCTTCGGTCTGGCTGGAATAACTTTATTTTATGCCTCAATTTAATTTCACGCTAGAAAGCATGGTTGCTGCGTTTGTGCCAAAAGCTAATAGAAGGCAGATTTATAACAAACTGTACTGCAGTGAATGACCGGTTTTGTCTATCATCCTTTGTCTGGCATGGATGTGGCGCTTTATTCCATCTCTCTTCTTGGTCTAGGCGCTATACTCATATTGTGTCTAATGGAATTTAATGCCTAGATTACTTATCAGTAATCGTCATTACGCCGATTCTTTCTTCCTTCCTCGTCCCAGTACTTACTGAAGATTTGTCCTCCACCCCCCCCAAACTATCACCATTTCCCAAGCTTTTTTTCCATTGCCATGGATGACGAGAGTCATCCTTCTATAAACTCCACTGCCCCCAAAGGTTCCTCCAGTTATACAAAGGCCATTATCAGATTGTTGATGAAGGCTGTAAGGGAAGGAGGGTCGTAAGGAAGGAAGAATTTGAGTAATGAAGATTACCAGCAAGTAAAATAGGCATTGCCTCCTCATTTCCTTCCTTGTCTTATTCCTAACTCACTGAGGGTATACCCAAGCAGGATGCCTTCATCATGGTCTGATAAAAACAACACGAAAACACACCACCAAGACAGGGTCAACCCTAGGTGCAGAGAAACCACACTTACATAATTATGGCACCCTAATGAATCAAAGACATAATGCAATCAATGTTTATTTAAGAAATCATTACTGCGTTAAAAGGGAATCTGAAATTCCAAAAACATAAATGAGCTTCCATTGCCACCTTCCTGCTACGAAAGAAAGAAAGAAAGTAAGAAAGAAAAAAGCAATCCAAGTGGCAGTCTGCAGCTGTCTACGAAAGGAACTCCTCCAGAAGGCAGAAATATCCTGTGTAGAAAATGCCTATACTGACCCTGGAGGCTTTATTTCCCAAAACCAAGCAAGCAAAACGAGGAGAACCACTACTCCACCCACTCATAGAAAATTGAAAATGGACACAGCCTATCTTAGCTGTCCTAAAACCTGATGATATAGAAACCCTGTGAGATCAGCCTAGCCAAGCCAACAAAAAGCTCTTAGAACCTCTAGAGGGGTAATCAAAAACCTTAACTCCCAAGAGATATTGAGATTTAGAATGAGAAAGACACTTCCTCATTTTTAGCTAAGGTTGAAATATCTCTTAAAGAAAGTTATTTTAGAAAGGTAAGACAAATCTGCCATTATATGACCCTAATTATCAATGACAGAGAAGGAAATACTTCTCCAAATTTCCTCAATGAGTTGAATGCATCCAAGAAAACAATCCTTATAGTTAGGAATTTCCATGAGTCTCTCGAAGAAAGGTAACTCCATCAAAGGCAATACCCAATAGTAGATTCCAGGATGGATATAGAAATATTAGGACTTTGTCCACAAGTAGCTACAAATTCTGAAGACCAAAGGACTAGGCGCAGGCGCATGAAAGGTTAAGATGGCCACTTGACCAAATGTTGACTACTGCAGGAATAATAAACATGTATTCAGGAGAAACATCGTCTTTCTTCATCCAAAACATAACCTATGTAACCGGTCCTCCAAAACTACCAACCAATCCAAATTTAAGACTTCAAAGTGAGAACCACCTGGATTGTGAGGAGCAAACCCAAAACCACATTCCAGGTGCCCAGGGATGAACTACCAAGGTAACTTATCCTGAATATGCCTTGGGACTTGTATGGATGTCTCATCTACCTATGCCACAAGTTTATACAACCATGTCCAGACAAATACCAGCCTAAAGAGTGCAGAGGAGAGCAGCTAGTTACCCATGCCTTTGTATCCATGACTTCGAGATCATCAGATTTAGATGGCTTCCCTGATAATATGAATGGGACTTAAACCAGAGATTGCTTGAGAGGTAAGGTACTGATTAGTAAATAAGAACACAGGCTTCAAAGCAGAACAGAGAACCCAAATTGTCAAGTGAACTCCACCTTGGCACTTCCAAAGAACTTTTGTTTTCATCAGCACCTGTGGAGAAATATCTTAAATATGGATAATCATCAAGAAATCTGCATCCTATAACCATAGAGTCACCTGGCACAGAGGGGTCTTCTTGAAAAGGACTGCCTGAAACAACCTAAACTGGCCTAGTGCCTTCTAAACTATTAAAAAACCTTTGTGCATCAACCTGAATACCATCTTTGAAAAGGAATAGATAGGATTGGTTTCAATCAATCAATCAATCAGGGGTTTATAAAGCGCAACTACTCACCCATGGGGTGTCAAGGTGCCAGGGAGGGGTGGCTTCTGGTCCCTCTGGGTGTGGAGGATCATTCGAAGAGCCAGGTCTTGAGGTCCTTCTTGAATTGGGTCAGTGACGCGGATTGCCTGAGGTGGAGGGGTAGGGAGTTCCAGGTCTTGGTGGCGAGGTAGGAGAATGAACTTCCTCCGGTTCTGGTCTTGTCGATCCTGGGGATGGAGGCTAGGGTGCGTTGGGTGGAATGCAGTTGTCTGGCAGGTACGTGGAATGCAAGGCAGTGGTTCAGGTACGCTGGTCCCATGTTGTGGAGAGCTTTGTAGGCATGTGTGAGGAGCTTGCAGGTGATTCTCTTGTTGACCAGGAGCCAGTGGCGTTGTCAGAGGTGTTGCATCATGTGGCTGCGGTGAGGGATGTTGAGGACCAGTCTGGCAGCGGCATTTTGAACGTTCTGTAGTTTCTTGAGCTGTGTCTGGATGTCCCCGGCTTTGAGTGCGTTGCAGTAGTCAAGTCTGCTTGTGACGAGTGCATGGGTGAGTCTTTCTGGATTCTGTGTGGATCCATCTGAAGGTCTTTCATAGCAGGGTTAGTGTGTAGAAGCAGGCTGAGGAAACTGCATTGATTTGGCGGTTCATTGTGTGTTATGACTCCAGTATGATGTCAAGGTTGCATGCGTGGTCCGTAGGGGTGGGAGGGGGTCCCAAAGCCGCTGGCCACCAGGAGTCACCCCAGGCTGAGGGGTGGGGCCTAGGATGAGTACTTTGGTCTTGTCTGAGTTGAGCTTGAGGCAGCTGTCTTTCATCCAGGTGGCGACGGCCTTCATTCCGCTGTGGCAGTTGGTTCTGGCCATTGTCGGTTCATTGGTGAGGAAAAGGATCAGCTGGGTGTCGTTGGGGTAGGAGACAATGTTAAATCTGTGGCTTCTGACGATGCCTGCGAGGAGGGCCATGTAAATATTGAGTCGAGTGGGGCTCAAGGAGGAGCCCTGGGGCACTCCACAGCTGATCTCTGTGGGTTCTGACAGGAACGGTGGTAGTCTAACTCACTGAGTCCAACCGGTGAGGAAGGAGAGGATCCAGTTCAGAGCGTTGTCGCCGATGGCGGCGTCGTGGATTCTTGTGATTAGGGTGCTGTGGGAAACGGTGTTGAAGGCGGCCGAGTGGTCCAGTAGGATGGGGACTGTGGTCTCGCCCCGGTTAAGGAGGGAACAAATATCATTGGTGGCGGCGAGGAGTGCAGTCTCCTTGCTGTGGTTGCTTCAGAAACTGGATTGGGAGGTGTCCAGGGCGGGGTTCACTTCGATGAACTCGGAGATTTGGGTGTTGATGGCCTTTTAGATTACCTTGGCTGGGAAGGAGAGGAGAGAGATGGGTCTGAAATTCTTGAGGTCTGTCGGGTCTGAGGACGGCTTCTCCCTAACAACAAGGGAAATAAAGCATTCCGTAGTGTTTCTTTGCATATAGAACACATAACGTATCAAACAAAAGGCATGTTCAAAAACCAGATACAGGAGCGATATGCCTCAAGCCTCTCTCTAAGATGGAATAATCATGTGCGTCCCCTCTCATCTTCCAGAAATACAGCAAGAAACACTTGTCAATTTCTTTTTTTTTAACCAACATGGCGAGTGTTTTCATGTTCTGGCTGATACTCAAATTAAGTAAATCTCCTAAAGCAGTTACATAGTTAAAACAACAAGTATAAGAATAATGGCACTTTCCAATGTGTCCAGAGCTGCCCCAAAGAACCAATACTGATAATTAAAGTAAACAAAGACAGGAAAGTCGTGTTAAAAATGAATTGAAGTGCCATGTCCGGCCTCTGCAGAAACTCAAAACATCAAGAAATGGCTGGAATTTTTCTCTGGGCAGAGAAGGCAATACAATAATGGGAGAGCAGCAATTAAAGAAAGCAATACAGGTCACTGCATCTTCATTGATGTCTTGCCGAGCAGCCGACTGCAGGAAGGTCTACCCTCCACGAAATGTTCGGGAATGGAGCAATCCAGGTGACTGCTCCATTTCTTTGGGATTTTTGGGGGATCATTTTGTAGCCCAAGGGATATATATATATATTCACTGAAAAAACACAGGTTTCAGGGACGTTATAGTTAGTTGGACATTTCACTCTTACAAAACCAGAGATATTGGGCCAATATAGTTAGTTGAGCTAACTATAACTCGCGCCTCCACAATGCACTGCTGATTACGTCACAAGGTTTTTTAAATGCTAATTTATAACTATAACGTAGTAGTCGCATTTGCAGAGTGGTGCAGAAAGGAGGCTGGGCCTCCGACCAGCGCTCTGGAATTCTGCTGCGTAGGACTTACAGGATGTACCAGGAGGGCTTCTTCGGCCACAAAATCCCTCAGGAGTAAAGTGGACTTCATCCCCCAACCCGTAGTGTGCCAGGAGGTGCGTTTGCAGAGTGATGGAGAAAGGGGGGCGTGGCCTCCGAAGACCTCTTAGCAATACCACTGTGTGGGACTTACTGGAGGTAACAGGAGGGGTAGTTGTCCCCCAAGGACATCCTTGGGGGCCAACTACCCCTCCTATTACCTCCAGTAAGTTCCACACAGCAGCATTGGTAAGTTCTCATACCAGGCCAAGCCCCCTTTGCCCACCATTCTGCAAACTCGCTCACTGGTGTGCTCTTGGATGGGGATTAAAGTCCCCTTCGAGACTGGGGGTCCTTAGAGGTCAACTAGCCTACTTGACACCTCCAATAAGTCCCAGATAGTGGGACTGCCCCCTTTCTCCACCACTCTGCAAACACGCCTCCTGGCGCACTCTTGGTTGGGGGATGAAGTCCCCTTGCCTCCTGAGGGTCCCTGGGGCCAACTAGTCCTCCTGTTATCTCTAGTAAGCCCCACACAGCTGGATGGCTGAGAGTAGTTCGAGACCACGCCCACTTTTTACACCACTCAGCAAACGCGCCTCCTGGCGCACTGCTGCTCAGGGATGAAGTCCACTTTAGTCCTGAGGTTCTAAGGACACAAGAGGATCTCATCGCCCCATCAGCAGTGCGCCAAGAGGCGTGTTTGCAGAGTGGTGTAAAAGGGGCGTGGCCTCAGACCACCTCTCAGCAATCCCACTGTTTGGGGATTACTGGAGGTACCTGGTGGGCTAGTTGGCCCCTAAGGACCCTTAAGGATCTAGTGGACTTAATCCCCCAACCCAGAACGCGCCAGTAGGCGCGTTTGCAGAGTGGAGCAGGGCGGGGGTGGGGCCTCCGGCGAGATGCCAGCTTTTTTTTTGTTAGAAGGGTGTTGTGTGGCCCCCCTTCTCTCAATATTTTTTGTGGGCCCAGGGGACCCATTCCCCAGGGCCAGCAACATGTTTTATTTATTTTTTTAAATGGGAAGGGGGCCGCGCGGCCCCCCTCCCGTGGCCGATTTCGGCCCCGGGGACCCCATCCCCTGGGGCATGGCCACATATATATATTTTTTTAATACAACAAATTATTTTTAAGGAGGGGGGCCGTGCGGCCTCCCTCCTGAGGCCATTTTTGGCCCCGGGAACCCATCCCCCAGGGCATTGGCTCGTTTCCTTTTTTTTATTTACACGGGAGAGGGGCCGCGTGGACCCTCTCCCCTGGGCCACTTTTGGCCCCAGTGACCCCATCCCCCGGGGCCAGGCCTCATGTTGGGGACCCCCAATGCCCCCACGGTCCCAGCTGGCTCCCCGGTATTGCTTTTGGACAAGGGGAGCTGCTGACATGCAGCTCCCCTTGTCCAAAAGCAATCTGCTTCACTCCATGGAAGCAAGAGCAGGTTTCCTGCTTTCGCTTCCATAAAGCGAAGCAGAGTTTGCAATGACAGGGCGGGAGCCGTGCTCCCGCCCTGTCAATGCAAACTGCAATGTCCTGGGGGTGGGCTCCCCGGGACATTGCTGGAGCTGGCCCTGGGGGATGGTGGTCCCCAGGGCGATAGGGGGCTACAGGAGGAGGGCAGCGCGGAACCCCTCTCAATGTAAACATATTCCCGGGAGGTGGTGGCCCCTGGGGCCGGGGGTCTGCAACGGACCCCCACCCTTAATTTAAAATGGCCCCGGGGAGGTGGTGGTCCCCGGTGCTTGGGGGGGCCCATGAGGCCACCTCACCCCATAATAATGAATGCCCTGGGGAGGTGGCGGTCCCCGGGGCAGCATGGGGGGGTAGGAGCCCCCCCATGCACTTTTATGAAAGAAGCCCCGGGGAGGTGGCAGTCCCCGGGGCTGAGGGGGTGCCGCGTGCCCCCTACATATTTGAAGTAAAGCCCCGGGGAGGTTTTGGTCCCTGGTGCTTGGGGGGCCACGAGGCCCCCCACCCCATAATAAGGAATTCCCCGGGGAGGTGGCGGTCCCCAGGGCAGCGTGGGGGGCCGGAGCCCCCAATGCAGTTTTTTGAAAGAAGCCCCGGGGAGGTGGCAGTCCCCGGGCTGTGGGGGGCCGTGTGCCCCCGCATATTATTTAAAAAGCCCCAGGGAGATGGCGGTCCCCGGGGCTGCGGGGGCCTATTTGGCCCTACATATATTAACATTGCCCCTGGGACCTGGCCCACCCGGGGGCTTATTAAAACGATGCGCTGGAGACTGCGCTTTGTTCTTTTTTTTTTTTTTCGCCCAGCGCGAACCCCGCCGAAAAAAAATATGCTTTTTTCTGAACAGGCCCAGGGGGTCAGGGTGTTTCTACCCTGCCCCCTTATCTTGTTTTTTCACTTTTTTTCTTGTTACTCGGTTCAACCGAGTCACAAGATGGCTGCCAACACTTTTTGGTTTAGAGTGTTGGCAGCCAATCAGAAACAAGCTCGTGCTCTGGAGGGTTCGAGGATCCCCTGCTGTCACCAGATATTGATATTTTTGTTATTTTTGAATTTCTCAGAAACTACTGAACGGATTTAAACCATTTAAAAAAAGAACACTTTCTGGACCAAGAGCTACCTTTTTGCCAAATTTGGTGTAATTCCGTTCAGCAGTTCGGGCTGTAGCTTTGTCTAAAGTTTCCTATGGAAATTAACATGGAGAAAACGCATTTTGGGACCCCACTTTTTTCTAGGCCCCCGCTTGACGAATCACCCCGAAACTTTCAAGTCAGGAGCTGACCGGAGCAGGGCATTAGTTTTGAAAATTTCACGAAGATTCATCAAACGGCGCCAAAGATATTGGCAAAACAAAAACACTTTTTGTATAGAAACGAGGTCCTAACTATAACTACCTACTGGCGAATACTGGTGAATATATATAAACGCGTCATGTTGGACCTTTTCCTGATGTGTGAATAAACTACCATTCTGTTTTCACACCAGCTGTTGGAGTCTGTGCCTGTGTGTTGCGCCGGAGTGTCTGTCGTGACATTGGGATTTCTTCGCTATATATATATATATATATATATATATATATATATATATATATATATATATATATATATATATATATATATATATACATATATTATCTATGCGGTCGCCAGTAGATAGTTATAGTTAGGACCTATTTTCCATAGGAAATTCGCAACATTCTATTTCCAATACCTTTGGCGCCGGTTGACGAATCTTCGCAAAATTCTCAAAACTTATGGCCCTCTCCGGTCCGCTCCTATCCTGAAAGTTTCGGGTGATTGGTCAAGTGGGGGCTGAGAAAAAGGGGGTCCCAAAACATGTTTTCCCCATGCAATTTTCCATAGGAACCTTTAGTCGCAGCTACAGCCCGAACTGCTGAACGGAATTACACCAAATTTGGCAAAAAGGTAGCCCTGGATACAGAGTCGTGCCTTTGGTTAAATGGTGTAAATCCGTTCAGGAGTTCCTGAGAAATTTGAAAAAGAAAACACATATATATCTGGGCGTAGCCTAACCACAGATGTCATCGTGAGATCTGATTGGCTGTCAGTACTTCATCCTGGAATTGCTGGCAGCCATCTTGGGACCAATATAAATGATAGTACCCCATTGAAATGCATTGTAGTGAATCGAAGATTTTGAGGGTTACCAAAAGGAGAACTATAAAGGGTGAGAACAGACTTTAGTTACATTAGAATTCATTTGTTGATGGTACCATACTAATTTCAGGAATTGTGGTGTGTTCTAAGGTGATTTTACCCTGTGAAAAACCTTCTGCTGGGATATCATGAATCATGTTTGAGAGAAAACTATTTTCACATGCTTGTCCCATACAGTTTTGGAAGGTGCTCCAGAAGCTAAAATGAGAGCATATTTTCTGTAAATTCACATTATCTTTCTCAGTCATGTGAGAATGAAGTCTGACATTCTCAGTAAAACATGTACATCCAACAAGGGCAGAGACTGTCAGTTGATTCCTTTGTGTTCTACTGCAGCTTCCCAGAGTGTTCTAAAGAACAACTAGAGTGCTAACAGCCTTACTTATGACAAAAGTATGGCACACCTGAAGCCATCTTGATTGGAATAAACTGGTAACACTTAAAACATTTAATTTAAAAAGGAACAAAATGATGGGGTTCATTTTGTCATAGAAATTATGGTTAGTGCTGTAGAAAGAAAAATTAGGACATGTTTCAAGTGTGATCTCAAATATCTTCCTGTTATATTTCAACAGGAGCAGCCTGTCAGTTGATGCCTTTGTGTTCTACTGCAGCTTCCCAGAGTGTTCTAAAGAACAACTAGAGCGCTAACAGTCTTACTTATGACAAAATTATGGCACACCTGAAGCCATCTTGATTGGAATAAACTGGTAACTCTTAAAACATTTAATTTAGAAAAAGGAACAAAATGAGGGGTTCATTTTGTCATAGAAATTATGGTTAGTGCTGTAGAAAGAAAAATTAGGACATGTTTTAAGTGAGATCTCAATATCTTCCTGTTATATTTCAACAGGAGCAGCCTGTCAGTTGATGCCTTTGTGTTCTACTGCAGCTTCCCAGAGTGTTCTAAAGAACAACTAGAGCGCTAACAGTCTTACTTATGACAAAAGTATGGCACACCTGAAGCCATCTTGATTGGAATAAACTGGTAACACTTAAAACATTTAATTTAAAAAGGAACAAAATGAGGGGGTTCATTTTGCCATAAAAATTATGGTTAGTGCTGCAGAAAGAAAATTTAGGGCATGTTTTAAGTGAGATCTCAAATCCTCTTTAATTTCATTAGAAAATTCTGACATGCAGACTGAAACAATCACTTTCAATACCAGCAGTAGACTTCCAGTTAACTCCTGGTGAGCAGTAGCTTTACTACAGTGATCTAATGAACAACTAGAGTGCTAACATTCTGAATTTATGGCAAATGTGTGACACATCTGAATGCCTTCTTGAGGGAATCAAAGTAAAAACTGAAAGCATTTCCTACTGAGGAGAATGCAGTAAATGACGAAATTATGAAACTTCATAATAAATAAGTCTCCCAAGATGGCCACCAGAGAAGAAAGAGCCCAAATGTAGCACAAATATCACCCAGATGTAGCCCACATATAGCCCAATGACAGAAGTGTGCAAAACACTTTGGGCCTGATTCACAGAACTAACTTACGTCAAAAACGTAAAGTTAGTACCTTTTGGTATTCACAGAATACACTTACTCATTTTGGTATTCACAGAATACACTTACTCATACTAACTTTATGTCCGCACTCGGGCCGGAGATTCCGGCCCGGTGGTGGAGATTCCGGCCGTTTGTGGAGATTCCGGCCCGGAGGTGGAGATTCCGGCCCGGAGGTGGAGATTCCGGCCGCTTGTGGAGATTCCGGCCGAGATTCCGGCCGTTTGTGGAGATTCCGGCCATTTAGGAGATTCCGGCCGGTTAGGAGATTCCGGCCGGTGGCGGAATCTCCACAAACGGCCGGAATCTCCACAAACGGCCGGAATCTCCACCTCGGGCCGGAATCTCCACAAACGGCCGGAATCTCCGGCCCGAGTGCGGACATAAAGTTAGTATGAGTAAGTGTATTCTGTGAATACCAAAATGAGTAAGTGTATTCTGTGAATACCAAAATGAGTAAGTGTATTCTGTGAATACCAAAAGGTACTAACTTTACGTTTTTGACGTAAGTTAGTTCTGTGAATCGGGCCCTTTTTTTTTTAGTTTTTCTGCAGTTTTATATAGTGCAAACTGGTCAGGTATTGGAGCGTTACATCTTACTTGGACCCCTTATTGCGTATTTTGCACGAAGTACATGAGATTGATCTTGCAAAACATTGAACTTTACGATTCTGTTAACCTGAAGTTGCTCTGAACCAGGCTTTGTAACACCCATTTTTACCTACTGGTTTTAATTAATTCTCACTGTATTGTATTAGGAAAGAGGATTTACTGTTTTTATGTACACTTTTATGATCTATGTTTCTAAATCATATCAAATAAAGTTTAATGAATTCTATGGCAGGACGGAGGCGAGGATTATGCATATCTTTCCTCACTTTATTTGCATAGCAGTTCAAAGAAAACATAACACAACAATCATTAAACAAAAGACTACACAACCCATGAACCATTAGGGGGTAGTCTCCAAGGCAACTATAGTCCAATCATATCACAGTCCATCGTATAGAATATTGTGACGTCCCTTCCGCTTCCTCTTTCTTCACTGCTCGTCAGTTAAGTGCATTCCTTACATTCTTGGCTTAATCTGACGTTGTTGCTGTTTGTATAGCGGTTTCTTGTGCACGTTATTAGCATTATTGCCTTGGTATTGTTTCATATTCCCTGCGCAGCAGGCTCTTGCCCGAGTGCGTTCTCCCCTCGCAGTTTCTCCCGCTGTGTGCTCTGCACGCAGTGAGATCCTGGCAGGCGCGTCTGGCCCGAGCGAGGCAGCTCCGTCGAGCGCTCCCGCTGGTCTTTACGTGCGTTTGGGAATCCGGTCACTCCTTTAGTGTCCGCTTGATTCCCGACCAACCCTCGCCTAATTTTGACACAGCTACGCGGTGATTTCCCCACACGGCCACGTTAGTAATTGGTATTGCGCCTCAGTCTATTCTTATAACAGCTTCGGGGAAAGCCCAGCTGTTGGAGCACCGGCGAGGGGGCTGTCTTAAGGATTTTAAGGGCATGTGTTCTGTGCTCACACCCTCTGCTATCATGTCTTCTCCAGAAGACCATTTTTACTCCTCCTACCAGGAAGTGGAGGAGGAATGGTCCCCCAACTTCTCCCTCCAGCAGTGGACCAAGCCCTCTCTCTGGCTATTTCTAGGGCACTGGCTCTTCTTAGGGATCAGGTTGATAAGCTGGCGAAAAGCATCCCTGGGGTGTTCAGTGACCCAGATCTGGTGGTGGCGGGTCCAAGTAGCTCCCAGATGGGGAATAAAAGGGCTGTTAAGCATAATGCGGGGCACTTGGAAGGATTTGATAAACTTACGGAGACCTTCCTCAAGAGTGCGCGAACGCTAAAACATGCACCCTGCCGGGAGAAGGAGGGGCCCGGAGAAAATTGCGACACTGTCACCACTATTGTAGACCCCGACGGCGGGTTTCCCTTAGAGGGAGAGGGTGTATCGTAGGACGATTTCTCCTCCGATGAGGATAAGGACTCGGGGCGTCCCTGGCTTCCAGAGTCCCACTCCTCTCAGTCCCCGGTTGGGGACGGGGTCCACTCGGACATGTTCGAGCCTACCCAAATTTACCATCCTAGGTCGGCAGAGTGGACACCTGACGCCAAAGTGGCAGAGTATGTGGTGGGGAAAATCCATCAACCCCTTGAAAGGGAGGTCAGGAATAGGATGAGGGGAGAATGCCCCAGGCCCTCACTGAAGGGGAAGGTGGCACACATGCCTGAAATTGATGAGAAACTATGTACCTTTTTCTCCAAGTATATGAGGGATCCCAAGAAAGGAATTGATAGGTCTTGGATGTGCTAGGGCCCTTGACCCAAATTATTCAATTGACGGAGCGTTCCAAAGAGTCAGGATCCCCTTTGTCCACGGATATTGTGGCTGGTTGGGCGCACTACACTAAACCCTAAAACACTACCCCCTCCACTACCCAAACACCACTGCACTACCCTAAACCCTAAAACACTACCCCCAGCACGACAACCTACACTACCCAAACATAACTGCACTACCCAAAAACACTACCACCAGCACGACTCCCTACACTACCCAAACACGACTGCACTACCCTAAACCCTAAAACACTACCCACAGCATGACCCCCTTCACTACACAAACACCACTGCACTGCCCTAAACCCTAAAACACTACCCCAGCACTACCCCCTACACTACCCAAACACCACTGCACTAACATAAACCCTAAAACACTACCCCAAGCACAACCCCCTACACTACACAAACACCACTACACTACCCTAAACCCTAAAACACTACCCACAGCACGACTCCCTACACTACCCAAACACCACTGCACTACCCTAAACCCTAAATCTACCCCCAGCACGACCCCCTACACTACCCAAACACCACTGCACTACCCTAAACCATAAAACACTACCCCCAGCATGACCCCCTACACTACTCAAACACCACTGCACTACCCTAAACCCTAAAACACTACCCCAGCACGACCCCCTACACTACCCATACACCACTGCACTACCCTAAACCCTAAAACACTACCCCCAGCACGACCCCCTACGCTACTGCACTACCCTAAACCCTAAAACACTACCCCCAGCACGACCCCTACACTACCCAAACACCACTGCACTACCCTAAACCCTAAAACACTACCCCCAGCACGACCCCCTACACCACCCAAACACCACTGCACTACCCTAAACCCTAGAAAGAAACCCCCACCCCATGCCAAATCCCCCTTACCTCTCACTCCTCATGGTTCCTCTCTCCTCGTGGTTCCTGCTTCATGTCATCTCTGAGGGCGGTGCACGTCGTTGTGAGGAAACGGAACAGCCTCTGTTTCCTTACAACGACATGGATCGTCTACATGTTTTTAGAATGCATGGTCATTTACCATACATACCTTTACAACAAAATTCGTTGTAAAGGCATGCGTGGTAAATGACCATGCGTTCTAAAAAATGCGTAGTAATGACTTCGTGATGTACAACGCATGCGTGGTAATGCATGCGTTGTAATGGTATCGCAAAGTAAAAAGTCGTTGTAACGGCTGTTTACCGATCGAAGCTGGCCCCTGTTCTTCAGTGAGACATTTATTTGATTAATTAGGAGGAAGGAATGTGGTTTTTTACCGAAAAGTGCATTCCCGGCTGTTGTATTGTGAAAGTGTCCGCGTGGCCTGGTTTCACTTCCGGTGAGAGAGTGGAAGAGTCTGTTTGGATCTAAAGAAAACATAGCTAATGGAAAGCGTCCTCCCTGAAGTGTGAAGCAGTGCCATGAGAGGTCAATGAGTGTGCGTCCCACCGCAGTATGACCGTACCGCGTGACCCATGTGCCGCCTCCAGGGTACGGGAGGCAGAAGCGGCATCGCAGGTCCTCTTGAAGACCGTTGTAGCACTAATTCTACATTTTGGTACTAGGGCATTTTAACTTCGTTGTTCCTGCCAGATACAAAGAGAAGATCCTGTGTTATTCAGTGCCCTCGTTACCTTTTTTGTGGGTTGTGGTGCTTGTCACTTTGCTGCCCCGCCGGTGCACACGACTGGGAACCCCACCTCGTGTGCCATCTGCAGGGCCTCTGCCCTCGGATCACTGGTTTCGGTTTCTGGAGTGGCAACATAAACAGTTGCTCCCAAAGGACTAGCCTGAACACTTAGGTGAATATCCCCTGCACCAGCATTCCACGGAAATTCTTTCCTAGCTCTCCCACGTCAACGAGCACGGCTCTGCTCGCGACACCGTATGACGTCAACGGAGCCATAAGAGGACCTCGTCGGCGTGCTGACGTCAGTTCCACCTATTTTTTCCGTGCCACCGAGGCAAACAGGGGACCAAGACATTTTCACATGTATACATAGTATAATAAATATATATATATTCACTGAAAAAACCATAGGTTTCAGGCACATTATAGTTAGAAATTAGCATTTAAAAAACCTTAGAAATTCACTGAAAAAACCATAGGTTTCAGGCACGTTATAGTTAGAAATTAGCATTTAAAAACCTTAGAAATTCACTGAAAAAACCATAGGTTTCAGGGGCGTTATAGTTAGTTGGACATTTCACTCGTACAAAACCATAGAAATTCCCCCGTTATAGTTAGTTCAGCTAACTATAACTCGCTGCGCCCGCAATGCACTGCTGATGATGTCACATATTACATCACTCATGACATGGTCAGTGACATCACTCATGACATCACTGATGACATCTCAAATGACATCACTGATGGCATCACTGATGACATCATCCAGTGAATGTGTGTTTTTCTGAAAATTAAATATGTTTTATATATGTATATCTCAAGGTCGATGGAAGAATAAATGGGTATATAAGTGTTTAAATGGATGATTTTTTTTTGTAAAATTGATTGTATAACTGACTAAGTGTATCTTAGTGAATACATGGGTTAGTGAGTAATGTTTAAATATGAAAATATCTGTATCAGTATCTCACTTTGTGTATAAGTGGCTCCATGTGTTGGTGAGTAGCTACATGAGTGTCTATATGGGTTATTAGTTGGTTTTTGAGTATCAGTATGAGTGTCTGAGTGTCTGTATGGTTCGGTGGGGGTATTACTTAGTGCATAGATGCATGAATGAGTGACTCACTGTTTGTATGTGTTGAAGACAGCATGTGTGCAGGACTGTATAGGTGGATGAATATGTGTATGGGTGTGTTAGTGAGTGAATGACTGTCTCAATAGTGTCTTTATGAGTAACTACATTTAAACTAGTATATGTGAGTATTGGTGTATATAAGTGAGTATATGTGAGAGTGAGAGATTGGAAGAGTTCCTGTACAAATAAGTAGGTGTTTCTATAAGTGATTGTTTAAGAGAGTAAGTATGTGTAGGTTTCTGTAGAAGTAAGTGTGGTAGTGTGTGTATAACTGTATATGCAAGTAAATGGATGTTTGATACTTTGTTTGCATGTGTGACTATGTGTGTGAGTAACTCTATGGATGAGTGGCGGTGTGTAACAGGATGTATACGTGTATGAGTACATATGATGAGTGAGTACATGTATGAGTGACTGTATAGGGACTGTTGGTGAATGAGTGGATGTGTGTGTAGATCTTGGAATTACTGAATAGGTGTGTTGTAACTGGTATTGGTATGTCCATTGTTTTGAAAATGTTAGTTTGTATTTTTGAGTGTGTGTATCAAAGGTTATATTAGGGTGAGAGGAGGTCTGCCACTCTATCACAAGGATGATGTCATCAGTGATGTCATCAGTGATGTCATTTGAGATGTCATCAGTGATGTCATGAGTGATGTCACTGACCATGTCATGAGTGATGTAATATGTGATGTCATCAGCAGTGCATCATGCGAGCACGACGAGTTATAGTTAGCTGAACTAACTATAACGGGGGAATTTCTATGGTTTTGTACGAGTGAAATGTCCAACTAACTATAACGCCCCTGAAACCTATGGTTTTTTCAGTGAATATATATATATATATATATCGCAATGCGAGGAGAATCCAAAGAAAAGTCTCCACGAGCCCGCTGATCGAGTTTTGAAAGGTATTTAATTTGGTGACACGTTTCGACCACATCCGTATATATATGTATATATATATATATATATATATATTCTGCACTCCGTTGTCTCACCAAATTTCCTCCAATACACGGACACGGACCACAAGGTAAGTGTTTAATGCTTCTTTATTCCGATGCCGCCGTTACGCGTTTCGGCTCAGGTTGAGCCTTGATCACATGACATGACGCTGCGGTGCCATTTTTTGGTTTTTAAAGTGACAAGTACTACGTGTAAAGTGCAAAGTTCAAACTGGTAATGGACATAGAAGAATTTAACTTGGTAAATATACAAGCAATATATATACATATGATGGCAATACATTTATGCATGTAAATTCGTATAAATGTTATGTCAACCTGCACATAAATAAATGAATAAATATATAAATAAATATCTATGCATAAATAATGTTGACTAAAATTATTAAAAACCTTAAAGTGGTTCATAGTTTATTGAGCGAGGGAGTTGTTACATTGGTGACGATATCCTTACATTCTAATGCACATGGCTATCTGAAAAATCCATATCACTCACATGTACTAGTTTACATTGTATGAAGTGCCAGTGTTTTCTTGTTATTGTTGCTTGAAATAAAAAATTACCCGTCCAATGACCATATAATGTGCTCATATGTGCAAAAATAAAGTGTTAACGTATCAAGTGCTTGATGTTGCTGCCACAGTGTGTACAATTAAAATTTCATTGTACCTGTTAAAATTAATTACTAAATTAATTTTACACGTATATCCTAAAATTTGGTTATTATATCTTTCTCACATCTGCCAAAATTGCGGTTTAAATACCAGTTGGCCCCCATGTATTGGAAGTTTTTAGTTTTTGTTTCTCTTGTAATGTATTTATTTAGTCTTGAAAGTTTTATATTGCTCTCTTTCTCTTTCCCGAAGGTACACATAGTTGATGTATACATATCAATAGGCCACATAAATATTAAATATTAAACATTTAACATTGAATATTAAAATGTATATAAAGTATCCAATATAGAATATAAAACATAAAACATAATATATGAAATATAAAATGTACAACATCATACCACCAGTGCACCATCTAAAAGCTGAGACCCTAAAGACAAGTGTATAGGTCCTCCGTAGTGTTAAGTCCCCCTGGGTGTTTGGAGTCCATTTCTAGAATGTACCTGGTCTCTAGCCTGCATAGTTTGGTTTCCCTGTTCCCCCCTCCCCTGCTAGGAGGTACTGCATCAATTAAATAATACTGTAAATCCTGGCTGCTTGACTTATGGAACTCCTTGAAATGTCTCGCCACTGGGTATGTATTATCCTGGTTTACAATAGCTCTCATGTGCTGAAGTACTCGTTTATGCGCTTGGAGTTTGGTACTTCCTATGTATTGTAAGCCACAAGGGCATACCAATGCATAAATTACGTGATCAGTCTTGCATGT
Organism: Calotriton arnoldi; assembly: GCA_963921515.1. Classification (NCBI taxonomy): domain Eukaryota; kingdom Metazoa; phylum Chordata; class Amphibia; order Caudata; family Salamandridae; genus Calotriton; species Calotriton arnoldi. The sequence goes on from CAWUFW010007963.1 coordinate 529,498, forward strand.
TAAAAGTTTACTGATTTTGTGTTCTTTTGTGCTAAACGGGGTCTGATCAGTTGTTTTATTTAGCCCCTGTTGGCAGGCCTTACATGTTTTGCACTTAAAAAAGCCTTTGAGTCTTGAGCCAGCTGCTTCCCTCAATCACTTCAGGGCTAGTCTTAACAAGTTTGTGCTTCATAGAGGGTGCCCTACTGTGTGTAATTGACACCTTTTGTGGTAGCATTGGTCCTATTACTGGATCATTCAGTATCAATGGCCAGTTGCGTGTAATTATGTTCCGCAATTCTCTATCTTGTTTACTGAACCCCATGATTATTCTAAATTCATTGATTTCAGTTTCCCTCCTGTCCTCTCGTTGTTCTAGGTGACCTCTTTCCTTTTCTTGTTTGTCCCTGATTAATTCTGTTCTGTCTAGTGTCATTGATTTTGCAATTGCCCCATTGATCGTCTTGTGTGAGTACCCTCTTTCTAGAAATCTGGCCTTGCTTTCTTCTTGGGCAATCCTGAGAGTCTCATTGTTGCTGCTCACTCTTCTCAACCTCAGCATCTCCCCATAGGGGATGCTGTTAATCAGATGCCTAGGATGGGCACTGCTGGCGTGTAGGGTCGAGTTGCCGGCTGTTTCTTTTCGATAAAGTCTTGTCTCGACTTTACCGTTCTCAATGTACACTTGAGTGTCTAGGAAGTTAACTGAAATGTCACTAATTGTGGCTGTAAAGTGCAAATTGATCACATTGTTGTTAATGGATGTTGCAAATTCAATTGCTTCCTGATGTGTGCCCTTCCAAACTACAAACAAATCGTCAATAAAACGAAGCCATAGCCTGATATTGTGCTGCACGCAATTGCTGTGTTCTGTAGCAAGTACCAGCTCCTCCCACCAGCACATGTGAAGACACGCATAGCTGGGGGAGAAGCTGGCTCCCATGCCTACTCCCCTGGTCTGTTGATATAGCATGTTATTAAACATAAAAACATTATTATTAAGACAAAAGTCCACCATTTCAATCAACATTTTGCTGTGTTGCAGTAGTTGTTCCGGTCTCTTGGATAGATAATGTTTCAATGCCACCACACCATCATTGTGTCTTATGCTTGTATATAATGATGTGACATCAAGCGCTATTAATAAGTAATCATTATGCCATTCAAAATTTTTCAATTTGTTTAAAAAGTCACTGGTGTCTCTCACAAATGAAGGTAAAGATTGGACATGTCCTTGTAAAAAAGAATCAACATATTGTGATGTATGTTCTAATAAACCATCTCGCGCTGAGATGATTGGTCTCCCTGGTGGTTTAAGCGGGTCTTTGTGTATCTTCGGTATGAAATAGATCGAGGGAGTTGTTGGATGTTCATTTTTGAGACATCTATACTCCTGCATGCTTATTAAACTCTGTGTCTTCCAGGATAATAGCTTGATATAAAAAGATTTGTACATAGTTTTTAAATTCGATCCATTGCTTTTTATATAGCATGTCTGATCATTTAGCTCGGATAATGCCTCCTTCGGATATTCATCTTTGGACCAGGTCACAATGTTCCCTCCTTTGTCGGAGTTTCTAATGACTATTCGGTTGTCATCTTGTAATTTCTTCATTAATGCATTGTATTGGCAATTCCGTCTGTTAAATTTCACTTTGGTGTTAGATATTTTATGATTCAGTTGATTTATTTGCGCCTTGACTTGCTCATTGAAGATGTCAATTGAATCTCTTGGAGTAATGGGGTTAAAGGTAGATTTGGCTTTGAATGGGGTAAGCTGACTTTTACTCGCTTCCATTGGAGTAGATGGTGTCATTGACTGATTGGGTGTAGTATCTTGTGTACTTGATGGGTGCCCATCTCCCCATAATTCCTGTAAATCCTTTAGAAGAGGCATATCTGACATAGATAAATCCATTGTAGTTGATAGTACAACGTTCTCCTCTGTCCTTTGTATTATTTGTTGTGGTTCTTTGTTGAGCAATGCATGGTATTTTTTGAGTTTCAATTTTCTAATGCACCGGTATATATCCATCCTAGTTCTTGCATAGTCAAAATGGCTCTCAGGGCAATATGATAGGCCAAGGCTTAATATTTGTTCTTCTGCCTTTGTTAGATCTATATTGGCCAAATTGATGATGGTTTTGTTGGATCCTATGGTATCTTTTATTTTTATTTCCATCTTCCCCTTGTTTGTTTCTTTGGTTTGGTAATGTTGCCTATTTGCCTTCCTCCTCTGCCGGCGCCTGTAATTTCTGTTGATTCTGTTGTTACTTTTTGGTTTCTTAGTTGGAGGGTTTGCCTCCGATCTAAGCATAAAAAATTCAGTTCTTCAGCAAGGGAGGGCTTCTGTTGTAACGTACTATCGCTGGGATTTCTTAATTCTGAATCGGACCCACTATCCGGTGCTGAGCTCAGATCAGAGTTGGATGCATGCATCGCACGTTCACTAAAGTTAGATGTGCTCGCAGTTTGCCCATCATTTTTATTGAACTTTGATGTTCTGAGTGAATCATATTTTTGGGAAAAAGTGAATATCTGTCCCAATTCATAGTCTGTTTTGTCCCTTAAAAATGTATACGTTTTCCTTTCTTTGATTCTATCTTCTTTTTTAATCTAATTAACATCTCCTTGCGCAACTTAGTTGTCTCATCTGTTGGCCCAATGCTTTGGATCTCATCATTTTGTTTGTCAATCTGTTCCAATAGAGCTGCTCGGTCTGTATCAGCATATTTGATCAGTATTAGCACTAATTTTCTAGATGAATCTAAGTTACGCTCGGCCCACTCCTTCATCATATTGGGATTTGGGTTTTCATAACTTGGTGCTATGAGTATTCTCAAGCCTCTAGGATCAAGACTCCCACCATTTGCTCTGTTCTTCGCGCATTAGTTTTTCTAATGTTTTAAATTTGTCCTTCATTGTACTGGTTACATTACTAATAACATTACTTATTATTTCTCCCATGGGGGTTGTCAATGGCAGATCGCTAAACATTTCCAACGCTGCTGCTTCACAGTCACGCAGCATGTCGGCCGACATCGCGGTAATTTGATTGATTGCGAAAGGTTCTGCACTGCTGAATGCGGCTGTACCCTTCGTGTCTCACACACCTCTCCACCCCTTGCTGCTGCCACTTGCGCCTACCTGACTTTCAGCCGGTGCCGTCCGGGTCCTCCGACTCAGCTTCACTGACCTTTGTTAGGCTTTACGGCAATCACTGGCTCCGGGGGGTCAGACGTGCCAAATCCTTCCGGATCACTTTTTTTCTTTCTCCCTGGCAAGCCACGGAGGTTGGTTTCCTTGTTGCGTCGACCAGACGAAGAGGAGGTCCGTGTAGAGCCAGGTGAAACCAGCCCGGCTTGTATATTCTGCACTCCGTTGTCTCACCAAATTTCCTCCAACACACGGACACGGACCACAAGGCAAGTGTTTACTGCTTCTTTATTCCGATGCCGCCATTATGCGTTTCGGCTCAGGTTGAGCCTTGATCACATGACATGACGCTGGAGTGCCGTTTTTTGGTTTTTAAAGTGACAAGTGCTACGTGTAAAGTGCAAAGTTCAAAGTTCAAACTGGTAATGGACATAGAAGAATTTAACTTGGTAAATATATAAGCAATATATATACATTTGATGGCAATACATTTATGCATGTAAATTCGTATAAATTTTATGTCAACCTGCACATAAATAAATGAATAAATATATAAATAAATATCTATGCATAAATAATGTTGACTAAAATTATTAAAAACCTTAAAGTGGTTCATAGTTTATATATATATATATATATATTATCTACTGGCGGTCGCCAGTAGATAGTTATAGTTAAAACCTATTATCCATAGGAAATCCGCGACATTCTATTTGAAATAACGTTGGCGCCAGTTGACGAATCTTCGCGAAAGTTTCCAACTTGTTGGGGCGCTCCGGTCCGCTCCTATCCTGAAAGTCTCTGGGTGATACATCAAGCGGGGGCCGAGAAAAAGGGGGTCCCAAAACACGTTTTCCCCATTCATTTTTCCATAGGAACCTTTAGTCGCAGCTACAGCCCGAACTGCTGAACGGAATTACACCAAATTTGGCAAAGAGGTAGCCCTTGGTTCAGTGTCGTGCCTTTTGCTTAAATGGTGTAAATCCGTTCAGTAGTTCCTGAGAAAATCAAAAGTAAAGTCACATATATATCTGGGCGGAGCCTAACCACACATGTCATCGTGAGATCTGATTGGCTGTCAGCACTTCATCCTGGAATTGCTGGCAGCCATCTTGGGACCAATATAAATGATAGTACCTCATTGAAATGCATTGTAGTGAATAGAAGATTTTGAGGGTCACCAAAAGGAGAACTATAAAGGGTGATAACAGGCTTTAGTTACATTAGAATTTATTTGTTGATGGTACCATACTAATTTTAGGAATTGTGGTATATTCTAAGGTGATTTTACCATGTGAAAAACCTTCTGCTGGGATATCATGAATCATGTTTGAGAGAACACTATTTTCTCATGCTTGTCCCATGGAGGTTTGGAAGGTGCTCCAGAAGCTAAAATGAGAGCATATTTTCTGTAAATTCACATTATCTTTCTCACTCATGTGAGAATGAAGTCTGACATTCTCAGTAAAACATGTACATCCAACAAGGGCAGAGACTGTCAGTTGATTCCTTTGTGTTCTACTGCAGCTTCCCAGAGTGTTCTAAAGAACAACTAGAGTGCTAACAGCCTTACTTATGACAAAAGTATGGCACACCTGAAGCCATCTTGATTGGAATAAACTGGTAACACTTAAACAATTTAATTTAAAAAGGAACAAAATGATGGGGTTCATTTTGTCATAGAAATTATGGTTAGTGCTGTAGAAAGAAGAATTAGGACATGTTTCAAGTGTGATCTCAAATATCTTCCTGTTATATTTCAACAGGAGCAGCCTGCCAGTTGATGCCTTTGTGTTCTACTGCTGCTTCCCAGAGTGTTCTAAAGAACAACTAGAGCGCTAACAGCCTTACTTATGACAACAGTATGGCACACCTGAAGCCATCTTGATTGGAATAAACTGGTAACACTTAAAACATTTAATTTAAAAAGGAACAAAATGATGGGGTTCATTTTGTCATAGAAATTATGGTTAGTGCTGTAGAAAGAAAAATTAGGACATATTTCAAGTGTGATCTCAAATATCTTCCTGTTATATTTCAACAGGAGCAGCCTGCCAGTTGATGCCTTTGTGTTCTACTGCAGCTTCCCAGAGTGTTCTAAAGAACAACTAGAGCGCTAACAGCCTTACTTATGACAAAAGTATGGCACACCTGAAGCCATCTTGATTGGAATAAACCAGTAACACTTAAAACATTTAATTTAAAAAGGAACAAAATGAGGGGTTCTTTTTTAAATAGAAATTATGGTTAGTGCTGCAGAAAGAAAAATTAGGGCATGTTTTAAGTGAGATCTCAAATCCTCTTCTATTTCATTAGAAAATTCTGACATGCAGACTGAAACAATCACTTTCAATACCAGCAGCAGACTACCAGTTAACTCCCTGGTGAGCAGCAGCTTTACTCCAGTGATCTAATGAGCAACTAGAGTGCTAACATTCTGAATTTATGGCAGATGTGAGACATCTGAATGCCTTCTTGATGGAATCAAAGTAAAAAACTGAAAGCATTTCCTACTGAGGAGACTGCAGTAAATGAAGAAATTAGGAAACTTCATAACAAAGAAGTCTTCCAAGATGGCCACCAGTGAAAAAAGAGCCCAAATGTAGCACAAATATTACCCAGATGTAGCCCACATATAGCCCAATGACAAAAGTGTGCAAAACACTTTTATTTTTAGTTTTTTTGCAGTTTTATGTAGTGCAGACTGGTCAGGTATTGGAGCATTGCATCTTAAAACATGACCCCCCTACACTACAAAAACACCACTGCACTACTTTAAACCCTAAAACACTACCCCCCGCACGACCCCCTACACTACACAAGCACCACTGCACTATCCTAAACCCTAAAACACTACCCCCAGCACGACCCCCTACACTACCCAAACACCACTGCACTAACCTAAATCCTAAAACACTACCACCAGCACGACCCCCTACACTACCCAAACACCACTGCACTACCCTAAAACATGACCCCCTACACTACACAAACACCACTGCACTACCCTAAACCCTAAAACACTACCCCCAGCACGACCTCCTACACTACACAAGCACCACTGCACTACCCTAAACCCTAAAACACTACCCCCAGCATGACCCCCTACACTACACAAACACCACTGCACTACCCTAAACCCTAAAACACTACCCCCAGCACGACCCCCTACACTACCCAAACACCACTGCACTAACCTAAATCCTAAAACACTACCCCCAGCACGACCCCCTACACTTCCCAAACACCACTGCACTACCCTAAAACATGACCCCCTACACTACACAAACACCACTGCACTACCCTAAACCCTAAAACACTACCCCCAGCACGACCCCATACACTACACAAGCACCACTGCACTACCCTAAACCCTAAAACACTACCCCCAGCACGACCCCCTACACTGCCCGAACACTACTGCACTGCCCTAAACCCTGAAATACCAGCCCCTGCATGACCCCTACACTGCCCGAACACCACTGCACTGCCCTAAACCCTGAAACACCACCCCTAGCACGACCCCCTACACTGCCCGAACACCACTGCACTGCCCTAAACCCTGAAACACCACCCCCTTCACGACCCCCTACACTGCCCGAACACCACTACACTGCCCTAAACCCTGAAACACCACCCCCAGCATGACCCCCTACACTGCCCGAACACCACTGCACTGCCCTAAACCCTGAAACACTACCCCCAGCAAGACCCCCTACACTGCCCGAACACCACTGCACTGCCCTAAACCCTGAAACAACACCCCCAGCAAGACCCCCTACACTGCCCGAACACCACTGACCTAAACCCTGAAACACCACCCCCAGCACGACCCCCTACACTGCCCGAACACCACTGCACTGCCCTAAACCCTGAAACACTACCCCCAGCATGACCCCCTACACTGCCCGAACACCACTGCTCTGCCCAAAACCCTGAAACACCAGCCCCAGCACGACCCCCTACACAGCCCGAACACCACTGCACTGCCCTAAACCTTGAAATACCAGCCCCTGCACGACCCCCTACACTGCCCGAACACCACTGCACTACCCTAAACCCTGAAACATCACCCCCAGCACGACCCCCTACACTGCCCGAGCACCACTGCACTGCCCTAAACCCTGAAACACCAGCCCCAGCATGACCCCGAACACCACTGCACTGCCCTAAACCCTGAAACACCAGCCCCAGCACGACCGCCTACACTGCCCGAACACCACTGCACTGCCCTAAACCCTGAAACACCAGCCCCAGCACGACCCCCTACACTGCCCGAACACCACTGCACTGCCCTGAACCCTGAAACACCAGCCCCAGCACAACACCCTACACTGCCCGAACACCACTGCACTGCCCTAAACCCTGAAACACCACCCCGTGCATGACCCCCTACACTGCCCGAACACCACTGCACTGCCCTAAACCCTGAAACACCACCCCCAGCGCGACCCCCTACACTGCCCGAACACCACTGCACTAAACCCTGAAACACCACCCCCTGCACAACCCCCTACACTGCTCGAACACTACTGCACTGCCCTAAACCCAGAAACACCATCCCCAGCACGACCCCCTATACTGCACGAACACCACTGCACTGCCCTAAACCCTGAAACACTACCCCCAGCAAGACCCCCTACACTGCCCGAACACCACTGCACTGCCCTAAACCCAGAAACATCACCCCCAGCAAGGCCCCCTACACTGCCCGAACACCACTGCCCTAAACCCTGAAACACCACCCCCTGCACGACCCCCTACACTGCCCGAACACCACTGCACTACCCTAAACCCTGAAACATCACCCCAGCACGTCCCCCTACACTGCCCGAGCACCACTGCACTGCCCTAAACCCTGAAACACCAGCCCCAGCATGACCCCCGAACACCACTGCACTGCCCTAAACCCTGAAACACCAGCCCCAGCACGACCGCCTACACTGCCCGAACACCACTGCACTGCCCTAAACCCTGAAACACCAGCCCCAGCACGACCCCCTACACTGCCCGAACACCAGTGCACTGCCCTGAACCCTGAAACACCAGCCCCAGCACAACACCCTACACTGCCCGAACACCACTGCACTGCCCTAAACCCTGAAACACCACCCCGTGCATGACCCCCTACACTGCCCGAACACCACTGCACTGCCCTAAACCCTGAAACACCACCCCCAGCACGACCCCCTACACTGCCCGAACACCACTGCACTAAACCCTGAAACACCACCCCCTGCACAACCCCCTACACTGCTCGAACACTACTGCACTGCCCTAAACCCAGAAACACCATCCCCAGCACGACCCCCTATACTGCACGAACACCACTGCACTGCCCTAAACCCTGAAACACTACCCCCAGCAAGACCCCCTACACTGCCCGAACACCACTGCACTGCCCTAAACCCAGAAACATCACCCCCAGCAAGGCCCCCTACACTGCCCGAACACCACTGCCCTAAACCCTGAAACACCACCCCCAGCAAGACCCCCTACACTGCCCGAACACCACTGCACTGCCCTAAACCCTGAAACACCAGCCCCAGCACGACCCCCTACACTGCCCGAACACCACTGCACTGCCCTAAACCCTGAAACACCACCCCCTGCACGACCCCCTACACTGCCCGAACACCACTGTACTGCCCTAAACCCTGAAACCCCACCCCCAGCATGACCCCCTACACTGCCAGAACACCACTGCACTGCCCTAAATCCTGAAACACCACCCCCTGCATGACCCCCTACACTGCCCGAACACTACTGCACTGCTCTAAACCCTGAAACACCACCCCCAGCATGACCCCCTACACTGCACGAACACCACTGCACCGCCCTAAACCCTGACACACTACCCCCAGCAAGACCCCCTACACTGCCAGAACACCACTGCACTGCCCTAAACCCTGAAACATCACCCCCAGCAAGACCCCCTACACTGCCCGAACACCACTGCCCTAAACCCTGAAACACCACCCCCAGCAAGACCCCCTACACTGCCCGAACACCACTGCACTGCCCTAAACCCTGAAACACCACCCCCAGCAAGACCCCCTACACTGCCCGAACACCACTGCACTGCCCTAAACCCTGAAACACCACCCCCAGCATGACCCCCTACACTGCCCGAACACCACTGCTCTGCCCAAAACCCTGAAACACCAGCCCCAGCACGACCCCCTACACTGCCCGAACACCACTGCACTGCCCTAAACCCTGAAACACCAGCCCCAGCACGATCCCCTACACTGCCCGAACACCACTGCACTGCCCTAAACACTGAAACACCACCGTCAGCATGACCCCCTACACTGCCCGAACACTACTGCACTGCCCTAAACCCTGAAACACCAGCCCCAGCACGACCCCGTACACTGCCCGCACACCACTGCACTGCCCTAAACCCTGAAACACCAGCAACAGCACAACCCCGTACACTGCCCGAACACCACTGCACTGCCCTAAACCCTGAAACACCAGCCCCAGCACGACCGCCTACACTGCCCGAAAACTACTGCACTGCCCTAAACCCTGAAACACCACCCCCAGCAAGACTACCTACAGTGGCCGAACACCACTGCACTGCCCTAAACCCTGAAACCCCACCCCTGCACGACCCCCTACACTGCCCAAACACTACTGCACTGCCTAAACCCTGAAACACCACCCCTCAGCACGACACCCTACACTGCCCGAACACCACTGCACTGCCCTAAACCCTGAAACATCACCCCAGCAAGACCCCCTACACTGCCCGAACACCACTGCACTAAACCCTGAAACACCACCCCTGCACGACCCCCTACACTGCCGGAACACCACTGCACTGCCCTAAACCCTGAAACACCACCCCCAGCACGTCCCCCTACACTGCCCTAACACCACTGCACTGCCCTAAACCCTGAAACATCACCCCCAGCACAACCCCCTACACTGCCTGAGCACCATTGCTCTGCCCTAAACCCTGAAACACTAGCCCCAGTACGACCCCCTACACTGCCCGAACACCACTGCACTGCCCTAAACCCTGAAACACCACCCCCAGCACGACCCCCTACACTGCCCGAACACCACTGCACTGCCCTAAACCCTGAAACACCAGCCCCAGCAAGACCACCTACACTGCCCGAACACCACTGCATTGCCCTAGACTCTGAAACACCAGCCCCAGCAAGACCCCCTACACTGCCCGAACACCACTGCACTGCCCTAAACCCTGAAACACCAGCCCCAGCATGACCCCCTACACTGCCCGAACACCACTGCACTGCCCGAAACCCCGAAACACCAGCCCCAGCACGACCCCCTACACTGCCCGAACACCACTGCACTGCCCTAAACCCTGAAACACCAGCCCCAGCACGACCCCCTACACTGCCCGAACACCACTGCACTGCCCTAAACCCTGAAACACCAGCCCCAGCACCACCCCTTACAATGCCCGAACACCAATGTACTGCCCTAAACCCTGAAACACCACCCCCTGCACCGCCCCCTACACTGCCCGAACACCACTGCACTGCCCTAAACCCTGTAACACCACCCCCCTGCTCGACCCCCTACACTGCCCGAACACCACTGCACTGCCCTAAACCCTGAAACACCACCCCCTGCACCGCCCCCTACACTGCCCGAACACCACTGCACTGCCCTAAACCCTGAAACACCAGCCCCAGCAAGACCACCTACACTGCCCGAACACCACTGCATTGCCCTAGACTCTGAAACACCAGCCCCAGCTAGACCCCCTACACTGCCCGAACACCACTGCACTGCCCTAAACCCTGAAACACCAGCCCCAGCACGACCCCCTACACTGCCCGAACACCACTGCACTGCCCTAAACCCTGAAACACCAGCCCCAGCACGACCCCCTACACTGCCCGAACACCACTGCACTGCCCTAAACCCTGAAACACCAGCCCCAGCACGACCCCCTACACTGCCCGAACACCACTGCACGGCCCTAAACCCTGAAACACCAGCCCCAGCACCACCCCCTACAATGCCCGAACACCACTGTACTGCCCTAAACCCTGAAACACCACCCCCTGCACCGCCCCCTACACTGCCCAAACACCACTGCACTGCCCTAAACCCTGAAACACCACCCCCTGCACGACCCCCTACACTGCCCGAACACCACTGCACTGCCCTAAACCCTGAAACACCACCCCCTGCACCACCCCCTACACTGCCCGAACACCACTGCACTGCCCCAAACCCTGAAACACCACCCCCAGCATGACCCCCTACACTGCCCGAACACCACTGCCCTAACCCCTGAAACACCACCCCTGCACGACCCCCTACAATGCCCGAACACCACTGTACTGCCCTAAACCCTGAAACAAAACCCCTGCACCGCCCCCTACACTGCCCGAACACCACTGCACTGCCCTAAACCCTGAAACACCACCCCCTGCACGACCCCCTACACTGCCCGAACACCACTGCACTGCCCTAAACCCTGAAACACCACCCCTGCACCACCCCCTACACTGCCCGAACACCACTGCACTGCCCTAAACCCTGAAACACCACCCCCTGCACCGCCCCCTACACTGCCCAAACACCACTGCACTAAACCCTGAAACACCACCCCCAGCATGACCCCCTTTACTGCTCGAACACCACTGCACTGCCCCAAACCCTGAAACACCACCACCAGCATGACCCCCTACACTGCCCGAACACCACTGCCCTAAACCCTGAAACACCACCCCTGCACGACCCCCTACACTGCCCGAACACCACTGCACTGCCCTAAACCCTGAAACACCACCCCCTGCACGACCCCCTACACTGCCCGAACACCACTGCACTGCCCTAAATCCTGAAACACCACCCCCAGCAAGACCCCCTACACTGCCCGAACACCACTGCACTGCCCTAAACCCTAGAACACTACCCCCAGCATGACCCCCTACACTACCCGAACACGACTGCACTACCCTATACCCTAAAATACTCCCCCAGCACGACCCCCTACACTACCCGAACACGACTGCACTGCCCTAAACCCTAAAACACTCCCCCAGCACGACCCCCTACACTACCCGAACACCACTGCACTGCCCTAAACCCTAAAACACTCCCCCCAGCACGACCCCCTACACTACCTAAACACCACTGCACTGCCCTAAACCCTAAAACACTACCCCCGCATGACCCCTACACTACCCAAATACCAATGCACTACCCTAATCCTTAAAACACTACCCCCCGCACACCCCCTACACTACCCAAAGACCACTGCACTACCCTAAACTCTAAAACAATACCCCCGCACGACTCCCTACACTACCCAAAGACCACTGCACTACCCTAAACCCTAAAACACGAAATCCTACACTACACAAACACCACTGCACTACCCTAAACCCTAAAAACTACCCCCAGCACGAACCCCTACACTACCCAAACACCACTGCACTACCGTAAACCATAAAACACTACCCCCAGCAGTACCCCCTACACTACCCAAACACCATTGCACTACCCTAAACCCTAAAACACTATCCCCAGCAGTATCCCCTACACTACCCAAACACCACTGCACTACCCTAAACCCTAAAACCCTAAAACACTAACCCCAGCACGACCCCCTACACTACCCAAACACCACTGTACTACCCTAAACCCGAAAACACTCCCCCAGCACGACTCCCTACACTACCCAAACACCACTGCACTACCCTAAACCTACCCCCAGCATGACCCCCTACACTACACAAACACCACTGCACTACCCTAAACCCTAAAACACTACCCCCAGCACGACCCTCTTCACTACCTAAACACAACTGCACAATTTGTTACAGGCGTTGCAACGCAGGCCTGTGGTGCTTACTGGAAGTACCTGGTGGGCTGGTTGGGTCCCAGGGACTCTCAGGATTCAAGGTGACCTAATCCCTCAACTTAAAACGCGCCACGGGGCGCGTTTGCACAGTGGTGAAGGGAGGGCGGGGCCTCAGGTGACATGTGCGCAAACACGCCCTGTGGTGCGTTTTAAGTTGGGGAGTTAATTCCCTTTGAATCCTGGGGGCCAACTAGCCCACCAGGTACCTTAAGTAAGCACAACAGAGGTGCGTTGCAGAGAGGTAAAAAAGGTGCGTGGCCTCGGAACGCCTCTCTGCAACTCAGCTCTGTGGTCCTAACTGTAGGTACCTGGGGGCTAGTTGGACCCCAGGGACCCTCAGGATTCAAGGGGACTTAATCCCGCAACTTAAAACGCGCCACGGGGCGCGCTTGCACACATGTCACCTCAGGCCCCCTCCCTTCACCACTGTGCAAACGTGCACTGGCTCTGGTTAGTCAGAGTCAGTTACCACCAGTACCCGTCTGAAGAAGTTGTGGGCACAGGATGATTTTGCAACAAGGCCTCTTTCTGCTCCTCTGTTGGTTCTTTCTGCACATCTTTTGCTTCTTTCTGTGCGTTTTTTCTTCTTTCTTCACATGTCCTACCTCTGTTGGCATAGTTAGAAACTAGCATTTAAAAACCTTTGAAATTCACTTAAAAAATCATAGTTTTCAGGCACGTTATAGTTAGAAATGAGCATTTAAAAACCTTTGAAATTCACTGAAAAAACCATAGGTTTCAGGCACGTTATAGTTAGAAATTAGCATTTAAAAAACCTTTGAAATTCACTGAAAAAACCATAGGTTTTAGGGACAGTTATAGTTAGTTGGACATTGCACTCGTACAAAACCCGTGAAATTCCCCTGTTATAGTTAGTTCAGCTAACTATAACTCGCGCCCGCAATGCACTGCTGATGACGTCACATATTACATCACTCATGACATGGTCAGTGACATCACTGATGACATCACTGATGACATCTCAAATGACATCACTGATGACATCATCCATGTGATAATTTCATGCATCTTCTCACACCCTAATATAACTTTTGATACACCCACTCTAAATTACAGACTGCCATTCTCAAAACCATAGACACTCCAACACCAAAAACTACATACCCACTCACTGATTCTTAGGTCTACACACACATCCACTCACTCACCTGTACAGTCACTCATACTTACAGTCACTCAGTACAGGACTATCATATGCACTCATACACCTATATAAACACTCACACACCGCCACTCATCCATAGAGGTACTCACACACCTAGTCAGTCATGCAAAAAATTAATCACACACCCATTTACTCACCTATACAGTTATACACACACCAGCTCACTTACTCATACAAATACTAGCACATTCTTACGCTCTTATACAATAACTGATACAAGCACACACGCATCCATACAGCCACTCTCACAATAACACACTCTCACTTATAGCCATTTAAATACTCTAACACACATATATACTGCCTTTTACATATGTAGTTACTCGCACATGTACCACTGAGATATACATTCACTCACTAACACACCCATACACACACTCACCCACCCAAGCAGTCCATCACAGATGCACTCTTGAAATCATGCACCCAGTGAATCACCCACTCACACATCTATGTATAGAGTCACACACACCCCACCCACACAAACACTCAAGCAGCCATACAGATACTCAGAGAACCAATCAATAACCCATATAGACACTCATGTAGCTATTCGCAAATCCATGCATCCACTTACACACCAACAAACAGATGGATACAGACATTCACACAGTTTAGTCACTAACCCATGCATTCAGTAAGATACGTTTAATCACTCACTTGTAGAGTCAGTCACTCACGTACTAAATCATCCATTCAGACACTTATACACCCACTCATTCTTCAATACCCCTTTCCCTATATATATTAAACATATTTAAACTTTACAGAAACACACACTCACTGGATGATGTCATCAGTGATGTCATCAGTGATGTCATTTGAGATGTCATCAGTGATGTCATCAGTGATGTCACTGACCATGTCATGAGTGATGTAATATGTGACGTCATCAGCAGTGCATTGCGGGGGCGCGAGTTATAGTTAGCTGAACTAACTATAACAGGGGAATTTCACGGGTTTTGTACGAGTGCAATGTCCAACTAACTATAACTGTCCCTAAAACCTATGGTTTTTTCAGTGAATATATATATATATATGGTGCCGTTTTGCTGACCAGCCACCATTTTGTTGGGTAACATGGTGGCTGGTCATTAGGTCATTTAGCTCTTTCTTGTGGTGTGTATTGAATCGCAGCTGTCCTTGTCAGAGTGCCATGGCAGGTGAAGACAAAGTACAACAGGCGCTCTGGCTGTTGGAAGAAGATGGGCACCTGGTTTTAGAGGCAAGAATTGGGGTGTCTGAGGGCTGCCCAATGAGGAGAGCTTCTGCCAAGGGCGCAGCATAGTTCACCTGCTCGCGGCCGTTTCCGGGACCACGCTACGGCCATTAATCAGGTGAGAGTGAGGGGCGGCTCTTCGGTTTTGAAGAGCAGCCCAGAGGGTGCGCACTGAGAGCCGCGGGTCAGAGGCTAGGCCCAAGCAGGCCGCAGCGGCAGTGCATGCGACTCTTGTCAGGGGGCAAATCTCAGGGGATGGTGAATTTGAGGGGGAGAACACCGCTATCAGCCACAATGTCGAGGGTGCGTCTAGTTTGCTGCTCACTCGTGTGAGGTCCTTCAGTGAGGCAATTCGAATGGGGGTGGGGCCTATGTTGAGAAGGCCTTGCGCCCATCTTTGGGGATAGATAGTGGCAAGGAGGACTATGTTAGGAGGGGGGAAGCAGTGTGTCCCTGGATTCTCATGCCTTGGTAGCGAGGGGGAATGTCAGGAGCATTCGTTTTGGAAGCCAGATGAGAGCTTCTTCTTCCCTGCCTGTGGATATGGAGGATGTGGAGAAGGGAGCACTGGTCAAGGAACAGGCTGGGAGGGTAAAAGTGAGGTGGAGAGAGATTATTTTGCCGCAGTCGTTGATGCAGCCATGAGCAGATCCAGCCAGGCAGGCAGCATGTCAAGAGTAGACATTGATATGTGGGATGGAGACGGGCTGTGGGGGAAGAGGTTCACTGGCCCACAATATCTTTGGCGAGGGGAGCTTATTAGCCCAGGCTCCTGCAAGAGCCAGGGAATCCTTGGTACAGGTTGGTTTAGGGGAAGGACTGTGCGCAGCCTTTAGTCAGTCTTGGGCTTAGGGGGTGCCCTCCTCTGCTAGGCAGAAGGATGCATTCAAGGGGTGCTCGGCCACAGCAGTGAGTTTGGAATGGAGCGAAAGGAAGGACGAAGGGCTGTTGGAGGACGTAGGTGAGGAGTTGGCCTTTTGGAGTCGCTGCCCATCTTGGAGAAAGGGGGATCAACAACCCAGAAGAGTATATGGAAGGGAAGAGCGGCATTCCGGGGCAATGGGCCCAACAGGGGTTTGGGAGCAAGCACGGTGGGACAGGGTACTGGATATAAGTGGTAGCACGGTTGAGGTGGGGGTGAGGCCAATCAGTCAGTGGCACAAAGGACTCAGGGATGCTTTGTGCGGCTTCATTACCCCGTTAAGAAGAGAAGGCTTGGCCCAATATGGCCAGCTCAAAGTCAGCAAGAGAGGTCAAGATCACTGCCCCAGAAAGTCCCTGAATGGCTTTGGCGGTGCAGTGGGCCAGAGGGTACAGGGCTGCCCCAGGAGGCAGTCAGCACAAGACAAAGCGTTCTGCATCAGCAGAGGAGTTGGGAGGGTATGTTATAGCCCCTCAATGCAAACCACAATGGCAGGCGGCAAAGGCTGCCACAAGTAATGAGCATGGTGATGCATGGGAGGGCACAATCTTCAATGACGATATGCAGCAGGCAATTGCAAGCTGGTCGGGCCACGGGGAGTGGGGGGACTCTCATCAGTCTGTCCATACTGTTTTCAGAATACTTCAGATGGGCAACAGTGGCTGAACAGCCGTGGAGAGCCAGACACAAGGGGACAGGTGGCAAAATGGCAGGCTCGAGAATGGGCACTGACCCTGGCACCAGGAAAAGACTGCAGATGCGAGAATAGGGATGCAGCAATGGTCTCAGTTGGTGTGGACACAGGGGAATGACAGACTGGGGGTGTGCTGCGGATAAGCAGAGGTTGCAATGTGACTGACATGGAAGTGGGCACTGAGGAACAAGGCGTGGTAAGGAAGGCAGCCACGAGGCCAGGGGTCACAACGCCAGGGGTCAAAGCGGTTAAGGAAAAGGAGACACAGGGGATTCCAGTGACAGGGAAGGGTGTAAGGGGAGCAGACAGGGCAAGACGACTGGAAAGGAGGAAGGAGAGCATTGAACTGAAAATCAAGAAGCTGCCATACATGGGGATATCAAAGCCATTGGTAGCCCATCTTATGTTGGCTTCCAAAGAAGAAATATGGAATGGAGAATACGTCAAGATGCTGACACTGTTACACAGGGAGTTGAGGGCTATGGAGGACTCCAAGGAAGATGAGCATCAACTGGTGAAGAGACCAAAGGTTCCTCTGACGACTGAGAACTGGATGGCGGCATTCCTAATTTATGCCAGCGTTTACGCGAAAATCACCCAGAGAGGTGTGTGGCAATCTTTAAGTACATGGACACCATAAGGAAGGCGCAAATCAATTATAGGGGTTATGCCTTGGCTCAATACAATGATGAGTTCAGGACACGTATGGCAGTGGATCCAGAGGTGGACTGGGGGGAGGTGGACCTTTGGCATCATACTATGGGCCCATCGAAATTTGGCAAGACCATCTTTACAGCCAGTGGTCTGCCTATAGTGTATCGGCCCTTTTCAGAGCTGCCCCACCTGGGAAAGGGTGGGAACAACCAGAAAAAGACAGGGCGTACCAACTGGAGCCTGCTGGGACTTCAATAAAGCTCTAAGCACCAGGGACTTTTGTACGTTTTGGCACAAGTGTTCAAAATGTGCTGGCAAACACTCCCTTATCAACTGATATGGCACAGCCAGCCAGTCTAATTGTACTACTGGGTAGTGGAACCAGCAGCAGCAGGGATTCAGTGGGGCCCAGCAGCAGAATCAGGCCTCCGGGTTTAGGGGCGGTCAGGGAGGACAGGGATCTGGAGCGAAAAGCTTGTATGCCCATTAAGTTGGACCATTTGTATTTTTGGTTGTAACTATATGATCACACTGCTGAAGCCAATCAGTTGTAATTGTAATTTTAATTGTAACATTTATTGTATAGTTAATTAAAACCATCACAAATAGACATAAAATTATTAAAATCAGACAATATGAATCACTTCATCATCTAAGACTCATTAAATGATGTAATCACGATATTCCATTCTTTAAAAACCTATAAAGTACCCTTATTAAAATACCAAATGCCTCGTCTCTACCCCAGTCCAACAGGGTCAACTCCATCAGTAAGTTGAGGGTATTGTACGTGCGGCAGTAGGGCCAATTTACATCATACAAACGGTTACAGATCATGGAGCAGCTGTGCAAGCTTCACTGCTTCACATATTATTATTATTAATATTATTATGAAATTAAATTAGCACAGTTAATTAAAACCATTGCAGTAAAATGTCATCGTAGCACTGTTACCACATTTAAAGCAAAGCAAAGCAAACCATCAAATTTCAATTCATACACATGTTACTGACGAGGCAGACTTGTAGTTACTGTTGTAATCACGTGACAGGCTTCAAAAACCAAGGATAAAGTGATTTGGGACAGAGACACTAGGGTAAAGTGCAAAAATAGTCTGTGATAAGTTTTTGGGAAGGAGGAGCTGGTAGGGCGGGGGCAGGGGAGGGAAAAAGCAGATTGTCCAAGAGTCTCACATATTTTCCGGACCTTGCAAGCACTTGAATATCTAGGGAAGTAAAGCAGAGAGCAGATGCCTCCCAACATGTACTGATGCCCCGTTTTAGATATAAGGGTTTTAAGAGAAGTCTTCTGGGAGCGTCAAGGGCGGGACAGCAGCACAGAAGATGCAACCATGATTCAGACCTGTAATTACACATTCTGCAAGCCCCCTCCTCGCTGGTTGGAGCCCATCGGTTGAAGGCAGTGGAGCGCAGACCTAGGAGACGCATGAACATTATACTTTTTGCGGGCCACTGCGTTCAAACTATCAAGAAGGTAAGGTTGAGGTACCCCAGGGAGGTATGAGATGTTCAAGGGGAGCAGGATAATTGATGTTTTTAGGACCCAAATGTCCGTCTGGTAAGAAATTTGTCTAACCTGCTTGTTGATAACCCTTTTCTAGACTGTGTATGGAATAGAGTCTGCAGTTAATGATGTTTCGTCAATATGTAGCGTTCTTATGGCTTTTACAATTTGACGGTTCCAAGGATTCCCGGAGCTGGCAAGAGTTTCTTTTAACCGGGCTTTAAGCGTGTTATCTGCGGCTTTTAGTGCCCTTATATAGTACTTCAGGGTATCGGCCTCACAGAAAATCGATTGTCTTTGAAGGCCCAGCTCCAGTCGTAGTCTTGCCCTGTGTATGTAATTCGGGAGACGGGAGATTTATTTATAGATGGTAATCAGTTGAGGAAAGGGTTTACCCATGGTTTTGGTTTGGGGTACCAAGGTCCAAGTGTTCACAGGTGGGTGAGCAATCTTAAGTCGCTAAGTAGTGCAAAACAGGTGGTCCAGGAGAAACTCTTAAAAGAGATTCAGGAGGAGAGGATGGCCAGCCCTTTTGATGATTGACCTATGCCAGATTTGATTGAATCTCCAATTGGGGTGGTCCCCAAGAAAGAAAAAGGTCAGTTTTGGCTTATCCAACACCTATCCTGGCCTGAGGGCAATTTGGTTAACAATGTACTTCCTGAGGAGGAAGCTTCAGTCACATATTCTTCAGTGGATGTGACTATGTCCATAGTGGAGGGAGTAGGCAGAGGGCACTTATGGCTAAGAGTGATGTCAAGTCAGCTTTTCACTTGCACCCCGTGCATCCTGCGGACTTTCAGTTGCAGGCATCTAATATGAGTGCAACTGGTACATGGATGAGGCGCTCCCGATGGGTTGCTCTATATCATGTGCTTTGTTTGAGTGTTTAAGCACATTTCTGAAATGGGTTTTTACCCGGAGCACAGGACATACACATGTGGCACATTACCTTGATGATTTTTTCTTCGTGGGGAAGCCCGGTTCCACGGACTGCCACCATTTGGTGTACAGCTTTCGGGAGCTCATGGGTGACATTGGAGTGCCTTTTGCACCGGAGAACGCATGGGACCTAGTAAGGTACTGTTGTTGTTGGGCATTGAGAGTGACTCCATGGCAACATACTGCTTACCAGTGGAGAAAAAGGTGATGATTCAGTTGCTATTGGATGCAATGCTTGCAAATGAGGTATAAGTGCTGTTGGGGCACTTAAATTCTGCATGTAGAGTGGTGAGGACCATGAGAACATTCTGCAGAAGGCTCAGGCTAGCATTCTCTGGCCTTCCATTGCCTCATCACCACTTAAGAGTATCTGCAGGGACCAAGGAGGATTTGAGGATGTGGCGTCATTTGGAATCATTTAATGGAGTGCCATTGGTTGCTTTGTCAGAATTTGATTGGGAGGCACATATGTACTCGGATGCTGCAGGTGGGATAGGCTTTGGCTTGTACTGGCAAGGGAAATGGTGTGCAGAAGAATGGCCCATTGACTGGAAGTGGGGAGGGAGGAGTATAGCATTTCTAGAATTCTTCCTCTTGTAGTCCCTGCGGCACTCTGGGGTCTCCTTTTGGTACACAAGAAGGTTTTGTTCTGCTTTGACAACACAGCAGTAGTGCAGGTAGTTTACCCGCAGTCAGCTAGTGATGCTCAGATGCTGAAGTTGCTGTGGGATTTTGTTTTAAACTGTTTGAAATTTGACATTCTGTTTAGAGTGCAACACGTGCCAGGGTGGACAGTGACATTGCGGATGCTTTGCCTCATTCACAGTGGGATAAATTCCATGGGATGGCCACACAGGGCTGGCCACAGAGGTGGACAGAATCAGGACCAGGATGCCACGAGAGCTATGTTCTGTAGGCAACAGAGCATGCTGAGGATGGTGGTAGGATCTCTGGATTTATCGACCCGGAAGTTATATAGTCAGGCTCGGAGGGAGTTTGTAATGGTCGGCGAATGCTTGGTCAAGGACAGAAGATATTGTACAGTCTATTTTTTCATTTAATTGAGAAGGGACAGTCCAGAGTAATCATTGCAGGTAAAGTGGCCAGCATCGCTTTCATGGGTAGCTTTTTTGGGGATACTCTCCATTGACAGAAGACCTGGGAACCAGGATATTAGAGGGTTGGGCCAGAGAGACGAGAAAGCCTTTAACCCGTTAAGTGCGCCCGTCAGCCAACGGCCGTCGCAAGCACTACCTCCCTGGTGCTGCGCACGACCGTTGGCCGACGCAGCCCCGCCCACCCTTTAGAACGCCCGCGGCGGAATGTTCGCCGCGGTAAACGGGTTAACATAGGGTTTATTCACAGAAGTTATCAGGGCTTTCCGGGGGGTCTGCATGAGTGAGCACGAACAAGTTTTGTTCTCGGCCCTGATGACATGGATGTTTTTGGGGGATTTTCAGGTATCTGAATTATTGGGGGTAAGGCAACTTGAGGTGTCATCTGGGAGGAGGTTCATCCGTGTGTGGTGGGATTGCAAGTGTGGCTGCACAAGTCCAAAACAGATCAGAGGCATTAGGGCAGGTCAGTTTTGCTGCTTAAATTCCCAGTGGGCAGTTTTTGCCTGGTAATCTGGGCTGACTCCAATCGACAGAGGTTTACAAGTGCGGTAGGGCCGGTTTTCCAGCCAAGCAACAACCTTTCAATTATTGTCCATATTGTGGAAGAGGCTGACTCGGTTGGAGTCGATGCAAAAGATTTCAAGACACATTCCTTTCGTATACGCATTGCAACGGTGGCAGGCAAGCTGGGTTGGAGCAGAGCGGACATCAGGGGCCTGGGGAGATGGGCCTCAAATTGCTTCCAGCATTATGTGCAGGATAGAGAGGGGGTTTGCAAAGCCACTTAATTTTTCTTATTCATGCTTTGTTGTTTTTAAGGTTTGGCCCAGAGGTTGCTGGCCTGGATATTTGGATAGTGGGTCATACGTTTGTGAAATGGCCTGAAAACAGGTGAAGCAAAGCAGGCTAATTTGGGATTTGCCCCTCACCTTTTCAATTGAGATGGCATGGGAGGGGGGAATGTGGTGGAAGGAACTGCTCCCCTGTTTGAATAGGTTCGTAGTGTGGGGGTGATGTCCTGACATTTAACTACTACATTTGAGAGAGAATGACCTGATTGTCGAGAAAAGAGTGTTTCTGATGAGGGCCATGAAAGAGAATCTCCTGGAGATTTTAAGACAGTGGTCAGGATGCTACATTATGTTGACCCAGTTTTTACCTTGCAGGGAGTGGTGTGGGGCTTTGAAGCCAGCAGCATTAGAGAAGGCAAGGTGCAAGGTGAGCAGGGAGATGAAGGCTTTCTGTAGGGACAATGGTAGGGACAAGGGTGTAAGCAGAATAGAACATACTGACCTGAATTATGAGCCAGTTGAATTTGTTTGGGGTGATGGAGGTCACCTGTCCTATTAAGGGATGGAGCTCTGCTTGCTGCAGGTCCAGGAGGCGCTTGCTAAAGGTTTGAAGGTGAGCTAGATTCTGGTGGGGGGAAGATAAAGTCAGTCTGGGACTTTTTCTGGATGGGGGTTGGTAGCCAAGTTTATTTGTTATTGACAGCAGCAATCCAGGCTGAAAGGGAATGAGGAGACACATTCACGCCGAGACGAAGTAGGAACTTTAAGGTTCATTAGGAAGTTAAGGGGCATATTATCAAGCGGCAGCGAAAATTATCGCTGGCCGCGCTTAGCGTGAGAATTGTTATCGCCGGCTATCGCTGGAAATTATCGCCATGCTAGCGCTGTATTAACAACGCTTAGTGCAATGGCGATAATTATTCCAGCGATAGCGGTGTTTTCCATGGAACATCGCTGGTTTTCCAGCGATGTTCCATGGAAAACAGCGATATCCTTGATGATAGTGCCTGTGATCTTAGCCACACAATCCACCCCCCATGTTAGGTATGCCTTAGTCTGGAATTTAACAGACGTTAAATTCCAGCGTTAAGGCATAGTTAACGCGATTTCAAATATCGCTACCCCTCGTTGATAATATCGCGAAGCTGGGTTAGCGATATTTTCACATGGGGTTTTGTCAGGCACGCCCCCCTTGCATCTCATTAACGATGCGATGCGAGGCGTGCTGACAACGGGCGCTAAGGCAAGGAAACACGCGCTAGCGTGTCCTTGTCAATAAAGCGATAATATTATCGCTGCTTTTCGCCCGAAAACGGACGCTAAAGCGGCGATAATCTTATCGCGGCCCCTTGATAATATGCCCCTAAGTTAGTTACAGTTTAATAGCCCTTGTAAAAATGTATGAGAAGTTAAATGTCTCAATTGCTGGAGATCAGCCCAGGATGAGGTAGGGAATTGTAGGTTTAGGTTCTGTGGGGGAAGGGACTTTAAGGGGTGGGGGTTGTTTAATATAGGTAACATATTTTATATAGTGAGGTTGTAGTTTTGTAAGGTGTGAGGCCAAGGTTTGTAATTGTAACGTGCACCTGTTTCAATAAAAGAGGCCTTTTTCATACTATATCAGTGTCAGTGGTCTGTGCTGCTCCCCATATTCCCCAATGTCCCTTTAACAATGTGTGATCCTGCTCCCTTTAAAAGATAATCATGCAGGCCACAGCACTGCCATTGTTCAACTAGGGTACTCAAAGCAAATGAAACATAAAAACTGTGAGGGTTTATGCTCCACTCACATTAAAACAATATCAAAGCTAATTTCTCCCAAAACTGTAACACAGAGGAGACACCCACCTAATCAAGTGCTTTGCCAAGTATGCATTTATTTATTTATTTAATGAGTTTTATATAGCGCTGGCTAGACCCGTAGGTATCAGAGCGCTTTACATTCGGTTAAACAATGTTACAGACAATGATAATAATTACAAATTACGTTAAAATAAGCAATACAATGAAAGAGGAAGGAAAGGTGAGAGAAGTAGGAAGGAGGGGTGTGACAGGGGGAGGGAGGGAAAGACGGCGGGAGAGACAAAGGGAAGTCTGCCCAAAGACCGACTGGGTAGGTGACGTCCGAGGAGGGAGTCCCCAGCCCGTCACCCCTATAGCTAAACAAGGTAGCTCCATCGGTCCTCAGTCAAATAGCTAGGTCTCAACTGACGAGGGAAAGTTCACATAAGGAAGTCCAGTGGATAAACATTGTGGTAACTATGAGCAAGGACGGGAGAGGGCAGGGGTCAATAGCTGGAAAGAAGAGAAGAGTAGAGCGGTAGGGGGTAGGCTGAAGGGGGAGGAGGGAGATAAGGTCAAGGAGAGACGCATGAGAGTTTGCCCAAGGACCGGCTGGGTAGGTGATGGCCAAGGAGGGAATCCATAGCCCATCTCCTCTTTAGCTCGCGAGGTAGCTCCACCGGGCGTTAGTCAAATTGGCTGGGTCTCAGCTGCCGATGGAGGGTTCACAGAGTCAATGACTGAGGCGACCATCTTGAGGACAGGCGGGGGGGATGAGTCCTTGATGTATGAATTCAGAGGAACCCCATAATTGTCTATAATCCGGATGAAAGGGGGTGCAAACTGAGCAGAGGATCAGCATGATGAACAGAGCCAGGGTCAGCATGTCTTTAGGGGGAACGAGTGAAGACGAGAGGAAAACCGCCATTAATTAGGAGAACCTCAGTTTAGAGTTCAGTTACCGCAGCAAGGTAAACAATGATGATTAGCTAAGGGAATGGACAGTGAACTCCCCGGAGTACTTGAACCGGCTGAAATCAGATCGTCAGATGGCTCATTAGCAGGCTCCCGAGGTTAGAGAAAAACTTAATAGGAGCTGGGCACCATTTTGAGAATCTGCAAAGGCGCTGGCACTCTGTGGGCACAAAAGAGGAACGAAGCGATGCAGGATGTGCTCCCAATAGCATGGGACGTGGGCGACACAGTGGATTGAGAGTGAAGCGCTCCGTACACTCCGAAGACAGTTAAAACG
Organism: Calotriton arnoldi; assembly: GCA_963921515.1. NCBI lineage: Eukaryota > Metazoa > Chordata > Amphibia > Caudata > Salamandridae > Calotriton > Calotriton arnoldi. The sequence goes on from CAWUFW010007963.1 coordinate 554,582, forward strand.
CTGGGTGACTATGCGCAAATGTCTCTATTACGAGTGTGTCTATTATGGCCGCCATCTTAGGGTCAGGCCAAATCTGAAAGAAGCTCGACGCGATGATAAAATAAGCTTGAATTGTTGAAAAGTGGTGGTGCCTTAACCGGAGACGGAGGCAGCTTAAATCCCCGTGAAGCGGCGTACAGGTGGGTGATCCGGCGTGTAATTGATCCACATCACAGCAGATACGGGTGCCCCTCGATGTCCGCCATTTTGAGTTACCGCATTTTCCCGGTCGGCGAAGTTAGTGGCAGTGATTATGTTGAAATTAGCATGCTTCGATGTCCGCTGGTGGCATTACACAGTGCTGCGCTTCACCGGGAACCGATGTCTGGAGTTCGTTCTGCGATCCTCGGTGGACTCTGGAGTCCGCTCTGTCCCCCGCTCAGTTTCCTTTGGGGCCGTCACACCCGGTGATCTGGGGCCGAGCGGAAGGGGGACGTCTCGGTTCCAGGTGTCGCGCGGCTGCGCTCTTCATGCGAGTGTGGCCTGTCCGTCGCAGGAGGTCCTTACTGTCTTGACCGGTGGGAGGAAGCAGGTCTCCGATCCCGTGGCACACGTTCTCGTTGCGGGTGCCGGGGTAGAAGGGCTGAGGCTCTGCGGTTCGAGTTCGAGCTAAACTGCAGGTAAGAGAAGTAACGAAACGTTGTTTCATCTGTTTGAGTTCCGTTGCCGTAGAAATGTGCTTGTTGATGTCGGATGGCTTGGTTATCGGGGGATATCAACCGATCTGGTAATCCCCAACCGGGAGCTCTGGGGAAGAGCTCCTACGTGGCAGCCATCTTGCTTGCATTGATAAGAAGGCACCTGCCCTGTCATTACCATGCAGGTCAGAGAGCACTCACCTCTTTTTAAATTAACATAATTAGGCCTCTGCACTGGATTGTGCTCCTTGAAGAAAAGAAAGCAGCTCCCTCTGCTCCCCCGGCATGTATGAGCAGTAAAACTGTCCAATTGGGTTGCTTCACTAGCACCTACCTGGCACAATGACATGACCAGCCATCAATAAAGAGGGAGCCTTCAAAGGCCTTGCATCACAGAGGAATCTCGACAGCTGCCACAGGCAAACCCATTCTGTGAGATCAGCATGTCTGCCGAATCTGCAATCCCCTGCACTGCCTCGGCTAATGAATAATAATTAAGAGAGGCCTCTGCACTCCTTTAAGAATATAAAATATAAAATAAACAAACAACAAATGAAGGAAAGCATCATTGCATCGTTCAAAGGCTGGAAGTAGAAACTGCGATGGGCATAAGAAAATACCCAAAAGGTACCTTTGGGGGCAGTGGAGTTTATAGAAGGATGACTGTCATCATCCATAGAAATGGAAAAAAGCTTGGTAAGTGGTGATCATTTAGGGGGTGGAGGATAAGTCCTCATTGAGTAAGTACCCTCTGGGTAATTTTTACCAACTTGCACATTTAATTAATGACATTATATCACAGACTATTTTTGACCCGAGACCGATGATGAAGTCAAACTATCAAGTCCCAACTTACAATCGTTTTCATTGTCTATCAACTCCAGATGGGCTGGAGTGACTTAATGGGGAGGCTTGTATAGACAGTGAGGAAGACACTATGAGAACTTTTTCTACAGAATGCTTTGATGATGGGAACACCTCCCAGACAATGAGTGAAGGAACTACGCTGACCCAAGAAAGAACTCCTCAACCAGCTAGTAGCAATATGCCAGTTTCCCTGATGGACAATAACTCAGAACTTTCTAGGTACTAATACAGTACTATATTAATATAAATACATTTCCCTAACTATTACTACACTGATAAAGTGGTAATAGGTAGGGAACAACGATAAAACATATTACTTACCTATATCTAAGTCCCTATCCCTGATCACAGCCAAACATTTGTAAAAAAACACATGGCTGCCTTTTAGATTTTTAAAGGCAGAGATGCCACTTCACTCTACGTCACTCCACTCTATTCTACAAATCACTACTCCACTGTAAGCCAATGCAGTCTATGCCACTCCACTGTACCCTATTCGACTCAACGTCACTTCACTCTCTCGGCCACTCTACTCTATGGTACTTCACTGTACGCCACTCCACTCTACACCACTCTACGGTGCTATGCCACTCCTGTCTATGCCAAACCACTGTACTCTACTCCACTCTACGCCAATTCACTCTACACTATTCAATTATACGCCACTCCACTCTCTGTTATTTAACTGTGTGCCACTCCACTCTCCACCACTCCACAGTACGCCACTGCACTGTACGCCACTCCACTGTACACTATTCCACTGTATGCCACTCCACTGTACGCTACTCCAGCCTAAGCCACTTCAATCTACACCACTCCACTCTACAGTATTCCACCCTACAGCAGCCCACTCTTCTCTACGACATGCTACTTGACTCTTCAGCACTCCAGTCTATGCCAAGCCACTCTATGCCACTCCATTATATGCACTCTACGTTATGTTATTCTACTATATGCCACTCCACTCTATGCCACTCCATTCTTCAGTATTTCACTCTACGGCACTCCACTATACTGTACGACACACCACTCTACTCCATAGCAGTCCAGTCTACATCCCTCTACTGTACACCACTCCACTCTACTTTATGACATGCCACTCCACTGCATGCCACTCCACTCTATGGACTCCACTGTATGATATTCCACTCTGCGCCACTACACTCTACACCAATCCACTCCACACCACTCCAGTGTATGCTATTCCACTCTATTCCATGCCATATTACACCACCCCAGTCAACGCCATTCCAACTACCATCTATGCCACACCACTATTCCACTCTATGCCACTCCAATCTACAGTATTCTACTGTACACCACTTCACGGCACTCCACTCTATGGCATTCCTATCTTTGCTACTCCACTCTAAGAGACTCCACTCTATGCTATTCCACTCTGTGCTATTCACTCTATGCACTCCAATGTACAGTATTCCTCTCTACAGCATTCCACTGTACACCACCCCACTCTATGCTACTCCACTCCACTCCACACCACTCCTCTCCATTCTAACCCACTCCAGTCTATGCTACTCCACTGTATGCCACTCCACTCTTAGCCACTTCACTCTACAGTATACCATTGTATGCCACTGCACTCTATGCCACTCTACTCTACACTATTCCACTGTATGCCACTCCACTCTACAGCACTCCACTCTACGCCAGTCCACTCTACAGTATTCCACTGTATGCCACTCCTTTCTACACCACTCCACTCTATGGAACTCCACTCTACTCTGACACGCTACTCGATTCTATGCCACTCCAGTCTACACCAGTCCACTCTATGACACGCCACTCCACTCTACACCGCTCCATTCTATTCTATGACACAGTACTCCACTCTACTCCACTCCACTGTATGCCATTCCACTCTACACCACTCCACTCTATGCCACTCCACTCTAGGGTATTCCACTATACTCTACTCCACTCTGCCACTCCCCTGTATGCCACCCCACTGTACGCTATTCCACTCTACACCACTTCACTATATGCAACTCCACTCCTACTGGTGGGTCCCCTAACTGCTCACTCGTACCATTGTCCTACACGCTTGCCATTGCTCTTGAATGCTTATTATGAGACCTCCTGGGATATTTCACTTCGGCTCTTCATCTGCGGAACCAGTGCCGGACGTTCCTCCCTTGACGGACGCAGAGGTGAATGGACTGGAACATCTTTGCTCTATAGGCATGATGCATTTGGTGCCTCTGGGATCATCGTCTGCAGTTGCTGGGAACAGCAATGTTTCGTCAACTCCTCGGAACAAATAAACAATCAGGCCCTTCCGAAGTGTGGGAACATTTTTAATTCAGACTTGTTTTTAACATCCTAAATTATTTTTAAATTATTTTATACACCACCTTTTCAACACATTTTTTAAATTTGCTTTTATGCTTTTTCAAATATGGCTTTCTGTATGCTTTTATCCTCAAACTTGCATAGTGCCTTTTTGTAGTTTTAAGGTTTTTATACTTTTATGTAGGTTTATCATTGTATTTGGATAGCTATATTTTCGTCATCATACGTCCAAGGAATGAGTGTCATGTGGAAGTATTAGGCCCGGTTAAGAAATCGCCATTTTACATGCACACGTTCTTGAGTTGCCTTCTCTCCCTAAACACAATGACATTTGACACACATTCATTTGCATGCACATATGGTATAACATTCTTCAAACTCAGTTTGCTTACAACACCATTTCGTAAGCACCCTATCAAGACAACTTGAACATTCTGTACAAAGGCTAAGTTCAGCATGCAAGATGTTCTTATTTGTTTTTGGCCACTCTGCAACAGAACTATCATAACAGACTAAACAATAGCGGCCTGACTGGGAGTTTGGCATGGCAACATGGAGGGTGCTATTATATATATAACATCAAGTCTTTTGTTTATTCAGAAGAGCACTCAGCTGACACCGTGAGGTCACTAAATGCTGGAATTCCAGCTCAGCTGATTCCTGCTTACCAACATGAGGGATGTCCAGATCTACACCAGGATGGACAGCCTATTGATACTTACCTGCAGGAATTGGGGAGGTAGTCCACCTGGCAGGAATTTGGTAGATGACCCACCCTAGGCAAGACTAGGTTAGGGAGAGCTAGGTAGGAGTACAATATACCCAGTACTTATATGCCCGCATATATTAACTGTTACAGCACAATGGTGGAATCGTTTATTCTTTTCACTGTTCTCATAATGCTAATTACGCTATTATGTTTCATTCTACTGATTATTGCAGCACATGTATTTTATACAAGTATCGTAATGCTACAATAAACATTGAAGTGCCTTGCTGAGCACTTTTTATGTATTTCTTTGGGTATGCATGACAGTCCAAACGAAAAGGTTCTAGATCCGTTACCATGATTTCCTTGAGGATCAGGATTCTCATGTACTGAGGATGCACATACATTTGTTACCCTGTAAGGTTAGGGGTCCAGATGGTGCACTGAGTTCTAGCAGGGATATAGGCTAACATATCCTGAGGGCGTGCATGGAATTAGTCTGGCACGATCCTGATGTTTATATTCTCCAACAAATGCACAATTTTACCAGTGAGGTACAAGCCGTACGACAAAATGTTCTGAATAACTAAATGTAAGGAACCTTAGATGTACCTAATGCCTTTGTCCTTTACCTTGATTGCCCCATGACACCTTCACTTCTACTCTAAAAAAAAAATAATGCCTAATGTGTTGATGTTCCTGACATCACTATGCACTAGCGGCAGCTGATTGGAACCATACTACAATTTTCAAGTTAAGCCCATCTTGTCCAACTTACCCAATAGTTCACAACTACAAAACTCTACGTTACTCACCAAACGTCAACACCTAAAGATGTTTTTGCACAGCCCAAGTGGGAAAACACAAAGGAAATACCCATCTCCTTGAAAAATTCTTAATGCTGGAGCCCTGGTATTTTATCTTCCACACACAAACATCTGTAAATGGTATGGAGGGTGGAATGAGGGAATTGGGTTCTTCATCAGACAAAGGCTAAGATGGAGAATTCACTCTTGAGGTATAGCCAGAGGCTGGAGAATGTAAAACCACTCTATTCTTGCCAAGATGTTATCACTAGGATAACATTACCTGCTCCACAGGAACTTTAAAAGAATTTAGGGGATCAATAGGAAGATGGGAAGGTATATCAGACGCCTAAGATCAAATCAAATGATGAAATCCATTGCTCAATCGTTCCAATCCTGAATTAAAGACAGGAAGCAAATCAAAATGTTATTTCAGCAGAATTTGAACAAGCTCATGTTCAGGGACTCAAACCGCTGGCTAATGATCCAAAACATGTGGAGTGCTAAACAATAGGCATGGGATGATGGAGGAAATCCTGCAAAAAAAAAGCCCCTTTGTGCCTGCATATTTGAATTGTTGAGAGGGAGACCAAGTGCTGCTCTGCTCAACTTCAGTTTCAAACACCAAGCTGATAACCACTTTGACTCTATCCTTGAATATTCATTTACACAGAACTTGGACACAAACCCTTTGGTTTAGGTCACTACAATCTGATTGTCACTGCATATGGTTGAAGTTAGACGGGCGATGTGAACATCTTAGGACTCCTTTCAATTTTATGATTGACAGTGCTTTGAGAGATACCAATTACTCAGCTTCAAACTCAAATCCAAGGTTGTACATGAACCAAATTTGCTTGAGTCTGCCTTGTTGATGAGCAGTGGGTGAAGGTTGAATTGCAACGCAGGTGAGGGTCTGGGCCGTTATTGTATGAGCTGCCAAAGGTTCTTCGAGGTTTGAATTGCTGCCTTGACATCGTGAGAAATGGATGACAATAATGATGAAGATAATGCACCAAGGAACCCAGGGTAGGCATACCTTTGACTACTAAAATGATTCATAATCACATTAGTAGCTTATACTAGAAGTATGTCATCTAACTCTCCCAACTCCTTACTTCTGAAGCACTCATCATGACCTTCTGCTCCTGGGGTAATACACTGGCTATCACATGCAGATTCAGAAGAATAATGATCCATTAGCAGTTTTTAAAACATGACCCAGTTTTTCATAATAATTGCCCCACTGAGGATATGATCCTAAGTACTATCATCAGTTCTAGTCTCTATTTTAAGTATGTTAAATAAGTGCTGAACTAAACAAGAGGGTTGGCATCTCTGCCTTCTTGATAATGTTCCCTTTAGGTTTCTGTGAGAAATGGGTTCTCTACCCCATTTAAGCCCCATGAATTTTTTGCTTTTTTTGGACTACATGGCTTACGGACGTTTGTAGCGAGTCTTACTACCTGAGTCTCACACACTGCAATCTCTGTTATAATTTAGTGAAATTAGGACTTTGTAAATGAGGTCTGCTGCTGCACAGCTGGGGTAAATACTCTGGTCTGGTTGTATGGGAACATGGACACACGTGAGTGTACACAGTGTACAGGTTGAACATGCAAAACTGCTGTCTATCCAGCTCGGAATCTGCACACAGGTTGTCTGCCGCAGAAGGTGACCCTTAAGGGATTGGTGATGACATGGGCACGCCTTATAATGTGAGTGTGAACATCAGTAGTAATTACTGAAAAGTGTGTGTGCTTCCCTAAATTAAAGGTATAGACAAATCTGCATCAAGCTACGTGTTGACCATGGTTAGACCTAGAGACTCGGTCAACACACCAATATTATGGTAACTCAAGATACCAAATGCAAATCTAACATTAACATCTACATATATGCACTTCTTGTTGAATTTCAAGATGTATCATTTTTCTCTGACTTAGTGCCTAATGAGTTTTGGGCCTTTGAATTACCTTACTGGGCCAAGAAATTATGTTGCTGACCAGCTGCCGGCTCACAGGCCTCCACACACAATAGGACCATTAGCCAGTCATTAGGCCCACTCATAGGGGAGGAGAGTGTGGGGATAGAATCTGCATGTGCTTATTACTTTACACACTGCACCTGGCATAGGAAGACTCAACCCCAAAGCAACAAAGGAGGATAGCCAGACCTCTGGAGCCATTCACAGGAGGGATTGCCCTTTGGCGTTTTGCAAAAAAGGAGTGAGGCAGTCGTGGAAGTTAGGGGCAGGGTCTGGGCTCTCAGAGAATGTCTTTCAAAAGACCACTTGGTGTGCCATCTTGGAAATCCCATACATGCTGTAGGGTTGGCACAGGGGTGGATTAATAATGTGGTATCCTTGGATTGAGCAGAGGTGTTTCATTTCTAGAACTGTCCACCCTCACTTAAAAACCTTCGAGACTTTTGAGAAAAGCCTAAACCTAGCTGGTGTGATGCCAGAGGAAAGACCAGATGGAGGAGAGAAGACATCTGACTCTACTGCAAACAGAGAGGCTCAAGGGCTTTCGGGTCCTGAGGGTGCTGCTGAGGTAGTACCAGGTCCAGTAGAAGTGCCAGGCACCCACAGAGGCCCTGTGCAGGGAGGAAGTGAAATATAAATCAAGCACCCTAAAAAGTATAACATTTAGAGTCCAGTAGGCCTGAACAAACCACATCCGGTGCCTGGAGCACACCACCAGGACCAATATGCAAATTTCCGTGTGCAGTGAATCATTAAATGTATTAATGAATAGTAGTAGTAGTTCTTTATTCAACCAAATAATAATCATTCACAAAATTTATAAACAACAATCTTCCTTGTTAAAATACATTATACAATAGTAAGATAAAAAGTCATGGCATATAAAGGATCACAGAAAAATAAAATTAGGATAATAAAAAACATTTAAAAATATATAAACATCAACATTAATGGATCCAAAGTATCAATTTTCATGAAGGCCCTTAGCATGTGTCATCTAATATTTTGCCTTGTGGTTAGTAACTTACACCTAATGCACCAGGTATAATGCAAATACCGTGAAGGAGTGAGCAATAGCCATTTTGTTGTATCTGATCTAAGTACTCGTAAAGCATCTGCTGGTAGCATAAATGAGGCGACATGCCAGTATTAGACACTTTTTTCTAACCTGTGAATAGCAGGGGCAGAAGAACATAAAGCGGTCTAGTGATTCAGGACTGAGGGTGCATGCAGGACACAGCGGAGTTACAGTAGCCTGCTTCCATTTACTTCTACTGTAATTCAAGGGCAAAGTTCCATACCTAAGTTGTAAATAAAGTGCACATTCTTGTGTCGGTTCGATTTCATCCATAAAAGCCTCAAATACAAATGTGCATTTAAAATCTAAAAACCTGGGGGGCGTGGCCTGGCAAGCCATAATGGCGGACGTGTGTTAGGCTAGCTCCGTCCAGCCTAAGCAAATATACTTTACTTATCAAGCCTCTCCGATCTGTGTTGCCTTCCTCGATTGTGTCCCGGGTGGGGCGCATGTGGGGTCTGTGTCTTTTGCCCCGTTTTGTTGGTGGAGCACTGCACGACGAGACGAGGTGGCATTGGCCCAGAGCACGGCCTGCAGGTGCCTGTGCTGCGCCATAGCCGGGCAGTCTGGAGCGGAGGCTGGTGGCCGGAGAGTGCGGTGTCTGCGGACCTCGGCGGTGAGCAACGATGGCGTCAGTGAGCCTGCGGTGGCCGACCGTGCGGTGAGAACTTTGAGAGGCAGTGTTTGGCGGGTCTGAGCTGCGGATGCCCGGCCTGTGATCGTCTCCCTACTCGCTCCCCCTCTTGGGCAGCGGTCGGCTTATCGGTGGCCACAACGGGCTGCGAGTGACGTGGGGGGGAGGTGAAGTTGTGTGCCGGGGCTGGCGGCCGCCTCTCTATTACTGGGCCGGTGTTGGATCCGAGGTATCCTTGGCTCTCCGGCGTCTGGAGAGCCGTCTGCTGCCCCTACCTTCCTTGGCTGCGCTGCACGCTCGCGTCGGCGGCCATTTCGGGTCGCGCAAGTTTGCTGTGGTACACTCGAACTGCGGGGTTGTTGGAGACCTCAGCAGTCCTTGGCCATTGCTGCCGCTCCTGGAGGTTGGAGGCGGACCCTTTGAGGGGACGGTGAGGAGTGTGTAGGGGATCCCCCTGGCTCCCTACCAGAGAGCCCCATCAGCGGTAGACGCCCGAGTGAGCGCGGCCACCCTGGGGATCAGCGTGGGGGGCCTGGATAGAGTGCAGTGGCGCTGTGGCGGTGGGCGGCTGCCTGTGGACACCCACTGACCGGGGCTGAGTGTCCCCGAGGCCCCCTCTCCTTCAGAAGTGGGTGGCCACACTAGAGACAACTCAGCGTGGCCTTGCGGCGCGAGTGGAGGATGCAGAGGGAAGGGCCAGGCGTAACAACCTCTGCTTTGTAGGTTTTCTGGAGGGCTTTGAGGGGGGAAATATGGAGCAGTTTCTTACTCAATGGCTGGAGAGTTGGCTCCCCCCGGAGTCCCTGTCTCGCTGCTTTGTGGTGGAGTGCACCCATAGAGCTCTTATGCAGAAGCCTCTGCCTGGGGCCCGCCCGCGGCCGGTCATGGCAAAGTTGCTGAATTATCATGACCGCGATGTAATTCTCAAGCAGGCCAGGGCCAAGGAACCTCTGCTTTTTGAAAATGCTCGTATATTGATTTTTCCCAACTACACGAAACTGGTTCAGCAACAGAGGCAATCGTTTCTGGCGGCCAAGGCCCGTCTTCGAGAACTGAAACTTCCATATGCACTGCTGTATCCGGCCCAGTTGCGGGTGGTGTATCGTTCCCGCACCCATTTTTTCGACTCACCAGAAGTAGTATTTCACTGGACAGATGAGACAGTGCCGCTGCGTCCTCACATGCCACCCAGGAGGGGATCGGACTCCTCGTCTAGCGAGGCAACTCGGAAGTTGCCGCAACCGAAATCAAAGGGTCACAGACGCTCCAGATCCAGATGTCGGGCTCAACCTTGCAGTGAATCCTCCCGGGCCGGATCGCCCTCCCAGCAGACTACCTTGGCCTCATGATTGGAGGAGGTGACTGTAGTACTATGAGTCTTGGATATTGCCGCTTTGATCGGAGAAGCCCGTACATGGGCCGGTTTCTCTGTTGGACCTTCCCCGACGGAGAGAGTGCCTGTCTCCAATGGGCTCTAAGTTGGGGATCCATTGGACGGAGTGTGCCGGGACCCCCCGTTGGGGTCCGCGGGCCACACCCGCCGTGACAGATACTTCATTGTTGTTGAGGTATAGGGTGGGGGTTTGTTGGGTTGTTATTGTTATTGTTTTTATCCCCGGATCACACTTCTCTACACTAACATTAGGCCTCCGAACCCACAGCAAACATCTTTTTCTACACCGGCACACGCAACCACGGTCTTTCATGGCAGTCCCGCTAGCTAGTTCCCCGGGGCCCTCTGGTACCCTTCGAATAGTGAGTTGGAATGTTACGGGGGCTCTAGACAAAATTAAACGTGGGGCCATACTTCAACAGGCGAAGAGGGCCCGCGCTGACATACTCATGCTACAAGAAACACACCTGATGGGATCGAAAGCACTTTGTTTTCAGCGCATTGGGTACGTTCAGGTGTTTCACGTGGGGTTTGTGAGGGGGTAACGGGGGGTGGCAGTCTTGATTCATCGCCGGGTCCCATACACACATGTTAAGACGTGGGCGGACACTCAGGGGCGGTATTTGTTCCTACAGGGCATGATCTGGGAGGAATCTGTGGTGCTGGGCTGTGTCTACACCCCCCCTCTACTTTTGTGGGGTCTAGTAGAACGACTGATGACGCTATGGGCGGATATACCAGAGGGCCTATCTGTGGTTGGGGCGGACTGGAATGATGTGATGGATGTGATCAGGGATCGGTGGAGGCCTGGGGGGATACAGCGGTTCACCGGCCCACGAAATTATACTCTCTGGCATTGGGGCTTGGTTGGGAGGACCCGTGGCGCTGGTTACATGGAACTGCCCAGGGGTACACATTTCTCTCGGCGGTTCACGGTTCCTACTCCCACCTTGATTACCTGTTTGTTCCCCGGGTGGCGGCATTCAGGGTGGTCGGGCTGATATTCTTCCGAGGGGCCTCTCGGATCATTCGCCGATAGCCCTTACATTACAGGTGAGCCGGGCGAGACAGCCTTTCCACTGGCGCCTATCGGCTTGGAACCTCCAAAAGGAAGATTATAGGGAACGTATGGAAGGTGCTATTGACCAATACTTGATACTCAATGTGGGATCGGTTTCGGGGGCCGAACCCCTATGGGAGGCCTTGAAGCCCACTTTACGGGGTATCGACATCTCCCTCTGTGTGGCATCTCGCAGAGCGCGTAGGGAAGCTCTAGTACAAGCGGAGGCCAATATTATGGATTTGGATCAGCGCAGCAGGGGCGACGGGGGCAACCAGGTCCATCAACAATTGCTGCTGGCACAACAGAATTATGCCGCCCTCCTATTAGATGAGGCCCGCCATGCCTGGCTGGAAACACGCAGTCGGGTTTACCAGTGGGGAGATAAGTCGAGCAAGATGCTCCATCGGTTGTGTCAAGGGACGTTTCATTCCCAGGCTCTCCCCGGTATAGCAAATTCGGACGGGGAGTCCATCACGGACCCCTCTGAGATTGCCGAAAGTTTCGCTACGTATTACGCAGAGTTGTACACCCCCAGAGAGTGTCTTCCTGAAGATATGATAGGCCGGTTTCTTGACGACCTCCTGCCTAGGGCTCTGTCAGATGAGGCGAGTGGGGAATTGGACCTCCCCCTTACAGAGGAGGAATTGGGTGCCGCCCTAGGGGACCTTAATTCTGGGAAGGCCCCAGGGCCGAACAGGTTTCCCTGTGAATTTTTTAAGAAATAATTCTTGCAGCTAGGGCCCCACTACCTCAGGGTGGTAGAAGAGGCCCACGAGCGGGGATGCCTCCCTCGTGACTGGAGACATGCAGAGGTAGTGGTTTTTCATAAACCTGGCCGACCCCCTGATCAACACGCTTCCTACCGCCCTATTTCCCTTCTGAACGTCGAAGCCAAAATTCTGGCCAAGGCGCTTGCCAATCACCTGCAGTCCCATATTACTACTCTAGTGCACCCAGATCAGGCAGGGTTTATGCCCCAGAGGGCGACCCGACACAATATTCGACGGGCACATATTGCGGTTGCGACCATTCGAGGATTGGGTGAACGGGCAGCGCTATTACTGGCGGATATGGACAGGGCATTTAATTCCCTTAGTTGGGTGTACTTATTTGCGTTGCTAAACCGTCTGAATTTCGGACCACGCTTCTTGTCCTACCTGACTTTGCTTTTCACTGATCTCACTGCGTCAGTGCGCGTTGCCGGCTCTATCTCCTCCACCTTTTCCATTGGACGGGGCACCCGGCAGGGCTGCCCTCTGTCTCCATACCTGTTCGCATTGGCTATGGAACCCCTGGCCGCTTGGGTGCGTATCGATGCACAGGTGTCTGGATTTGAATGGCGCACGGACTATCGGATCGTATCGCATTATATGCCGACGACGTTTTGTTTTTCCTTACCGATGTGGATAAGACGGGGCCGAGATTACTCCGCATCATGCAGATCTTCGGGGAGTCGTCGGGTCTCTACATGAACCCCCGCAAGTCCACCTTGTGAGTTCTTGGGGACGCGTCGGGTCTTGGCTCCAGGGCCTCGTCGGTTCGAGTGGTCACAGGGGGCATGAATTATTTTGGAGTGTTCCTGTCGGACTCGCCCACTGTGTCTTGGGAAAGGAACCTGGTTCCGGTTTGGGAACGCGTGCAGGAGGATCTGAAGACCTGGTCCCATATGCCACTGTCAATCTATGGTAGATAGGCCATATTCAAGATGGTCTCGCTCCCCCGTCTATTATATCAATTGCAGAATCACCCCTCTCCGATTTCCCCCAGATGGTTCTGACAGGTTAATGCCGCTCTTGGTCAGTTTCTATGGGCGGGAGGAGCGGTGCGAGTTGCCCTATGGATATGTTTCCTCTCTACGTACTGTGGGGGGCTGGCGACTTCCGATATTCTTTCATACTATATGGCCTCGCACCTCCTCGTCCTGAATGAGTGGTGGTATGGGGATAGGGACGACCCGGCCTATGCAGTTGAGCGGCGCAGTATGGGGGATCTCTCCCTGCACACAATACTGTGCTCTGTCAATTAGTTGCCGTCGGCGACGAAGGTCGTTTTCCAAATTTGGCGGCAGGCCCTACGGAGGATGGGGTGGTGGAATAAACTAACGTGGGAGACCCCTCTGTGGAACAACGGGCGTCTGCCACAATTAGCCACTCTGTTGGGGTTTCGTGGATGAGATAGCATTGGTATCTCTACCCTGGGGGATGTGATGCGGGGGCCGGTCCTTAAGTCCTTTCAGGATCTACAGAAGGACTACCACATGCCGAAAACCCAATTCTATAAATAGCTCCAGTTTCGGCATGCCCTTTCCCCTAGCCTGGAGGGTTTGGAGTCACTGGCGGAGTTTAGCCCGATAGAAGCGAAGGTGTTTATGGGGGATTTTCAGGATCACAAGATCTCTAAGATTTACCAATCCCTGGTTACTCACTGCTCTCCCACACTGCAGAAGCTTAGAGGGGCCTGGGAGGGAGACGTCGTCCCACTCGATGAGGAAGACTGGACGGAGGCCTTAGCTTCCCCGCGGGGGCGGCTATAGCAATACGACTGCGCCTGGTCCAGTTTAAATATCTACATCGGGTATATTTCACAAGGTCTCGATTGTGGGCGGCGGGACTGGTAGCCTCCCCGGTGTGTCTCAGGTGCGAACGGGAGGAGGGTACCCTGATGCATACAATTTGGCACTGTTCTTCCTTGGAGGGGAGTGATGGCCTGCCTCTCTGAGGTATTGGGTTGGGACCTTCCCCACTCGCCGAAGCTGGTGCTCCTACATGTTATGGATGGGTTTGGGGGCAACATATACAAACGCCATCTCATTTTGCTTGGGTTTGTTCTGGCAAAGAGAGATATCGCTAGGGCCTGGAAGGCACCGGTGGCACCTCCAGTGTCCGCATGGAAGAATGGCCTAGACTTTTGCATGGGCTTGGAGCTTCCCATTTTTACTGCAAGAGGGTGCCCGCATAAACATTTTAAAATTTGGAAGCGATGGGCGGACTATTGAGGCTTGGAGCTGGAGCCGGTTTCTACAACGGGGCCCCTCAATCCAGTTTAGGTTTCACTTTGTTGGTGCAAACGGTGGATTATTGTGTTTTCGTGTGCTGAAATCGCTTATTGTGATGCATGTTTTATTGCTGTGCTGCTCTCGGGAGGTTGTTAGTGCAATGGGGGAGGGGTTGTTGGGATGGGGTTTTTTATATTGTTTCTTTCATCTGCGTTGCTCTTCATTTTGCCTTGATCTTATTATGAAACTGTCAAAGTCATCATGCCTTACGTTTATTATGCAGAAGTCTCTGGGTTACAGAGCTCTGCCACAAATGTGCTATTTGACGAATAAAATCTGTTTAAAAAAATATATATATATCTAAAAACCTTCCAGTTAGGAAACCTGGTACTGCAACTTCATATCAGGGGTCCTGAATATGAGCCCGGAACTTTGTCTTTAAGAGAGGTACAGCATCTTTCATCAGGGATTTGGGATCTTCCCACATGGAGAGGTGTGGTGCGGTGGCCAGGGCAGCTGACTTCGGAGCACAGGGCTCACGGTTCGATCCGTGGCTCCGGCGGCAGCTCAGCACCCACCATGTGACTCTGGGCAATAGCTCACTTAATTTCCACGACGGCCCCCAGCGCCTTGAGACCCATAAGGGTGAGTAGTTCGCGCTTTACAAATATGGATTTACATTTTTTACATAACCTTCATCCCCAATCTCGATAGCCATTGCCTCATCTCTCTGAACCACTTCACTCGTCCTACTGCTCTATCGAGATTTGGCCCTTCATCTACAGCATCTTTTACTGGGATCTGGGTTTTAGTAGTCCACATTGTGACCCAAAACACTAGAGTTTTCAGTTCTGCTATGTGCTTAATACTTTTTAGGCCAAGATCTAGCAGACCGGTAGTAATGAGGTGTTATTTGGGAGATTTAATAATGACCTTATAAATTTGTTTTCTGCCAACTCCAGTCTCTTTGTCTGTTCCAAGCTCCACAGTTCAGCACCATAGAGAGCTGACCCCAGACCTCTACCTCGATGCATTTCTAAAGCTGGGAAAATCAGGTGATAGACAGATTGGTTAAGTGTTTTGAGTCCAACCTGATTTCCCCTTTTAAGCATCGGTGGGGGTTAAAGGCCATGAATTTACTAATCTAGTCTTTGAGCAATTTATCTCTAGACAATAGTTGGTACAGGCTGTAGCAAACCTGTTCAATACATTTTGTATACCCATTGGTTTATTTGCGATTAACAGCGTGTCATCGGCAAACAGGAGTGATAGAATTTGTCTGCCTGCAAGTTTTGGAGGATCACCCCCACAGTCAAATAATGCTTTAATTAGCCCATTCATATATAAAGTGAATAGGGTTGGGCTAGAACGCAGCCTTGGCGTACTCCTTTTTGCACTCTTATCTTTCTAGTGAGTTTGCCCCCTTGATTCCATCGAACCTGAGCCTAATTATCTTGGTGCATGCGCACTATGAGTTGCAGCAACCCATTGGGAAGTCCCAGATCCCCAGAGTGACCCATAGTTTGGTGCAATTTATAGAGTCAAACGCTTGCTTAAGATCCACAAACACGACATAGAGGTGACCCTTCCTGATGGTAACTTCCTTCCAGATGAGCAATAAAAACCAGAGTACTAGTGGGTTCCCTAAAACCTGCTTGCAAATGTGACAAGATATTATTTTCCTCAATCCAAATATTTAAGTGCATCAGGATCAATTTACAAAAGACTTTCGGAGCCGTATCTATCAGGCTGATCGGTCTATAATTGGAGGGGTCACCTTTATCCCCTTTTTTAAATATCGGGATAATTTTGGCACCCTTCCAAGTGCGTGAGATATCCCCTCGACAAGCTATTGCATTGAATGTTAAATGAAGAACAGATCCCCATACGATGGGCTCTGAGCGGTAAATATCCCCATGTATCTTATCTAGACCTAGAGCTTTGCCCTTTCCCAAGCTACCAATTGCAGACAAGGTTTCTTCTAATGTGAAAAAGACTACTTCAGCTAGTTCTGTTTCTATTGGCAGACTTGGGCCAGCCTTGGAAATCTCAGGGTCATGTGGTTGAATAAAGAAACCCTCTTTTTTTACCATATGCACTGCTCCTTTGGCCAGTAAGTGCCAAAATAGCTAACAATTTTTCATTCTGGATGCTTCAAATAGAGTGCGCCAATTTTCTTCCTCCCAACCTTTCTTGGCCTCTGTCTGTATCTTTTTATAGGCTCCTCTTCTCTCAGCTTTAAGAGTGCTGCTTCCACCCTTTACTGAGGTGATTAGGGCGGTCTTAGCCTGTTTACAATTCACATTAAACCAGGGCATGTCTTTCCGCCTGGAAGTAATACTTTGTGATCGTCTACAAAAATAACTCTTAATTGCCTTGAGGAGATGGGAAAAGGTAAAAATGGTTCTCAGGTTGTTGCATCGAGAGTTACTCAGGTTAAGGAGAGCAGATACTACCTTGACATATATGGCAGCTAAAGACTTCTCATCTGTTACTACATGACTCCATTTGATCCGTCTGTCATGATTTGTGGTGACTATGGGCAGGGCCACTCTGACAGTACTATTTGCCAGATAAGGAATATCAACTAATTCCATAACCAGTGTATTATGATCACTATCATGTCTGGGTATGACGGACATAACATGTACTTTGTGCCACAGATCTAGATTGACCATTATATAATCAATCCTACTTCGAGCTTTCACCCTCTTAAAGATTAAGGTTGCTTCTGGATCAGATGGCGTCTGCCCATTACAAGCCCGTACTCCATGGGTTAGTGTAAAAGATAGAACTTGCTGCCCCACCTTTGTGCATCTCATAAGGGGAGGTACCTGCAATTATTTTATGACTCTTGCTAATTCTTCCTCTTGTATGAGATCCTGAACATAATCCACAGGCTCATATGTTACATTGAGGTCTCAAGCTACTATTAAATAGTGCCTTCTCTCTGAATTATCTAGAAAATTAGTCAAAGATGCTATTGTGGGAGATTCCTGATTTTGGTTATTAAAGCGATTGTACATATTATTTAACCTTAAAGCAAACTCCGCCGTAGGGATTTGAGGTCAATGCCTAATATGTCAGCTGACTCAATATTTAGCCTACTAGCTTTACAGGCCAGACTTGTCCTAACCCAAATAAGTAGGCCTCCAGACGGTCGACCTGCCGATGATGGTCTGGCTTGAACACTGAAGTTGGTATACCCCACTCTGAAGATTGGTTCAGTAGACCATGTTTCCTGGAACATGCATATATGGCATCCATCTATTAAGTTAGCCCAGTTGGAATCCGGCAGTTTGGACCTTAGCCCTGCGATATTCCAAGAGATAACTTTTAATTGTTTTTTGTGTATTTATAGCTCCTGTACCATAGGGCCCTCAGTTAGGTTCTCTCCACCTGGATTTGAATCTTGTTCTGGGTGAGCATAGCCTTGTGGCATAGTAATTTGCGTGTTAATGGAAGTGTTAACTCTATGGTATCTAGCCCTCTGTAGATGATTTGTTAATTATTTGGCTGGATTCTTTTTACATTCAATGGGACCACTTGTGAGCCAATCTAGGTTATCAAGGTGAAAGAGAGGCTGGGACCTATTACTAATTGATATTGCGTAAGTGTGGTGGCCCCGGTGCTGGGTCTGGGTTGAGCAACAGTCGCCAGATATAATTACGCAGGTATGCATGAGATGTCTATAAAAATACCCCAGGGGCCGAATACTGATCTGGTAATCTAAGCCACCCCATGATAACTTCTCCCCAGACTTTACCAATTGTTTAGCAAGATCGGGGGACCTGCATTTAACCACAATGCAATCCCTCTGTAGGTGTTTTCTCGAGGGGCCTATCCAACCCACTCTTCTAACAAATAAAATGTCTTGGTAGCTGGAATTAGAAAAATCTACATTGCATGATAACCAATAGCAGACTTTGTTTTCCAATTGGCTCGTGGACTCATTCTTATTAACGAGTAAGTGGGGAGCATTAGTTAAAATTGCCACATAGAGACAGCACTCCCGTGGGAGATCCAGCTTCTCCTGATTCAGAGTGCCACATGTTCTATAATCCACTTGAGGGGATTCCTCTAGGTAAGGTCTTACTTCTGCTGCTACTTTGCTTTGCATAGACCTCGGATCTCCAGAGGCCCACTATGTTGGGGGCCTCAGCTCTAGAAACACTGCCATTTGTGGGACAATCACCCCCATGCACCCCCACCCGTGAGATGGGGTTCCTTACGCTTTTACTAGCGTGCCAGGTGGTAGGGGCAGATTCACACAACTGGTCTTGAGTCTGTATGTTAGATCTAATCGCCTCTCGGTCACCTAAATCAGTGCTGCAGCTCCACAGTGCCGGCCACATTGAACTGTCAGGCTTTCTGATGCTATCTATTGTGTTTTGTAGCTCAGTCACAGAGGCCTCCAAGTTGCTTAGGTGCAGATGTATCAACATTGTCTTTTGCAAGTCCTTAATAGCGAATTTTACTGATTCGCTATTAAGGACTCGCAAAATGCAATGTAAGTAGGTTTCGCAATTAAAATAGCGATTCCTACACATTCCTTATTTGCGAGTCGCAAATTGCGAGTCGCAAATAAGGAATGGCTTCCCATTCATTTCTATGGGCCAAGAGGCCCATAGAAATGAATGGGAATTGCATGCGCAATTTGCGAGTACCCAATAGGTACTCGCAAATTCCGCATGCAATTTCAAGGGTGCAAGGGTGCCAAAAGGACACCCTGTTGCACCCCTGAAATATGCATGTGTGCACATGTGGCACACATACATGCCCTAAGGGCATGTATATGCGCCACATGGCACTTTGAAAAATGCAAAAAAGTGCATTTTTCTAGGAAATCGCAAATTACCACCAACTTGAAGTTGGTGGTAATTTGCGATTCCTTAAGTCCTGATCGCAAATTTTGGGTAGCTTCCAAAATTGCATTTCAGGAATCGCAATTTGTGATTCCTTAAATGCATTTGCAAAATAGGGAATCGCAAATTTTGCGATTCCTTATTTTGCAATGGCCTTTTGGGATGATGCATCCCAAAAGGCTTTTTCCCATTCGCAAACGGGCCGATTCTGCGAATCGGCCCATTTGCGAACGGGAAAAACGCTTCATACATCTGGCCCTTAGTCTTTTCAAGAGTGGATAGAGATTAGCAATCAATACTGACTCAAGTTTAGTAGACATTTTGTCCAGATTCACCCTAAGTGTATAGAGTCAGAGTCGGAGTTAGCGGGCTGTGTCTTATCTACGCAATGCAGCAGGGATGAATTTACCTTATCCCCGCACATTGACATGCATTTGCCATCATCTTTGATCTGGTACATGCCATTTGAATTGGGCCGGTGTGTTTGGTTCTCATCTTCCTCTTCGTTGGAGGCCCACTAGCAGTTAATAGGGAGAGATTAGGTGAGATTAGAGCAGTTGGGGCAGTTGTCAGGTCCCCGCTATTATTTTCAACCTGCTGGGTCAATTCACTTTGCGCAGTTGCAGGGTCGTAGCAGGGATTAAGATCTGCATGTGATGAGTAATTTTCTCTCCTGTCCATTGATAAGCATTGTTGAGCCAGTGTAATTTCACTATCAAGCACACTTGTGGCGCGCACCAAAAAAGACTCAAGAGTGGTGCCTTGCGGACTCTTGGGGGAGCCCTCTTTGTCCACTGTGATTTTCCTTTTTGCCATCTTTAAGGTAGGTAATGAACGAGTAACAATGAGGTAGAATAAGTGCACCTACTGCTTTGTCAGGGAGCTACAACCAGGGGGGATGGTCCAAACCAGCCATGTCCAGTCACAGGAGCTCCAGCGATGGAAGTAGGTGCCTCCGCCTCCAAACGTCTTATAGACAGCAAGGGTGGCACCCACCGTGAGAGTTCCTGGGGCTAATGGCTCCTGCCCCCTCTTTTGTATTAATGTATTAGCATCCTGTACCCCAAAAACTCCTTAATAGGGTGCTTTTTCTGCTGCAACACAATGGATGTCTCCAGCCAGGTATTTCCCGAGTCAGAGGACCAAGGAGGGGCTAAGCCCAGCCTCCACCTGTCTCTGACGGGCACAGACAGGCCCGCCCTTGTCCCGGGCTTCGCCCACGCACGTCCTGCACTGCGGGAGTTGAGCGGCACTTTTTCAATGCGTGCGGAGTAGGGACTTCCACAGTGCTCCTCCTCTTCAAGGCAGTCTAGAACATCGAGTCCCTCCACACTCCAGCACCAGCAAGATCGCATCCTACGCCACGGGAGATGAGCAGTGCTTTTACAGCGTATGCGGCGCAGTGACTCCCACAATGCTCCTCCTCTGGAAGACAGTTTGGGACACCGGGTCCCTCCGCACCCTGGCACCAGCAAGGCTGCATCCCGTGCCGCGGGAGATGAGCAGAGCTTTTACAGCACACACGGCGCAAAGACTCCCACAATGCTCCTCCTCTGCAAGGCAATCTGGGGCACCGAGTCCCTTCACTCTCTGGCACCAGCAAGATCGCGTCCTGCGCCGTGGGAGATGAGCGGCGCTTTTACATTGTGCGTGGCGCAGGGACTCCCAAAATGCTCTTCCTCTGCAAGGCAGTCTGGGATACCAAGTCTCTCCACACTCCGGCATCAGCAAGATCGCATCTTGAATATCATTGTCAGGGGGTACCATCCTTAGTGGTTTTAATTGTGTTTTATTGGCTTATCATGACATATTTCTTCTTTCACTATTGTGATGACACCCTTACGTAGTCAGTGGGCCTGGCGTTTGATAATTTCACCCTATTGTATTGTGTCTAGTATGTGTTTGGGGTCTCATGTAGTTATGGTTCAGTACACACTAGGGGTGTGAACTGTTAAGAGGGTGTCACCCTAGGAATTTCCTTCTACCATAATGCATATATTTGTAAATGAATGTATAGTGTTGAGTAGTGTGTCAGTAATAAAGCATTTTTACTTTTTGTAAGTTTTGGTGTTGTGTGTTGGTGAGCTGGGGTACTAGCCCACACTACCTCCTCTGAGTAAGCATTGGATGGCTCTGCCTGAGAGAGTCAAATGTTCTTGGTACCCAGTAGGCAGAAGGCTGTGGACTTATTACTAAGAAAGACCCACATCCTTCCCAGCTAATACCCAAATGTCCTGCACTTCAAATCCACAACAAAGCTCACCTCCTTATCAATCTCTGTGGAATATCAAGAGAAGGATGCTGAAGTTAGGATGAAAGTGACAGAAAGATGGATGATGAGGGAGAGGAGGACATTGCAGCTTTCCCTATGCATTTCTTCAGTCGTCTACTGCTCCAGGGCCAATGGGAACCTAGCTTGCCACTTGCCAGTGGACTCCAGTTGCTGCTTGTCCCAGCCTGATCCATTTGCTGCCTTTTGGCCAAGTGACACTGTCGCTTCCTGGGTTTTCCAGCTCACTGTTCTTCCCGCCAACTGAAGCCCCACCCACCCCAGGACCCACTTAATGCAATCAGCAGCACAGCTGCATTCGTAGGCACCTGGGCACCTGGCTTGCCACTTACCAGTGGCCTCCAGTTACTGCTTGTTTCAGCCTGATCCAGTTGCCGCCTTTTGAGCA
This sequence comes from Calotriton arnoldi, assembly GCA_963921515.1. NCBI lineage: Eukaryota > Metazoa > Chordata > Amphibia > Caudata > Salamandridae > Calotriton > Calotriton arnoldi. The sequence continues at coordinate 576,644 of CAWUFW010007963.1, forward strand.
ACTGACACCACCGCTGCCCGAATTTTCCCGACCAGGTTTCCAACTCATCGGTCACCCGACCAAAAGACATCCCGTCCACACCAGGAACTACTTAATGCAGGCCGCAGCGAGACTGCATTAATAGGCAACTGGGCACCTAGTTTGCCACTTGCTAGTGACCTCCAGTTCCTGCTTGTTTCAGCCTGATCCAGTTTCCGCCTTTTGACCAAGCGACAGAGCCACTGCCTGGGTTTTCCCACAGGGGTTTTCCTGCTCACTGTTCTTCCAGCCAACAGAAGCCCCGCCCACCCCAAGACCTACTTAATTAAGGCAGCAGCATGACCGTGCAGCAAACGCGCACAACAGGTGCAAAGGAATCCCAACTGTACCCATCCACACCTGGACCACGCCCAGGGCCAGAAACCATGGCCCCATGATCATCCAATGCAACACCACAGCCGCAGCCACCATGAGAGCCAATGAATGCCACCACTACCCCTCCGCCATCCTCTACGACCTCAACAACACACACCGGCAAACACGCTGCTGCTGCGCATCTTCCAGCATCACGGTAGGGACGTTCTCCTGCACCCATTGCGATTTCAGCTGCAGCACCTTAGATGCCAACACAAGCACCTCCAAACAACCGATGCACACCACCACCACTCCACACCAACTGACCCCCATGCTCCTCAATGTCCAATCCCTCAGTTAACATTCCACCCAAATCTGGGATCTCCTCAACAGCAGCACACCCGACCTTCTCTTCCTGACCAAAACATGGCTCAACCCAGCCTCCAACCCGGACATCGGCAAAGCCATCCCACCTGCCTACAAAATCATATGCCAGGACTAAACCCACAAACCAAGAGGAGGACTCACAATCATCTACAAGAACATGTTTGACTGAACCACCTTCATGGATTTGGACTCCAACCTCATGGAACACCTCCACTTCAACATACGAATGGACTACAATGCCACCCTTAAGGGAACTCTCGCCTACTGTCTCACAGGGCCCGAGCGGAATTGTACAACCACATTGCAGACTTCTTCACTTCCCTCTCCATCAGATCAACCAACTACATCTTCCTCAGTGACCTCAGTTTCCACCTGGAAGACACCACAGACCCTAATTCCAAGGCTCTTCTCAATGGCGTCAGCAACCTAGAACTCACCCAGCACATCTAAGGACCAATCCACACAGCAGGCCACTATTTTCTCCTCCGACAACAGGATCGCCACCACCCACATGGCCCTGCTCATATGGTCCGACCCCTGCATCATACATTTCAAGATACCCGCCCACCAAGCCACCCCACCAGAAAAACCCAAAGCACCATCAAGACACTGGGGCAAAATATTCAAGGAAAATTGGACAAAAATCCTACAGGAACACCCACCCAACCACACTGGGAACCTCAATGTCGATGTCAAGCTCTTCAAGAAATGGCTCAACGACTGCTCCAACCGCATCTCTCTCACAAGATACAAGACCTACAAAAAAACAAACGACCCAGCTGGTACATGAACAACCTCAGGGAGTTTAAGCAACACTGTAAACAACTGGAGAGAAACACCACCAAAAGATCCACATGCTGTCATGGCCGTGACAAGATGATCTAGGGGCTTGCCCATGGCATGACACCCCCATGGGCTGTGTGGCAAGATCCATGGCCCACTTGCTATGGTAATGTATTGGTGGCATTGCCACTTAGCACCCCGTGCATGAAGCAGCAAGTACAGTGACCCTAGTAATCCAAGATGCCACAAGACTGCATACTGACACTATAAGTATGCTGCAAGTACAATGACCCTAGTAGTCCAAGATGCTGCAAGACTGCCTACTGACACTATACGTATGCTGCATGATAACCCTGTTGCTTGGAAGACTTTATAGGAACTGTTGCTGTCTCTCCTTATTGACGATGTTTGCCATACACCTTGTTTGTTTCCTGCCTGCAACATGCCCAACACACTGAGGACTACGTATCCCAATCTCTGGAGCGTGGCAGCCATGTTGGGAGTGGCTCTTGTATAAAATGAGCCCCGCCCTTGGCTACGTGCTCGCTATTCCTCTGCCTGCTCTCGAAAGCAGTCTCTGCTGGGTTCCGGCTTCCCCACCGTGTTGGGCGTGTCCTCTTCCTTCCGTTGACTGCAACTACGAGTGGCGATACCTGCAGGGCAAATCTCCGATCACCTCAGATCCCTGATCATCAGCAAGTATTGCTGCATTTCAAAGACACCTGTCTGAAAGTTTGAGATTGGACCGATCTCGAGAGGTAAGAGCGCATCGCGCCATAACTATAGCACGTCAGAGGGCGTAGTTTTTGGAACGTTGTATGTTCGGTGCGATGCAGGTCCTGCACATTTACTCAAGAACATTGAGGCTATTTCTACCTGTTGGGGGAGTCTCTCGAAATCGGTCAGAACTTGATGCCATTCTGAGCTTAACCTAAGACACCACTTGTCTTTCAGACCATACCTTCAGCTCAAGACTACCAAAGAGAAGAGTCTAGTAGGTGTTGTATTTAATCTGAGCAGTATTCAATTGTGGTCTCAAGTGTTGTGTAGAAACCTCTTTGTCTCACTATTACATTATTGTTTTATAGGTGTGTTAACCTCATAGCCCAACTTAGGATACTGAAAGACAAAGCTCAGGTGAATAAAATAGTAATGCGAGAGCTCTGGGGAGGAAAGGGGAACACTTTAGGAAATAGGTTGCAAGCCTTTGTTCTTTCTTTACAGGTCTCCTTCCCAGCAGTTCCTTCCCCAACAACTATTCCTCCACCGGGTCACTCCAATAGTCTGCGCCGGTATGGCATTCAGACTGGGGACTGCCTGGAGGTGGACCCTTCTAGCAGCAAGCAAGCCTCGAGGAATTCTGACACTGACACATACAAAGTCACCCTCACACTCTACCACCAACAACTTTGAGATGCAAAGAAAAAGGCCCTAACTCTCAGACTCAAAGCCAGCTCCAACAACGGCAAAGAACTCTTCCCCATCATCACAGAGTTCTCCAATCCCACAGCTACCACCAACGACATCATTCATAACATGCCATCATATCTGCAAGATACGAAACATGTGCTGAATGTCATTACTGAGATTCCTTTTGATCCAAATATGTTCACTATCTAGCTTCATCTGATGTGGATTCACTATATACGAATATCCCCCAGGACGACACCCTTTTGACCATCAACACACTCTTGGAACAAAGAACAGAGGGAGGTATGACACCAACATCTTTCATAATGGATTGCGCAACCTTAGCAATGAAAAAGAATTTCTTTCAATACCAAGAATCCCTCTTTTGGCAGACATCAGGGACTTCCATGGGGAGTACATTTGCACCGAGCATGGCGAACCTGTACATGCACCAATTTGAAACAACGCATATCTACCCTCCTGAAAATCTGTATGCACTGAATATAACCACTTGGAAGAGGTATATAGATGACATTCTGGTAATCTGGGAAGGTGACCTGGATTCTCTTCTGAGTTTTTCCAGATGGCTAAACACAAGGAACAGGAACCTAAAGTTCACCTGTGAATACAGTAAGACAACGCTACCCTTCTTGGACCTCTTACTGTACCCCAAAATGGAGGCTTGTGTTCTGAGCTATATAGGAAACACATGTCACAGAACTCATTAATAGCTATCACCCACGAGCCCTGAGAAACAACTTACCTGTAGGACAATTCCTTAGGCTAAGGAGAAATTGTACTGAATTGGACAAATTCAAGGACCATGCAACGAAACTCAGCAAGAGTTTGATACAAAGATCATATCCCCCCTATCTGATTAGGAAGGCAGCAAAAAGAGCAAGAAATAACAACAGGGCAGCTCTCTTGGAATCATACACCAAACCACCGTCAGTAAGGCTAGTATGCGTGACCACGTACAGTCACCTCACGGACACAGTTAAGAAGGAGAAAAACTGGCCGATTTTGAATGTAGGGAATAGATCACTTCCTAAACCCCTTTTTGCATTTAAAAGAAGCAAGAATATAAAGGACATGGTTGTACAAACCAGACCACGGATACCAACTAAGAAACCAACATCACAACTCCGTTGGTCCTTACCCTCAGTAACAGGACACTTTCCCTGTGGGTCATGTGCAGTCTGTCCCTACACAAGACCAATACGTGAGATAGACTTAGGCCTACAACAACGTGGACGCTGAACAGACATACGAATTGCAACACTGAGGGAGTAATCTTCCTTCTAAAATGTCCCTGCAATCTAATGTATATGGGTATGACGACTCGCAAGATAAAAACAAGGATCACTGAGCACCGCAGTTCAATTAGATGCCATAAGACAAACACTAAATTGACTAGACACTTTTAAGACCAGGGCCACACAGCCAATGACATCTTCTGGCTTGTACTAGACAAACCCAACTATACCATAAACATGGGTTCACTAGAATCAGTACTCTTTTATAGAGAACAGCGCTGGGTTTTCAAACTGAAATGTGACAGCAGAGGTCTTAACGACGACATACCTTGGACCAGTCTGTCCAGATAGATAGATGGGTCGACATCTCTGGTTCCTGTTTGGGCAGGACTGCATGGTGAGTGTGGGGCGCGTGCATCTCTCCACACTGGGCCCACACGTGCATGCGTCCCAAAACCATCCATATTGGCCGCTCACCAGAGCTACTGTTCCTTCCTCCAGTTTCTGCATCACTTTTTCATACCTTCCCACATCCACCAGCGACTCTCAGCACTGCATATACTGGATGCTGAGTTCCCTTTATTCCATGTGTTTCACACATGCAGGGCCCACTGTTTCCATTAAGACACGGAACACCACCTCTGTGTCGTGTTCCCTATCCTGCATGTTTCAACAAAGGGGCCGCACCGTTCGGGCTTACCAGCCCTGTAGACTAGTCTCCTCACTTCTCCCTGGGACGCAGCCCCCTGCCACACTGGGCAGCTCCTTTGCTCTAGCGGGACCACTGATCCCATTATTCCCATGGTCCCACATGTGACCAGCACGTATGTTCATGCACGTACTGCACGCGTTCCACTGCCCCCCTCCTAGGGAGATTATTCTACTACCGTGCCTGTACATCCCTCCGGACAGTGAACTGGCTTACCCCAAACAGCATGTTGAAGCAGTGAGGCACAGAGAGCCTTTGGCTCTCATTCACCACTATTCATACGCTCATCTTTGAGAAAACACCTCAGCTCCTCCCCTCAGGGAGCCGTAGCCCACACCTCGGTGTGAGGTAGAAACCCATATGATGAAGCATGTCACCTAACGGTGAGTGAGGGTTCTTGTCCTGAAGGAAATTTCTCCTCCTGTCTCTTCTACAGACATTACACCACCTCTACCTTCTTTTTCTCTCTTTCACTTATAAACAGGCGTACTCTGTGTGATAACAAACAATAACATCATCCCATCCCAAGCAATTTGTAACAACCTCTCAAACGTCTTCTAATAGAAGATGGCCGAACAAAGAAACCAGCACCCTGATGAATACAGACCACTCAGGAGCCCCCTCAGACCCATGCCCCTTCTTCATATACAACCTTTGAAGAACCATCATCTCCCCGCACTCATCGCTATCATCAACACCTCCATAACCACCATCACCTTCTCGCTTTGCTGGAAAAATGCAGAAGTCAACGCCTAATTGAAGAAACCAACAGCGGACCCCCATCACCCTCAGCAGCTACAGACCCATCTCGCTCCTCTCTTTTCCAGCTAAATTCATGGAGAAAGCCATCAATACTCAACTCGCAGACCACCCAGAACTACACCACCTCCTAGACTGCTCTTAATCAGGCTTTTGCACTGCAGCACAGAAACAGCCCTCATTGCGGCCACTGATGACATCAGAAGCATCCTTGACCGATGAGAAATGGCTATAATCATCATCCTCTACCTCTCTGCAGCTTTTGATACGGTCTCCTAAAAAGTCAATCAACAGAAAGCTTCAGCACTTGGGTATCTGCGCACCAGCCCTCAATGGGGAAACCCTTCTTCCTCATGGACAGAACTCATTGAGTCAGTCTTACCACTCACGACTCAGAACTCAAGAAATTCATCTGCAGAGTCCCTCAAGGATTGTTGCGCAGCCCAACACTCTTCAACATCTACATGACGCCTCTTGTGGACATCGTTAGAGCCCACGGCATCAACATAGTATCCTACACTAATGACACACAGCTCATCCTCTTCCTTACCGACTCAACCAGCACCACCAAAGCAAACTGTGCCAACTGCATGAGCAACATTGCTGCTTGGATGAAAAACATCTGCCTCCAGCTCAGCACAGACAAAACTGAAGTCCTAATCTTCGGCAACAACCACGCCCCGGGACGCCTCCTGGTGGCCTTCTGAACTTGGCCCCCCCCTCCGGACCACGCTAAAGAACCTTGAGTTCATCCTGGACACCAACTTCTCCATGAGCAAAAGATCAATGCCATCTGCTGATCATGCTTCCGCATATTGCGAATGCTATGCAAGATTTTCAAGTGGATCCCACTGAACACCAGACGAACGGTCATCTAGTCCCTTATCACAAGTAGACTATGTAGGAAGCTGGCTCTGTATATACTTTTCCAAAATGAGGTATAGTGTGCACAGAGTCCAGTGGATCCCCAAAGGTAGGCAGAGGTAAAAGTAGATAGCACCTTACTCTCTATTTGTGGTAGTGTGGGCGAGCAGTAACGCTTTATCAGAGGATAGTGTTAAGCATTTATTGTGCACACTCAGGTAAGAAATGATGTCACACACTCAACAACTAAACTCAGACCAATTTGTTTTTATCAAAAATAAAATGTTGTTATTTTATTTCTAGAACCAAGCCAAGCCTGGTGCAGGTAAGTGAAATAATACTTTGCAAAATCTTACGCATTGATTTACAGTTGAATGCAGATTCAAATGCAGTTGGTTGAATTACAGGTAAGTAAACAGTTCGAAATTACTTTTTAGTTACTTTACAGATTACTGGACACATTACTTTTTAGATTACTTTTTAAGTTACTTTTGCTAATCAGTGTGATATGCCTAGGTATTACACTGAGACATTTCCTAGACAAAGGGTAAGTAATTCACTTTTAGTATATTTGCAGTTTTTCAATGTTTCATACAAACCAACTCCACACTTAGAAGAATTTTCAAGGACAAGCAGTCAATGCAATCCTATGGAAGGAAATGAAGTTAAAGGTTTGCAGGTAAGTTCTTATTTGTGGAAGTTGGTATTCTAGGGTTAGAACCAGGGTTCCCCCAGGGTCGAGGATGCACTCTCAGAAGACCCTCAGTGGCTCTAGGGCGGCCGGGTGCAGAGTGCTGAGGCCCAATGTTATCCAATGGGGGATAGGGGGCCTCCATTAGGTGGCTGCTAACGAGCAGGCCACCAGGTTGTGGGAGCAAAGCTCCTGGACTTAAGCTCAGGGCAAAGGGGGGATCCAGTTTAGTACACAAGGTGCACACACAGCGGCACATGGGCGGCCTGGTGCAGAGTGCTGTTTTGGCATTGGGTGCCCTGTTGTTTTCAAAGGGAGTTGCCGGTTTGGGATTTTGGCTGCAGGCTTGGTCCAGGAAGACTTCCGGGAGGAACCAACAGCTGGACAGGTAAGTTGGAGGGCTCAGGCACGTAGGTGCACCTCTGGTTCTCTTCTCCAGGGTACAGGGCGGCTGGATGCAGGCGTGTCTTTTGAGGTCGGATTTCACCTTACTGGGCCACTCGATGGTTGAGGAGTCTCCGTGCAAAGGCTGCAGGCAACGTCGGGGAGTCCCGGAGGGGTCAACCCACAGTGGAATCGGACTCTGGAGCACTGGGGGACCTCACTGGGACCATTCGGCAACACTGATTAAGGGCCGTATATGTCAAGTGCAGTGGTGGTTCCAGGCATCTGGTTTCTTTGTCCTCAACAGGCTCAGAGTCTATTTTGGGAGGTTTTTTTTAACAGGGCTGCGGTTCACAGGAAATCTGGTCTTTGTTGAAGGCAATCAGTCTTCCCAGGGTTCTGGAGGTCACTGTCTGCAGGATAAGGTGACTTTTGGGTCAGGATCTCTAGAAACTGCAGACAGGCCGGCTGGGATGGGGCCAAGTCAGTTCTTCTGTGCAGTCTCCTCTGCTGGGCGTCTTCTTTCATCCTTCTTCTTCTTAGGTTGCAGGAATCTGTCTTCTTGGTTCAGGGATGCCCCCTAAATACTGTATTTAGGGGGCATTTTAGGGGTCTCGAGATCAGTAGCCCTTAGGGTGACTACACCTTTGGGGTGCTCACCCCACATGGAGGAGTGGACACAATCCCTAAGCCTGATTGGAGAGTGCCTGCCACCTGCAAGATGGCGGGCACTGAAGAGTGGGCTTCACCTCGCCTCCCCCACCTGGGGGGTGGCTGTGGCAGAGGTGGGCACACCTCCTGGGCTGCTCTAATTTTTCCTGCCTGTCTTCCCACCGAAAAGGAGGGGAGACAGGAAGGGGGCCTGCTCCTGATAGCAGGAGAGGCTCGGGTGGCATTACAAAGTTGGCAAGGCCTTTGAAGCTCCCCTGCCTCAGATAGCTCTTCCTGACCTGGGGGAGGTGTGACTACCTCCGCCTAGGAAAGGCTTTGTTTCTGGGCTCAGGGAGTGAAGGCTCCCACCCCAGGGGTACAGAAACATGTCTCGTGGTGGCAGGCTGGTGTGTACCAGTCAGGGAATCCACCAGAGGCTGGTCGTTTTTCAGGGGGCATCTCTAGGATGCCCTCTGAGTGCATTTTTCATTAAATCCCACACTGGCATCAGTGTGGGTTTACTGTGCTGAGAAGTTTGATACTAAACTTTCCAAGTTTCAGTAAAGCCATTATGGTGCTGTGGAGTTCGTAATGACAAACTCCCAGCACTATATACTCCTAATGGCATTACTGCACTTACAATGTCTACAAATTGGTCTAAACACTGTAGGGGTGCAGGGCTCATGCACCTGTACCCTCACCACTGGTATAGTGCATCCAGCTAGAGGGGTGGCTGACCTATGCTAGGGCAGTGGGTTGTAGGCATGGCACACAGGGATGTGTGCCATGTCGACTCTTCACTTTGTTCTCCACCACAACACGCAGCCTGCAATGGCAGTGTGTGTGTGTAAAGATACAAGGCCTCTAAGGGTGGCACAATAAGTGCTGCAGCCCTTAGAGGCCTTCCCTGGCCACGGTTCCCTTGGTAACCATGGTACCTTTTACAAGAGACTGACATGTGGCCATAGAGGTGCCAATTGGGGGTACAAGGTACAGTTGTGGGAAAGAACACAGGCCCTGGGAACCTGATTGGCAGGGACCCAGGGCACATCAAGTTAAAGTGCATCAGAAACCTGTCAAAAAGTGGGGGGGGTTACTGCAACAGAAACCCAGGTTCCTATAGACTTCCAGAAACAGCCTCGACATTGGAAACCAAGCCCATGTCATACGCTGACTCCAAACCACCCAGAATGCCGCCGCCAAACTCATCCTGAACATCCTGCCAAAAAACCAACTCTCCCCACACCTCAACAATCTCCACTGGCTCCCAGTCCAGGAAAGATGTATGTTCAGGCTACTCAACCACGCCTACAAAGCTCTCCACACTGGTCCAGATTACCTCAACAACCAACCCACCAGAAATCTTCAATCTGCATCCCAATCAAGAGCACACCTCCCTCACATCAAGAAGACCAGAAGCAGAGGACGTTCCTTGTCATACCTCCCAGCCAAGACCTGGAACGAGCTTCTGAAATACCTCAGAACCTTGCCCTCTTTCATGGGCTTCCGAAGGAATCTCAATACATTGTTCTTTCAGACAAAGCAGGCATGATCTGCTCCTCCCTCCTCAGGCCTGCCCTACTCAGTGCCTGGATACCCTCGCGGTTAATTGGCCGCACCCTACAAATTCACATAACATAACATAACATGGCAAGGAACAAATCAATCACAGGATGTCTTTTGATACTGAAGATGAAGGTATCACAGTCATGCTTTTGCTCACCTCCAACCTCTCACTATGAGCACCCCCATTTTAGCCAGGAGTGGCTTGTGCTGTTGGTGACTTCAGCCACATGCTACCCCAACACCAGAGAAAAGAAAGCAATTAGAGTCTGCCCTCAAGAACACATGTGCCCCACAGTATCATGCCTCTACTAGAGTTCAAACATCAAAAACAGACAAAGACAGACATGACATTAGCAGAAACAAAGTAACCCAACGGACATTTTATAGGCAATTCAAACAACAGTGGTTAGGCTATATGTCTGGGCAAACATGTGTGTTCCTATTAATTACAAGTCCAAAAGTTCTTTATGTACGGTGCTCCAAGGAGATTAAATGGCCACCACACCTCAACATAGGGAGGCAACGCTCCCCACAGTACAGAATAATACTTGTGAGCTCCATAATGAAAATCAAGATTCAAATTGTTCCAAAGTTGTTCTTTTAATTTTCTTTTATTTGCATATTCTCATGCATCCAGCAATTTTTCTCAGTTTTTCAGCCAACAAGTGTTTCATCATAAAGGTACATCAACCAATGAAATCCTCAGGGCTAGAACAACAAGTTGAAAATTGTATATCAGTACCAAAGTATGGCTCTCTAATAACCCTGGCCGGAAAACTCTGCACTCCGCAACGGAGCGTAGCTTTTTTTATGTTCGCGCGCCCAAAATGCGTTTTTACGTGTGCGGGAGCAACTTGACGGGTGTCTGCGATCGCCGACGAGATTTCCCAACCATTCGCGAGCGCCACGAGACTTGGTAGCCGGTCGCACGGTTCCGTGAGAGTGTGCAATCGCGAACACGTCATTCGGGTGCGCCATCGGACTTCCGGCAGAAGTTTTGTGAAGAATGCGATCCCGAACACGCAGAATCTGCAATCTGGAGAAGGTTCTCTCCCAAGCAGCCTTAAAACCTTCTCGAAAAGACGATTTGGATTAGAAAAACTCCTCAGAATGACATTTGGCTGTACTTTTTTGTGCAAGGAGTCCTTTTTGCTTTTTTACTTTTTTTTTTAAGAGGAAGGAAGTGCCCCAGTGTCTCCAAATTCCTGTTCCTGTCCAGCAGGCTCTTCCCAGTGCTTTGGCCATCTCCTGTTCACTTTTCATTTGAATTTGGAGCTGGAAGGATCTCTCTTTGTGTCTGCTGCATCATATATATCATTGGATTTGAGGACTTTTGAATTCGAGATTTCACAAGTAAGTTTGAAAATTGGTGTTGTTTGTTTGATTGGGGTATTGCACCTATATTTCTTTGTACTTTTTAAAATTATTGTGCTGTGTGGCCTGTAGTTTCAGTAGGGGCCTAGTTGTTTCTTTTGTAAGTAATTTTTCTTCTTTTATAAAGGAAACATGTTTCACAGTTCACTACATTTTCTCCAACTTTTGAAATCAATTTGCAATATTTATTTAATTCACTAGCCCAGTAGTCTGCCAATAGGCCTTTCAGCCAGTAGGCACAGAGCTACTCATGGGTGAATGAAACAACTGTTTCTGTGGTGCCTGTTGAATTTAAACATCATTTAGGGCATGGATGACATTGGATTGAAATGCAAAATGTGTTTTTTTTGGTATTTCACTTTTTTTCATGTGTGTTAAATAAATGCCTTTGTTGGATGTGTGTGGTTGTTGTGTAACTTGCAAACCTTTTTTAGCCCTGTGGATTTTCGTTTTGGCATAGTTTCATTAAAGCTGTGTTGTTTAGCATGCCTCCTTTGTCTGGCCAGTATGTTGTCAGTGTCTTTGTAATAGTGGGCCAGCATTTGCCTTGGCTGAGCCTCCCCGTGTGGCCAGGGGTCATTTTGTAAAGTCTGTGTTCATATAGGCCTGCTTAAGTTCATTGTTTTCCAGGCCTCCTGCTTGTTGTGAGTGACCATGTTGCTGGTGGCCATTTTGTGGTGGTAGTTAGTGTGCTTTTGCCATAGGCCTGCATGTCTTTCCTTTGTTCCACTTGGCTTACTGCTTCTTGTTGTGGTAGACTGGCAATGTGGCTGTCGGCCATTTTGTGAAGGCAGACAGTGTGCTTTTGCCATAGGCCTGCGTTGTCTGTCTTCCCTTTCTTGTTGTTGTGGCCTGGCCATGTGGGTGTCGGCCATTTGTGGAGGCAGCCAGTGTGCTTTTGCCATAGGCCTGCATTGTCTGTTGTTCCTTTCTTGTTGTTGTGGACTGGCCGTGTGGCTGGCGGCCATTTTGTGAAGGCAGCCAGTGTGCTTTTGCCATAGGCCTGCATTGTCTGTCTTCCCTTTCTTGTTGTTGTGGCCTGGCCATGTGGCCGGTGGCCATTTTGTGAAGGCAGCCAGTGTGCTTTTGCCATAGGCCTATATTGTCTGTCTTCCCTTTCTTGTTGTTGTGGCCTAGCCATGTGGCTGGCAGCCATTTTGTGAAGGCAGCCAGTGTGATTTTGCCATAGGCCTGCATTGTCTGTCTTCCCTTTCTTGTTGTTGTGATCTGGCCATGTGGCTGGCGGCCATTTTTGAAGGGGCAGGCAGTGTGCTTCTGCATTAGGCCTGAAAGCCTTCTTTATGGTGGCCATGCCTTCTTGCTGGTTGTTGTTTTGCATGCAATTTTTTCTTCTTTTATCCAGCAAAAAATGTAGCACAGTTCACTACATTTTCTAATAAATTTGCAATATTATTGATTTGAATTGATTCACTATGTGGCCTAGCCTGCCAATGGGTTTTCCAACCAATAGGCCCAGAGCTACTGTCATGGGTGCATGAAACAACTTTTTCTGTGGTGTCTGTTGAATTTAAACATCATTTAGGGCATGGATGGCATTGGATTGAAATGTAAAATGTGTTTTTTTTGGTATTTCACTTCTTTTGATGTGTGTTAAATAAATGCCTTTGTTGGATGTGTGTAGTTGTTGTGTAACTTGCAAACCTTTTTTAGCCCTGTGGATTTTCGTTTTTGGCATTGTTGCATTAAAGCTGTGTTTAGCATGCCTCCTTTGTCTGCCAGTGTGTGAGTGTAGTTTGTAATAGTGGGCCAGCATTTGCCTTGGCTGAGCCTCCCCATGTGGCCAGGGGCCATTTTGTAAAGTCTGTGTCCATATAGGCCTGCATTCATTGTTTCCCAGGCCTCCTGCTTGTTGTGAGTGACCATGTGGCTGGCAGCCATTTTGTGGTGGCATTTAGTGTGCTTTTGCCATAGGCCTGCATGTCTTTTCCTTTGTTCCTCTTGGCTTATTGCTTCCATCCATTGTCATTTGTCAGCTGTAGCTCCCTGAATGTTGCATTCCCACGTGATGCACAATGCCAAACCGTTACATTTGTATTTTTGTTGTTGTTCTTCTTCTTTCCTATCCTTCATGAGTGTACTGTACAGTACACCATGAAAGCCCTTATTGTTGTCAAAGTCTCACAAATGGCTACAATGTATTGTTAATTGTTTTAATAACTGAGGTAATAAATTTAATAATATTAATTAATAACACTAACAAGTGTGACCACACACTAAGTTATATTATATTTGTATGGACCAGTAGTAATTGAAACACAACAATGAATGCCACGTTTCACTGATGTTCTTCTTTGCTTTTAGGTGCACAAAATAGGAGACAACATCACCCATTGTACTCTCAGACAGAAGGCCTGCGCACGACGTCATGTGACGTGTGACCACAGACATCTCTTCAACTTGGGCCACTGCTTGCTGACATCTTCAAGATGGCCCCAAAGAAAGGTACCAGGTCCAGTACCAAGAAAGTTGCCAGTGAGAAGAAGGCACTGCCACTTACCAAGATGGGTATGTCACCCTAGACCTTTTTTGGGAAGCCAAAAATTGCGCCTGCAGCAGCGGTGTCCGGAGAGCAAGCTGGGAGCAGCACCCCCGCATCAGTGGACCCACTTCACCAACCTAGGCCCAAGCCCATGTCTGTCGCAGAGGCAGCCAGTCTAATCACGAGTCCAAAGCCAACGAGCAGTGATGTTGAAACTTATCGCTATCGCAAAGTAGTACCCAATCAATGCAGGAAACTCAGATAAGTGGGCAACAACAGCTGCAACCACCCCCAATAGTAGTTGTTCCTCATGAAGTAGTGGCAGTTCAGGAGATCAAGCTTCCTGCAGAGGAAGAAGAAGAGCAAACCACTCTTTCAGACGATCCATTGTCTTCCAGAACCCCAGCAAGGAAAAGGAGGGTTAGTCCATCAACTTCTTCTGCAATCCCCCTTCTGATGATCTAGACCCCACTTGGAAGCCACCTCAGTCTGAGAGTGAGACACGCCGTGAGACAAGGCTAGGGAAAGGGAAGGTTCCAGAAAGCCTTCGAGTTATGGCGGTGGATGTAGAAGAGGAGGATGATGACGAGCCAGTCATCATGGACATTAGTCCCGCCCCAGTGGAGACCGACATTACCCCATCCCAAATTGCTCTGAGGGATTTGGCACGGATACAACCAGCACAGATGATACCACCAACACCACCTCCAACTTCCATATTTCGCCGGCAGCGACCTACATCCACCACAACCACCTCAGTAGAAGTAGGTACTGCAGAGAGTCAAACGTCACGCCCACCTACCAGTTCACCCGACATTGCAAGTGGCACCAGCAGTGCCAGAAAGTTAACCCCCCCAGTTTGGGACTTCTTTTTGGTTAGCAGGAAGGAGGTAAACATTGCTATATGCTCCATTTGTGGACAAGGTGCTAGTCGGGGTAAGCTTGGTACAAACGATGGTACCGGAGGCCAAACAACCCATCAGAGAAAACACAATTTGATCCAGTGGGAGGTGCACCTTAGCAGGCAAAAAACTGCACGTGTTGTTGGTGGAGGGGATGAAGAAGAAGATCCGATCACGGTGGAAGGTGAACAAGAGAGAGACATTTTCTCTGTTACAAAAAGCAGCCCTGTCTCCGGCAGTGCAGTGGTACTGCCCACATCATCATCAGCAACATTGCAATGGCACAAGAGTCAGGGTGAGACACCAAGGGGGTCCCAGGCAAGAGAGTACCACAACGAAAAAACATGCATTGAGCCTAACATCTTCCGTCAAGAAGTCACCTGCATCAGTGGCACCTGAAAAGAAAAAAATCCAGGCTACCATTCTCAGCATGTTCAGGTCGGAGGGGCAGTACGAACGTAACCACCCAATGGCACGTTTGTACGACACGAAGCTGGCTAAAATGTTAGTGCTGGACCTCCTCCCTGTTGTGGAAGGGGTGGGTTTTCTTGAATTTGTGGCAGCCGTCTGCCCAAAATTGAAGGTTCCCAGCTGGTCCTATTTCGCCAGAGTTGCTGTTCCAGCACTACATCATGACATGCTGGAATTGCTTGGACAAGCTTTGCAGCAGAGTGCTGTTCACACTATCCACCTGACAACAGACATGTGGCCCAGTTGCCAAGCCACTGATTACATGTGCATCACTGCACACTGGATCTCTTTTGTGGGGTTTAGAGAAAAGATATCTGCAGCAGGTGTTGTTGACACTGCTGAGACTTTTAATGCCGCTCAGAAACATGCAACTGTAGCCATGTTCGCCATGGAGAAATCTCATACTGCTGCAAACATTTTGGAGGACTTTAAGACTTTGATAGCAAGGTCTTTGAATAGCTGCGCCCAAGAGGGCTTAACATTGGTTTTGTTGCCACGGACAATGGCAGTAATATGGTTAAGGCCATGGCCGATGGTGGCTATTTCAGGGTCCTGTGTTTGGTGCACTGCATTAACATCATTGTTCAAGACTTTCTGAAAAAAAAAGACAGAGTCAGCAACTTACTGACCACCTGCAGAAGAATCTGCACACGTTTCAGCCATTCTTTTGAAGCCCGAAAGCAGCTGAGGATCATTCAACGTGATAATAGAATGCCAGTTAAAGCACTCATCCAGGAGGTGCCAACACATTGGAACTCAACTTATTACATGCTTGAAAGTCTGTTTGAGCAGTACAGACTAATCAATGAATATGTCATGAAAAGAGGGGATGCTACTGTGAAAGGGATGATCATTGAGATGGACCAATGGGACCTAGTTGAATGCCTGACAGAGATGCTACATCCTTTCGAGGTCTTCACACGTGAAGTCAGCAAGAAGGACTGTACTATGGGCTAAGCTATCCCATTGTTGCACATGCTACAGAAACAGCTGAAGGGGGTGTCTGCAATGTACACAGGTGTGGAGGAAAAAAAAGAAGCATATGAATTGGTGGAGAGCTTAACTCTTCGCTTATCTGAAAAGACAAGGGTGCCAAGAGGTATTGTGTCATCCAACCATTACATTTATGCCATAATTCTGGATCCACGGTACAAACCATTACTGCACACTTTTATTCCTTTTTCAGATGGGGATGTTGCTAACTACAAAACTTGGATAGCTGAGGAAGCCAGTCAGCTATAAACAGAATGGCTGGGAATTAGAGGCCCCCTACTCCAGGGCACAACAAGTACTGCAGGGCAGCTAGCTTCAAGTTTAACTTCAGAGCCTAAGGGCAGTGCGGTTGGCTCACAGCAGCCAAAACCACCAACAACACCAAGAACAACATCAACAACAACAACAAGAACAGGAGCATCAGCCCCAAAATCGGCACAGGAATGGTTTCTACAGCAAGGGCTTAAGTCCAGTTCTGAGGCAAAGGCAAAAGAGGCCGAGCAAAGCGGAGCACCCCAGAGCATTGAGCAGATGGTCCAGGCCTATCTGGATGACCCAACAGAGGTCTACTTTGATCAAAACCCATTGCTGTATTGGTATTGAAAAAGGCACCAATGGCCAGTGCTCAGCAGGCTGGCAAAATCTATCTGGCTTGCCCTATCGCAAGTGTCTCTTCTGAGCATGTTTTCAGTGCTGCTGGTGCCGTTCTGACAGTGAGAAGTACCAGACTCTCGCCCCAAAACGGAGAGAGGTTAACCATGATCAAAATGAATCAGCACTTTGTATCACCGGATTACACCATACCTGAAGTAGCACAGCAGGATGATGATGGCGACTCAGGTCATGGAAGTAGTGTGTTAGGTGCCCTACTTCTGGGTGAACCACCAGAGTTTTAGGATAAGCTCTACTTCCCTGGTAACTAGGCTTTCGAGTTACTGTCTTTCTTGCTTTGACGCCGCCAAAAAATCCCCCCAAAAAGATATAGCTAAGGAATATTATTTACTTTTATTATTTGTGTGTGTCACTGTCTTTCTGGTTCGAATCACAACAAATCCATCACCACCGTCTTACTCTTTTATTGCCGTATTGGAGTTGCAACTGTGTGCAGTCAGTGAAGAAGTAAGTCCACTCCTCCGAGTCCTGACTCGCCCTAAATCCATTTCCCTCAAGCCGGACATTGGATGGAGAATAGTACAACAAATGTGAAATATGTGCATGCCTCGAGTCCCTCCAAAGAACCTGACTATATTTCTATCCTCCTTTCCGAGCCTAGAGGGACTGCCCTGGAAGAACAGGTAAATGATGGCATGCATTGCACGCTGACTCTGAGTGATTGGTGTTTGTGTTGTTGTGCATGATATCTACTAGTATTTAATCTACACACAAAAAAGTGACTCAAGTCAATGTTTCCCTTCTTGTTGTTCAATAACAGAATTGTACTACTGCAGGCCGATCCATTGCATTTTTGATTCTGGACTCACTCCGGACACTACAGAGTTGGACACCATGACCATACCATACTCGCAGTCAGTCAGTAGGATCGGAGATGATTGATGGAATAACTCAGGGCATTTCATGAAGTGGCCTAAAAGGTAATCAACAACAACAACACCAGACCTACATGTCTGTATAGTGGTGGAGGTGAGTGTGGTGGTATGACTGACAGCAGTGCATTGATTTTGTTACTTAATTTGGAAAATGCTATGTTGCTGTGTGTGTGTATGTGTGCTCAGTGCTGTCTGGCTCAAAATCTAAGCTAAGTGAAGCTTGGGTGGGCGGGCCTACTCCTGTTGTTGGAGGTAACTGCTGGAAACAGAGTAGACATGATTTAGCCATGCCGCCTCTGAAAGTTTTCTTGTTGCACTCCTCCTTAATTTATGCTGTTTAACTCAATTTTTCTCCTTGATTTTTCAATATCCTTTTTGTTTTTCCATCTACACTTACAGGCTGGCCTTTACCCTGTGCTATACTGGGAAAAACAACTTGCACTTACCTTACCAAACCGCATCCACCAGGCCAACACCCAAGATTGACAGACGGACAGTCCAAGGAAGGACCAACAGGAATGCCGAGATGCAACTCCCAATTTGACAATAATTATAGTATCATTTCATTTGATTATTTTTTCGCTTCAATCATTACGACTGTTTGTGTTGTTGTTTATTATGTTTGCTCATATTTGACTCCTACAGATATTTTTTAATCTTCTTTGCTAGCTTTAAAAGGAAGCCCGGTACAACAGAACATAAAATGTATGTAACTTGGGTCTCTCTGGGGGCAGACAGGGAAGGTAATTGCATAATAATAATTAATAATATACTGCTGCCCTGTACTACTAGTCTAGTACTACTCATCAAGTCATCATCATGCATGCATTTCCTTTTTCTCCCTTAACAGATTTATGATGGTCGGCTGCCAAGATTGTGTGTTGTCCATGTGTAGTGCTTGTCTTTGTCAAACCTTTCCCTCAAATCCCCCTTCTCAACTATTCATCAAACTCTAACCCTCGTCCCCCGGGCCGTGTGATTTATATTGAGGTGTGACTAAATTACATTTACACCAATTATTGATCACACACTTGCTGGGACTGATGTGGTGAAAGCAACAATAACTCAAGGCAGGACGAAGATCTTCTTCTGCTTTAAGTATATACCTCACTTTAGCCCACACTGGCAATATTAGATTGCCCACCCATGCACAGTATTCGATATTCAAATTTCTTTTCCAGAGGAACATGAATAATCCATCAAAATATTATAATTGGTTGCCAGCATCGAATCATAAATCATCCTAGTTCCAGCACTAAAGGTTACGAAGCCGCTTGTCCGCTTCATTATCATAGCTAGAGTCGACTTCAGTTTGTAACTTGTACTAGGCTAGCCATCCAGGCATTCTGGTTTATTTTACTTTAGCATTGCTTATCATCATCATGGTTTCTTGTTTGGCACTCTTCTTGTGTACTGTATTTCCCGAGTCTCCCTCAGGTGACTGACTGTCTCATTTTCTTGTTTTGCAAATGCTACTGTCAGTGTCTAATACTACTACTACCACCACCATGACACCTTGGGAAACCAAATCATCACCATGCAGCCATCGCTTCACCTAAGTATAAATAAACATCAATCACAGGTCAGAGAAGAAGTTTGGGGGAACCATAATTAATAATATGGAAATTAATTCATTAATTCACACACCCACACCCTTCCGAGTCCATAGGGGTTTTAGTTGCCGACTGCATAGACTAGGAGGAGAGACTGACATTACTAGTAGGACAAGTCACAAGTGAGGGTACCGCATCTATCTGTTGGTGTGTTACACTATCGGCAGATTATTTCAATCAAAAACTGGCTGTGGCCCTGCTGCAGCAAAGGAAACCGTTTGACGTAAAAGAGTAACCCCCCTACAAAACATTTACATCATATGTAAACTATAAATAATTTATTCCCGTAACAAATAAACTAATGAAAAAAAACCACAACACCTGACCCACCCCTCTCCCTAACCCCAACCAATGTCCATCATGAGTCCAATGTTCATTGTCCATAAACCCCAACTTTTCCCCAACGCCCAATTCCCACCCACCCAAAAAAAGTTTAAGAAAGGGGCAAGGCGACGGAGTTCTAGTGGCGGGCTCGCCGGATCTAGTCACTCTCCAGGGCATTTATCCGCTCCTCTAGGCACGCCATCTGGAGGAACATGTGGCGCTTAAATGCCTTGCAGTTGCGTGCAGAGGGGTGGGCAGCAGTGTTCAAAGAAAAAGTGCGATGAGAGGCTGCCAGACCACGGCGCCATACCACGGGAGGCACTGCCGCCTCCTCCTCCGCCAGAACCACCAGCTGCCGATATTCCATATGGATGACCTCCTGCTTCCGTTGAAAGAAAAAAGACAATTGTAACCAATACTCTTAGCAAAACAGTAACACAAAATTAATTATACACATAAAATTATAGTGGCACAGTAGCACTAGCAAGAACAGAACATAACATTTGTGGTATCTTCCCACTTCCTCTGCCTCTAACATTTGTGGGAGTTTCAGGCATTACTAGGCACTATGGAGTAGACAAGTCTTATTCTTCTCTCTCTCTTGTTTAGCTAAATTTAACCTTGTAGGAATGCCAGCTCAGTCAGCTTGTGCCCTAGACAGACATACTCGTGTCGCAGACTCACGTTATTTTTATTTACTACTGTCTGCAGGTGGGGCAGCTGTAGTCTACAACTACACAATTATCTTATTTTTCTATTATGGCCATACTCTGTTACATCAATGGGAACTGCTCAATTTCACTTTCATCCTGACTACTACAACAAGGCACATGATATCTGATCTGAATGATTATATATGGGACGACGTGAGGTACTATTTATTGATTGTGTAACCATGCAGTCAATAGGCCACCCATGGCTGACACAGTTGAAATGACATAGGTAGGGAGTGGGCCTCAGAGTCGGAGTGAGGCGATTGATAATGGGTTGGTATGGGTACATACATACACAATATATATGTTGTGTTTGCAATACAACCTAAAATTAAAAACCTTGAAAAAAAACAGTCCTTGTTTCTCTTCCCAGTGATTTTTCCATTTATAATTGCATTGCTCTTCTAGCATTATATTTTTTTTATTCTAATCTTATTCTTATATTCACCCTTGGCTTTGCTACTCTGGCACGGTTTATTTTTCTTTTACATTCTCTTCATCCAGTGACAGACTCCACCTATGCTATGATTGAATACCATCCAGGCATCCATCCATTCAAAGTAAACATGCTATCATACTTCTTAATCTCTCAACAAACCTTTCACCAACAACATACATTTGTAATTTATTTTAAACTACCACCCATGCGTCCTTGCTTGCCCCATGAGTTTGACCCATCAAACCCCCTGGAGGACTCCTATCACCCATACAGTTTCACCCAACTAGGCAGGCATCCTTTCTTTCACCTTTCACCCATCCTTCAACCACCCATGCATCCGATCCCTATCAGCCACCTATGCATCCACGGCCCCCTTCCTTCACCCACGCATCCTTCTCTGCCAGTCATATCTTACATGTCACCCGTCCTTCCTCCTTCCACCCTTCTTTCCCTTTACATTCAATCCATCCATCAAGGTCGTCTGACTCTTAGTCTTCTTCATAAAACATTCCCAGCTGAGTTGAAGTCAGATGGAAGAGGCCAATAGTTACTCAACTCCCACCGCTAATGCTGTTGCTAATGCTAAGTAAAGGGTGTCTTCTTCACCTGTTGTTCACAACAACTTAGTCTCTCTCAACAGTACAGTGTACACCCTTGCAGCGAGTGTGTATTGTCAATAAGTAAGGAATATACCTTACCACCACCCGCCACTGCTGCTGGCTCACCCACCCCTGCCGCATCTGCTCCCTCCTGGCTGGCGTTGCCTACCCCGCCACTGGCCCCGGCACTGGTGGTCGGTACACCTAGAAAAAGCATTACACATTTTTTAGATGCCATATACGCCTCCCCATATTTATTTATTTTCACTAGCAAGATTAAAAATACAATACATACATACACCACACACATCACTAGTACAAATTGGGTACTACAGTAGAGTAGACAGTAGTATGTGCTATCCTATCAAAAATAGTAAAATATCTGGTTGGGCATTTTGTTGGTGGCAATTTTAAAAAAAACCCTCTCAAGAAGAGGACAACCCAAAGGACTGGACTCAGTGGCTAGAGCTATTGGTGAATCTGAGTTTTAAAACTTTTTTAAAAGAAAAAGAGTGGCCAACTGGGCGGACAATCGGACATGAGGTCTCTCGAGTCCTCTCTCTTGGTTGGAAAATATAATTGTGCCCTCCTCCTCCTCATACTTCCTTCCAGCCATGGTGCACGGTAATATGTTGTTCACAATCAAAATAATAATAGTACTAGGCCTAGAGGAGAAAAAGTAAAAATACACCACTTTGAGGTGTCCAATGTGGCCATCATTTTATTTACTGATTAAGCATGGGAAAGAAAGTAAAAGAAAGCCTTCTAACCACAACAAACAAAAACATGCATAGAATACCTTAGTTTGGCATGCAATCTGCACAGCAGAGTACTGGTACTAGTAGTAGTAAAGGACCAATGTGTTCTCTGAGTCTTACAGTAGTACCACCACTAGGCAGTCCACAAAACATAAGGGAAGAGGGAAAGCTGACTGAAAACCCAGAATAATATTATAAAGCAAGCTACAAACAGACTAATAGTAAGTAGTACGGAGTCGGAGGCAGTTAGATTGAAGTAAAAAAAAAACAGACACTAGAAATATAATAACTAAGTAGGTACGTAATGCAGGGATAACAAGAATTTAGAAACAGATAGATTGAAGAAGATTTGGTAAAAAATAGATTTAGGAAACAGAAATAATAGTTCAAAAAAATAAGGTGCAATAAAAGTTAGGAAATATAATTATTAATATTAAGAACAGGAGGACTTACTGGGGCCAGCAGCAGAGCCATCTGTAGAGGAGCGATCCTGGGAGGCATCTCCAGCTCCCGCCTCAGCAGACACTGTTGTCTTCTTGCCCCTGGATGCTGATCATGTAAGACATAATAAAGAGACAATAATTGATTGGTGTGAAACAAATAATAAATATTTTAAAAAACGCTCTAAAAAGATTTTTTGACAGGAAACGACAATTGTAATAAAAATGACCTATCTAATCTGATCGACTGGTAGTATCGCGATCGCGGACCGTCCTATCTCCTTATTTATTAATCCAATGTTCCATTCCGATTCCAATATCCTAAACCTAAGTACCACCTAGCCCGCCTATTCCAAAGACATTGGAATGAATTGCCAAAAATTATATTTGCTTCTTCTAAGTTCTGATCTCATTCGCAATCATCAATGAATCAACCCCCTTTGACGGGCCAATTGTTCACTAAGTCTGCATTTCCATTTATTTCAGTCCTCAAAAATGCATAAATGGATGCATGCATATTGCATACACCAAATTGTTGGTTGGTTGCTGATGTGCTGAGTTGCTATATTATTCACTAACTAAGAAACTACAAAAAGTTCTACTAAGGACTGGAGTCAGCAGCACATGACGGAGGACGCGTCACATGGACCGCTAAAATTTACCAACTAATACTAAGTAACTAACTAAAATAACTACCTACCACCACTATCTTAGTGACAGGACAAAGGAAAGGAGTCTCTCTAGCATTACCTAACTTAAGTTCTCTAACCTCTCTTACATAATCAGCCCAAGCGAGCGCAAAGTTGCAAACAAGTAAGATTAGTAGCACAGAGCACCTGTCTAGAAGAATAACAATCACATAATATAAGATTTTTAATGTAACTTACCTGC